>UELW01000012.1:7266204-8466204 GCA_900490495.1 Danionella dracula
AGAGACCTTTTAGCATAAAAAAATTTTGAACTATGACATCCATTGAAATAAGAAATTTTTTCACTTTTAAAATGAAGGCCACGTGCTAAATATTCACCTAAAGAGACCTCAACAACAGTTTTTAATTTATTTTTACATTCTAAGAGTATCCATCCATCCATCTTCATGTCGGCTTTATTCCCTTTCGGGGTCGCCACAGCGGAATGAACCGCCAACTCACTGGCATATGTTTTACGCAGCGGATGCCCTTCCCTGCCGCAACCCATCACTGGGAAATTCTAAGAGTATTTAAATATTTAATATCCAAATATTTAATTTCCAACAAGCTGACACAGCTGGTAACAAAATAAAAAACAACTACATTTTAGAATGTTTATTCTCTATAGGTAGCTAGTTTCAAAACAGTTTCAATTATTGTTCTTTTCAACAATAAGAAATATATTTGCCACATATTTGTGAACTCTAAACCCAATTCTATTTTGAACAAAGGGTTAGGGTTTTACAGAAGAGATATACACCACTTCAGTCGAAACTGCACACACGGAGGGCATAAGACAGATTTCCCAGCATGCACTGCAAGAACAACTTTGTTTATTCAAGATGTCTGACAATGTGAGGAAAAAAAGTCACAAATAAAAGTAATTTGTTGTCATTTATTAAGGTTACATTTTTTCCCAAATCATTGTTTAAAGTTAGTTTTCATGTCACAAGTAAATATATAGCCATTTAACAGTAACGTTAAACAATATATTCGCTTATGAGATGTACAATTTTGTTAAACATTATTATATTGTATTATTATAATCATAGACGTAAGTGTTGATGCAGGTCAGAATAAGCTAATATATACAAATATATAAAATAATAAAGGCAGCAACTATATAAATAACAGCTATTTTAAAATGAATGATGCATTATTTTCAACAATTGCCAGTATCATTACGCTTAGACCTATGTGACATGTTTATAAGTTTTCTAATGTGTCACAATTAATACAGTGTTCATACAGTGTTCAGCTCTTCCGTTAGCACCCTTAAGAAAAGGGTAAGGGCTAATTGCTTTATTTAAAATTTTTGAAGCATTATTTTTCAGAAATGTTTTTTTTAGAAAGCAATGTATTTTACATAGACCCAAGCTACACTAGGTTAACTTGTTAAACAATCCCCTGAACAAGGTCTGGCCATGTATATCTTTGGTCTCATGTAGGACAACAGCAAGCGGATGATCCTTGAATTACTACAGCAGCACACATCTGGAGCTGTCAGGTTTGTTTTATGAGCTCATATGTGAAAATCTCCCAAGCACAGTAAAAGAATATTAATCCACAGCTTATGTTAGTATAGAAGGTTTACAGCCATCGAGCCTTGTCTCTCCTCAAAGCTGATTGCTTTCATTAAAACATTTTCTCCGCTCATAGTCAGGCTCAGGATTGGAAAAATGAAATAAAAGTCATTGTTTCTCAGGCTTAGCATTTATCAAAGAAAAACACCATCAACTCTCATCCATTTTAGGCCAAACACATTATTTCCAACCTTTATGTCAAAGCACTTGAATAAATGATAAGGTCAGATGCAAAAGATCATAAAGAACAAGTGTGTGAAACGCACTCAAGTTGTGACCGGTCTCCAATTATCAGCGCTAAAGGTTTTTCTGTGAGCTATAAATTAGTTTCTCATGGACTAATACTTCCTAATATCATGGACTAAAGGAAGAATCAGCTCGGGCTGCTTTTAGCACATGTCTAATAATGACTTCTCATTTAAATAGAACAAGAAAAAAAGAAACAATGAGTGAACATCCAATGAGTGCCAAGCAAAAATGAGTCCCTGGCTGCAGCACGTCCCTGCTTAATCATGACCACACCATACCATGTGAAGAATAAGCCATTACTTATACAAACAGAGGATAATTAGTCACTACAGAAGCAAAGGGAAAGGGGGGGTGGGGGCTAATGTCACAGATTTATGACTTCCTCTGTAAGGAGCCAGAGGATACTGTGGCGTTAAAACTCTCAATATCAAAAGTGTCAAACCAGGGTTAACAGAGCACAGGCTTAATTACATCAATGAGAGGGTTTAACAGAATACATTACTTGCTTTAAAAATTGTAAAATAAGTTTAAATATGTTAAGTCTATCATATTCACAGTTTTGACAAAAATAATTAAGTAAATTAAATGATATAGTTTACATTAGGGTGTAAAAAAGTACAAACACATTCAAAATTTTAAATATATTCGATAATATTAAAAACAACAATAACTGAATTATTGCCATAAAGGTATGTTTTTATGTATTATTAAAAATAAATAAGAACTGTTCTTGCCATAGTCACTGTAATTGAATTAATAATAAGAATGTATATAATTACCAACTTAATAAACGGATTTATAGTAATATATTTGAATAAATGCATAAATACAGATTAGCAGTTAACGAAATGTATGATGTACTCATAAAAAAACACAAAAATGCAATTTTTGTTTATTGGAGAACATTTTTTAAATCAACTTATTCATTTTTTTAATATGTTAAATCCATTTTTGTAAAATCCCAACAACGTTGAAGAAACAGGTATAGTTATTCTAGTTTATGATGAATACAGTAACTAAACAATATAAAATAAAGGATTTTTGTTTGCAACGATTAATTTATTTGAATACAAAATTATTTTTCATGCAGGTATATGCTGCACATTGATGGTGGATTAGGAGACCCTCACTTAAAATGGTAACATAGAGGGTCTAAATAGTGCTATGTAAATGTAATTTATTATTATGAAGAAGTAGAAGAAGACGATGTAGGACTGAGGAACAAAGAAGAAGATGATGATGGCTAAAAACTAATTTAATTAAGCGTGAAGTCTAATATGATCTCCAAACACTGGATTTGATCTGATGTCAAAATATTAGTCGTGACCCAAACAAAGTCACTGGAAAGGTAAGATCTTTGAAACACAGCACATGCGGGCTTCCTTCTGAACTTTTCATTGCCCCCAAAGTACCCTCACACAATAGCATCAAATTAAACTTTGTATATCAGGAGTGAAAACTAATCCCTTAAATCTCCTGTAATAAAGGAAACAAAATCCTAAGCTCCTGCTATTGCCCTTAAAGATTTACAGCCTTTCTGTGGGGTTGAACTGGCTTAGCGAACTAAATTGCTTAAAGCATGTGCATTTGGGAGGAAAAACATGGAAGGTAAAGACACAAAACAACTTGTATCGTAAGAACTCCAGCTCCTCCAGATTGTTCAGTCGTCTAATTTTCCTCTCCAAATGCTTTACTGACATTCACATGCATCACTCGGGTCATGCTTATCCAGTTAGAGAACAAAGCTGTTGCAGAAAAGGGACTATTAATGAGGACAAGGGAAAAATTTTGATTGCATGGGTGAAGAAATAATTATGTGAAACGTCAGAAAAGCCAACCATAAAACATCCAGATTGTACACTGCGGAGGAAAGTGTTCACAGATGCATTCGTCGAGCTGAATCAGGAGCAGTTTTTTTTATTAAAGAAGTTTTAATTTTGTTGCTTTTGGGTGGATTTGTTTATTGAACTGCTATTCAATAAACATCTATTAATCACATCTACTAGACATGTGTGAAACAGAAATATGAACCAGCAATCTCCCGTATGGTTGCTGTTTAGGTCCTGTGCGTACAAACAAGTTAATTAGAGCTCTCCGCAGAGGCTTGGTGTACCAGCTGCTGCTCTTAACCAAAAATACAACGTTAAAGTGAGTGTTACAAACCTACAGGGATGTGAACAGCACGGATAGTTACAGACAGAAAAAAAATAAATGGAAGAGTAATGGGACTTTTTTTTTTAAATAACCCTATAAATTGAACATCTGTAAAACACAGTAAAGACTGTTATTGTTAAAACATAGTTATAATTATTTAATCTTTATGTAAAACATATATTATACCTAAAGTTGTTATGTTATAAACATACAATAATTAAAATACAATCCAAAATCATTACTGATTATTTATTTATCTTCACAATACGTGTCCCGTTTAGAGCTAGTCATATTTTTCAGTTTTAGTTAAACAGTGAATTAAGCCTCAAGCCTCAAGGATTTAATCTTCATGTAAAAGTTACAAAACTAAAGTTCTGTTTAAAAAGACTCATATCTATCGATTGATAGATATTATTAGCAACTGATTAAAATCCCAATATCTTCTCCAGATCATATTCGCAAATTGAGTCTTTGTTTTTGTTGCGAAAAACAAAGAAGACTATGCATTTCAGTTTTTCTTCTTTTTTTATATTACAACAGTGCACATGATACCTACAGTAAATCCATGCAAACATACATCTCCATTAGAAAGCGTGAGCTCAAGGAAGCAGTCTGTATGCTAATGTTTAGATAGCTATCTTAATAGCACGGATGGCCTCTGAAAACAGCCTTCAGGGGTCCCAGCAGCTCCATAGAAGCAAATGAATGTTGAATCTTATTGCATTTGAGAGAGCAACAAATCTCAGGCTTTATACTGCTATTGAACAAATGCAGTCCGAGACCTGCTTCTATTGTTTAAGTCACAAGAGCCATTTTTTACCCCCTAGTAATTGCATTGCTAGCAATTTGTAATCGTTATGAGAGAAATGCCACTCGGGACTCAGCAGGTCAGATGGTTTCCTGTTCACACAGTCACAGGCCATAGCTCTGTGCTCATGTGTCTGCAAAGACCTAAACCCAATTTAAAGCCTCCGGATGGCATGTGTGATGAATGTTCTGATCAAAATCTGAAGTTATAAACTATTTAGGGATTTTAAATAATGATGCGTAGACAAATAAAACGCAGACGTATCGTAGCGCTATTTTCTGAATTTCGTTTGTGCGTTTTTTCTTAAAATAAAAATGAACTCAAGTATGAAGCCTTTCTGGTATGAAAAATCTACTGACATCTAAAACAAGATTTATAGGGTATTAATGCATATTTAAGTGACTGTAAAAGAAGACAATGGCAGTGATTAGTCTTGTTGACAGTCTACGAATGAAAGCATTGATGGTACAGCCAAGTCTGCTCCTGTGAGAGTCAGAAAAACTCTGCTTCTGCGGATTCTGCAATATAAATTTCAGCAAGATGAATGTAGAAGATTATCAAGTTGTGTCAGAGTCAAATCCATCCAAAAATTGAATTCTTAAGTAAGAGTGAATATCTCAGTATGGAACTGCATTAAGAAAGTTGAAAATAGAATGGAAACGGAATAAGAAGGTCTCATCCTATCATTGCTAAATCGTCAGTTCTCAAATGGCTCAATTTCTTTACGGGGCTGAATGTTGTTTTGTTTCTGAGTTATTGTTTTAAATTATTTGTCTTTTCTGAATTGTCATCTCTATTTTGCATTTGTAGTGTTTTCTGAATTGTTATTTTTGTTTTGCATTCGCTGTGTTTTCTGCATTGTGATTTCTGTTTTGCATTCGGTGTGTTTTCTGCAACATTGTTTTTGTTTTGCATTTGTTAAGTTTTCTGAATTGTTATTTTAGTTTTGCATTCAGTGCGTTTTCTGCAATGTTGTTTTTGTTTTGCATTTGTTGTGTTTTCTGAACTGTTGTTTGTTTTGCATTTGTTGTTGTGCTTTTTTAAATTGTTATTTTTTAATTATTTTTTTTTCATAATTGTGATCTGATTTTCACCTATCAGCAACCATACATACTGCTTCCCCAATCTTTTTTTATATATAACATAAAAGTAAAAGTAAAAAGACAACTACAACACAAGTATGTAATCATAGTTTGACAGTGTATGCTATTTAGCCATATTAAAAAATAAAAATATGAAAGCAGTAAACTCCTCCAAGTATATAAACTAGTAAGTCTATGCACTGTCTGTGTGTTTTTAAAGTTCAGAGTCATTATGGTATCAGGAGGGGAAAAAACTGTTGGATGTCTTACATGACAGTCATTTACACAAATCGTCCTTTATCTGTAATACACGGACCTGCGCTTTCTTTTCAGAAAAGAAAGAATAAACCAGATGTGGAACTTAAGCAAAAGAGGTGATGGAAGCATTCTGGCAAGATTGCAAAGAAAAAAGCTTAAAACTCTTTTGACAGTTTGTATGAATAGCCCTAAAGAAGTGAAGAGACATTTCAAAACAGCACGTCTTCCATACAGTTCTACATTGTGTTTGCAAAAAAAAAAAAAAAAAAATATGAATGAACAACAGGAAATAACCATTTTCTGGTGGGGTACATTCAAAAAGACTCAAATGATCTGTCAATATGAATTCTGCTAATGCCTGAGTGCCAGGAAGAGGAGGTTACCTAGGCAACAAGTGGGAAAAGGGCATCAGTTAGAATGTCATTAATTAACTGATTTTGTTGCTTTGAAGTGTACGCTTTTAAAGATCACAAAAGAAATGTGCACATAAAGACTGCACGAAAGCTTTGACGTGGCATCAGTGCTGTTTGTTTCTTAAATTTATTCCCTACTTAGGCTTTACCATCACAATATAGCTGACAATCTTGACAGTTAATACATTAATAAACACTCTCGTCTCAGAGCTTTTTCGTTTGAAAAACAAACGCAGGTGAGGTTACATCCTAAAGATAATATGACAAAGATAGAAATAAACATCTTTGATCTGAATGTGCACATCCCCTTAAGAGTAAATTCAGAGGGAAATGCAAAGATGTTCCCAGCTTTTAAAAATGAATTTTCTGCTCATGCAACCTCAAACTGTGTAGGCGATGAAGTAATGCAAATTAATAAAATCATAGCCAATCGAGCCTGGTGCAAACAGTCCCAGTGGATAACAGAATGAGGCTTTCCTTTTAGAGATTTAAATAGTAGACGTACCATATGGTCTGATTTAAGAAAATTACAGATTATCACTTCCTCCTTTCAGTCCAAGATAGGGATCTGTGTTAAAATTATAGGCAACACTTTAGTTTAAGGGTCATAATAATCTATTAACTAACATTTAACTTACTCACAATTAAGATATTGTTAAGTACCAGCACACTATTGAATAAGGATTAACTTAAGCCAGACATTAATTTAGCGTAAATATAATTTGAGTTCATGGTTAGATCTTTCATAATTAAGCACCAGTTAAACATGAACTTATTTTGGAGCCCTGGTTCTGAAGTGTATTTTCTGCGATACACACCTTGTTCTGAAGTGAATATTGAATCTACACTAATTAAGCCTCAACTATGATTAACATACAGAACTGGGGATCACATCATCTTTATTAGCAGAATATTAATGCATGTACAAACTTCGTAATTATTATTATTTATTTCTCTAAATAAATGCAAACTGTGATTATTAGTTCAAGTCAACAGTTGAATACTCTCGTCTGGACCTCAAATCAGTCTCTGAGATTGTTGTTTTTAAATCCGCTCTAAAACACATTATCTTAAGCTGGAAGATTTACTAGAATCAGGCAGGCAGGTAATTAGAGGTTGGACTGTTTTTTTTTTCTCTTGTCTTAATACTGTAAATTCACAGTTTATTGTTTTATTCTCTGCAAAGTGTCGTGTGCAACAGAAAATCTGTAGTGTGGTGCTAGACGAATAAACTTTGATTTGATTTGAATAAACATAATACATTATGAAAATTAAAAAGCTATAATAACTATAATAATAAAAAGCTATAAAAGCTTTTATATAATATATAATAAAAGCTATAATAAGTGAAAGCGTAAAATGTCCAAATTAGTTGTTGGTTAATAATGCGTTCATGTCCAACTGGTTCAAAATTACGGAAGACTTATGAAAGATCATTCATTCATTCAACTTATGAAAGATCGTTCATTCAAATATTATTTGTGCTAAATTAATGTGTAGCTTGACACCCAGGAAAACACAGGAACTTCCGCACTAATTAATAAAATATATACATTACAAACAACATGCATTGGATACTAATATAAATAATAAAAATCAAAAGGTATTACTTCACAAGATTAAATTTAATCAGCATGAGAAGCAGAATGTTTTCTCAACAGAGTTCACCTTTAAGTGTGAACTTTTCTGGGTCACACGTTTTATAAACGTCATTTAATACAGTGTTTAAACGCATGCCCTCTTTTCAAAGACCCCGTTGAATGAATCAAGTATTGATGAATGAATCAAGTTGCTGGCAGAGAAGTTAAACCTGGCTTGTAGAATCAGGAACGTAATCGATACGTCTGATCAGACCTTTCACTCGTTTTGCTAGAGCATCCGTTGTTTCCCAGAGCTCTCTCTCCACGTGACCATTTCATTCAAAGCCTTGCAGCAGCCACACAGAATCAATCGGCAGTCGCTCCCAGGTAGTCTCAAAACTATAATGTGTGTGACCAAGCATCACATCTCTTTGTTCCAACAGATAAAGTGGGTAAAAGAGAACTTGATTACTCTGACTAAAAAAAGGGAAAATGTGTAGGAAATGGGTGACTGGGTTCATGCTTGAGAAATCCATGCGTTAGCAGTCTCATTCATCTCCATGTCAGTTGTTTGGCTTGCTAGCGCTTTTAGAAAGCAATCATCAGAAAAAATGCCATGTGACTAATCAATCTAAGCTGCAGGAAATTGATGTTGACCATCTAGATGCTAATTAGAAAACTGAAAATTGAAATGCAATTCTTAAAAGAACAAAGTTTCGCCGCTGCAAGAGTTATCCAAAACTAGAACTAATAAAGGTACTTAGTGCAAAAAGGATTGCTACAAGTTTATATTTTTGACTCTAAAACATCTCAGTTTTTTTGGTCTCAGTTGTATAATCTAAAGTGTGGCAGCAGAAAACAGGTGAAACAATTAGATTATCACGCTCCAATCAAACTGAATTAAGGGAGGTCATCTAGAACACTTACACAGAAACACTCGCATGTATCCCCAGACAGATAATGCACAGTTTCTTATACGAGGGTTACTATTTGTTACACGCTCCAGGATTGGTCCTTGCTGTTGGCTAAACTTCTGTCAATTTATCATCAATGAATCTGTAAAAATGCTTTTCGCTGCTTGATTAATAAACAGCTCCTTATTTAAATGAGCTAATTAATCAATTTTACGACTGCAAATGCACTTGGCAATTAAACAATTAGGTGGTGAAAAAGAAAAAAGACGGGTGAAAGAAAATCACATTAATTGAAAAGTAGAGTGCAAACATGTGAAAGGTGTTTCAATGGCACTCACATTTAATGGTCAAATTTGTAACAGAAAAATCATACTTATTTTTAGCTTTTTTCCACATTTTGCCTTTTAAAATCAGATCAAATCGGTCTTGAGATTGAAGAAATGCGAGATATTTCTGCTGTGTTTTCAAATATTTTTTGCTATCCATCTGGACAAACTACAAAAAAGACTGTGTTCTGACTCAAATTTGTGCAAAAAATTGGTTTGTTTCAATTCTATTTAGGCTGTTGAAAATGTACAGAGATGTTACAATGTACACAACTTCACATTGAATCCTTTTTTTTGTTAGATTCAGATGCTGAAATTTTAGTTGTGAATTTTGAACTATCTGCTTGAGTTAATTTGTTACTTTAAGTCTTACTGGATAAATTGAATTTGTATATATTTTATATTTGAGGATACTTACATGTGTTGTCATTATTGTACTGATGTATATTTGGAACAAAAGCTAAAAACAAAGATGGTCTTTGTGCATCCACAGCTAAAGGATAACTCCAAAAGTGGCTTAAACTATGGCCGAAAAGGTGTTCCCACTGGGAATGGGCCTGTGATGAATTAGAACTCTGCCTAGGAAGACAGTTTTTGAGGCTTTGGAACACGTCTCGTGTTTGTCCCAAAAACAACATGGTCCAGATCCAATTAAGAGCAGAATGAAGGAGAGAGTATGAGGAACACTCTTCTCTACAGGGATAAAAACATGACATCAGATCCACGAGAGACTGCGGTACAGTTTGCCCATGTCTTTCCAGTTAGGGTTCCTATGAATGTGTTTGCGCTAGAGGCTGAGCATAATTAGACTAGATGGCGAAAGAGAGGAAGATGGGTTTGTCTATGATGCACTGCTGTTCATGTCTGGTCTTTCTTCCAGCTGAATAATGATTTACTACAGAGCCCAAGGAGAAATCCCCCACACACTGATACAAGCATGCAATTTTCACAACAGAGAAGAGAGCAGGTCTCTAAAAGGAGCTGAAAAGCTGAACAACAAAGAGAGTGAATGATCAGATGTGTAGTGATTTAGATTAACTGTCTTGTTTTCTTTCATTTTCCTTCACATCCCTCTATTTAATTTCGCTTGTGTGAAAACAAGTCGCCATCAGCAAAAGGGGCTTAGTTCAGCAGCTAGTTAATATTCAAAACATGGTTGTAACACATCTAAAGAGTGGATTCTCTGTTAAGAGCATGCATAGGCAAAGAGCTGCTCACAGTTCTGCTGTTCAACACAATTCAGAATTAAATAAAGTTTCATATTAAACTACAAATAAGTAAAACATGAGTTTTGAAAGCCAGTTTAAGTACAAGGCTGTAGTTTAAGACAGTACAAAATGTTTTTCTTTTGCTTACAAAACACTTGTTCCCCTGTACTTTAAATATATCCAGAAAAGGTATCTTTCAAAAATGAAAAAAAAAAAGTCTCCAAATGTGATTTAGAATTAGAATAAAAATTAATATTTATAAGCCAGATTAAGTATGAGGCTGTAGCTTAACACTGTACAAATAGTTTTCTTCTTTGTGGCAAAATCTAAGAAGAATCTTGGTGCCATGTACTGGCTACAAAACATTTCTGCCAATAACAAATTTGTTTTCAGAAGTCATGCATAGTTTCATTTGTCTGTGGATAGTGAAAGCAAATAGAGTGACAAAAAAGGAAGTACAAACAATTCTGCCATTTAAAAAAGTAAACTAATTATGATGACAATCAAAGTAAAATATTTTCTAACAAAATCTTCATGATTTAGCAGGACATAGTTGGCTATTAGATGTTTTTTTTTTTTTTTACTATTATTCGGCCAATTCAGTTTCAGTCTATTCCTAACAATGTTTAATACAACAGTGGTGGATCAAAAGTTTTCAACAATTTCATATATCTGGTTAAAAGAGAGGAACATGTGTGTTTATAACCAACTCTACTAAAAATTAACTATAACAAAATTGACTCTGTGTATTTACAACACGCAAACCCTTGCCAAGTGAAAATAAGTGCAATAAGATGGAAGATCACAAAGTAAATAATGATCTACTTGAGCACAGTGTTGCCAGATTGGGCGATTTCCACCCAATTAGGGTACTTTTAATTATGCTGGGCTAAGAAAAATGGCACTGGCTGGTTATTTAAAATTTGGGTTGTTTTTTTCAATATTCAATTTTAATATTATTTTTGTAAGTATAGTAAAAATATACCAAGAATATATTACAAATCAAGGTGATTACATAGAGATACATTACAAAAAGTATGGGTCACTTAGCTGTCCAGTCAGCTTCACAATTAGTTCATTCATAGAATGTCAAATATGAGAAGAAATCATCAGCAGCAGTCAGTGGTTAATCAAAAAAAGAAATAGTATCGGTCACTTGTTTAAAGTGCCAAACAACATTAAAAAGTTTGTCAGTTCAAGAAAAGAGTACTTATCTTTGATAAGGTATCTGTTTTATAAAAACAGTACGTGACTGACAAAAAAAGTGAATATGTTTTTTTACATTATACATATGCATGTGTGTATTTCGGCGTCATGGTGGCGCAGTGGGTAGCACGGTCGTCTCACAGCAAGAAGGTCGCTGGTTCTAGGCTCGGCTGGGGCAGGTGGCATTTCTTTGTGGAGTTTGCATGTTCTCCCCGTGATCGCGTGGGTTTTCTCTGGGTGCTCCGGTTTCCCCACAAGTCCAAAGACATGCGGAATAAGTGAATAGAATAAGAACAATTGCATCCGCTGCGTAAAACATATGCCAGAGAGTTGGCGGTTCGTTCCGCTGTGGCGACCCGAAAGGGAAGAAAGCCGACATGAAGATGAATGAATGTGTGTATTTCTTCAATTTATGTTTCTTCTGTATGGGAAGGACGCTTCTTTGCACATGTTTCAGTGTTTATTTAATAAAACTGTTAAGAGTGTCACATACGTTATCAGGCTATATATAAATGTTTACTTTAACATGATTTTTTTGCTATTTGAACAAATGGGCTGGTTTTTATTGAGATGGGATTTTGCTCAGATCTGGCACTTCTCCTTGAGCCAACTCTCTCTTAAATAATGCACCCTACTTCCATGCGTTCATATACAAACACATCCACTCATCTAAAAGGACCTACTGCTAATAACAGCTAACTAATTCATGGCCGCTCGCTGTAAGCAGTCTTCTTCTGTATGTAGTTATAACACAGCAACTGAAAACCAAACCTTTCAAAGGAATATTTAAACCTGGCAGAAGTGGAGCCAGGCTAATGCCGAAGTTAATTATGCTTAGAAGAAGAAACAGAGGATCTCTGATTTTGGACCGTCATCTGTCATGAAAGGGAGATTAAAATTTTCTGGTCTGGGACAAGAACACATTAAATTGTAATAAAAAGCAGCAAGAAAAATCAAGACGGCAACAACGGCTAAGCAGAAAACATCAAGAACCAGAGACGTTCCTTTTGTTGTGCCACTTTGTTGAGTGATGTGTTTTGTTTCGTCAATTGGTATTAAGATAAAACAGCTAAGTATTATATCATGTGATGTTTTATATAATGTCTAAGGCAGCTTAGATTTGAATGCACAAACCCTCTCATAATTTCACCAATTGAATCCTAAAATGGACATTCAGTGTCCTTATTCATGACCATGAAAGGCTAAGCCAGAATAGATTTAAGATAATTGAAGAGAAGAAGAGAAGAGGAGAAAGTAAAATTTCAGTAAACCATCAGCAGATTTATTTTCACGTTGGTCAGGTCTTTGGTTGCTCCTGCATGAATGAGGGGATTAACTGAATCCTTAAAGACGCACCGATTGTCCTTTTATAAAGACTATTCCAAAGTTTTTCATTTTAGCTTTGAAATTAAGTTGTTGTTTTTTTCATCCTATTGTTTTGTGTTCAATATGGAACAAACATAAAATTATATTAAACTATTTCCAAAAAATTGACGTTTCTGCTTTTTGACCACAAATAGATATTTGTTTGTGAAAAAAAATTGTCATGACTAAATTGCTGCATGTTGTACCTTAAAAAGCACAATTATGTACCTTTTGCTTTAAGCATTGATTTTGTACCTTTAAAATGAAACAAATGTCCGCAATTGTCACCTTAAAGTCAACTTTTGTACCCTAAATGTTTTTTTTCTGATAAATGTGCCTGTAGTTCCAGAACCCCTATTTTTCTGTATACACTTCATTTTCATGAACTGCTGGTTGCAACATAATTATCAACAACTACCTCCTCTCTTGTTTTCTTTTTTTATATGGAATAGGTTTGTTTGCAAAGCTTGTTGAACATCCGACTATTACAACTGTGGCTCTTTTCATTGTTTCTAGGACCGTCACACCATTAAACCATTTAATTTCAGCTATTCTCCAACTGTTCCCATGCACCATTAAATGACTTCAATCTCAAAATATGAAACATATGGGTCTCCTTAATTGGCCAATTTCTCTTGCCAGTGCATTCGCCTATTCCTGAATCCAACTGAAAACACATACACACGAACCTACACACTAGCCAAATCAAGGCAGACAGGCTTAGCGCACCCGTCCGCTGCCTCTGCTCAGATTGCGCTTGATTCCCCTCTGTTCTATTGATTAATTGTGCTATTATATTTGATGTATTGCTTTCTCTGGCCCATTTATTCTCTTTCTTTCTTTCGTGTTTTCTTTTTTTTCATATTGTCATCTGAGGCAGAAGGGCCTGGTGTAATAGTCTTCAACATGACCCAGCAGACCTGAAGCATCTTTACATGCTTTCTTCCTGAACGGGTGCAATGGGAAGGGAACCTGGGATTGCTTTCTTATCTAACATTATTGTTCTACTCGTGTCACAAGCAATTTCTCCAACCACGAGAGACCCGGAATAATTTTTCATATTTAATCAGGTAGAGAATGTGGCATGGCCCGCTGGATGATAAGTTATTTTTCATGTTCCATTATCAAAATTTTAAACAAGCACCTCCCAGCACCTAACTAGCACTTACTAAATGGAAAGGCTAGAGTGGTTTGGCTTATAAAATCATAATGGGCCTGCCTGCTTTGATAAACTGAGAACGTGGCTGGAATACCAGGGAGAACGCTAGGCAGCTAGTATAAGTAGGTGGAAGGTGCCATGAAATGCACAGAAAATAAATAAATAAAAAAAACAAAAAAAAAAAACAAACAGATAAAGTACTCCAGAATGTCTAGCGATACACCTTAGAAGTCCTCAGTGAATAAATGAAGAAATAAATAAAAAAGTATGATTAAACATTAAAAATAAATAAATAAACAAACACATCAAACTAATAACAATAAAGTTTGAAAAAAAACTAATAAATAAAGAAAGCAACTAAACAAATAAATAAATAAAAGTAAGTAAAATTAAAAATACTTAAAGCAAACAAACAAACAAACAACTCTGATTATCAATCTCCAGTATACATTATCTCAGCACGCTGTTTAATGAATAATATCATAGTCAATCATAAGTCTGCCTGTAGGCCAGTAGCAAGACTTTTGATTTGGTATATCCCTGCCAAACTATTCATCATGTGCTTTTGACTTCAAACAGCCGCAAACCCCAGCAAAAAAGGCAACCAACCGCTTCGGACGTCCAGTAACAAAGAGCAAAAGGCAAACGGAAAGACAGTGAGGAAGTGAACAGCCGACAAGTGCTTGGATTTAATAAAGTTCCTGATGTGGAAGGACTCACCCTGCTCAAGTGGTTGAGGCTTGAGACCAGTGGCCTTCATCTTGAGCGCTTCTTTAGCAGACATGTCACAGCAGGAGCCTTTATTAGTGTCCTGATCGCTGTCTGCTTGGTCACTGTCCCCATGCCCGCTGTCTCTGAGACTGGCACGTTCCGGGTCTTTGAAAGTAGAGCTGCTGCAAGTCAAAAAACAAGACCAAAATGATCAAACGGACGAACCCTGGCATGGGGTTTGCTTCTTCTGAAAAGAGCATCTGCGTGCAGAGGAGTTTCAACCAAATGAAGCTGAGAAAACTGTTAAAGGGACTTTACCTTTGAACAAACTGCTGCCTGTTACCCATGTAATTGGGCTCAGCAGGAAAATTGTCTGTCTGTGAAGGAAAAAAGGAAAAGAGTTTACATCTCATGTGACGCTGAAATGTGTCCTGGTGTGCAACAGAATCTTGGTGAAAGAGATTGATTAATTATTCATAAAAATGAGGGTGGGAGAGAGGGAGAAAACAAGAGGGGGCATAATCTGTTGATGTGTGCATTTTAATTAGTCAAGGAAACACGCTAATTAAACATCCAAAACACTCAATTTCACATTTGTGAACTTAATGACCTGTTTGATACAAATAAGAGTGGATGAGCAAGGCAGAAAATGGAATGAGGGATGGATGGGGGGTTAGGGGTTGGTAAGTGGGAATACAACGATTTGTGAAAGTTGTTAATGGCTCTACTCATTCACTCTCCCTCACGCACAACCTTCTCTATCCATCTAAAAAAAATATCAATCAAACTCTTGACTGTGCTGCAAAGTAATTTCTCTCACAAATATTAACCATATTTAAGTCATAATTCAATATTTGTATTTTTAACGTACAAAACAACAATTTAATTAATGAATGAGTGAATGTTAATAATGCCATATTCAATTAACGAAAATAAACAAGCATCAAAATATTGTATAAAAACAAATAATGTTCAATTTCAAAGCAAAAAAAAAGCTAATTATAAACAGTTGACTTAATGGTCATATTTACGTATTTGATTTTTATTGTATTTCTTTAACTCAACCCTCAGCCATCAGAAATCTCTGATACTAGTATGACTCATTTTAATTTCTAAAATATTTGACATTTAAAATATAAACAATTTAAATATTTTAAAACTAATTTAAAATTCAATCTAACTAATTAAAAAATATGTAACATTTCTAACACTATGATGGTTCACTTCAACAAAAAAGCATGCAAATAAAAAACAACAAAAATACAGCAAAAAAAGACAACACTGAGAAAAACTAGTTTATTCCAACTGCTTTTTCTGTCATTATTTTATTCCCTTGAAAACCTGTTCGATCTCTCCTATAGGTTTCAGTTACTCAATTCAATGCTCTGTCAATGTTCCCATCACATGTTTCCCCTTCAACACAGAGTCAATACGAAGTGTAGTGGAAGAGAATCTGGACCCAGCTGTGGTCCAGACAATATTGACATGGCTAAAGGCGAGCCTGAGAGAAACTAATGCACTAGATCGTTTCTCTCCTTAACTCTGTCCACATCCGATCTCTCACTCTCTCAACCATCATAAAATCTCTTAGACATTTTGATGGTACAGTAATGCAGCGCCAGCAAGTACTTTCACCACCAGATGCCTTTATTCCTGACTTTACCATGCACGATTAAAAAAAAAAAATCCAATCTCACATTTTGCTTCAGACATTTGAAAGGTGCGACAGAGGAAATTGGATCAGAAGTGTTTAGATAAAAGTATTATATCATTAAAACGAAAAAGTAAAAGCTTATCTATAAATTTTCATTTTCGTTCTAAAACCTTACTCCATAAAACAATGTCTGTTTTCTAGAGATATATCTTTTTTTGTTCTTTAATGCACTTTTGGTCTTCAAAAAGAAAACCGTAATGTTAAAATGATAAACTAAGAAGGTAAAATCACAGCAGGTGGGGATTGTAAGATTGTGTGAAAGGTTGCACAGCCCTCGCTTTACCCTAGTGACCTTTACAAAGCTTTGTTGAGACTCTATCGCATACCAGAGCGGATCTTTCAACCATAGCTAAAGATAAAACCCAGATTTGCAGAAGTCAAATCAAAGGCTAAATCACAGACTGGAATGCTTTACAGCTTAAGTTGTAATTGGCAAGAGTCTTTTGAAAATTCAAGGTGACTTTAGGTTCATTTGGTTACTTTTGGATGAGGAATAATTAACTGACGATCAATCTGAGACACAAATTTAGTTAACAAATTCTTTTAGCAAGCTTCATAAGGAAAGTATAATCTGAAGAGTTTGTGTTGTGACCCGAAGAATATGGAAATTCAACATTAAAAGCTAATCGTGACCAGAGCTCAAGGTTTCTCTGTTGTGTTGCATAAGCGCCATTTCTCTATCCATTCTCATCTATGTGCTTGAAATTATTGAATTCTAATTATAACAATACAAAAAATGCTCAATGATTTCTGAAAAAACACTGTTTTGCGATTTAATGCACACATACTTTAAAACCCATTTTAAAAAGTTCACCTTTTTGGGACCCCAAAAGAGTGCTGTGTAAATGAATATAGATTAGATAAAGCTTTTATTTTTAGTCAAAATAGTATTATATAAGTGAACATTTTATTTGAGAGAGGTGATGATCTGATTTTAAATGTCAGAGAATGAATAATTATTCCTAAAAACATTAATGCACACAGATTTTAAATCACGTACTGTAGGAGTAAATGTATTGATCATGTTGCCCCCCCCCCCCCCCAAAAAAAAAAAAAAAACAGTCAGGTACATGTTGAAGAAGTCTAATAAACATTACTGAGCAAACCTGGAGGATGAAGGCTCACTTTGATAGCAGCACCAGTGAACCTGCCCTTGGCAGAGACAGGAATTACATGCCTATGACCTCCACACATCTGTGCTTTAAAAGGTTGATAAGAGCACTTTCCAGGGAAGTGTTTTACAACATCCTGGCTGTATGCAAAGTGGCCCAAGAGAGAATGTCTGAGCGAGAGAGATAGTGTCTAAATCGAGATTCATGAGGCTTTCTGAGATAATGCAAGCTGTGTACCAGTCATGGACCACTCCACACTGCAGCTTTATTTATTTATCCTTTCCTTTCCTTTCCTAAAATGTGTCTTTAGCAGGAATTTCATTAGATCCATCCAACTTGCAAATGTCCATAATCATGAAAAACACAACACAGACTTCAGGCTGGCAGCCAACACCGCCTGTTCATTCCAGCATTTGTTTCTATGAGCTGCTATAAATAAATGTTTGGTGTAAACAGCTAAAAGCTAATAAAAAGTCCATTACAGCAGAACTGATCACAAAATATGCTGCCAACTTACCAGTTATTTTTGTGCTTGTCGGTTTTGGCTTCAATGAGGCAAAGCATCAGGTAGCCATCAGGTGGCTTTAATAAATATTGATGCTAAGTTTTCACTTGCAGTCCAGCTGTTACATGATACAGGCTAGCGAACAGTTAATTGGCAAAACTAATCATCACTGTTACGAAAGCTTTGAATGAGCATTTTTATTTCCTAATTGGGGCACTGGACTGTTCTTGGTGGTTAAGCATCAATCAGGTATTGTATATTATAACATGCTTTCTAGCCAAGAACAAAGTGTGTATATACTGCATTGTAATTGTGGTTGATTCAGTTTGTTGATGACCTAATGCTGCATTTGATACCTTACTTACAGTTTTGTTTGTCAGTGAAAAACTAAAAAAACAGAAAACAATTTTTTCAAAGGAATAGGGAGTTTCGAAAGTTAAAGTGGTGTATATCAGAACAACTGACTCTCTTGAGGGAGACAGAAAATGGCTAGTCTATTTCAGTGAATTCTCTGAAACCTATCTAGAGACCTCTCACTGTATCCAGACAGACATTTGCTTTCAAAAGAGACAAATGAACAAACAAGCAAACCCCTGGAGAAAAGTGTGTGTTTACAGGACAGACATGAAATAAGGGATGAGTATACTTTGGATGATAATTTGCCTTTGCAGTAGGATTGGAACAATTTGATTGGTGAAAAATGTGCTGTCTGAACCGTACAAACTGTTTAAAAAAAGAGTTTTATCTTGAAGAAAAGCAAGTGAGTAAACCAACATCTATAATATGTCTCCATCAAAGAGAAATATGTGGATATGTAATGCTTTGACTAAAAAGTTAATTATTGGCCTTCAAATGTTTGTACTTAACCAGCTTCAGCTTCTAAAAAATAGAATGATGCATTCATTTAATTTATAAAATAACCCATGTAATTATTCATATGCATACGTGTTGTATAACTACAAAAATACACAATTCGCCTTCCATTTAAAAATATTATTATTATTGTTGTTGTTGGTGTTGTTGTTAATAATAATAATAATAATAATAATAATAATAATAATAATAATAATAATAATAATAACAACAACAATAAAGCGTTCACTTTATATAGTGCTTTTCCAGTCTGACAGGACGTGGCAAACCAATCTGACCCTACGCACATCCATACAGGACAATGCAGATCGAAACACCAACCTTCTGGTTACAGGACGACCTACTACACCACTGTGCCACCTTTCCACTCCATTAATTGTATACGTATTGTAATACTTGTAATGAGATTGTAATACTAATTCAATGTTTTAAAAAAATCTTTATACACACACACACGCGCACAAGGGATTGATTAAACGAAATTGAATAGATTGCACTTACAGATCAACACATGTTTATTTAAAAAAGTGTTAAAACTTTCAAATTTAATGTTTTTTTTTTTAATTTTTCAAGACCACAAAAGAGTCTTTTACTAAGAGTGGCAATTTAAATGCTTGGAATTAAAGACACACTTAACCTAACCTTTTAGCGCAAATAACTAACTGAACACAATTGAATGTTGCTTATTTATACTTTTGTTGTATTTGGTGTATTTATTAATAATTTAATGAATGCATTTATTTTATACATGTATTCATTCATTTAATTTAATCAATTGCAAACAATAAGTATACACACATAACGAACATTAATTAAGAAGTGAGTATTTGGCAGCACTCTATTCCTCATCGAACAGTCCACAAAAGTCACACCTCAGAGGTAAACTTTAACCACAACTGAACAAACCAAACTCCAGCTATTAAAAAAAAAACTGCCAGCAAACAGACTCGAGTCCAGAGGCTCCTAATTGAGTGCAAAAGAGGCGTCAGTCAGGACAACGATCGGGAATCAGAGGTTTCAAGGGCAAACAGGCTTTTTTCCGGCATCTGTTTGTTTGGGTGTTTGAACACCAGGCCTCGGGGAGCCCTAGCGTTTGTGAAACGTACACAATAAAACCTTTGTAAACAAAACCAATCGATGTTTACAACTACATAACAAACACAAGGACTAGTTCCCCCAGTGCAGAGGAATAACAATATTTAGACGAAAGCAATTTATTCATTATATGGAGAGACAAAGAATGACCAACTCAATGGTATGAGCATTGATTAGCTTATTTCTCGGGTGCATTAGCAAGTGATCAAACTCAATTAAGCGGTCTTGTGACGTGTCCTGTGGTGATTGAGCCTATTAATCATCAAGCATCACAAGCTAAATGCAATTAGTATATATTTCCTACTTTCAGTACCAGACCCATAATTCTAAATGTAGGATATCCATCTTTCTTTTAAATTTCAACGATTCAAGAGTTATACTAATCTAAATGCATTACATGAAACCATGTTTTTTTTTAGCCAAGTCTGAATTTGTCTGGAATATTTTCCATAAATGTAAAATAGTTGGCAAGCTTTTTGTTGTTGTTTAAGTGTTTAAATCAAGATAAGTTCAGAGTAGTTCTAATCTGTTTGCATCCCAGATGTCTCCATGAGACGCTAGTGATATGATCGTATTGAAATTGACCCTTTTGTCTATTGAGGACAACTGAACTTAAGTTTTTTGTTATTTCAGCATTCAAAGGCAGCTAAAAGACAGTCGTGAATTCTTAATAGTCAAGTCTCCATCAATCTTTAATGATGCTCAAGTCCTTTGGAAAGATGCTAAGGGAATTCTGTTCAACATACATTAAAATAAAGCACTATTTTATTCCAAATGACAGAATATTCAATATAGATGAAAGTATAAAACAGAGTAATGTAGGCAATTTTTTAGCATTTTGATTTTGATGGAGCAAAAAAATACAATTGATTATTCTTCATACTTTTATCATTTCATATGTCACACATTTACTGGAGCACAGTAGGTACTTAGACAATGGAGAGCCTTTCAATCCATCACACTAACCAGTCAGTCGCATATTCACAATTAGAAACAATGTGTATTTTCAGTCTACAGAATAAACCAGAGTATCCAGAGGAAAACCACAAATTAGCCTTCAACCAAGAAGCTTATTTATTATTTATTAAATATGCATTTGTTTTGAAAAAAAAAACCATGGAAATGCTATTGAAAATGACTACAACACTGTATGGGTAAATTAGGCTAAAAGCAGGAGAAAGAGCTGTTATACATTTTTCTCTGCATGTCTATTCTTTTGTGCCTTGAATACAAAATCCTTTCCGAGTGCAATTAGAGCGATTTTCAATTCCAGCGCTCGCCATAACTACAGATCAAGCGATCAGAGTCACAAAAGAAGCCCTCATGCATGTTTAAGCCTCGCAGTGGATCTTCTCAAGGGAAAATGACCACATCGAGTCACCATTTCTGTTCACAAATCCCGATTTGAAAAATGAAGAGAGAGTGATTACAGTAATCCCGACTGGGATTATAAGTGCTCGAGGGCAGTTCAGCTACTATCTCCACACTGCCTGTGTCCGGCTGACATGCCTCCACTCACTCTCATAAAAACTGATAGAAGATCCAATTTCTTCTTCTGAATAAAGCAGAAAATAATCCTGTAACTACGGATGTTAACAGAAAAGATGGCGGCTGTCCTTTTCTGATGTGGGACATATGAAAAAAGACACTGATTTCTACCTTCAGGTTTGATGGGATGCTTGATAATAACAGGTTTTGTTTATTCTCAGCAAATGTGAAGCTAAAGTAAACTAAAATTATGGATGCATTATTTTAGTTATGTCACATCTTTATAAACTGAAACATCAACATACAGAAATCAGTCAATTACAACATTAACATTGGCAAATGTCTTGAAATATAATATAAAAGATTGCATTTATGGGTTGTAACTGAAGTGAATGTGGAATAAAGAAAATGATTGCATTGTCAAGTTGTCACGGGTACTCTCCTTTGCGTCATGATTAAGTTATCATTTCATCTGTGTGTATATTATAAGAAATCATAGATGTGAAGTAAATAAGTAAAGCACAATGCAAAAGGTCACAAATTGTATTAGGCCCTCCAAAAAAGAGCTGATTTTTTTTTTATAAACAGACTGTTGTTTAATAAAGCTGATATTGTAGGGTTGGTTGGTTAGTTACCAAAGGCTACCTGTCCTTCACAGTACATCATTGTTTTCAACAACTGGAAAATGCATCGCAACTAACACTGAGACCTACAGTAAACAAATGGTCAGGGGGATGGAAGGACGTAGTCTGGATAAGAGAAAAGTGGCTTGACTTACAGATTAAGAACATTAAAGGTATGATATGAGGGATCACCTTGCTGATTCCATGTATGCTGGATGGTTGAACCTTTCAGAAGCTTTAGAGACCCAGATTAGTAAAAGTCTCAATCACTCTAAAAATAAAAGTGCTTCTTAGTTTAAAATCTATTACGTTAAACAGACTTCCCTTTTAGTCAATTATTCTGTGATGCCTCAAGATCAACAAAAAAAACATTTAAATGAATGCAGTAATTAACCTATCATTCAAATTTGTCTTTGACTCATAGTCTAGATTGAAAGAAACTTGCTGAAAGTGGAACAGCATTTGGCCACGAGGAAGCCAAAACCTTAAAACCAAAGATGATAAATTTATGTCCAGTGAAAAACCCTGCTCAAAAGTAATTTGTTGAAAGATGTGCACCTTTTGTTCCTGCATCATTCCCTTTCAACTAGCGAGCCCCGCAGGTTGAGCCGAAAATGTCCCCCTGCATATCCAGAGACAGCTTATCAAGCTCGCTACAAGCAGGAGCTGATTTACCTCCGCTAAAATCATCCTCAAATCTGTCTCAATTGAATAAAAAAGCTAAAACACTATTTTTCAAATTTACTGTCAGTCAATGATTTTTTTTTTTAGAAATTGCTAGTATGATGCTCTGGAAACTTAGAGCTTGTATTTAAAGTACAATTATAAAGTATTTAAGGCATCTTGTAGTCTCTCTCTCTCTCTGTCTCTGTCTCTGTCTCTCTCTCTCTCTCTCTCTCTCTCTCTCTCTCTCTCTCTCTCTCTCTCTCTTTTTTTTTCTCTCTCAGCTGTAGAAAGAAGAAAAGGAGAGCTTTGCTCTTTTCTGTACTCTTAATATTGAGTAATTACCCAAGATTCCATCTTGTTTCTTTGATTAAAAACAGATTTTGAAAGTTGTGGTATTCTTTTTGAATCACCCTGTAAATCTCCCTCTGCATCTTAGTGCATACGACTAATAAATGATGAATTGTGGGTTTTTTCCCCCAAAATTATTCTTCTCAATGACCTGTTTAATTTCTGATTTGGGGATGGCGCTTAGTTTTAATAAATTGCATTTTTATATGTATAAGTGTGTGCGTGTGTGTACGTGCGAGCGGGCGCGTGCGTGCATGCGTGTGTGTGTATATATATAAAACCAGAGTGTTGATGTTTACACTTCAAACTTTGAAATGACAAATCACTGGCTGCACTGCCTTTTGAAATGTCAAGCATACTTACATTTTATTGAACAAAAATATAAAAACCAGCAGTCTGCTCACTGGTTGTTTATAAGGGCATAAGTCAGGTTCATGGCTTGAGCAGAGCTGTTCTGTCGGCCAAAGAGTAGGATTTCACAACCAAAATAACTTCATAGTGAGGTCACAAGGGTCAGACATGAAACTATCTGAGTGAAAAAAATGCAGGGTGTAAATGATCTGTTAATTGTCTGAGGTCTCTTCTCATAGACTCGTTCAAACAGACTTTAGACTCCTGGTTCTCTTCCAGATTTGCCTTCAAGAAGAATGTGACGTAAAGCTTTTAGATATCTTCAGATTAAGATTTCAGAGATGCATAAAGCATATTGATAAGAATAGTTTATGTTCTACTGCATTTATGTTTTTTTACCCAAATGGCTGGCACACAAAACTATCTCCAAATCAGTCCCTGTTTACCCCCACAAGCTCATACACTCCTACTTGCCCTCTAGAAGCCTGCACTCAGAAAAGGAACAGCGACTCGTGGTTTCGTCTCACAAAGGCAGAAGATCTCTCAGCAGAACCTTCTCGTTCACTGTCCCTGGCTGGTGGAACAAACTCCCTGATCCAGTCAGGAAAGTAACAACACTAACATCTTTCAAAAAGCAAATGAAAGCTCTTCTCTTCAGGGAAAACCTACTTAAAAAAACGTTTTCCCCCTCTGTCTTTATTTTCTTCTTGCAATAGTTTATTAATCAGTTGATACAACTCCTATTATGAGCAAGCTGAGAATTGCATAATGTATCTCTCCCCTTCTGTAAGTCGCTTTGGACAAAAGTGTCTGCCAAATGCTTAAATGTAAATGTTTTATCTCTCTTTTTTGCTTTGGTGTCCAGATACTTTATTGAGTGTTCAAACCTTGAAGACTTAAGTCTTGTTATTTCACCTCTAAGTTTGTGCATTGGTGAAGTCCAAATACAGGTGGTTCTTTTTCACCTATAGGAGCCAATTGTGCAATTATTTGAAATGCCCACACTACATTAGTGCATCAATATGGTGCTGTGAGCAAAAATCAATAGTTTGTATGCACTAGGTTAGAGTTGCCAAGAATCAATAATGCAAAAATACAGTGAAATAGTATCACAAAGACTCTTTAAATATTTTTAATAGTAAAAGCTTAAAGAAGTAAATTTTAAATATGATGAAAAAAGTTAAACCTCTTAATAATCTTCTTTTTTTTTACAAAAAGAGTTACAATTTTACAAATTACAGTACATTGTGATTGCTCAGAGATTGTGTTTTTACATAAAAAAAAATATAAAATGTATTTTATCTTTCACTCATCTTTCAAAACATAACTTCTTAAAATTATTTTAAAAAATAGATAAATACCTTAAGGTACAATAAAATGCATTCTAAAAATAGACAAACAAGTAGTATAGTATAATTTCGTACCAGTATTTTTCCATTCTGAAAAACTATGTTGTTGTTTTTGTTTAATATGTCAAAAAATTATTAATTTAAAACAAAAGTCTCAACACATATTAATTGTTCTTTTCTTTTCAAAAACCCATTTATATTTCCTCCTGAAAATTCCTTGACAAATCCACCCTGAAATAAACAGTTTAAATATAGCTCAAAAGAATGTGAAACTTCAGCAGCATACAACCGAGAAAACAAAGTTAGTTGGGGAGAATCAATACACTTATGTCTGCTTCTTAGCATCTAGTGCTTTATCCTAAACATGTCTCCTCATTAAAGACAATGAGGCATGGCACAAAATCCAAATTGAAAGACAATCTGAAAGCTGAGCTCCACAAACACTCAACTTGCACATCAAACTTTCACATTCCATGTTGTGTACAAAGCATTTCTCCAAGTTCCAGGGGCCTCTGTTATTACTTTTTCCATTTTACCCTATTGAAAACGTCAATCAAACCACAAAAGCACATCCAGCTAGACTTTAGCCCTCACTACCGGCCTTTCTGCTGGCTGTTAAATAGATGAGAGCTGGAAACTTAAAAGGAGCTGCGGTCTGGACTCTACGTACTCAATGATCTAAATCAAATTAGTGTTGGATAAGTGTCCGAAAGGTGCTGTGCAGTAAAAAAAACACTCTCCACTTTCAAGCACAAAATAGATACCTGTCGCGCCCAGCTAAACCTATTTAATCTTGATAACTCAACCACCAATAGGCTTTCACCAATAGGGTTAAGTCTGCTAAAGGTGTTAAAACTGGTGTGCAGCAGGTCGACAACCCTGTAATCTGTCCTACGAAAAGCCATCCACTGCACTGCCCATAGAGTTTGCAGACACACTTCACAAATTCAGTTAGTCCAGTTCATTCAGCTCAGTTTTCATAAAGTCCACCATAAGTTGGTTTTATGTAAGAATTTCTTTAGTCTTTCTAGGTTATTGTGTATTTCTTTAAAATCTTGCCCTGTTAAGTATCTCCTCCTCATGGATGTACATATATGGCATTCAATCAGAATGTGTTTAACAAATACTCGGTATTGACAATATCCACACATGGGTTCTGTCTCTCGTTATAGAAGAAAAGAATGTATAATACCGTGCTCAGGTCGGGAATTGGTAAGCGCGCGAATCATTTCTGAATAAACACTATTAAATATGAATTTAAAGTCGCATTGAAATTAGGGGAATAAAAAGGTACAATGCAAGATCAGTGATACGAGTGCTGGAGGCTTTTCCCCCTAGGCAACATTTTGAGACAAAATCTGCTAATTATATTCTCTGAAGGCAGATAAATGGAGGATATATCAACTGTTCTATCTAATCTAAAGGATTCTATTTAACCAACAAAGCAACTGTAGGTAGGTAAATCTTTTAACTTGTCAGCCAAATTTGTTTTGCGGAAACAACACATCATCAACACAAGAAGCTCCTTGTTGGCTGGTGCAAAACCTGATATGAATATCTGTAGCGAATGGGAGTAAAAAGTATAAAAATTACAACTCCGGTGGCACGTTTTCCTTGAAGCCACACCGCACCTCACGCAGTGTGGTACCATGGCTAGCCTTTGACTTAACACAAGAATCACTTGCAAACAACGCATATTCATTCTCAGCGTTAATGGCGGTTAATTCCTTTATACACATTGGTTTGTTATTTGGCTTAATCTGTCAATGGGATCTGATGTTGAAAAGATTTATCTGGGTTTGATCATATTGCCCACATTTCCTGCTCTCTCATGACCACAAGGGTAGGGACCCAACAGAACACGATGTCATAGTCAGTCTTCAATAAATTTCTCATCCTGAGTTGTATTTCCACAACTGCAGGGTGTTGATATAGTGTTGTTGGTAGAAAATGGTAGGTTTCATTTTCCTTATAGTTTAGCATTTCCATGTTGACTTCAATGAAGGAGTGGGTAAATATTCTACTTGAGCTAGCTACGGAAATTTATTTTTATTTCTTTTAAATCCATAAAAATACAAATTTGTATGTGTCCTACTAAAGAACAAGAACTACTACCTCATTGCGGGAAGTTGAATGTGACTGAATGAACAAACCTGATCTCTGCAGGAGAAATGATGGATTATTAATGTGCATCTCTGCATTATGAATGCTGAAAATACTAATGGATCAATGAGCAGCGATGAATATATGGACTGGTCTTTCATCTCATATCTGAGCACGGTTATTGGTAATGCTGCTTACTTCCTTCGAAGTAGCCAAAGTTCAAAGCAGGACACATTTGTTTTGTTATCACAAACCACAATGTGACATGTTCTCTGGGAATGAATTATTACTTCTCCTCCACTCCATGAAACTCCTAACATGTGGTTCACGCTCTAAAATTGAGGCTATTTCACTATTCCTACCCCAACACGAACATTCTACTGATTAGCAGGGCATCCTGGGAAATTGGGTTAGCATGTAGTAACCTATGTGTAGTTTGAATGTAAAAGTATTGATTACAAGTATTTGAAAGTACAATTTAAACTTTAAACAAGATAATGAGCAGGTTGCTAATCTCTGCTTGGCTTGCAAATGCCATGACCCTCAACACCATTAATCCAAGTGAAGAGCAAAAGATTAAGTGATGTTAATAAACAACATTTCTGGAGGCAAACGTGAAGACAATTAGCATAGCTGGTTAACCAATTAAACTCTTTTCCCCTTCCTTCATAAGCTTCTCAGACGTTTAATTGGCAAAAAACCCTCCTCCACCCTTTGCTTGCATAACTAAAGCTAATTTCCGTGAGTGTGCATGGTTGGAGATGGAGATGCAAATGCAGGACTGTCTGAAGCTATTGAATTCAAATGCATTAAAATTCTAGGCTTTGTTTTATGCTTTTCTACTGTAGAGACATGCAGTTATCAGGCTTGAAAAAGGTTAGCACATGCTTGATTAAAAATGGGGTTGCTATTGCTCTGTCATCTTCAAGGAGGTATGACGTTCTATATTGTTTTTCAGGAGGTTAGCAGCTTTAGGTAAATTGTTAGGCTTGTGTATCCTTTTTAAGGACGTTGAAATGTGTTGTGGTTTATTGGGTAACACTTGTAATCAAAGGAGTGTTTTGGTTTGATTTTGACAGCGATTCCTGACGTGCTCTTTTATGAAGGTTTGTTGGGGTGTTCTGCTCTGATATACTTTATGAAGGTCCCCTTTCTGTTTTGGGTAAGATTACTTTTTAAACAAGTTTATCTTTTGTCCTGTGCAATAGATTTTCTCCCTGTGTTTCTGGCTACGTTCATGCCCATATGTGACCTGTATTTGATATTTTCTAGACAGTCCAATTACCAGTTCAATGAAGATTTTTTTCTTTTTTCTTATTTCAACCCAGGACACTTTTTTTCTTGGTGTTGCATCATCAAGCTCAACTTAAACACAGTTTATACAGAATACAAGTCAATGAAAAATATGTTTGTTTACTGAAATAGTTACAGAAAGAGCCGAAAGATGCGTTTTAAGCTTAATGAAGTCGCAGTTGTTGTCCAAGCTATTTTGAGGCTGCTTCTGGGAGAATAGCGTTATATGTGTTCTTTTCCATCTTACTATTGTTTGATACTAATAAAGTTAGCTCTGATCAGATATTTATGCACATTTATGCACTGCAAGCAGGCGCTTCAGTGTTTACATCTATTAGCAATACATTCTGGGCGACTTAGTTTGCTCTTCTGCATATGCGGAATTAAGATCTGCAGTCTGAGCCTAGCCTTTGTTGAGCTTTGAAGGTGGTTTGATGGCACTATTTTTGTGTTCTGTTCTCACTTTATGTTCTACACTCTTGCCATCTTAATTGATACAAAATCATATGATACTTTCACAGTGTTCCAAGAGGCCGTCATTGTGCCTACTTGAGTGGTTGCTAAGTTGTTGGTAGCGGAAAAAGCCATTCTCATCTACAAGGTTTCAAAGAGTGTTTGACAGCATGAGCCTACCAGCAACATGCCTAATTGCAAAATGTCTAACTAGCAAGAAAATGTTATTCCTAAAAAGGAAGATGTCAAAACATCGAAGAGCCGTCGAGATCAAGCAAAAAAAAAAAATACAAATGTACATCTCTTCACAAATTAGTTTACAACAAACCTATTCGACTCAATTTATAAACACATGATCTAACAAATAAGCAGCAATAATCACACTTTCTTTTGAGCCTGGAAATGGATGAAAAGCCATGAGGTTGTTCATTAGCTTGGAAATCCTCCTCTGCAACTTTAGCTTCAAATACTGCAGACTGAACCAACTAAACTGTTAATTCAGGTTATGGTAAGAAACACAATTCATAAGCAACGATCAGTGTTAAAAATATTATAGAGATCAATAAACTAATAAAAGAAACTTTTCTAAGCTTCGGAGCAACATCTGCAGAATGAGGTGCCTACAAACATAACACATTACTGGGCACATTACTGTTGAGGCAGCTCTCAGAACAATTGTCTTTCACTTCAAGGTGACTCACTCTCTCTCCATTTCCATTTCTCTCAGGGTCAGCTACGTGCATCTCTCTTTGTGTGCGTATAAATTGAGAAAAGCAAGGTTTGCTTAATGCAGTGCTGTCAGAACGTCCCACAGCAGCCTTGTCCACAGAGCATTAAGAACCTGTCAGCCAGAGTATGGAATTAATCAGCAAACCCCTGAAGAAACAATTGCATAATCTGAAGCTATAAACTCGTTCGACCTTGCTTTCAAACCTGCTTAAATTTTCACCTTCAAACGGGAGATTGAAGGAGCTAAAAGGTTTGAGTCAATAGATTTCTCTCTTTTTTTTCTGCCTTCCAATCTTTTCTTTCCATAAAAAGGGATGATTGACTGTTCTTTCCTTCGCGGCAGTTTGGAATAAAATTCCATAGGAGGCGTTTTGAATGTGACCTTTGCTTCGGCTACACTATACCTTTTGTTTGTTATGAAAACAGGGACGCTCGGTTCAAATTTCCCATGATGATGGCGCCGAGGGTGGGAAATTGGTGAGATTTAATGGTTTGCATTAACTGTGTTGATGTTTAATCAATTTTTTCACATGTGCATTTAGTTGCATTGTGTAAACATGCCCACAGCACTACAATTAGATAGTTTGTTACAAATGTCATTTTTAATGTTTAGCATACGGTGATGTTGTCCATGAAAACAAGGGGAACATGGTTATTGTGATGTTTGCAAGAGCTTGGCTAAAACAGAAAATTAAAATACTAAATACTATGTTCCTGTATTAAAGTGGAAAATGTGCAAATTTAAATAAGGTGACATGAATAATCATGAGTTATATTATAAATTGTTGATGAGTTACTGATGCTTTAAAGATGAGTTAGTATATGCATAATAATGAACTTATGAAATGCATACAACAACCACTGCTTTAATTAATTACAAATTTATGTTAACTACTGTATTTAAATAATCAATTTAAGTATCTTTCAGGTAAGTTCAAATGTTCGTTCATGAGTTGAATTAATAATTAAATAATGGTGAAAAATTGCTGCTAAAGTAAAGTAAAAATCAAGTAATCACAATTGAAAAATTAATTAATGATGAGTTAATGTTATGTATTCTTCTCCTGTAAATCAAAGACAAAAAATACAAAACATCAAATTCCAACATTTATTATTAGTTAATGGTTATTAGGTGGGGACTTTAATTTAGGGGGCATATAATAATTAACTCATCATTATTAAATTATTAATTGATATATTAATTAAAGTGACTGGGTTTAATGAGATCATGATTAAAATACATTTAACTCAATTATGCATCATTAACTCATCATACATGATGGTTGACTTATGCGTTAATTAATGAGTAATGTCAGCTTAATGTAAACTTTTACAGATTAGTTTAATGACAAGAGGTTATTTCTTCCATCTAGTCTTTTCTAGGAATGCAAACTTTTTCATTAGAAAACAGGTTTAAAATCAGGTCAAAGGAGAAGTTCAAGTATGAAACCCAAGTGCTGATTGAAAATTTGTACAATTACATTTTTACCATTTTGCTATGTGAATTCGATTAAATTCAGCACAATAAACCAATTAGTTATGTGTCAGGCAAATAACGGAGGAGGACCCAAATGCAGTCAGTACAAAAAGTTTATTAACTAAAAACTACAGAAGCACAGTCTGGAAATAACTTAAACTGGAATAATGAAAAGGAGAAGATAACTGAGACAGCAGGTCGACTGAAAACTTAAGCAGCAACATTAACTAATACAGCAGTAAAGGTAAGGGAAAGGAGGAGGGAAATAAATAGTCAAGCTAATTAAGAAAACAAGGAGCAGCTGAGAGCAAGGGAAAACGAGGAAAGAGAAAACAGGTGTGACATTATGCTACTGGTTTATTTAACACTAACAAACCAGCAGATCAAACCAAGACAGATTTCATTCTGGATGGACTTTCACCTTTTAGAACACTAATGTAGAGATGTCATACAGTCCCTAGCTTTGAATACGCTTCACACCTCACATTGATAGATTTTTTTGTGAAAACCAATTCATTTATTAGCAAATCAATTTAAAGAAAGGTGTAAAGATGGCTATGGTAACACTATAATCGAATCATCACAAATTTGGATTTAGTTGTCAGCGACATGAGCCATTGCTTCTCTGATGCGAGCTGGCAGGAGCATAGGGAAGGCATGTAAGAGAAAGCCAAGCTTCAATTATCAGTGCTGAGAATGTTATGTTGGGGGTCATTCGGAAAACAACTCTCTGGCTAAACCAGTCCTGTTATGAACCTCTCACGCTTTAGATCAATCATTCAAACAGAGACTGTAGATTGATCTCGCTTTAAATGGGCGCCAATGATGACTCTCTCAAAGAGGAGGAGAGATGGCCTTCAAGATACATTAGTTTTGATATTTGCTTGTAACGTGAGCATGTTTAGTGGAACTGTTTTAGTGAAAACAAGTGGATGACTACAGTTCATGAATCCTCAATAAAGTGTTTAAGTTCTGCGATATAATACAGATCCAAGAGACTGGATTGATTTTCAATCTACTTTGAGAAACCTTTGCATTTTTCTACCAAGATAATCTTAGATATTACTAGGCAATTTCTTCCAAATTCTTCATTCTTCATAATAAAACTGGCAGCTGTAGTGAAAAAAATATTTATTTATATATTTCATATTAACAGTATATTTCACTTATGCCACCTACAAATGTTGGGATCACATATCAAATATCTTTAATTTAACTGAATAAGGCAGGGATAAAGGGATATAGTAGATAACAAAACAAAGAAACACAATGATAAATCATTTTCCTTTGTTGTTTGGAACCTGTCACTATCTACACATCTTATTTAAAAGGCTGCAATGTTGAATCAAAGCATACAAGAAAGGACTTCACCTGAACAAGCGCAAAGAGAAAGAACAAAAACACACAAAAACTAACATCAAGCAATAGAAGCTTTCTGCCAGTCAAGCGTTTCTGCAGTATTTACTAGACTTAATAAAAACAAACAGAAATAAGAGCCCCCAAAAACCGCCAGCCCTTTTCTTTAGGTGGTGACAGCAATCAGTCCAACAATGCTGGCTTGCAGGTGAAAAGATGTAACTGTAGACAGATAAGACTGTGTACAAAACATGAGTGCTGACAAGCTCACTCATTAAACTTGACCAGGCCACAGATGCAGGGTTCATGTTACCACCCGGGCTTGTCACACAGCAATCAGATATCACAAGAGAGAGCCATCATTCTGTGAATCCCACCTCACTTGAGAGCCAGGAGCTATCTTTAGATTTTATTTGATTTATTTAACTTCATTAAAACTAGTGAAGGGCATGAGGAATACAAGAAAAAAAGGAACTTGTAAGGGCTTGTCCAAGGGATGAATCAATGTATTAAAACTTTCATTTAATGAACATAGATTTTTGGACAATTCCAGCAACATCCAGTGTGACTGTTATTTTCTCAAAATGTTAAAAAAAAACAAGTAAAGTCAGACTATAGTCAGTAAATAGAAAATCCCTGTGAAATCATTTAAACACATGTTAAATTAAACAAAGAAAATGTTACCAAAAATTACCTATACACGTACTCTCACATTGATGTGTAAATTGCTGCTTATTTAAACCTTTTATCTGTAAGATTATCACTATCTGGTTGGTGGATGGTTGAAGTTTATACCCTGACTCAAAACAACTAGAAGCTTCACACGAGCCAAAAGGACCTTAAACAGTGTGATCAGGTGTGCATTGTTAATTAAAAGTGTTCAGGGACACTCAAGAAACAGTTACTAAGTCCTGATCTAAATAAAAATCTAGCAACTTGAAATTCAGGAAAAATAAATTTACCCATGAAAGGGAAGCACGCAAACTAAACTTTTTAATTCTACCAATACTTTTGCAAAAGCAACCCAATGGGAGTTCTTCTCTACAAATATTGCGTGGTATGGTACATGAAAGCAATATTTGACCAAACAATTCTCAGTGTTCCCTGTTACACAGAAGGCTGTGAACACATGGCATTTTCCCTGTGCAAACATGGATTGACAGACAGTTGTACATGCATAATTCTACCTTGAATATTCAGATAAACTAACCTGCTCCCCACAAACTACATCTCGGTATAAACATGTAAAATACAGCATTACAATTTACGCTCACCTTCAGGAGCTGCACAAGACAGCCAAAGCAAAGCACAAAGAAACGCTACTATTTTGAACTTCTCTCCCCACCCCCCACTTTCTGTTTTAAATCATCGTAGCAATCATCTTTTTGTCAATTGTCTACAATCATTTTATCATGTCAGCTTTTACATTGTTGTATTAAAAAAAGTGTTTTAATTTTGGAATTCTAACTGTTATTGTTGTTTGGTCCAGGTAGATGGGGCTTATAACAAAATTACGAATAGGAGATACTAAATTGAATAGTCATCAATATAAAATAGGAAATATAATAACTAAAAGCATAGGAAACCATTATGAAAATGTTAACAGAACACTAAGTAAAAGATATGAGAAAGTGAGAAGTTACAAAAATATAATATGATTTCTTTCAAAAAAGAATATACAATATAAGAAAAAATATACAATATAAGAAAAAATATATAAACATTTGGTTTACCAACTGCTATTAAACATTAGAAAAAGGAAGAAGGTGGGCCTACAAAAACGGAATAAAGAAATAGATCAATGAAAGATAAACCCTAAAAGATTAGAAAATATTGTAAGCAGCAAAAGAACCTACACACCTACACATCTTAAACGAAAGAGCTTACACAGTTATCTTAAACAAAAGAATTTACACAGTTTTCACTTAAAGGGAGGAACTCTAACCTCAAGTCTTCTCTAGAGATATCTATAAAGGTGTTTTATTTTATATTTTTATGGTATATTTGCACTAATATAGGGAGAAAGCTAAAGTTAAAACGAATCTTAACTCTCATATGTTACCATTAGAAAGCCACAGTTGTCAAGATGCGATTTCATTACATTCAAATCCATCACTTTCCTTCGTGCTTGACTGCTTGTTCTACTGGTGGATTAAGGTTCCTTTATTCCACTTTTGTAATTTGATTGTAATTTAATTCTCACAGCAAGCATTCCAGCCATTCAATCTGAGAAAACAAGGGCAGAGGTTAAACATTTGTTACAAGTAAACACAGCCTTTGCATCACTTAAACTTGCAAATTATTTTTCTTTCTAATTAAAGAAAAGTTGTCCAGTAAAGTGTCTTCTCTCTCAGAAAGCCGCAAGCCATAAAGTCTCAGAAAATAAAACACGCACACGTTTATGATCCACCTAAAATATAGTCCTCCTGACTCCCTGACAGCATCCAAACCATTTTATCAGGGTTAACAAACACGTCCTCTGGCAAGCAAACATTTGAGCTACTCCAGACCTCTTAAGCATTAGCAAAGATGACTCTAGCTGTTATCAGTCACATCAAGAAGCCAGATCAAACACTGATTGGAGATACTTGCTCTCCATGCAGTTCAGTGTATGCTCAAAATATCCAAGAAAAAAGAGCATTTTGTTTATTCTGAAACATAGATGAGGTTAATCATTTCTCAAAATTAAAATTGGTGTTTAACGTGTACTTCAAAGTCTATCCTGGAGGGCCACAGCAATTAGTGTTAACAAAGACCTCTTGGTCTTAGTTGAAGTCCGACTAGAATGCAGAGCCAGGTAACAACCAAAACCCACAGTGGTATGACACCTAATTTTGGAAATACTTGCCTGACTTTCCATGACGTTTTAAATATTTTACAACAGTTTAAGACATTTGTATCTCTAAAAGGAATTGCAATTATCTTTTGGAGCAATAATCATACAAAATTGACACTTTAGGAACTATTGTTTTGACCTGTGTAAAGTCAAAATATGATTAGAACAAGTAATTATGATTACATGTAATTATGATTTTGAAAGACTGGATGAAGGTTATTATGAAGATTGAAATTCATGAAAAATAGACTTTGTGGGACTCCTGGAACCAACATTGCCAAACAGTTATAAGTAATTTCATAGACCGCTTTTACTATTTACTTTAAATATATGGTGTAGAAAATGTTGGATGTGTATGATTGTACATTTAAAAAAGTAGCACAAGCCTTAAACTATATCATCAAATGACAGACTTTAACAGTGATTTAAAAATCTTATAAATATGACAAAAATACTTTCAAAACTAAAGATCACCTTATCTGCAGGTGTCCATGAAATGTCTATATTTTTTATACCTTTTTGGATTGTAATGAACCATTAAACATTTTACCCAAAACCTCTTCCAAAGCAATCTTGGATCTAATCACCTACAGATGTCTCACTGACTTAAATAAAGATGTGACGAATTCAGTCTGTCACATTCATTAATTTCTCCAGAGCATATATATCATTCACTCATCCATTCAGTCTTTTCTCTTTGTACTTGTCATATCATCAATCTGCCCCAAAGACCCCAAGACTATGACTTTGGAAAGATTAATTCTTAGAATTTGAACTGTACAAGGGTGGAATAAAATTATAAATGTGTTTTTGAGTTATTAGTGGCTCCAGCCCACTTGTTACCAGGCGGGTCTGGGGTTTCAAACCAAGCAAAGCTATACAACTTGATAAATAATTAAATTGCCTTACTTGGATTTCCAGAACAGCCATACATTATACATGCAGTATAACAAAAGTCTGTGCTATTATCCACATAGCTGGGCACTTCAGCTGTACGGTAATTAATCGGCTAAACGTTTGCCAAAAAACAATGGAGAACTCTACTTGCTCTCCCTGCTACATTTTTCTTGCTGAGGCCTTAACGCATTTCAATGCATCTGTAGGAATATCCGCAACCTTGTGAAAGAAAAAAAGGATGATAGTGAAAAGGCAGTGGGATATTTGGTTGTTTATTAGTTCCTAGATTTGTTTCAGTTGTTTCATCTCAACTAAACTAATTTTCAACTTTCTCTTAAACTGCACCTAAATCTTAAATGAAAAATATCATTAAATATGAAAAACTGGGGTTTTGAAAATGGCATAAACTGTTGATTACTTAAAAGAGATTCTATTTGTCTTTTGCTTAAAGTAAAAAACTACAAAAAAAAATAAGAGGTTTTGTGGTTGCATGCTTCTGCTTCTAGAAACTTCAGATGTTTGTCATGACATCCTGGTCTTGTCTTGTCCTGTTAAATCTCATGATTTTTTAATGAGGTAGTAAATATAGCCAAGGATCATATGAGCAGTGAGAAGAGAGCACACATGAGACAACAGCCACACAAACAGAAATTACACCAACAACAATGCTACATAAGACAAACCCACTGAAGAAAGGTGAAGAAAGTCCTAAAGAAACCCAAATTTATGTATGTTCAGTTATAGTCTAGTGCTGTTTAGCTTCCACTCATACACTCTAGAGCACAGCGATCGTGTGCGTTTATCAAAAACAGCCATCAATAATTCAGTACCAATGCTGAAAATATGAACAAGATACCACTGGCAGAAGAAAGAAGAAATATAATTCATAAAGACAGAAGAGGATGTCTTGAAAGGGGATAATATCTTTTTTTTTAGAAATATTTATAGAGAAAAGAAGAGAAGAGAAGAGAAGAGAAGAGAAGAGAAGAGAAGAGAAGAGAAGAGAAGAGAAAGAGAAGAGAAAAACTAATCCCATCTCCCACATTAAAAAACACACCACACAGTGCAGTATGCAAGGACAGAGCCATTAGCATGCATGACTGTGCACACACGCCTCCTGTTCAACTACAAAATACACAGACTCACAGACAGAGAGAGAGAGAGAGAGAGAGAGAGCACTAAACAGATTGTCAGAGGCCATCATGCCTTAGCATTTGACAGTACTTCGCTTCGGTTCCCAAAGGAATACATCTCCCACTCATGCAGCAATCTGATTACCATCCGAGAACTTTTATAGCTAATTTTGCAAAAGCAAAGTGAAAGAAACCAATTTTGCTCCACAGATGCATGTGTGTTTTTAATGAAGAAAAAACCAGGTCAATCCCTAGTGACAATCACCACTGTTCATTTCCAAACCACAGACATTTAATCTGAAAGTGTGACAAATTTGTAACAATTTACCAGTTTGACCTAAGAGGCTTCTATGTTTATGCAAAACAAAAAGAAAGAAGGCAGGTGATTCAAGCCCCAAACACACTTATCTCGGCCTAAAATCATAGTTTCTAAAAGCTACCAAATCCCTGACATCAAATGAAAAACAAAGCATGTTCACACACATTGTGCCACTTGCAAGACTCTGAAGGCAGACTATCGCCACCTAGAGGAGATTTGTATAGCCTGAAACTAACTCCTGTACTCTTTGAGGGCTGTTTGACTTTAAAATATACCTGATAAAAAAGCAATAATTCAAATATCTGTCTATATTTGACTTTTTTCAAACAACAATATAAAAAATGAACAAAATCATGGCTCTGTAGACCTCAAACCTAACTCCACCATTAAGTAATGGATTTGGACAGCAGTTTAATTAAATCATTATATCCCTATTTCCAGGAAAGTATTTTCAGCCAGTTGTATAACACCTTTTACTCTGGTGCACTCCCTGAGAGTAGAAAGCCCTGCTGCCATAATTGAGCCCAAAGCTCTTTTCATTTGAGACATTTTACTTTACCAGCAAGCTGTTTACAACCTCTGGATCATCTGCTACAAATATCCAATTTTACCATCTTGCTGTTGCTGTAGACTCAGGGGAACAATTTGAAAAGTCCAGGTGTTAATGTTTGACATAATATGTAATTGTTTTTGTTTTTTTATTGTTCCCAAATCCATTATTTAATACATTTTCCCAATGATGGCCGGTAAGAACCTCAAACGTATTATTTAACAGTGACTAAATTAAGGGATTTATATATTTAGTTTAACCTCCCAACTATGATTTACTTTTTCTGTGGAAAGTTTGAAACAGACTCAATCCATGAGACGAGCAAGCGAGTTATACAGGCTTAGTAACTTAATCACAGCACTGCCTCCGCTGTAAATAATGAAGAGTATGTCAGGTACTGTATAGCTCTGCGTAAGGACAGCATCCACACAATGTACTAAACATGTTTAATGCTTGTTTTCAGAAACTGCATGAATGTAGTGAGAGAAAGAGCATCTATTTAGGGTGTTTGATGAGGCTTCTGCAGTTATTATGCTCATTATTAAATGGCTCAGGATAATGGGCCCCACTCTAACCTCTGACCTGCAGCTGGGAAGTGATGAATAGCAGCACACACACTCACATAATCACAGGCAGCAGACACATGCAGAGATGGATGTAAGGACTTGGAATAGAAATAGCAAAAGAATCCAGTGAAGGACAATTTATTGTGCACTACTCGCTCAAAACCAAGCTTCTCCACTGAAAGTAAAAGCGTATGTCACACAGGAGAAATGTTTGAAGATCTACACCAACATCAAAGTTTAAGGTTTTTAAACTCTTTAACCATGAGTTCTTCTCGAAAACCAATCTAAACAGCAACATCTACCAGGACACCTGATGTATAGGGTTTGAAGAGGTGACTTTAGCCTCACCTGACATGACAGATTTCAAATGACTTAATGGCTTAGCTGTACAGACACACATAAGTTGTCACTGGCTTAACCAAATCGCTCCACACAAAGACGCATTAGTGAGGAATGGACAGATCTCGGAAAGCTCTTTCTTTCTTTTGGTGAAACGCAGCTTGTACGTCTATAATAGAAAGAGGATTGCTACTGTGTTCTTTAGTGGGGAGGTGACAAACGTGCTGACAATGTTTCACAGAGAGAGAGAGAGAGAGAGTATGTGTTACAAAGCTAAGACTGAAATTTGAAATATTGAGGTCAATATAAATTACATTATGCTGTATGAAAACACATTTCGTGTATTTAATTTACCCCAGTGAGTGAGCAATCACAGAGGACAAAAAAATAGAAGAACATAAATTCTGACATTGTGAGAGGCAAACCGTAGGAGCCTTACATTCAAAACGCCACAGGAAACTACATATTGATCGAAGCTCTATTCATTTGCTTTACAGCGGCTGGATAGATATTCTAGGCAAGAGCAGCAAATCATCTTGGCTTGCCTGTTATGAAATAGCAAGCCTTTAGGACTGAACCTGTCAGGGCATCAAATCTCCACACACCATCAAAACAAATCTCCAGAACAGAGTTATGTTCCATACTCAATTTCCTCTTAACGCATTACCTGAAACAATATGAGCAAAGCTAGATTGTAAAAAGGATAGCAAGGTGCTCTTTGGCATTTGCTGATAAGTAGAGAGCGTCTCGTGTTTCATATGGTTGTGATCCCCATCCTTTCCCTCCCACACTATGATTCATTTGCTCCTTTGTTGGCACACACAACTACTCATCCATTCATGTATTGACCTGGTGAGACAGAGCAGGATGAAGGGGGATGGAGGGTTGCACGGAAGAAGAATATAAGTTGTCTCTCCTACCTGTATTATTGACATCCTGTTCACTGGTGTATCTGTGGTGTTGGTAACAGGTCCGGTGAAGCTGGTATGACAACCAACGTGCCCTTGAGGAACGCTGAGGTTGTTGGCAGTGGGTTTAAGGTACATGACCTCGGATCTTGGAGAGCTGAGAGGCAATCGTGTTTGGTAGTCAAAGTACATGGGCGAGGTGGCTAGAGAGGGACTGCTGACGACGTTCATCACATTCATGGTGTCCCTTTCCTCCACTTCACTTTGCACCAGCATGATGTCATTCTTGTTTATCTTCTTCTTTTTTCCCTTGCCGAGTTGTGGGTGAGTGTACTCAGCGATTCGACAGTTGTATGTGCGGATCTCTTTATTCTCTCGTTTGCATTTGACAGCGATGGTGATCATGGCAGCAAGCAGCATGATTGAAATGATACTTAGGGTTACTATTAGAGGGAGAGACATGTCCCAGTTGTGGTGTTCTGCATTGATGCGCGGTTCTCCCTCTGGTAAGGGACCAGAGTAGGCTTTAACAATAAGTTTTGCCATGGCAGAGAGTGATGGCTTGCCATGGTCAGTGACTTTGATGATGAGTTCCACTATAGGTGTAACCTCCTCCCACAAAGGTTGAGCTGTCCGTACCTCACCAGTTACAGAATCAATCTCAAACAGGTGTTCCTCATTCCCGTCTGAGATCTCATATGTGAGACGGCCACTCTCTCCAAAATCATTATCCACTGCTCTCACAGTTGTAATGATGTGTCCAACCCCCACATTCCGCGGGACATGGATCTCTGCAGTGTCATTTTGAAGTAAGGGAAGGACTATTACTGGAATGTTATCATTAACATCCAGCACACTCACACGGACTGTGGTGTTGCTCTCCAGATGAGGGTTCCCTGAATCCTTTGCCTGCACTTTAAAGTCAAAGTATTTGGTCTGTTCGTAGTTGAAACTTCTCAGAGCATAAATTGCACCATCTGTGGGTTTGATGTTAACATATGTTGTGATGGACTCTTCGCTTACATTAGAAGGAAGGAGTGAATAAGACACAGTGCCATTTTGACCCAAATCTGGGTCATGGGCCAGAACAGAACCAAGATATTCCCCTGGGATGTTGTTTTCAGGCACCTGGAGAAGGTAAACCATTTTTGTGAAGCGGGGCGCATTGTCATTTTCATCTAAAATCTTTACAGTGAAGGACTTTGTTGAGTTCAGAGGAGGGTTTCCATTATCTTTGGCCACAATAGTGATGTTATACTCATCTTTTACTTCCCTGTCCAAATTTCTGTCTGTCACTACAGTATAAAAGTTATCATAGTTTTCCTCTAGCTTGAAAGGGACATTCCCTAGAATTCTACACTGAAGCTGGCCATTGCGCCCTGAGTCTTTGTCTGTGACTCTAACAAGTGCAATCACAGTCCCTGGAGTTGCTGCTTCACTAACAGCCCCCTGTCGCACTGCTACGAATCCTATTGATGGCCAGTTGTCATTTCTGTCAAGCACTTTAACAGTTACTTTACAGTGGCCAGGAATTGGGTTGGGTCCTTGATCCTTTGCCTGAACATCAATCTCTATAATTGGGTTCTCCTCATAGTCGATTTTACCCTGGATCTTTATGACACCCGTTCGGGGGTCTATTGATAGCAACTCTTTGATTCTGTCTGCCACATAATCGCTGAAAGAATAAGTAACCTGCCCATTAATCCCTTCATCAGGGTCTGTAGCATTTAAATCTATCAGTACCATGCCTGGGGGGGAGTTCTCGGGGATCTCAACTACATATGAGGGCTGTTCAAAAACAGGACTGTTGTCATTGGAGTCAGTGACTTTTACGTTTATTTGCATGGTGCCTGATTTTGGATATTCCCCTCCATCGGTGGCTGTTATTACTAATGTATGATGGCTTCGTTCCTCTCGATCTAAGGATCTCTGAACAACCAGTTCAGGAAATTTTGTTCCATCACCTCTGGATTTAACATCCAAGGAAAATATGCTGTAATCATCCCTCGTGATCTGATATGTTTTCAGGCCATTTTCTTTTGTGTCAGGATCATAGGCAGCAGCCAAAGGGAAGCGTGTACCAGGAGCTGCATTTTCAGAAATGTCAATATCGATCTGATCAGAGGGGAAGCTTGGTGCGTTATCATTTATGTCCTGGATCTCAACTTTAATCATGCAGATTTCCTTGTCATTAGCAAACACTTCCATGGAGAGCTGGCACTTGGAGTTTTGTCTGCACAGTGTTTCCCTGTCAATCCGCTGTTTAGTGTACAAGAGCCCACTTTCGGGATCCACATCGATAAGATGCGGTGCGGAGTTCTCCAACACCCTGAAGTTGGATTTTTTCCCCTGCTCTCCCAGTTCCAGCTCTGCATCCTTAGCAATGTTTCCAATGACACCCTGAACTTTTTCCTCAGGTATGGAGTAGTTCAAGTTTTTCAATGTCAGGGCTTGCGCCCATAAAAGCAGGAAAAGGAAAACAGAAAGATGCATCCCTTTCAGTGAGAGTGTCTTGGGTTTTGATGCGTTTCACGCCTCCGACCTGTTGATCTTCCCAGCAATGTCACAATTCAAACCTTCAGTTACTGCACACGAATGGCAATTCATGATAAAAAATGTATAAAGTCATCATGTGGGCTTATCCTTTGAATGTTCTTTCCTCCCTCAGGCACAATTTTTCTTTTTCCTGAGTTTTTACCACAAATGATGAGGGTGCACAGCTAATTTATATTCTGCTGAACGCCCAGACGCAATGAAGGCATAATCACAACCCAGTTTCCACAAAGAAATAGCCTTTCCCTGCCTCTTCGCCTGTAATAAAAAAGACAAAGATTATAATTCAAATCACTTCATGTTATAAAGCAAATAATCACTCTGACATCACGATGTAAAAAAACTGCTTTTCTCCACGCACATGCTCTCTTTGTGACCGCGTAATTCTAATGCGTAATTCCTCATTCCCTGCTGAAAGACGTGGATAGCATGTCAATCTAACCTTGAGATGCGTCGGAGCGCTTTAGCGCTGAGCACAGGTGGACGTTTATGTTATTCCGCTCCTAACATGCAGGCTAAAGCAATGCGTAGAGGATGCGACATGTGTCACGCGAGTGAAGCGTGCAAATATAGATAAAGGTGGCGAGCAAACAAAAGGAATAAATCTACTGGTCTCCCTGCGTACTAAAACTGCCGCTTAACTGATGCCATTCCTTGTTTTCTTAAAGCAACCATCTGAATACAAATGCGTTGAAATAAGCCTCTTAACAAACATAATCCTGTTGTTAAATACAATTTCTACAGAGTCGCATAAACAGAGCAAATGATTCACTACCATGCGTGGTTATTTACACTGCGTCTCTGAAATTAACGCGAGAAGAAGCTGTTGCATCCTCTATTCCACTGCGCGCATCCAGCGGCGTACATGACAATTTAGAACATAATGATGATAAGAGGCATCAGCAGACGCTTACCTGTAACCTGCTCTCTGGTCTGAACACACACATCACCAAAGCCAAGTTACATCCTTCATGCTCCGAACTCCCGATGAAGTGCTCCCCAAAAGTGCGCGTGCAATGTCAATGAGTCTGATTAGAAAGCAGCGCCTCTGGTCGTGGACTCTGATGCTGGAAGCGCTTTAGGACAGAACATTTGACCCAGGCGTAAGATACACATCCACAACCGTTGATTTTACCGGCACAAAAGCCTCTTGTCCAGCACTGGTGCGGGGTGAGACATCCCCGTGATGAATGCGCCCTGGCCCCACAGGAGGCAATACGTCCAGTCCCGTGATAAAATGAAACACACAGAGGGATGAAAACAAGACAGTCCAAAGTTTTAAAGAAGGAAATCAACCAAAAGCGTTCAGTCCAAATCCCTTGCACTTGATCCAGCTGTTAATAACAGAACGGGAGAAGATGCACTCTGGTTTGCCGGTGTCCCCTCAGCTTCCTCTGTGCGTTTCTCTCTCTGAGTGCCTCGCTCTTTCTCATGGTGCGTTAAACATTATTACCGATGCGCCGCCAACCAATGGATGACGAAGGAGGAGAGACGCCTAGCCAATCCGATTTGGGAAATTCAAAAAAATGGGCGGAGCTTTGAAAGCGGTCTTTCACGTGAGCGCTGAGGACGTGGTTCGTACAAGAAGACGGGTGTTTATAAAAGACTCTTATTATAAGCGTAACGAACCTTTTTGTTAAAGAAACGAGGCTTTCATTTACAAATCGAGGTGTGGAAAGGATTTACTTACACAGTTTTGACTGTTTAACACGCTAGAAACTGTTAATTGGCAAAGTTCCTTGTCTTTGCATGTTAAAGGTTTAGGACACTGAAAGTAGATTACATTTTCTTAATGATGAAAAAACAGTGCTGCATACTGATTAAATAAAGTAAAAACCGATAATATTTATTCTTGGGACATTCTTATGTTTTTCCTTAATTTCTTTAATTATAGACAATATTTAATTACACACAACACATAAATGTACTATTATTTTTCTAATTATAATAGTAATAGAAATAATAATAACTATTGTTTTTATTTTTGCTTGTTGTGGGTTACCTTCCCTAAGCTGTCGACAATGTATATATAATAAACAAATACATATTTAAAAAAAAAACACAAAGTAAGCTATTTTAAAGGTAAAAAAAATAATTTTCTTTTGTCATTTTCTTAGCAATTTTTATTATTTGATGTAACAGTAGTGTCAGGTGCCTTTTGTCTGTAAACATCAGAGGAGTTTTGAAACTTTATATTTGAACATTTACTAGAAACACAGTCTAAACGCATGATTACGGTAAAATAAACAGCAATCATAACTGTTTCTAAATGACAGAGGATTTTGCTCTGTTTCATGTTGCTGGTAGGATGAAAGGTAAACGAAAACAAGCTGGTTTCATCAGCTCATCACGCCCTCTAGTGGACGCTTAAGAACCATCATCTAAAAATTGCTTAGGTTTTTTTATATGAAGCACCTGACATAACATTTTGAAATGCATGCTGTAGTATAATTGTATAAAATAATAGCTCATGAGTTTGATTCATTCTCTATTTCTACTGGTTTAAACAGGTTTTTGATGATTGGATCCACTATAACCGCAAGAGCAGTTGTCAGAGTATTGCAAGGATAAACTCGCACGCACATTCACACTCCTACTGACCATTTCAAATGACCAATTTTTTTTCATCAAAGGATAAATACATAAACATATGATGAGGAGAGTGTATTCATCACTGCAGAACATTACTTAAACATACAGGACAGCAGCCTGACAAGCAAGTTTCTTGTTACAATACAATTGTGGGCTGCAAATAGGAGTTTGAATTCTCATAATATAGTAATAATCTAAATTCAATAAAATATACTTCTTAATAAATCCACATGTACTTTAATGAACAGCAGGTGTATGACATGCATCTGTCAATGTTTCAGTCACTTTGACAATCATGGTCAGAGAAATAACTGATTCCTGACCAGCCCCTTCATCTACTCACAAATGCACCTGACTCATCAAGGACCAGCATGGGGACCGAAGCCACTGTCTTATTTCATTTTGAATTCTGGCACATGGCACTTTAATATTCCAGAGCTGTTTCTCCTTTGTCATATCATTACTGGGCTGCCTGTGTAATGCGAGCCGTTTGAAGCCTCTCTGTCTCTAATGCCCTTTGATTATGCACAGATAGAGGAGCGTTTGATAGTGCTTCAGCAGTATATCTTCCCGTTCAGCTTCAAAACGAGCTGGCACATCCTTGACCTTGTGAGTGACCTTCTCATTTTGACGTGGATGATGAGGTTTGGTCATTTTCTGAGAAGTGAAGCACATATGTCTGGGTTATGAGGTGTTAACAGGAAATACATAAAACAGACTTCTTTATATAACAATCCTCTTGAGTTCTTGGAGGATCTCAGTGTGTGGTTGAATCCTGTAAATTAAATGCTTTTTTAGGCACTTTCAGAAAAAAACCCCAGTAAACCTATGAAGTCTATTGAATTGATTCCATAACCAATGGCTACTGATCCAGTGTGTTTATCTTGGTTAGATATGTATTTGATTTTCGTCCATTGTTTTACCATGTTTTAACTTCGTTAAAAGCTCTCACCAGCTCACATTGGGTGAACGTCTAAATTAACAGTTTACCAGCTCATCACAAAGTTTATGTTTGCTTTTATTTCATATTTTATTACCGTCAATTCTCATGTATCTCATGGCATTTGAGACATCAACTCAGTGAAGTGACTTCAGGGAATTGACTAAGAACATGCATTAATGACATTTTATTTTGAAAATTAAAAAATAAATGAGTGAAGCTCTTTAACCATATTTTGTTATCAACATATCCATGTTATTAATTTTGGTCCACATTTTACTAAACTTTCAGAAAGTGCTAGCATGCCTCTTTAAACTGAGTATTCTTTCTTCCTTCTGTTTATAGAAGCACAGCACTCCTTTGGATTTCAAATTAATCCTCTTGAAATTCAAACTCAGCATATCCTGAGGATCCCTCCTTGATCAAAACCCACCAAAGACGTCATCTTGCTAATAACACCAGTCCCTATTAGACCAATTAGTCATAGTCACATTTTAACAGATCTAAGGGAATAGCTTAAAACACAATTTTGATAGTACTGTACAACTTGAATTTGGTATTCTTGAAGACGTTGGATTACACATTTTTTGATAATCATAATTTACATCGGTCTTGATTACTTTTCTGGATTTTAGGAGATTTATCTCAACAAACTCAAACAATATTCTGTGTTCATGTTAATTCAAAATAATGAACACAGTAAATGTAACTTGGATTCTTATTTGTTCATACATGTAATAATAGAAAAGGGTGACACATTTTTATGTTTTCATAATAATACAGACATTGGTGTAGATCAAACAATTCTGTTTCTTTCAAAATCAGAGGAAACAGGATCCCCTTAGCAGTATCTCTCTCTATGAATTCTAATAATAATATTTGTAATCACTCTCTCTCTCGCTCTCTGTCTCTCTCTCTCTCTAAGTTAAAGTAAAAAAATAAATAAATAAAGTAAAAACATTTCTAATGACAAAAAATGCTGGATCCCACAGACTCAAACACCTTACCACAACCCCGCACCTCCTTCTTAAGTCTGTCGAGAACAACTCTCTGAGGAGGCGGTTTTTCACTATAGCTGCCCTTTTCAGTAATATTTTCATCTGTGTTTGCTCTTTTCTCTTCTTGTTCTGCTTTGCAGGGAAGGGTTTTTAGCACCAGAGAATTTTTGTCCTTGCACTTGACAGGAAAACGAAATTTATTTTGTCCTTCACCCATTATATGTACCTTTAAGAACTTGCAGCTCTGAAGAAAATGAAAACTAGGAGATAAAAGATTAATTTTATTACCATTAAAAGATGTCAATTTGTAAGCAGTAAGCATGCACTCACACACATGCACTCAAAGGGCAATAAACACAAGAAGCAACCTCACAGTAGCAGGATTCAGCCTTCGCTTCAGGAGAGTAAGAAAGACGTTAAGCAGGGTTTGAGATCACACTACTAACCCAAGTTCTATCATCTTAAGCAAAAGCTCCAGTTTGTGACTGTAATCTAACCGCAAAAGAAAGCAAGAGATGTGTAAGTTGGAACTGGAGCAGTTTATGAAGAAGATTTTAACCACCATCTATTCAGGTTCCAGACGGGGGATAGAGGGGGACCAGTCAGTTGGCCTGACTCCTCCCTTACAAAACCTTTATGAAAGACCTCAAAGAGCAAGACTTTTCTGAGACGCACTGTGATTTTTGTGTAAAAGTTGAGGCACTGAATGTTTGCCTCAATTTGTTAGCTGGCCATAAAATGTGTTGAGCTACATTTCTCAACACTTACTTGGTCTTAGCTTCTTTAAAAAAAAACTTAGGCTGACCATGAAGAGGTGAATTTTGTCATAAGCTTGTCACTAACTGGTTTACGTGGATTTTAAGCAGTTCTTACCTGTTCACAAACTAATTGAGAGCTGGTTAGCGTGGCTTTTTGTTAAGCTTTTTAGCTGATCATGAGGTTTTTTGACACTTCATCAACCCTAACCACCGGAACATCAGCTAAAAGTGTAAACAAGCTTTGGGTACATGTGAACAAAGCTGGTAAAAGGAATAGTCAGAGAAAGCAGCTATTGAGGCTATTAGGGAACATGAAATGATGAATAATAATGAAAACCAGAGATTGTTATAAAAATATGTTTCTTCACTATGCTAAAATCAGTGGGCAGTTCATTGTCTATATATTGTATTAAATCAATTTACTACTAGGACCTTTAGTATCTTATCATCCATCGATTCATCCATCCAAAAATCTATCCACATGCACACACACATATATATATATATATATATATATATATATATATATATATATATATACATATATATATGTATACATATATATATATGTATATATATATATATATATATATATATATATATATATACACATATATATATATATGTATACATATATATATATGTATATATATATATATATACATATATATATATATATGTATACATATATATATGTATATATATATATATCTATATACATTATATATATATATGTCTACATATATATATATATATGTATACATATATATATATATATATATATATATATATATATATATATATATATATATATATATATATATATATATATATATATATTATTTTTTTAACGCCTGGAACACTGGATTAAATGACTTTTCAACATTATAATCAGCATGGCTTCAAGGTGAAGCACACTGAGTGGGTTGTATTAAAAATATACTTAAAATGAATGCTATTAAGTTGGTGAAAATCTGTGTGTGCGTGCCTAGATTAGCTTGTTTGAATTCACCACATGCTGCCTCTGAAGGTTTTCTGATAGGTTTTTTAATTGCTCTGTCCACCATCCTGTAAACACAGCGCTGATTTCTATTTCTAATTTTGCATGTGATTATCGAGTCCCTGTTAAACTCACATCACCACTTGAATTGATCAAGTCAAGGATTTGCTCTCTTTCTGTCTTTTCTTCTCTCACCTGCTCCCAAAAGAGAAAACTTCTTTACCTTTTTGCTTCCCCTCTCTCTTTCGCTGCTGTCCTGCAGGTGAGAGATAAGCTAACAAAGCCGGTCTTCTAATTAATGTTTTGTCAGTTTAAAACACCCGGAGAGACGTGAGATCACTGGACAAAAGTGACTTGGAGTACAAGCTACATACAAATAGAATTCTAATTAGTGTATAGAAAATTAAATTAAGAAATAAACAGCTGAAGGTTTTTCAATGAGTCGTATTGTAATCTCATAAAACACATTCAACCTCTTTCTTCCACAAGAGATAATTGATTACATTTTTCTTGTGCTTTATAAACATTACACAGACAAACCACTTAACTGTAATCGTCTCTGTTATGTAAGTAACAACTCGCATAATTCAGGAGATGGCAGTGAATTACATGTGATCAGTGAATGGAAACATACCATATTGTAATCCTTAAACACAGGTCTTTTATAACAAACACAGTCTTTGCAGACAACTACTTCCACCATAAAATTTCAGTACATTTTCCAAAATGTATAAATCTACCTATAGTACTCAGAAAATAGATAGAACATCTAAAATGTACATACACAAAAGGTAACATTCATCTAGAAAGATTTGCATAAATAAATCTTCATCACTGTGGTCTCAAGACACTCAGACTTTAAATCCTTTTATCACTTTATGTCTCTTTAAGAAATTTAGTTCTGCCAACCGAGTCGTGCATTTTAAGTGGTGTTTCCACTCTGTCTCATGACCTTGATAGTTGCAACAGATCACTCAGATCTAAAATTGAATAACTTGAATTGTTTCCAAAGATAAAAGCAAGGCTAAGGTCTATAAAACTAAAAGAAGGTGAATAATTAATGACAGAAGTGTTTCTTTAAATCCCATTAACAAGCTTTCACATCCCACCACATCTCACTACTCTTCTCTGTATCTCTATCTGTATTTTTATCGTTCTACAGCCCTGCGGGTATGATCATTGTCTATATGAAAACAGCGCACAATCACTACACTCAAATCTATTTCTGTCCTAGTGGGAATTGCAATAAATTGGTTTGTGTGAGACAATGCTCTTTATAGACGGCAGGGACGGCCTCCGCGCTCTCATTTGCTCATCTCAGTCGTGAGGACGGAATAGAACTTGCACTACTTCACTTTAAAATGGGTCAAATGGATTTTTTGTCTGTATTCTGGGGAGTTGGGTCAGCATAGGATTTCAGGCAAGGGACATAAGCCCCGAAGAAGCTAAAGACATTGTTGAAGTTTGCTTTGAACTTGTGACATATGTTTTACAAGAAGAAATGTGAGATGGAATCAGAAGGAAGCAAGATCAGGCAGGATTCATTCATGCTTCAAAAATATTTGTAACAATTTTCAGATACAGATGGAAGTGATTTTGTTGTTTGATGGTGTTAAAAGCAAAATTTGGATATTACTGATTTTTTTCTTTTATTTCACATGATTGAATTTTTGGCAATAAAATGAATTCTACATATACTATGCAAAAACAATGTTTTTTTTTGTTTGTAATATTTTTTTTAATTAAAGTTTTCACACAAAAAAGTTATATAGATGTGCATAAAAAAATTGTAATATAGTTTTATATATATATATGTAAATATATTATAAATAAGTTTGCAGTAAGTCCTGTGTCCTGACTTTTTGATCTTCTCATTTGTCTAAAATGTGTCAAAGTGAATTCTGAGGGCTGACATCTGTGATTTCTCAGACTGGTCCTTGAATAAATAATCAGAATCAATGCAAATCTCCCCATCTTCACCTTAATGCAGTCAATAATAATTATAAAGCAATTACTTTTAAATAATTCCGGGTTGTCACAAAAAAAGCTCTGCAGTTACACCTCAGATAAATGAGGTTAAGTAAAATTGTTTCACTTTATATGCTGCAGGTTGCAAACATTCCAATTCACCCTTCATTTCTACCAACAAAGTAATTTCAACAAGGTCAAATACTCAACCAATGGGGAAATTCCTTTCTTAACTCTTAATTTAGTTTGTCCTTGACTAATTCATGCTTTTTGGACTCTGGCATGCTCTTTCATTTTGCTTTTTTAAACGCAAAAACCATCTCACAGCCACAGTCACACCATTTTTTATTTATTTTTTTGTACAAATTTTGATGACAGTAGCTGTGTGCGAGGCCAGAACAAGGCTTATTCTGTGAACCTAAGAAAGCTTCTGTCAGGCGACTCTGTGCTCAAGCTGCAATTTAGCCCCAATTATGGTTATTATTCACACGAAGAAAGAGCAGCGGACAAGGGGTCATTTTGGAGGAAAGAGAGCAAGCAGGAAGTAAGGGATCAACTGGTTGAACTTCTGGTATTATTAGTCTGTGGCTAGTTTAGAGAAGAAGGAATAATACAATGCATTAGCTTAAAATTGTTATTTGTTTATTTTAATAAAGCATGTAATAATGGAGGGTAGGCTAATTATTCTGCATTTGTTATATTTTAATCACACAGTTACTGTTATTTTAGACATTTTATTCATAAGCTCTAGCAATTTGATTTGTTTCTTGTGAAAAAAAAACATAAAAACTGTAATAAAGAGTGTAGAGGACTAAAAGAGAAATACATTTAAAATCAACTATTATATTTAAATATAATAATACACTTAAAAGTACGCTTTCAATGCTCTCTGGAGGTCTTTACGTGAGTTTATAAAAACAAATAATAGATACATAAAAAAATAGAACGCTAACATAATAATTTATCATTTATCATTTTTACATTATATTTAAAATAAATAAATAAATAATCTAAATTAATTCCATTTAATTATTGCAGAATCCCATAATTTGGATCACTTCTAAAGGAACAGAGCATTGTGAAAACGACACATCTCTATAAGAGTGTGCTTCCTTAAAGAGCATCTCTTATGATCTCACAAGGGCTGCTGGCACACTTTGAAGTGGAAATAAGCGGTGACTATGTTAGTTAATGGGTTGGGTTTTACATAGCACTCAGCAGTGTGCTCTACATGACAAGCTGCAGAGGGTTCCCTACAGGAAGAACTTAATAGACATCACTAGACTGCAAATCTGATTAGTCAAACATTTTGCTTCGTTACTATAAGATATTGTTTTCAATTTCTCATAATTTGAAGATGTATGATTCTAAAACAATACTTATTAACTTGGTGTAATTCTACCACATGTAAAACAGCTAAATTGGAATAGAGCGAGTCAATCGTGCAATTATTACATGTAACTGATCCAAATATCATCGATTCTCAAAGACATGTTTCTAGATCAGTAGAACCACATGACTTAGTCTTTTTACTTAAGGTACAGGAGGATACTGACACTATTAACTGAAAATATGCCTGAGAAAACAAGATTAAAATGATACTATATAGCAGAAAAGTTTAGTTAAGGGAGGCAGCCTCACGTCTCATTATCCACAACTGTCATTATGTGATGTACTGTATAAAAATATTTGATATTTAATATAAAAATACTGATCTGTGTACTAAAGGAAATTTCTGTATGATTATAACAATTTTAATGATTTTTAAAATGAAAAATAAAAATATATATACATGAATACATTGTAGATATTTTTATTGTCGTAACTTTGTCTCATATAACTTTGCATATAATAGGTCATGAGTTTTTAGTTTTTTGTTGAGTCGAGTTATGATCAGACATTAAGTCACATTGAAATGACAAGTGAGGCTGGCAGTTACTGTGTCACGAATGAAGAACCTCCTAAATAAAACCTCCGAGGTTTTTTTTAATATAGGGACTTCCTTATTTTCCCACATCAATAAAAAAATAAATGTTTTGTTTACTTTATTTTAACACAAAGTTGGATTAAACTGGGCAAATTAAGTCAGCGACTCCTGGTCAGTTTAAATCAACCATTTTCATCATACTAATAAACTTTTCAACCCCTAAGGTAGCATTATATAGTAGCTCTATTTCTACCTCAAATAATTATCTAATATGAATTCATATTAGGCCTTTGTAAAGCTGCTTTGAAACAACTGCTAAAATAGTGCTACAGAAAACTATTTTCAGTGATTGTTTACTAGAAAGGAGTGGATGGGCTCATATGTCATGTGACATCACTGTCAAAGGATCTCTTGTTTTCAGAAAGAATGAAAGATTTGTTAAATAGACAAACTTGGTGGATTTTAAACATTTAGGGTTGGGATAAGCCTGATTACAAACTAGTTTTCTTGTAAGCTATACGTTCTGATGCTACCTTAATCAAAACCAGTTCTGTTATAATATACAGTCAACTTTTTGTTTAATTTTAAGCAAACTTATGCCTAATCCACTTATAAAAAAAACATTAATACTCGCATGCTGTGTTTAGCCCCTCCAAAGTAGGATACCTTTTCATATTTAGAAACAAACACAACTGAAAGGACACCTAAACTTTGCTTCAACCAATGCTCAAATCTGATTTTTTCTTCAGCAAACATGTCAATGCAGAAACATGTTGCACTTTGTAAAGTCAGATTTGCCAAAAAAATATTTCTTCTCACCATCCTCGCCTCCCTGATCTCCTTAAATAGCACTGAAATAATCTTGCCCCCCTTCCACTTTCACTTCCTCCTCACTCTTTCTCTCTCTGATAGTGTGCACCGCCTTGTGTTTCAGCGGTGTATAAATGGAAGTGTGCTCAAGAAGGTATCGAACTAGCAATTCACAGCTGGTTCCTGCTATTATCTTCAGCTACAAAGCCAAGTCAGCCATGTAACCCATTTCAAGTGTCGTGTCTCCTCATGCATGAGCTGCGTTCGCATGCCTCTCTCTCTCTCTCTCTCTCTCTCTCTCTCTCTCTCTCTCTCTCTCTCTCTCTCTCTCTCGACAGAATGAGTCAAGGTAGAGTAAAGTGAGCCATATTCTTTGCTCGAATCAGAGTGACATCTACACATTCTTCCTGTTCCAATTCTTCCCGTTCAATAAATAAAGAGTAAATCACCAACATCACTATTATGTATGATTGCTGATTGTTAACTGTGTTTTGCTGCAAAGGATGTTTAGCTGTGTTTGAATTCCTTAAGGATATAGATGTGTTAAATGTATCAATTTTCTCACCGAAAAACATATTAGGTTCTTATGGTTGACATGTTCTGTGAAAAAAAAAGATTACTGAAGTAATTTCAACAAGAAAGTATTATTTCAGCAGCTCTGCTGGTAAATATTGTGTTTCTTGCTCAGTGTTGTAGTTGATTGACTGTTAATTAAAAATGCTCAGTTTTACTATACTGGCAAAATATGACCAAATTTGATGGAAAATTTTATTTTCTATTTTATGCCTTGGTAAAAATCACAAAAGTTTGTAAAAAAAAATACAATTGTTTGAAAAGGAGGACAAAAGTAACCTCTTTTAAGTTCATCTTGACAGCTCAAAATTAATTAATTAAAAAGATCTTTGATAAATCACAATAGTAAAGAAAATGGGGACTTTAAATGTTATGCCTCAGTACAGAACATAGTAGCTGAAGAGAAGCTCTACATCTAGGTTTGGCTATGTTCATATTACTTTCTGTTCTTAATATAATTGTGGCATCATATACTGTGATGCTCCACCTAGTGGTAACCTTACAACTGCCTCAGTCTATTAGTAGCCTATGGCATGTGACCTAACTTAAGATAAAAAACTTCATTTAAAATGGCAAGAGATATCTTCCACAGAATAGAGGAGGGTCTCTGTGGCATAATGTTACACTCATACTCATTTAATGTAGATGTATTGGCTGATATTTAGAATTTCTGACCAACATGATTGCTCAATAACAACAAGAAATAGTGATCATTTGGAAAAATATGAATAAAAATCAGGTTAACAAGATGTGACTGATGAGTTTAAAGGAAACTGTTCCAGAGGTTTAAAATAAGGAGAAGACACAGTAAGTTGAGATCAAATAGATAATAATAAATAATATAAAAATCTACAGGATCCATAAATAGTGTGGATATTTTCATAAGATAAAATATCTCATTTTAAAAAGTTGAAATCAAAGTGTTTACAAATTTGGAAATAAATGTATAATTTCACGATTAATTTAATTTAAGAAGATACTTCATTCTTAACTTGGGTTTGACAACAACAACAAAATAAAAAAGAAAATTCTTCTGATCTTTTGAAAGTAAGTTTGCTTTTACTAACTAATTACATTGTCTGTTGTTTTTTTGGCTAGTAAATATTGACAAAAACATGAGAATTCACATGTTAGACCAAAAATTTGTAGATGTTTGAGGCACACAGAAAAACTGTCTATGTTGATACAGTCTTCAACTAAAAGTGAAGGTTAGAGTCTATCTAGAGAAATCTTATTTCAAAACTGTTTAAGCAATATATAAAACCATAAAGTTAATATTTTAGAGCATGCACAGTTGACAAAGGTCCTCAATCTACTCACCAGTGCTGATGGCGAGAACATATTAAAATTAATTTGCATTAAAAAGCTTTATGAAAGACAAACCACCATTATGTTGAAATCAGTATGAATATGCAGATAATCCCAAACAACTTGAATCATCCTTAATGAAATCAATTCTGTCTAACCTTTAGTTATGCTCTATATCTTTTCTCAGTCTTCCGCATCATCCTTTCAATCATTATAGCCTCAGCCTTTTACACACAAACCAAGAGAGTATGTAAGCAAGCCCCAGAGGGAGAAGTATAAACACAGTTATTTAGTGTGAAGCAGTTATTATAATTGCTGTTATTTGCTTTGCCCTCTTGTGAACGAGGTGTGAAATCATATGAAAAAAACAACAACAAAACAAAAAATGTAATAACTCCATCCACAAACTCACTGTAGAACATGCAGTTTACAAATGAACAAATGTCCCTATGACATGGAAATTGAAAATAGTAATGTTGATGATAAAAAGTTCACAAGAGCATATTTAATCAAAACCTGCCAATCGTGTCTCCAAAGATGCACAGTGTCCAGGCCCACCTCATTTCTTAGACTTTTCTGGCATGAGTCCACCATACTTTACAATTACACTCAGAGAGCATGCTAGCCTCGAGTGACTTCATTTCTCATATCGTTAGCTGAATATGTTTACATGTGTTCTGTTTCTCTTGGTTTTATGGAGCAAGGTGCATGGAGTGAATTACAGAGCAGCTTAACATAACATAAATGCGGTCCATATGTGATTATAATAGTTGTGAAAATATGAGGCTGGAGAAGTTTAGGGCAGAGCATTTGCTGGGTTAAATATAGTGCATGATGTTTAATAGATTGCTGAATTCAGAAATTATAGTCTTTGAGTAAAAATGTTCTGCTACGGAACAACAAATGAAATGTTCATTTTAGATCGTTAATAAACCATGAAAATCCTACAGGTTTTGAAACTGATTTTTCAATACAGCTAAATAATTTTCCATTCAATGAGTCAACCCATTAATGCAATGTAAATTTAGTATTAATTAAAAAGATTGTAGAGTACTCATTAATGATCAAGGACAGAATTCCACAATGTCAAATTAATTTAGTAAATATGACTCGGCCTTGAACATGCAACAAGTGATATAATGAGTCTGCATCTATGCCCACTAGTCACTGGATCATGACTAAACAATTTTATGGTTAGGAATTCCATGTTTATGTTTTTAGTGAAACGTTCAGTTGAGTTTTATATAATAGTCAAAAAATTAAATGGAGTCAGAGAACTCAATTGTGAGAAAATTGAAGGTAAAATCTATTGCTATCTAAAGTGAATATAAGTGTTGCTGCACTTCAGTCATAATATAATATTACATTGGAAACAAAGAATAAAAAGAAAGTACATTAAATAAAATCAAGCATAAAAACAAGTCATATAAAAGCATGAGGACTAAAAACAGAAAATTAAAACATAGATTAAGATAGTGAAGTGAAGAGAAAAAAATAGCTGTTTGGCATTGGTGCTCAGTCGACAACTAAACAAGCGCTACTAAACAGGTGAGTAGCCTGTATTTAAACGTGACTAAATGTGTTAGAACCCTTGATCTCCTCTGGAAGCGGGTTCCATCTGTGGGCCGCATGGTAATTGGTAACTATTGGAGTATTTACACTGTTCGGCATTAACCCGTGATAGATCTAATTTATTTCACCCGAGGGATCTCAGTTGCCTGTTTGGAGTGTACTCACTGAGCATGTCTGTTAGGTATTTAGATGAAAGTTATGTTTGGACTAATAAACTATCAGGAAAACTTTAAGATCCACTCTTAAGGAGAACGGCAGCCAGTGATAAGACATGTGTTTTCATAAAGTGAAATGTGTTTTGACTTACTAGATTTGGCTAGAATTCGAGCTGCTGCAGCATTGTGAATGAGCTGTATCTATTTAAAGTTCTTTTTTGGGAAGACCGGTGAGATAAGTGTTACAGTAGTCCAGCCTTCTATAATGGTAAAAAAATGATTTGGAGTCAGAGAATTGAATGGTGAGAAACTTTAATGTAAAATCTGTTACTGTATAAAGTGAATATAAATTAGCATGTTGCAGCACTTCTGTCATAATATGACCTTCTGTGGTTGCAGTTAGGAAATAATAACTTTTTTAATTATTTAGTTCTCATAAACAGTTTTAGAATTAATTTGAATTTTTAAGGTTCATTAATTTTACAAAACAACCACTTAAAAGCAAGCTTGATGAAAATATGCAGATGGGAAATTAACCATCAGGTTTAAAGTAGAAACGAGTATAAAACCCATCCTTCCCAGAACATTAGTTTTGTATTTTTGGCAACCAAAAAAAAACCCATCTTCCATGTTTCCTGAACATTCCATACCTTCTTCCACCATCACATTATTAACACATGCTTCCTTCTTGAGTGGTCAGAACCATTTTCCAACGATTACAAAATATAAAACAATAAATATATACATGTAGATAATATATGTAGATAATATATAGATAATATATTTTTTCATAAAAAAATACATTACCACTATATTACCAAACATGACCGTATACGGTGCCTTATGAAAGTATTCATAACATAAGGTTGTAAAACTGTAATTTTTTGTGAAGAATCAACCATTCAATCAAGTGGGACACAATCATTAAGTGGAACGAAATGTATTGGATATTTTTTTTAAAAAAAAAATGTACTAATAAAAGATGGAAAAAGTGGGCGTGCAAAATTATTCTGCCCCCTTAAGTTAATACTTTGTAGCGCCACCTTTTGCTGCGATTAAACCTGTAAGTCGCTTGGGGTATGTCTCTATCAGTTTTGCACACACGAGAGACTGAAATGTTTGCCCATTCCTCCTTGCAAAACAGCTCGAGCTCAGTGAGGTTGGATGGAGAGCACTTGTAAACAGCAGTTTTAAATTCTTTCCACAGATTTTCCCTTGGATTCAGGTCTGCACTTTGACTTGACCATTCTAACACCTAGATATGTTTATTTGTGAACCATTCAATTGTAGATTTTGCTTTATGTTTTGGATCATTGTCTTGTTGGAAGACAAATCTCCATCCCAGTATCAGGTCTTTTGCAGACTCCATCAGATTTTCATTCCAAAATGGTTCTGTATTTAGCTCCATCCATCTTCTCATCAATTTTAACCATCTTCCCTGTACCTGCTGTAGAAAAGCAGGTCCTAAACATGATGCTGCCACCACCATGTTTGACAGTGGGGATGGTGTGTTCAGGGTGATGAGCTGTATTGCTTTTACACCAAACATAACGCATTGTTGCCAAAAAGTTCGATTTTTTTTTCATCTGACCAGAGCACCTTCTTCCACATGTTTGGCATGTCTCCCAGGCAGCTTGTGACAAACTTTAAACAACACTTTTTATGGATATCTTTAAGAAATGGCATTCTTCTTTCCACTCTTCCATTACAGTCAGATTTGTGCAGTATATGACTGATTGTTGTCCTATGGACAGAGTCTCCCACCTCAGCTGTAGATCTCTGCAGTTCATCCAGAGTGATCATGGGCCTCTTGGCTACATCTCTGATCAGTCTTCTCCTTGTATGAGCTGAAAGTTTAGAAGGACCGCCAAGTCTTGGTAGATTTGCAATGGTCTGATACTCCTTACATTTCAATATTATCACTTGCACAGTGCTCTTTGGAATGTTTAGAGCTTGGGAAATCTTTTTCTATACAAATCCAGCTTTAAACTTCTCCACAACAGTATCTCATACCTGCCTGGTGTGTTCCTTGTTCTTCATGGTGCTCTATGTGCTTTATACGGACTTCTGAAACTATCACAGTGCAGGTGCATTTATACAGAGACTTGATTACACACAGGTGGATTCTATTTATCAGCCTTAGTCATTTAGGTCAACATTGGATCATTCAGAGATCCTCACTGAACTTTTGGAGGGTTTGCTGCACTGAAAGTAAAGAGGCTGAATAATTTTGCATGCCCACTTTTTCTGTCTAAAAAAGTTTTGTTAAAAAAGTTTGAAATATCCAATGAATGTTGTTCCACTTCATGATTGTGTCCCACTTGTTGTTGATTCTTCAGAAAAAAATACAGTATTATATCTTTATGTTTGAAGCCTGAAATGTGGCAAAAGGTCGAAAAGTTCAAGGAGACCGAATACTTTCACAAGGCACTGTACAACTCAATCAAAACTTTTAAAAGCTAAAGTTTTGACATTCTTTCACTCTTTTCAATTTGCAAGCAAATTTTCTGTTAAAGACACCTATTCACATGGAGCTCTGTGTGGTAAAAACAAGAATGGTATCTTTAAAGTTCCTTTCAATACAGATGCAAGGTTAACAGTTGTGCGCTGAGACACAGATGAGAGGTTAACCATAAAGTCTGATAAAGTAAAGCTCGTAGGCACAACGGCTCGGTACAATTGAACCCTTAAAAGACAGGTCCTGGCCCTAAAGCATGCAGTCAGATAAGAGGTTATCTCTCTTTTCAGGGATGAAAATGAGGAGAGAAGCAGTTTCATGTTCCCCCTGTTTCCACACCATCACTTTGATGCACACTAGACAGTACAATCTGAACTCGACCAAGCAGTTCCTTAGCAACCAAACACACTCATCTGTATGTTTCCCTCCTCTTCGCTCTTCTCCTTTGGTCCCTCAGTTGTGTCTTGGTATTTCCCCTGGTTGAAACTGATAGAATTATCAGTCCTCTTTGATGTGTCGATGTAGGGAGAGTTACAATTTGTGATGGAAAGAGAGTCAGTTTTGAAAAGAGGAGGGAAAACGGTGTAACCTGTGACCCCAGTCTATGAGCAGAAATGTCTCTGATTCTTCCCTTCTCTTTTAGTAGCTGGGGGTCACTCCAGAGGACCAGATGAGAGTTAAAATCAAGCAACTCTTAGATGACTGAACAAAATCCTTGGCCAGTTGAACCCACTGTGTGACATTTATAAGCATTCATTCTAGTATTGCATCAAGATAAATATCTGTGTTTTTCAGTTGACAAAATAACTATAACTATTAAAGCCATCAGACTTTAAAAAGTTACGTAAAAAGAGACAAGTTTTTAGATTTGTTAAATTCTTTTTTCCTCACTATTATTTTTGTAAAGTTACTTATTTACTGTTAACCTTAGAAGGTACATTGAGACCTTTATATTTAAAAGAACAATTCGAATTTCAATCATTAGTGTTCATAAAATTAGTTTACTCCATCTTGTTGCTTGCTAAAAAGTTAAACACATAAAGTGCACAGACAGAACTATATATTTTTAAACTAACCAGCCCACAAAATGGCAGGGAACAATTCAAATCAAACCCTATGGCATGACTTGATGTAACTAAACCTATATTTCACCATTTCATTTACTATTTTAAGTGACTATCCTTGATAATTTTTAACAAAACAAAGTTTGTCGCTTAAGGTTAAAGTGAGAACTAGTGGTCAGGAGACCTAAAAAGTCCTGTGATTGGCTAGTTTGATTTCCACAGTAGGTTTAATCAGCAAAACAGGAGGGTAGCTTTTGAGGGTGGCTTTAGTGAGCACAGTTGTGAGAAAGAGAAATGTTTTATCATCACTTTCAGAAGATAAAAGAGAGAATCCCAGCAGAATAGCTGACATTTATAGCAGAAGCACAGAGACGGACAAGGAAAAATTCTGATGATTGTATTAAAGGAATATAAATGTGTTTTTTGATGGCAGATAATAAACTCTAAATTCAAATCAGCCAGTAAGTACCTGCTCCATCTACTAACAAATTAAGTTTGGGAAGTAAAAATATTTCTCATTGTCTAAAATAATCGTTATTTTTAATAACTAAACTTGCTTCAACTTGAAACACTTAGACAATTAGAAACCCCTGCATTATTTACAGGTATACATATATTTCAGCAAAATTTACAGAACAACCCTGTGTCAATGTTGTTGTCTCTTCAGAAATTCATGATAATGACCTCTGAGTCTTGACACATCTTAACAAATTATTATTATATACAGCATGCAATTATTGCTTGTTATAAAGTTATCTATGCAGAAAATAGATATAGAAGAACCAGCTTTTATCCAAACACTCTGCAAACACATTAATTTGTTTTGAATGAAAAGTCCATTCATCCATCTTCTTGTTGGCTTTGTCCCTTTTGCTGGGGTCACAGCAAAATGAACCACCAACTTATCTGGCATATGTTTTATAAAGTGGATGCCCTTCCAGCCACAACCCACCAGGAATCATCCATACACAGTCATTCACAGTCACACACTATGGACAATTGTGTTTACCCAGTTCACTTATACCCCATGTCTTTGTAAACCCACGCGATCACGGTGAGAACATGCCAACTCCACACAGAAGTGCCAATTAACCCTGCCAAGGCTAAAACCAGTGACCTTCTTGCTGTGAGACGATTGTGCTACTCATTGAACCACCGTGACACTCTGAATAAAAAACTGCAACAGATAAAGTCTAGATTTTAGGACAGCCTATCACTGTGCATTAGCAGATAGTTTTCCCACCATCTGTTTTTTTTTTTTACTCTTGCAAGCAATAACCATGACTGACCAGTAAGTACTCAGCTGATTTGGAAACATCAGAAATTTAGGCACTTCTCACTCGCTTTCCTTCAGTTTGTCATTCTATCTTTATCTCTGAATGATTCTTTTTTTAACCCTAGAGTCAATCAGGGAGGCAGAGGCCACGGCAGTTTGTAGAGAAACGCTGAACTGGATTACTTTCCAGCCATAATTAAACTGAGACGAGACATCTCGAACTCTCACACACACTCCTTCACAATCTCAACATCACAAGGCAGGGCCAAAGCTTTTAGCTCAGATTTCAGTCTGGGTCTAAAACACTCCACAGGTCAGTGAGCACCAGCAAAGATTTGATGTGTGGTAGCACTGTGGTAGCAGTTAATCGAGCAACAAGCCAAGCAGAGTATTTTATGCAGTGCTTTTTAGGACAGGGGCGAGAGATGTAGCGTATTAGCATTAGCTGAGACAAATTTTGCAAATTTTACAATGCTTTTGAATTCAACACGGTAAACTTGAAATCCGTTACTGTAGAAAATACTCCCTATAGGATTTAACTGGGGTTTTACAGGTAAACATAGTTTTTACAAAAAAAAATTACAACCACAAACCCCCATAATCATGGTTTTCATGATCATCTTATAGTTTAGTATTATGGATTTACAACTTCTCTGTAATGCTTGCATAGATTTTTTTTGGTGGAAATTGTTTTGATGGTAAAGGTATCAGAATATTGTTAAAAAGGGCTACTGTATATCACATGCTTGAGAATCAGTATTCACTTTAGACACTATTAATTGTTGTGGTTATAGAAGCACTCAAGAGAAACATAAAATCAAATGTGATATGACAAAAAGGGAAACAATTTTACATAAAGATTAAAAAAAGCACAGACAATTACAAATATTGTAACTAGAGTAGAAATGATGACAATAACAGTAAACATAATGGTGGTATTTACAAAGTAGAACAGAGACCTTAACTGTTATTAAGGTCATGGGTAGTTAAGATAAAGTTATATTTAAACAAAACACAAAAATTGACTGTCACAGAATGCCATTAAAATATCAAGTGTAAAAATTAAATTAAACATTAATCGGACTCTTAATTATACTGACAAAACATAAAAGTGGTAAAATGCCCTTTTTGCATTTACCAGTAATTCATTTAATTTTCTTTTCTCCCATTTAACAATGTCCAACGAAACATATTTATTTAAAAAATTTGTCAATTTTTTTTCTCCCCTCAAAATGGCTTTGAACTCCATGTAAAAGTACAATTGGAAAAAGTGTTTGTTCAATGCAATGCCAAGTTGCTTAAAATGTTGGTAAATGAATGCACAAATGCAAACATTCAGTACTTTCACTGAAAGAGGAGTCTCTCTGACACATTTAAAATAAGAAACAGCTCACAGAAGAACATTAAAGCAGCTTTAAACCTTTTGTGCTGTCTGGCAACATCAGAGATTCATCAACTACCTAAAGCATGTCAATGATGCTCATATGTGCACAAGCAAACCTTTTACAATCTACAATGAATGGCTAAACATTGCCACTGGTCTTTGAACTACACTCTGCAAAGAGCCCTGCTTAATTAGGCATGGTTCCATGCCGACTTCACAGGTTAAAATGTTTGGTTTTATGTTGTAGCACAAACTACAGGAGCTAGGCTCAAAGCAAATCACTCATGATCCTTTATAGACACTCTATAATTGAAGGACTTTCCATTTATCTACATGCAGACTGGCATACAAGGCTGGTTTATTCAAAATACATTTGTGTTTGGCTACACAGCTCTTGGGAGGCTGTCTCTGTGTGTGTTAGCATGTGTGCGTGGAGCGAATGAGCAAACAAGCACGAACAACACAATTAATTCAAGCTAACGGTAAACAGAGTTCTAGACAAACAAATGCTCACACACAGTACACATCTCAATGCACATTATTCAATTCTCATCTGAGAGCTGTTTGAAAATATCTTGTTTCCTTGGAAATTAAGTGTTCTAGAAAAAAATATTTAAAAAAGTTAAAGAATAATAAGTACAGACCAAATATATATTTTTTTGAATGAGCTAAAGGCCAAATTGCAAATGGAACAATATTTTGACAGATTTTACTTATTTATTCAGTTATGCATCTGTTTTTATTTAGGAATGGATAGGTAACCAGCAATATGTCAAACTCTGGGTTATGAGAATGACTTGGGAATGGGTAGAATTGCTGCTCGTTTTACTAAAACTGTTGTCTCTTTTTTGGAACTTTTGTTTTTGAGCTTTGTTTTTGTAAAAGCTTGCAAGCATTGGGTCAATGCAGAATGTTAAAGAAAACATTTTAAGAGAGCTCATTTAATCTACTTCTTGGATCTTGTGACTGTCCATAAAAGAGGTCCTTTATATAAAAAAATGTTGTAGCAAAGAAATTTATTCTATTCCTTTTTTTAAATAGTTTATGTAAAATGCATACAGGGGAAATTAAAATCATACTTTGACTTGTTTGCATTTAAAAGTAAAATAGAAAGACAAAATAAAATGCAGGACTTTTTTAAGAAAAAAAAAGCTGATATTGACCCAAGAAGAAGGAAATACTCTTGAGAACTGTTAAACGGTTACAGAATGTTAAGAACATCTGTTTTGGATTATGAAAATGGTGTAGTGACAGTTTCAATCACTAGAAAGTGGGGTGTTCAATGATCCTCTCAAAATCAGTTTTATTCCAAAGTGCATGCACACTTTTACAGGTGCAGATAAAAAAAATCTTGCATGAAATTTACAGAAACAATGGAAAATTTAAAAAAGTAGCAAGTATGTGGGCCTATATAAAGTGTAAGGAGTAGTAAGCAGGCGCAATACTGTTCAATACAAACAATTTATGTGATTTGCTGGGCATCCAACAATGATTTTTTTTTTTAATTCTCGTTATTGCATTACAAAAATGAGTTAATAGATTGACAAAATTTTTTTTGTTGAAATAAAAATGACCTACAATCGTTCAACAATTTTCTAAAGCCATTTACATCAGAGGGTCTTTTCTGGAAAGAAAAAGCAAAAATCACCAAGTTGATAAAGTATTTGTTAAAAAAAAATCAGGCTTCATTTTCTTCTGCTCACTGTTAATGCTACTGTTAATGTTAACCTACTAGTTTAAAACTTTTGGGGCCTTTTATACTTCACAAATTTAGTGGACTTAAGATTGGAAATTAATACACTACAAGTGACATTTCATATATATTCCGCTGTCAGGTTTTAATTCTTGTAAATATCATTTACACAAAAACAGTTTGGGTGTCACATTATAGATGCATTTTCTCATATTCATAAAGGTTTAATTCAATATTTCACTCTTTTATTCCATCATCACTTAAACTCTGTGTCACTGCAGGCATCCACATTAAGTCCTTGAATATTAATGTCTGGCTGCCTGTGAATGTGTGATTACGCCGTGATATTACCTATGTCGATCTATCTTTAGAGATCATTACTCTCTGCTGTTTTTTTAGATTTCAAACCACCATTCCAGATCTTAGCATCTGCCAACATCAATCCAACTGTCTGTCTGTCTGTCTAGCAGTCTGCACTTTAAAGCAAAGCCTGTAGATGTGCAGCTTCTACTTGTACTTGAGCAAAATGGGATCTGAATCCCCTTGATTTGCCTAAATGATGCGCAATAGCAGCATATAACATGAGGAATTTTCAGCTCTTGATTTTGGTGTTTGTTTTTTTCACAGCAGTTTAAGCCTACCTCATGCTTAGCTCTCTTAAGTCAGGATTAGAAGCTTAAACACAATCATCTCTTAATTGGATAACACCAGCTCTGAGAAACACCTAAAGAAAGGCCACAAAGCTCTACCACATTCTTCTCTCTTCACTTCTTTAAACACAGGGAGATGAAGTCATCTGAATGCATGACATGTAATTCCTGATCTCCAATATTTGCACTTTTTTATTTACTATAGTATCATTTATTGATTTTTTTTTTTAATTTTTATTGTTTTCATTGTTATATTTTATTATTAGAAGTATTGATCAGAACAATATTGCTCCAACTGAACACAACTGAACACACCTGAACACACCTGATTTTACTAATTAATCTCCACGGGGCTTTTTTGAAGCTACTGATGTGTCTCTGGAAACAGTACTGGAACAAAAACATGCAGGGGTTTCAGTACTCCATTATTTCATTTTGAGACCCATAGTTTAGAGCTTTGTTTTGTATTTATTGATGATAATTACAAGACCAAATACTTTAAACTACTGCAATTAGTCTAAAAATTAGGTGAAACATCGACAAATTAAAGAAGGACATCATATTTTTTTGATAAATCACAAAGATGCACAATTTAATTTAATACAATAAGCAAAGACAAATGAGTAAAACAGGAGAATCAGCAACATTTATGTAACACAAGTTAGGTCAAATGTATATAACAGAAATAGCAAAGTACAAACTACACACAATTAAACTAATAATAACAAAGTACAAACTACACACATAAACTAATAATGAAACTTAAAACAATTAAAAATAAACACTAAAAATGGAAAAGGAAAGCTACATGACCATTAACATGTACCAATCCAAACACTTAGACGCCACCCTTAAAGTAGATACTCATTTTCAGAAGAAAATATACATACTTTTTAGTGTGTGCAACAAGAGTGTGCACGATCTGGGAACCAATAAACATCACGTGACAGAAGTAGTTGTGCCACGTCATCATGCAAGACGTCTGCAAGAACTCAACTCCTCCTTTCCCATTTCTTCATTAAAATATTCTAATGCTAAATATAACACTCTCTATATTGATATTGTTTATCCATGTTCTTTTTCTTTAAAAATTAGTCATATTACAGTGAGTTCTTGTTTGTTTGGATCCAAGATAACCCCCTCCCCCCAAGAGAAACAGGGGTTGTCTGTTCCCTTAATGAGATTCTTATCATGCTCCATTACATCAAGATGAGTTAAAAAGACCCATCACACTATACATTAAGTATATATTGTTTAATTAAAGTGGATAAGTTATAAACATTTCATTTATGAAAATGTGGCTAGCTATTATCAGCTAGCTATCTGTTGTATGCAAGAAATTCATCTTAAGCTAAGATATGCAAGCCAGCCTACTCTTTAGAAAAATGGTTGTCCTCCTATTGATCTCATCAAGAGTAAATATCATAAGTAGCCCACGTTCACAGTCTTGTGAAAGCAAGATATATGCTAACATAGCATTCTGTTGCTTCTTGTGAACATCATGCTGCCTCTCGAGAAATCTTGTATAGTTCGTTTCCAACAACTTCCTCACAATTTTCTGATTAAAAGGTCCATCAGCCATCATAACAAACAACTCCAAAAGTATGGAGATAATGAGTTCCGATCATAATTCTCCTCCTCAGGGAAAGATACCGTCTCAGCTGCTGTTTGACAAGGTCACAGGGAAAGTGAAATGCTGATCAGCAAGCTGTTTGATTGACAGCTCTCACCCCAGTGGGCTCTGTATCGTCCATGTCCCAAAAGACATTCCCGTTAAAATGCACCGGTGTCAGAGAGTACATGCATAATGCAGCAAAATGTCCGTTCGAACCAAGCAGGTGTATTTGCATTTTGATACATGAGAATGATGTTTACCAAATGTGAATCCAACAAGCCATAACCTGCCAAGAAGAACCTTTTCTTAGTTTCTGCAACGGTTACAGGAATGTATTAGTGACACCACTGGCTTTTAAGTGAACTGCAGCCACAGCTAGTCATTCATTTACATTTTTGCCAAAATAATTTTTTTTTACAGTTTTACAAGAGTTTGAACATTAAAAAAATGTTATAAGCTAAAAAAAAATAGTAAGTTAACAACATATAAAATATGCATGCGTTAAATGGAAATTAAATAAAATAAATAGCAAAAGCAAAGCTAAACAAAACAAAAAAGTTACAAAAACATCTAACTTTTCTAACAGAACATTTTAAGATCTTCTGGAGTGTAAAACACACATTTCCAAACATAATAAAATAACAGGTTCAGCATAGTTTGCTGAGCTTTTCGCACAAGATGTCCCAGCATGAGTGCTTCTTTCACTCCATCATCTTTTAACACAGCAGGGAAACTGTCATTGTGCTTCCTTTTGCTGCCACACACAAGCTCTGGTCGTTTTTGCACACTCTAGGGGGTCCATCACTTGGTGAGGAGTGCGAAACATGGTTTCTTCCTGCATCGCCATTTCTTAGACTTGCTGCAGGACCTCACACAACAATGGCTTGCAATCGTTACAAACACATTATAACAGTTATGAAACATTATTTATATCCGACAGGTTTATATTCAATGCTATTTTCTGGAAATAGGCTAATGATATACTAAATAATATAGATACATTGTTTTTTTTTTTCTTTCTTTAAATACAGAAGACAATAGCAGGCAAAGATAAACATATGGCATTTGGAACTTTATGGGCATGGTCTAAGTGGGTATTCTCTCTAAAGACATAAATTGGACTTAAAATTCTTTATTAAAAATAAAAAACACACATGCCACATGAGTCAACAAGTAGAATTTTGAGTTCTCTAATAGTGTTTTCTCAGATATTCTGCAGTGTCCTTTCACACCATCACAAGCTATTTGTTTAATGGGTTTTGTTAACATGTTTTCCTCACAACGTTAATTTAGAAATACAAAAAAACAAACTTGTTGACAATTTTTTGACAAGTACACACTAAGAAACAGAATCCTAGATCTCTGGGGACAAACTAATAAAGAGCTTAAAGCTTGTTAACGCTTGTTAAATTTGCTCTCTCCTTCTGCCATTTATGTGCAAAAATCTTCATTTTTTGAGCCAGTGCTGATGATTATCAAACCTATGTTAGAGGGATCCTACCTCATCCTTGTAACCGTGATGGAAAATAGACTTATATCACAGGGAACTCAAAACTATATTTATATGAAGGTAGCATTCTAGCTTAAACCACAGTGTCAGTATCGTTAAAAAAAATATATTTTTGTACTAGTCTTCCAACAAACAGGGTGACAAACAGAAAGGTACTTTTGTCTTCGGGAAAGTGCAACTAAACATAAAGGCTTTTTCCTAAAGTACCTTAATGGCACCTAGTTTTAGTAAAGGGTTCGTGAACCTCTATTTATTTCTTTGAATGCACCCACAGGCCCACTTTTATGGTTATAAAAATGTTCACAAAAATAAAACTAATGAACACCATCAAAAATATCAGTGCAGAGATAATGGGTTATTGATGATGTTTCATGATGTTCCCTCGCTAGTTTGCTAGATAGGACAAATAATCCTGAGTTTGCATCAGGTGTAACTATTCTCTTTTTGCTATACCTCTGGTTCCCAATTAGTTAATAGATGAGGGTTGTGTCTGAAATGAAAATATTGCTGTGTTTGGTAACTAACTGTGAATATAAGTGCTATACGATTTTATTTTTCTAAAGATTTATTTCAAAAAGAGATCTACAAATCATCCTACAGTGGTTGAGAGGTGCAAAACAATTTACAATTATGAAAGCAAAACAACAAGTTAAAAAACACAATAACAAATCAGAAAAATTAAATAGCATTTCAGAAAACAATCCAGCAAATATGGAAACGAATGAACAATCAAGAAAACACAACAGCAAACCAATCGAAATGAAAATGGATTATATCATCTGAGAGCTGACATCTCGATGCTGATTGGACAAGATTTCTGTCAATCATGATGAGCACTCAAACAAGTGTTCTCCAGTTTTCGCAAAAAAAAAAACAATGTTATAATGACTGAAATGGAATTAATTATTTTCCCACAGGAGCTTCAAGTTGAAGTAGCATCGTACTGTGCTGTATTTACACACTCCTAACTTTCATATGTCAATTCCTCAGTAGTTTGAAGACTTGTCCAATTAGCACCAAGTTGTCGGTTCTCAAATGGTACAATCTATTTCTATTTTGGTTGAAATATTGTTCTGTGCCGTCTTGTTTCCTAATTGTTCATTTGTTTTCAAATTTTTCATTGTGTTTTCTGACTTGTTCATTTGTTTTTGAATGTGTCGTCATGTTTTCGGAATTGTCCATTTATTTTCTGAATTGTTAATTTGTTTTCTTATTTGTTCTCATTTGTTGTCTTAATTGTTTTCTGAAATGTTTTTTTTAATATATGTAATTGTGCAACGAAATTGTGTTAAAGTGCATTTTGCAACAAATCTCAGAGTATGTACACTTCTTAACTTTATCTCTGGTAGTTTTTGTTGTTAATATGGGTTGTTGCACTTTGCTAGATAATCTTGCCATATGCTGCCTGATAATAGACTGCCGTGTGTTTAATGATTAGAGTCAGATTAAATGGAATTAGCGTACAACTAATCTATCAAAGTGCTAGAGAAGAAAAAAAAATTCAAACATTACATTCGATACAGTGAGAATCCAAATGTTTACCACTTTGCCAAGATTTTAACTTTGTTATACATCCAACCCTGATGACAGACATCTACCTTTCTTTGAAAACAAGCGTTAAATTCATTCCCCATGTGTATTAATGTAGAATCATACAGTGTGCAAATAATGGCTGAGGGAGAATAATCATACTCATTTGTGAGCGGTATTGACTCTGCTGTCAAGATTTTATTTGTTGTAATTCCCATAGCTTCCTCATTATACCTGTCATCTCACCTAAAATCAAAAGCAACGAGATTCAAGTTACCGTTTCTAGTCAGAAAAACATGAAGATACAGAACATGCACCTTTAGGACATACTTTCTCTCCACGGTACATTTGAAAACAGAGAGCAGAATTCCCTGAAAGCAAAATTCAATCTCCATAAACAATGAGATTATTGCAGTGAGATCAAAGCTATGCCAGATGATGTCGTTGGATCAGATAGTGTGGTATTTTCTCGTTCTGTGGCGTTACAGGCCCAACTCTGGCCAGGTGGAGAATAAAAACTCCCATGGCAGTCTCATCGCTCGAAGGTGCATTTGAAATTCAGCTCAGGCCAGTTGCACGCAAGTTGCATGGAGGCTGTTGCTACGGCAGCTTTATAACAATCCCTAGCAACGTCATATATCATGAGCTCAGCCACAGATTCCAGATTGGATCTTGGATATGTGATTAGCAGACAATCTTGGCCAGAACATAAAAAAAAAAAAGACTTTTAAACTTCATCCTGGATTATACCGTCTCTCGCAAACCGGATCATTTCTCATGGGAAAAGGCATGACCCAAAGACTGCTGAATAAGTCAAACAGGGATTTGAGATGGCATTAAAAGACACAAATACTAAAATAAATGTTCAATTATGAACTGCTTTGCATGTGATATAATCCCCAAAATCGCATTCACTGACCCACATGAGTGGATTTACAGTAGATGCCAATAAAAGGATGATGAAATCATTAGTTGGGCTCTAACAAGATTTTTAATTAGTTAAAATCATCCTTATTAATGTGAGGGGCTGTTTGTTTGTGCACACTAATCCTGGAAAGTTTTGATGAATGCCATCTGTCTTTTTAAATTAAACATATCCACGTAACCAGTTCAGCGGTTTTAAATATGCTTCAGATTTTAAAAAGAAGTAAAGTCTTAAAGACATTGTGGATACAGAAGCATTCTTTAGCAAGCCTTAGTACCTGTATACACATTATAATGCTGATTCTGCGTTATTGCTACTGGTGACCTCATTTTATACTGAATAGGAAGGTCATGACCTTGTGGCAGCCAAATAAACTCGCTGTTTCCATTTTGAGCAGATTAGAGCAACACTCAGCAGAACTCTTGACCTTAACACTTGACCTTGGCTTCAATAAAACACATTCGCATACACTACCATACACATGCACGTGTGCAGATGCTTGCAAATTATCTCTCAGATAAAAATAACAGCCTGTAAAGCTGACCAGCAGATAACAGTCAATCTATTTGAATTATGAGGTGATGTTTACAAGTGGCAGTCTGTCATATTGACAATAGCAGTGCAAATTCCACTCATGTACATATGACAAGGTTCTTTTCATGGTAAATGAAAACCGTTCAAGCACTTGCTCAAACAGAAAAAGGCTTACGTGTTTTGAAAGCTAGTTGAAATAGCGGAGTAGAGACAAAAGCTGTCACCGAAGAAAGGCGCACTTTTCTATAAAATTATCTAATAGAAGTCAATGGACTAAAAGTGTTCAAAGAAAAGTGCATTTAAAATATCTTTAGTTAATAAAGTGTAACAAATGACAGATGAAATAAAAAACTTAGTTCATTGTATACTCTCTTTAGCTTTTCCTGTGTATCTACCAAAAACTTATGGGAAGCGTACCTTCTCCTGGGTATCATCCACACTCTGGATCAAACTGCTCCTGGATATGAGGAACTTTACGGACCTGTGGGTTTCAAGGCGATTCTTATGATGTTCCTGCATTGTTTATATGATTTTATGGTTGTTTGGTTAAGAGATTTTTTTTGGTTGTTGTTGTAAGGTGTCCTTGGGTGCTTGAAAGGTGTCAGGAATAAAATGTATTACCATTAATCATTTGGTAGCTTTCTTATTTTAGTTTTAAGTCTTTAAATTATATATTTCAAAGTCATATAACTTTTCATTTAACATTTTCCTTAATAAGTGTTGGGCCCTAAGGAACTTCTGTAATCACTACACAAATATTTGGCCACTTTATATAACGAGGCAAAACAATAAAATAAAGAAGAAACTATCAGTAAAGGAAAGTCACAAACATGCCTAAGCAGCAAGATGAGCCAAGAAGAGAAGAATAAAATAAAGCACAAGAGTCTCAAAATAAGAGGTTGCATTTCACTCGAATGCATTGGAAAATGGATGCCTCAACAGTGGAGACCTGGCCTTAATGTTTAAGTAGTAAGTGTTAAATATTTCTGGAAATGGTGTTGCTTTTCACTTTATTTCTCTTTAATTCCAGTCTAAACAGGAATTAAAAATATGCTAAATTACTCCCGCACATGTATAGTATCACTTATTGTAAGCCTGACTGTTCAGGCTACCTTGTGATTTCAGTGGACGGAAAGATGGCGTAGTTGAGAAGTTGGTCGTTCTGTAACCAAAAGGTTGGTGGTTAGATCCTCGCTAGGGCCATTCTGCCGTTGTGGCCCTGGGCAAGCCACTTTACCCACATTGCCGTGTATGGATGTGTGGCAGTGGGGTGTGTTTGGTGGTGGTCAGGAGGCCATAGGTACAGAATGGCAGCCACGTCCTGTCAGACTGCCCCATGTATTTATTCTTGTGGAGTGAATGAATAATGCTCTGATAATTGTAAAGCATCTTTGAGTCCCTAATAATAATAATGCCTTCAATTTATATAGTGCTTTTCTATTGTTATTATTGCTGTCCCGGGATCCTCTTGTCATCCTGCCTTGGCTTCCTGGTTGTTTCCATATCTTCTGCTCATCCACATCCTTTGAGTATCCTTTAAAGACAAAGGTGATTATTTAAATTTGTGAGCTTTGTGCATTAAACCTCTGGTTAAGTCATAGTCTTGTTAGAGTCATGAGAGTTTTGATCAACTTGTAGTAAAATAGATAAATACATAAACACATTCTGTTTAAAATTCAAATATATATATCAAAAATAAATATATACTCATTTGCAAGGCTTTTGGGATTTTATTTTCTCATTTTTAGCAACCTTCAGCTTTTAGGTTTGCCATTTGTTCTCCCCTTGTTGCATGGTGAAATGTCTATGACTTAAAACAGTTTAACAAAGAGTGTTATAATCCCTATGGGAAATATGTAAGAAAAAAATAGTTCCAGAGACAGCATAGGTGAAAAAATGGGCAGGCACTAATACACTCCGCAGAGATTTCTTCTGAAACTCTAGAAAGACACAAGTGAGATTACAAGGATCTATTCCTCAGGAGAGCAAACTTCATCCTGTTTCATCCTGTTGTCTGAAAAAGAGCTGAAATATTAAAAACATCTCATCCATGATATTACTTTCCAACATGACAGAAAGTAAAGTAGAAAAAAATATGACAAAGGAAAAACACTAGGAATGCTATATTGGGCTATATATTTCACAAGCTGTATCAAGAGGATCACCTCTCACATAAACTATGGATCTTAGTTGGAAGTTCACCACAAAAAAGGGATATTTTGTCAGTCTGAAGACATTGCTAAATGAGAGTTTGAATGGTGTTTAAGAGCTGAAAAACGTCCTCGCTAAAAGTCTGGATGCATAGGTAAGCACATAGTAGTAATGTATAGTAAATTACCAAATTATATGTATTCACAGTAGCATAAAATATGCAGTTTTAATCTTATAATATTATTTCCACCTCATAGGAATTTATAATCCTTATATATTTAAAACCATTTAAGCATATAACTGTCTGATTATATCGATCGGGTAGGCCAGGAGAAAAGTTGACAGTTAAAACTCTATTTTATTAAAAGAACAAATAACAAGTCCACGAAAAGTAGGGCAAACAAAGCAAAACCCACGAGGGGGAACACAATGACTAGAAAACAAAAAATAAAGAGCTAGAACATAATAGCAAATAAATACACAGTTTACTCACTGCATTAAATCTCCTTCTCCATAAACCTCACAAACATTATCACCCAAAATGAGCAATGTGTCAGCATGGAAGAGAAAACCAAGGGAAGATTAAAAAGGGGAATCATTTAAACATAACAAGGAAAACCCAAGTGTACTACCTGAAAGCTCCTGCTAGAAAATGAGAAGGGTTAGGTAAAGAAGGAAAATAACAAAAGTAATTGGCACACTTTATGGGTGTGAATTACGAATCTCAAACCGTAGTGTACATAAAAAAGTATCACAGTGGGGCTCGGATCGATAAACACTCAACCTGCTGATATTACAAAAAGCATGTTTGGAAAAATAAAATGTATGTAATATTGTTTTGTTTTCTCTAAAAAACTGCATGGTGCTAAATCATGGGGTTCTCATGCGATTATTGTTATTTTCTAAAAATATTTGTATTTATTAACGGTTATCTGTAGCCTTGTAGCCCGTATTGAAGCTAAACGCTTAAATATTAACAATTCACGTTATGTCTAACATTACTAATAAAGCATGGCAAGGTGGGAGAAGGGTCGTGAAGTGTCCGAGGCCGAGGAACGAGCCTGCGGTCAGGGCATGCCGCGAAACGAGAATGTGGTCCGGGGAAGCGCGAATACGAGGCTCGTAAAGTCAGTTCGGGCGTTTTTATCAGCTTGAGTTTAACATTAAGTATCCTCACTTTCACTTTATTTTTTCTCAAATAACGCTCTTGTCTCACTTGTCCATAGGGGCAATGATGGGATAAACGGTGAATGAGGGATCCACGTGTTCGGAGCCCCAGGTGCACCGGACGGGCCGGGGAGCAGTGATACGTCAGCTGTTCCTGGCTGACCCGCCGCAGCAGTCACACCGACGACTCCCTATAGACCAGGGGTTCAAAGGGATTCAAAACCATCAAAGAAAGGGTACTGTAATCACTTGGCTTTCATCTATTACTACAGTTTATAACTGTTTTGACTGAGCAGTTATGCTTACATTCATTCTATTACCTCCCAGCCAAACGAGTTCGCGCCTCGTGTAAATCACGTGACTGAAAACAATCCATTGCTTGAGTCTCTTATTTAGATCTGGCATTTCTCGTGTAAACCAGCGCTTGACATTTACTGCTGCTACAAGACCAATCATCTTGATCAACAGTAACAAAGTTCCTACCTCTTGATTTAGATCACATGCAGTTGTCCATCTTCTTCCTGTGTTTTAGACATTCATTATCCCAAGCTGTAAGCACCAGTCTGGGATTTTTTCAGATTGTGGTGTAAGAACTTCCAGGGATGAAATCACCCTCCGTTCGTCCACTGCGAGGGTATTGTCAAGCTGAATGCATCCCATAAAATTGAATCTTGTACGCAATTTAGTTTATTTTGATGAAATAAATTAAATTGTTGTTGTGAAAATGAAATTGTATTGCATTGTATAAAAATGTATAAATGCTATATTGTTGCTTTTTTATTGTAATGGAATTATTTATGTATGTATATACTATTTTCTTAATAATAAATCTTCCCCTTTCGACCATTCATGTCTAATTATTGTTAATATGATTTTGAATATGATCATTATTGTTATTATTGAAACTATTTTATAACTGACATAACAGCTCTGAATCAGAAATGTAAAAAATCTAATAACTCAGCATGTTGGATAAAAAATGTAACCCACTGTGCTTGATTAAAGTAACCAAGTGCTGGGTCAAAAAATTACAAACCAGTGCTGGGTTAAAATAACCCAACGCTAAGTTCGTCCATATTTGACCATGTTGGGTTATTTTAACCTAGCCATTTTTTTAGAGTGTACCCACAATCAACTGCGCTCAGGCAGAAGGAGTTTTCTTTTGGACCCAAACAAACAAACAAACCCTGCATATAATATAACTGATTTTCTTTAAAGAATTAGCACATCAATAAATAGTAGCAATAAAAAGTGTTATATTTTATATATAATTCTATTATTCGATTATTTTACAATGAAGGCATGAGAAAAAGGGGTTACATTCTAGCACATGCTGTGTATGTAATACTCATTTTCTTTTGAAAATGAGTATTTACTTTAAGGGTGCAGTTTAAGTGTTCGGATTGGGATGTAGCACCTGTTCTCCAAACAAGGAAAAAACAAATATGGCCACTGTCCATCACGTGATCTGAGCCATGTGACAAGAAGAGGAAAAGAAAAATGGAAAGAGAATAGAGCAATGAACTAAAAACAAGGTAAAATACAAAAGTGAAGGAAGGACTATCGATGATCTGTCACCTAAAGATAAGGACCTACAAAACTGATCACGACAATAACAAACCCCTACAAAACTATAGATTATTATCATGCAAAAAATAAAGAGTATAACCATAAAATCAGTAAATTGTAAATGTAAAAAATGTGGCCATGAATGACAATATGTTTGAATATCATAAAGTGCTAAAAAAGTAATTTAAAAGATTGTTGAAAGCTTGAAAAAGCTCAAACTTTAGAGAAATGTATTCATTTATGCAGTGACCTAAATTGTCTCAGGCGCTGACATTTTACTCTCTGTGTGACACAACATTAATCAAAACAGCAGAAGTCGAGACCTTTTCCTTGTTAAAATAAGTTATGACACAATTAAAAAAAGCTGGTTGGTGGCCAACTGTTGGAAGATTGTAGATAATTTCATGAAAACACTCTGACAAACACACACAAAGACAAAAAGAGAGACCTTTAAAAACCCTGTTTATCCTCCATCAGCAATATGGAGGTGAGCACTCTGTTGCTAATTAAATTGTTCTGTTTGTCCAAAAAAAAACAAAAAATGGCCATGCCTGGACAAGCGTACACACTGCTTTTCAGATTGTGTTTGTAAATGCACGCCTATGGGATTCAATACTGCAACTGACCATCTGGAAAAAGAAAAGCTCTTTCATTGCCCAAATGGCTGGATGTTATGGACTGGCAGACTGCAAATGAGCATTATCTGCAAGCGTGAGGAGGACTTCTAATACACAATGTGTTTACCAACAGAAAGTGCTCATATGAAACAAGGACACACACTCATCCACTTCCACTGACCTTTTCTGAATGGTTATGCTGATGGTGGTCGGTGGGTTTTCGGGTGCTTGTTATGGCAAGCCATTTTAACTAAAATGTTTTTTTTTTTGTGTGGTTTTCTTTGTTTGAATGTTGTTAGATTTTTGAAACATGCTTGCTCAAAGCCTACAAAGAGCAGTTCAGGCAGAAGCTTCAATCAGAAAGAAAAAGTATAGATAACATTACAATACTAATCCACAACCAATCCAAACCAACTTTCAGAAACGGTTTGTAGTTTAATGCAAAATTCACTTTCTCAAAATATACTTTCCTTTTACTATAAATGACTTTCATATCTTTCTCCTGAAGAGTTTGCGTCTCAGTGGAATAACTGGAAATGATTAAACTTGAATACATGTCAAAGCTGCTCAATTAACAAAAAAAAAGTGTTTCAAAAAGTTCTAATAACTTATTTCTATTAGTTTGCTATGGATCAATGCATGTAGATTTCCCAAGAGTTAAATGAGATTCATCATAAATTCTCAATAATTCTACATCAAGATAAACAACTAACTGGAACAGTACTTCTTAGTTAATTTTACCTTTAATATAAGTTAATTTTACCTTTAATATAAGTTAATTTTACCTTTAATATAATAAAAATCAGACCAGTCCACAGAGTTGTCTTAGAATTAGAATACTTACATAGTATTGTTTTTTTTAAAGACACAAAACAATTTTTATTTGTATAAAATATGTATAGCTCATGGTTACCCTTTGTAATTCAATCTAGGTTTAGTTTAAAATGATTTCGATTGATTTGATACATGAGGTTAGGTGTAGAACTAAAATAAACATGATTATCAGAAAAAAAAATCTATTATATACTGTATTTTGAATATTTTTTTTAGATGGAATTGAAGGATCATTCAACAAGCCTGGGTCAAGCCTGAATATTTTAATTAACACCATGAGTGAACTAGTTTTATTCACCAAATTATACCGATTTCGATACAATTTCTGCATATAATAGTTGTGGCTGTTCACACACTTTAAACTGCTGCACGAATTAAGATTTGATTTTACAGTAAAAAGCAATCACATGTAAAACACACACTTGTGCACTCGCCAACCTTCCTGCTTGTGTGTTTTAATGAGGTGATTTGATTAATAGATCCTGATATAGTCTCTCTCTCTCTCTCTCTCTCTCTCTCTCTCTCTCTCTCTCTCTCTCTCTCTGCACAACACACACTGCAGCAGTCATCAGAGCATGGCTACCTCTGCATTCTTCCCTGAGCTGAATTCCAATCTTCCGTCAAGTCCATTTTCAATAGACCTCTCATTATTTATTCAAAATAATTATGACTGTGCATTTCATAAAGCTGTAACCTGGCAACCATTACTTTGTGAGAACAAATACCGAACAAAAGGGAGAGAACGATGAAGATTATTAGTGGCTGCTAAGGCAAGAGTCATTAACACTATTACTCATTGTTAAGGCTGGAGATTTAAATAAAACTGAAGTAATAAACCTGTAACTCCACACAGTTTAATGAATAGTAGAGCTTTGCTCTTTTCAGAAGCAGTCTCTTATTATCTTCCAGATTATATTTTCTCCTCACAGACTATTCCAAATGGGTGCAAAATAAAGGGCCTACAAGCCTGCATGTTTATTCATTTGTGATAATTAAAATTATTTCCTGACAATGAAATTAAGCTAAAAAACACATACAATTAAATAAATTCAATACTGTATTATAGAACATTAAAAACAAAGATCGTTGTTACCTCTACTTACTTTATCCACTTGCAAATTAAAGAAGATTAAAAATAAAAACCGGGATAACTTTTCCTGCTCTCTGAACACTTTTCCCCACTCTATCCAATGTATATTAACTGTCAAAACTTTACATGTTAAGGGAAATCACAATCAAGTCCACCATTGTGTGTGTTGTTGCTTACCTTATTTGCATCTGCTTCACCTTATAGTTATACCTTGTCTGGTTTTAGCTTGTGTTTGTTTGGAGCACATGGTTTATCACACCGGCCCTTGGTGTGACATCTCCTTAGTGTTAAGTTGCTTCACCTGTTAACTACTCATTATTCCTTGATTGTGTGTGTTTTATATTCCTCTAAGTTTACTATTATTATTATTATTATTATTATTAATACTACTACTAATAATAATAATATATTTTATTTCTGGTGGCTTTTTAACACCCAACAATTTCTAGAACACCTTACAACAATAAACACAAAAGCTATAAAACAAACTATCATAAAAGCAATTCGTTGGGACATATAAAACTGGCAAAGCAATACTTGTAAAACTGGCACCTCTGCAGGAAAAAGCCTGTCTAAAAAGAAACACCTTGAAAACACCCCGGTCCATACAGTTCAAATCGGCAGTTCAGTCAGTTGGTCAATGGTTTATTGAATGTCATAACTTGCTGCCTTGTCTTTTACTTTCTCTACACTATTTTGTAAGTTATCAAGTATCCATTCTGAAGCTTTGGATTCCTGTTTAGTTTAGTAGACAGGTTTTTCTTTTGATTTCTTGTTTATTTAATAATGAAGCTCTTTAGGTTAATTTGCTGATCTGCAATTGGGTTCTGCTTTTCTACGTGAACCTAAACCTGACATTACACCTTTAAAGCTCCAAGTTAATTGAACATGTAATCGCATATGACCTTACGTCCATAAATAATAATAAAGAACAAATTAAGTTTCACATATTAAATAATTACTTTTTTACTTCTATATGGGATGAAGGGCCCAATGAACATTGTCATCTGTTATATTTAATATGTATACATTTCTAAGTTTGACAACTGAACATTGATAAATTATAGAGTATAAATTCTAAAATATTTAAGTAATATGTTTTTTTTTCCTTACACATCAGGGCTAATTTGAAAAACTAATTTGTGCTCAAGCAAAAGTGCAACTACATTAGTAAAGATTTGCTTAAATTGGCTGTTTTGTATGTATGTAAACATGTATTTTTCATGTTTTAATTAAATAATGATAATTTGTTATTCAAATAGTCAGGTTAAAATGTAGAGAGGTTAAAATCAGTTACAATGTACTCAAGCAAAAGTAAAAGTACACAATTGAAAAACTACTCAAAAAAGTAGAAGTTGAGATTAGCTACTGTATATATCTACATATAATATATAAACAAGTAAAACACGGATATATTTACCGGTAAAAGTATCTTGTTTCTATTAATGACAAGGTGACACTGTTTCCCTCTATCACCACTTCCCAGTTAACAACATCCACCACTAAACTAATCTGGAGATGAAGTTTTCATGATGGTTACATTACAGCACATTTGATAATAGTTCATTGAGTTTTTCACATCCCTTTGGTATTTGCCCATCATAATAATTGCGCATCAGTGTAAAGGACTCCAGCATCTGGCTTCACTGTGAAAAAAAATATTGAGATACTCTCACTACCACATTATGATACATTAAAAACTCATGAAACCAGACCAGAACTGCTAAATGCATATTGCTCAAATGGCATGCAGGTCTTCTAACATGAACACTTACACAGCATTCAATTGCCTTTTGACAAAAAAGCTCTAGTTTCAACCAAAATGCAATAAGACCATTTAAAAAGAATAAAACATCCACTTGGGGAGTGCCAGTGATATTATTGAGCCATTTATGAGTTGTTGTTGTTGTTGTTCTTGCAAGACTATGTTAATGTAGAGAAGGATGAATATTAATAAACATAGGGTCGAATAAAGTTCAACACAAACATTCTATGCATATGTATTTGTAAATCATTTGTAAGCAGATGAAGTCTAATATTATTGTGGATGCCAACTTGGTTTGTACAAATAAAAGTTGAGAATCAGAATTATAATACGAAACCCATGTATTTATTCAAATGAAGATGCAAAAATAAAATAATAAAATAAATATAATTTAATTTGTCATTTCATCCACGTTAGTGCCTGAAATGAGGAAAAAGTCAAGGAGTAATCAAAGCACTCAAGTAGAAAACCTCAGACAAGACATAAAATTTTGGGAAAGTAGATGGCAATATGAATGACATCGATGCTGTCTTAAGAATACACAGAGAAGCAGACGAAAGGGATCGCAGAACACAACAGAGATCAGAATCCAAGTGAGGTGAATGTGAGTGTATTTTATTTCCATTAGCAGACTTACTTTTAAGCAAAGGAAGGCCATTGCCTTGGGCCCATAACTTTTTTATGGGGCCCTTCCTAGGGTTGCCAACCAACACTTGAATAACAGAATTGTTTCAATTCCATAAATTGCTTTTTTTATCCAATCACCAGGGATGTTGTGGAATTTCTGATAAAACTATAAAAATGACTTGTTTCAAAAAAAACATTTCCTGACTTAATTGGAAAAATTATAACTTTTTTAAAAACTGTAACATGACAACAAGCTACAAAGCTGTTTTAGTGAAAATAGGCCTTCCGCTGCACTTGCTGGAACAAAAATGCTCTTCTCTATATGCAAGTGACTAAAAAGGAGAAGGAGAAAGAAGATAGAAAAACCTTTCTGTTGCTGTGGCTTTGTTTCTCTCTCTCTCCTTCTCCTTTTCCTTCTCCCTTTAACCTTAAAAGAGAATCAAAATCCCTTTACATTAAAATACAAAACAGTTTAGGATTTACCCTAAAAATTTGCTAAACTCTCATGAGTTTTTGTCCTGGACCGCACTCCAGGATAAACGATTTTTACTATTAAATTTTATAACATTTAATCATTTAACTTCACAATTCCTTTAACTTCTTAATGTCTGAAGTTCCACCACAATGTTTCCCTTAAAGTTAACAAATTGTAGATAAAAAACTTGAACATTTATCACATTCTATATATGCGTCCCTCCTGAAAATGAATTTACACAGATTTAATGTTTTGAAAATGGGGCCACTGGGCATTTATCAGCCTTGGGCCTCAAAATTACAAAATCCTCCCCATTCTATTTCAATGAGAAACAGAAGACATGTTCCCAGTAACCCAGGAGAAACAAGTCTGAAACAGAAAGCATTGACAATGGACGTCAGATACTGGACATTGGATACTGGGTAATGGAGATCTATATATTGAGGGTTGATGAAGATGAGAAGATAACGCCTCAATGAATGGCAGATGCAGTATTCTATATGGACAAATCTAAGACTAAACCTGCAGTAGATAAACCGACAACACAATACATTAATCAACAAAAGAAGGTTTTAACACAAGAACAGCACCTGACAGTTTGTGATGATGTGGCTCTCTTCTTATTGCCAATTAACTAAAAACAGTATCAACTGGATGTATTTCTACATATTTGTGTGGCCTCGTATGGGTAACATCTGATAATAGAATGGAATGAATACATACATTAATTCATACAGTAATGTTTTTTCCTATTTTCCATCTAGTATTCATTTTTAAAGTCAGATTCTTTTTCGTAATCATAATCATAAATACCAAAATGATGTCCGTCACACAGTGCACTTTTTTCCCTGACAAACTTTACATGATCTGCTTTCTCTTTGACTTGGGAGTGACTAAAGCCTCATAGTGCACCTCTTGTGCTGTAAACAAATGCAGACGATTACAGAGTTAATGCCTTTATGAAGAATCCAGGCTGGTGAACTTGTGTAAGATTTCCCACTCCGCTCATTTTAAATCCATCCAAACTGAAGAGATTACTGAGGTAAAGACACATTAATACCTTGATCTACTGAAAGATGTAATCAAAAGCATGACAGCGGAGGAGAGAAATTAATATCTGAGATCTGCATAGTTTGAGATCTCTGATGCATTAACAAGTTTTGGAGTTTCTTGCCACTTTCAGAACACTTGGTTTTTTTATTCAGAACGTGACTTCTATATTTAGTTTTCTCACTACCAAATACTCTCAATACACACTTAGTCTGAGCTCTAATGTTGTCATTGCCTGTATTGATTTATTCATCAGTCTGTTGAAGCAACAGTCATTCGAACTGTCCATCCATCTAGTATTTTTCATCAATCTATCAATAATCTGTCAATTTATCAAACTTTTGATCAATCAGACTATCAACACCACATCACATGAACATTGTTCTCGACCAACCTGTTTATTCATTCTTTTCTTCAATTAACTTCTTTTAAACTTTGTTTTTAATCAGATGTCTTATTTTAACATTAAAGTGATTGTAAATATCAAAGCTGTTTTTGATGGTAATATGAGTAATCGGGTGTTTGTTTTTGAGCATACACCAGCTTTGATTACATGGCTGTGTGTACAGCTTGATTTAAGCCTCGGTTTGGGCTAATCTAACCCCAATTCTATTTGTATTTTATACTTTGAAGAAAGGCTGTTCAGCCGAAATGTCACCTCCAACTTTATATATTTGTCCTCAAAGTTTTCTAAATATTTCGTTTGATTTAAGGCTTTAAAATACACCATTAAAAACCTATTTTTCGCCACTTAAACCGCCATACCAAATCCAGACTGATCCTCCTTATTGCTTGCTGATAGTGCCTAAATATCAGAACGCTGTATTTCAATCCTTAGGCGATTTAAATCCTGAGGCGATTTTCCCTCTAAAGATAATCCTGTCAGCTGTTGGAAACAGTTTGAAGCAATGGTGTAATATTTCATCATGAAACAGTACACCTGTCCAAAATGTCACAAACATCCTGATGGAAGAAAAGTAGGTCACTTGTTGGACTTAAGATCATTGCAATGTCAAATTACAAACATGTTACATTTTAATTACCATCTTACAAATATTAGCTAATGAAAAACTAATCCAACAGCACAGTTTAAAAGTTATGAAAAAAACTCAAATATGTTTTTTCTGGCTAATAGTGTTTTTTTTTTTTTTTAAAGAGAGAGTAGCAAACTGTCACAGGCAAAGCTTAGATTTGATGAATTGGTTCTTCATAAGCAGTCAAATGGCTACATTATATGGGTCAAGGGATAAATCATTGGTCCTCATCTAACTGAAAAAAACACTGTGTTTTTCCCAAAATAAGGAAAAGTGATTAATTGCTCTCCTGAACTCTCACATTTAACTTATTCAACCGAATCTGTCAAAAAAATATAAACATATTATCAGCAGTATATTGATGACAATGTGTATATTTTGGATGAAACGGTTGTCTTCATTGTGTAAATTAGCATATTATGTGTAAATTACCATTCAGTGTAAATTACCCTTAAGGTGATAAAGAGAAAAGAAACTATTGATATCCTGATGATACTCTACATCTTTTGAATGTGATAAAACAGCACATGACATTAGATTTTGAGAGACTGGCATCATTTAGGGCAACTTTAGTGTCTGTTAATTTTCATTGGGTAAAAAAAATCTGCATTATTACTATTTGTCCTATACTAGCTTTTTGGTTTGAAAAACTTCTTTACCAGGAGTTATGTAATAGAACTATTAGAAAGGGGTATACATGACACATAGAAGTATAATATATACCATAATAATTAATGTCTTGAGTTCTCTTATCCAATGAAAATCCAATTTCAGGAAAATATTCCATGGAACGAGTTTGTGAAAAGGAATGCCTCACTACACAATGGTTGTTAGGTTGTTACATTTCGTAGGAGATATATACAAGACAAGGATTATAAGGGATTGGCTTTAATCAAGTAACTCTGGTAATAGAATAACAGAGGAATGCCACTGGCGTCAAACAATAAGTACAGGCTCCGCTTTGTAGACTTAACAGTCCGAAGAGGAGATGGTCAAGCCGTGTGTTGAGGGGCTGGAGACGGGCAGGAGAAGGCTGGTTGGAGAAGGAGGAGGAAGGATTCCTTTGGAAGGAGACGAGATCGTCATAGGGAGTGTAACTTTGAGGACCAATCGGTGAACTGATTGAGCCGGGTGAGGATGTGACAATGGTTAGAGGTTTAGTTATGGTCATAAGATGGCAATTACTTTGCTTTTCCTGCAATTGCCTGAATGGTGTTTCAACTCCTGCAATCCAGGTATTAGCTTTTTTTTAAACTAGTTATTCTGGCAGAAGCTCTACCAATGCGCCACAGCTGGTGGATAGTGTTAGAATTGTTCTAATATTATTTGTACATTTTAAAATTTGTGACACAACCCATCTGTGTATCATTTTACTCTCAATCTATAAATATGTAGTGATTTACAGGTACACAGGCTTGTTGTCTTGTCACAACAATTGTTGAGTCACAATTACTCCCATAATCTTTTAGTATCATTAGCATAATCACAGTATTCAAATAACATCGCTAATTTAATAACCCTGAAATCTATTTTACACAACACTGTTCATTTTAAATTAATATATATAGACTTCAACTGAAATAAGGGGTTTGTGGCTCTTTAAAATACATTAGATTTCAAGAACTGGAAAATGATGAACTGAATACAAAAACAGTTAAATCAGATTAATTTTCCATTTCAAAACTATTTACCTGAGCATTTTTGATTGTGTATATAAAAAGTAAATTTGGTTTTAAAAGAACAGTCTGATCATTACATCTACTGAGACCAAAATTATTCGAAATTATCAAAGAGGTTTTCAGATATTTCCTATTTTTAAGTATAATCGTTGGTTTGTCCTACACACACGCACACAAAGTAACCATCAATTGGCAGCAGAACTACATTTATTGCAGCTCAATAATCAGGGACCTTGCTGTTTGGCTAAAGATGGTTTCTGTTTTATCCTTTTAAACCTGGTTTTTAAATAGAAAACAATCTAAATATCATTACAATGCAAATCCACCTCTATATAGAACATTCTTCTGGAAGCACAAATGGCTTTGTTCCGACACCCATTTGGAAATGCAGGCTCGATTGAAACATATTGCCTCAGGAGCTAATTAAAAGAGACGGGTGATGCTGTGTCTTGGTTATTGATGTCTGTTGACAGATGTGCTGGATTTTCTATATCACTCACTGCTTTTCTTACTCCCTCTCTCGCATTCTCTGAGTTTTCTAAAGCACACAAAACACCCAAGGCAGTGGTTTCCACTCTGCTTACCAAACAAATCTAATTTGCCATATAGGTGGAGTGTTGCCTAACAAATCTGGAAGTTCCAACGAGCTAAAGATGTTATATTAGCATAACAAATAGCCGACATCCCTCCAGATACAACGGCAGCCGATCAGAGCTGAGCAATGTGAACAAGAGCATTCATTCATTAAACACGTTCATTTGGCATCAAGAAATCCCAGAACGAGCACAAAAGACTGGCATGTCTGTTTTTAGATCGCTGACCTGCTTCTGAGGAAATAGAGCTGTAATCTGTCAGACAGGAGTATGGTCTTTCTGCAAATTAATTGAATTCTTTTAAATACACGCTAACTCTGTCAGGTCAATTAAATCATTGAGTGTAATCACAAAACTGTTGTTCAGAAAAAGAAAAAAACGTGGCTGTCAGTGCGACTTATGAGAGTTTGTGCCAGAACAACTATTCTTAAATGGGTTTTCACGGTCATATGTTGATAATTTCAGTTGTTTGCAATCCAATTCCAACGAGGATGCTTATAATAAGTCGCTAAGTGCATTTACTTAATGAACAGGTTCTGGAAAGATACGCACTGGTCCATTAGCATCAGCATATGAATTGGTTAATGTCCTTCATTGAGCCTTGATGGAGTTCACCTGGAAATGGAAGGACACAAGACACGTGGTGTGGACCAATGCATGTAAAAGCACCTTGGCTGATTACAAAGCATTGAGGGAGGAGAGTGCTGGGCTTCTCAGTGCTTGACAGCTGTGGCCATTTTTAAACAGTTGTCCTTTTGTGTTGTCTTTTATTTAAAAAAAAAGCAGGATATAGGTATGCAAAAGATACATTGCTTTTAAAATTAGTGTTTGTTAATGACACTGAGGCAATACAAGTTATGAATAGTTCATAGATTAATATATGAAAAAAAATATTTATAAAATAAAAATATTTATTAAAACTGCATCTGTCAAATTGATAGATTTAAATGTTTAGGCATTCAGTATTTACTGTAGAAGGAGTGCAAACTTTGCTTCCCACAAAACCATTTTGTCTGGTTTGAAACCGGGGCAGACTAGACAGAAATAAATAAATAAATAAAAGTTTTATAGTGATAATGAAGATTAACGAAGACCATAAAATAGCATTGATCACCTCAAATTGGCTATTCTATACTACAAAAATTAAGAAACTAATCTGGCCTCTTTTATTTATTTATTTATTTATTTACTTTAAAAAGATTTCACAAGATCTTAAAAGTTGTCTGCATTTATAATGCAGTCAATTATAATAACCATTACTGGGTAAGAGCGAGACTTACCCATTTTTGACATTAGCTTACTAACTAATTTCAAGGCAAAACACATTGGTTTAAAAGTAGAATAGTGAGTAGAAAAGTAGACTTCACACTCATCCATACAGAGCAATGTGGGTGAAGTGGCTTGCCCAAGGCCACAATGGCAAAGTGGACATTTAGTGGATTGAACTACCAGTTCTCCGATCATAAGCTACCAACTGCACCACTTGCAGCTACTATTATGTTTGTTTGTATCTCTCAACTTGTGAGAAGCTGTATGAGCACTCTTTATGATATTACATGTTTATGAGTCTTATATTCCCTAAGATATTAAATTAAAAGCATGATGCATCAGTTATTCTGTTTCTACTTGGACTGTGTTTAGCATAATATGTGAAAAAAAATGACTTCTGTTGTGGCAAAAACAGGTTTTTCTTGTCACTAACTTCTCCTAATCCCTTGCAATCTCTTGCACAAACTCGTGTGTCAACCAAGCTAGGTTTATGACAAAGAAAAAAAACTTTAAACCAAGACCTCAACATAAGATTTGTTTCTGTGAGACAACTGATGCTTTATTTATAATGACCACAACTAAACACTTTATATAATAATAACCACTTAATTTGTGTCCCTACACTTTTGACTTTTCACCTTCAAAAGGTCTAGATATGCAATTCACATTAAACATAACTTGAAAGTTTTTTCCAGAACTTTTAATAAGTCAAAGTGAACCCGATAAAAGTAACAGTGAAAAGATCGATTTGACTTTAGCTCGAGAGAGAGTGAGCTGACATGGTATTCCAGACATGCATCATCCTTTTTCTTTTAATAATCCTTGTCCAAAATTTCCCATTCTGCCCCCATCTTCTGTCTTTTTCTCGACTCTGCTGGCAGTGTTGTCCATTCCTACAATGTTTTAATCCCTATTGCTTGTGCTTGTCGAGCAGACAGTGCAGAATCTTGATATGGAGTGTCCTTCACTGTCACCTATCTTCTCCATGCAAGCGAGACTTTTCATATCACCTGGACTCTTCGGCTGCCAGATTTATTACTTACGAGTGGGTTTCGTTGCTCGCACTGTTGCCTGATGATGTATTCACACTGATACACTGACAATCCAGGCACCAGAGACCAGAGATGAGCTCTGACCATCAATAAAGCCCATGAGGATTGGCAGACGGAAGACTTTTTTTGCGGCGATGAGGAGCCTGTAGGGTAAATTATTATGGTGGGCCAGGCTGGGAAAAATGAACATTATTTAAGAGTGACCTTGAGGTTTTTGGAGATGCTAGCCTAGAAAAAGCACATAGACGAAGAGTGTTGTAAATTACTGGGTGCGGCTGGAGGTTGCTGGCACATTGGAGTGGGCTTACCGTAACATGGGTCCACACAAGCATGCAAATCATCACGCTGTGACGAGAAAACCAATAAATAGTGACGATAGGCCTGGATGTTTATCGACAGACAGGAATCAAACTGCAGGCCTACAAGAGTGTGCGCATATATGAATGTCAAAGGGTGTGTGAGCTATGATGAGTGTATGGGTGTGTGATTATGAGGCAGATGGTTGAGGGTATGGGGTCTGAAGGATGACTGAGAATGACTCTGACAGAACCTCCTTGAGGGGCTTGGGTTCATACATGCGTTTCTTGCTGAAGTTATTGTACTTATCATTAGGCAAACACACCAATTCAGCTCTGTTAATGTTTAAAAAAAGAGAACAGTTAGAATGTTGACAAACACATCAAATGTGTCCCCTGTTGAAAACTAAGTGATGTGGCTTAAAATCTTTTTCTGCATACTAAAAACTTAATTAGCAAAACGTTGACTGAACATTAAAAAAGTTTTATCAAAATCATTTCAGTCAAAAATTTTTATTGAGTTGGACTACACTACAAAGAACACCAATTAAAAAACGTGCCTTTATAACCTAAGCACCTGCCGGCTACTGTTATCTTCTTTTTCATTAAGTTAAAGCTTGTGTTAAGTACTGAATTACATGGTTAAATTACATGTCTACATTGTGTCTGTGTTGAGTAAGTAAACTTGATTGTGTGATAATAATAACGTAAAAATTACAGCTAGAAGCTCATGGAATAGAGGGCAGTGAGCAGGACATGAACGCAAGGTTCTCTACGGCTCACAAGTTTGAATCCTAATCATGAGATGTTTTCCTGTTTCTTTCTCGCAGGGTTTGGCTTTTCTCTGTAAAACTGCCCTTTTCTATTATTTTTCTATTAATTCCCTTTAATATAAAAATGACTTAAACAATGACTAGTATTTATTTGTTTATTTACATTTTTTGCGAAATTCAATTTTAAATAAAAATTAAATAATATCTAAATATCAGGGTATTCATTTTGTTAAGAAATCTAATTGAGTTAATTAAATGATTTTGACGTTGAGCCAAAACATAAATGATTTTGACGTTGAGCCAAACATAAACTATTCAATTTTTGGAAGACAAAACTGACTCAATGTAAAATTCCTGTACCAAGTTAGTCATAGAAAAAAGTCACAGAAGACAAGAGATAAAGCAAAGTTACAAAAATAGAACAGCAATCTTCCATAATCAATAGGAGAGGGCACACAATTAGTAAAATATTTTTTCTTGGTTGTACGGCTAAACTTTGTTTCTAAGAGGAAGAAAATTAAACACGCAATTCCCTTCGGATTGGAATGGAAATGGAAAATGTAATGGAAAATTAAATCAATCAGATCAGGATTTCAAAATTCTTAAAGTGTTACTGGCCAAATGTACCAATCTCGTCAGACATTTAGTCAACATTCCAATGGTGTGACGCCTGAAGATCACTACACACCTATGTGAACATATTCCACACTGGCTTCTCTGGAGGGGGCTTTCACACCTCAGTTGACGCAATGACTCTCCCTTCCCTTGGATGGCACTCAGGAGGACTACAGAGACACAACAAAAATTCAAAACAATAATATACCACGTCTAACTTTCCCCTATTCGTCCGACTTTTTCTTGTCTTTCTGGAACTCGGCACTCGGACACAAACATGATAAGCTTTTCACTATTACTTTACTTACGTAAACTTCTTCTGATCTATTTCTTGTTGCGAGTTCCATCCATCCATTTTCATGTCGGCTTTCTGCCCTTTTGGGGTCGCCACAGCGGAATGAATCGCCAACTCTTCTGACATAGGTTTTACGCGGCAGATGCCCTTCCAGCCGCAACCCATCGCTGGGGAATTGTTGCGAGTTGACATGAGTCATTAACTGTACATAGTATGGAACAGAGTGTCTGTGACGTCAAAAAGGTTTTTGGCAAAGTTAAATGAGTGTAAAAATGGGCATGGTCAGTAATCGAACACGAATCCACAGAGGTGGGACATGGCCTGTAGTGAAGACGTCTGAGTGGCTCTACGTTTACATTTTATATATCTTCTGTAAAAATAATTCACCCTACTCAGAGTGTTCATGAAGTTCATAACTAGTGATTTGAATCAACAAATCAGCTCCAAAGTTTTATCATTTTTAGGACTGGAGTCAATGACAACTTTCTACTTGTTGGAGTCAGCCTCAAGTGGCTGCTCGGGCACCTGTAGTTCAGTCACTTCCTGTTACACATTCAGAGGGAAAGCAGGAGGTTTCCCCTTTATGTGATTGTGTATCGAGTGCTTTTTATGTCTTGAAAATACCCTGAATACATTTAAGGATAGTTGTGTGTTGGCCACGTGATCAGCTTTAATTGGTCGATCACGAAATCATGCACTGCGACAAACCAAGACGACATGGCAGATTGGAGTTTTTTTTTACTCATACCTATTGGACAACCAGATATGTGAGCGCATTATTTTGGGCATAAGGACCATACACATGCACCATTTTGCACTGATTATACCCAAAGGTGTGTGGTGGTCTTTAGTCTGAGACTATCACAACTCATCACTGACAATCCCTTACTACTACTCCTAATACAACAAATACTATTACTTCAACAGCTACAACATCTACTTCTAGGACAGCAACAACCACTGCCACTCCTACTACAACTATGTTATACAACTATAAACTATCCTCAGTTGACTCATTTGAATGAGGAGTCAGTAATTAGAAGAATGACAGCTCATTTCATGTATGTTGTTATGTTCTCCGGGTGGTTTGCTGTTCATTGCTGAAGACCCCTAAAGACAAACAGCAGTTTGTTAGGCTTTGCCAGCCTCTAGGCTTTGGCAGATAGCATGCTTACGTTGTTGTGTGCTTAAGATGTTTGCTTTGGCATGGTTCATCTCTGTGCCCACATACTGTCTTTGCATGCTAAACATGCACACATTAACATTGCATTGTGTGTAATGAAGATTACTCTTGATAAATACCAGGCACGTCAAAACCACTGAAACATGATGAACGATGGAAAGAAAATTAAAGTCAGGGGAGTTCCTCATGCATCTTATCATCTTGTCCTTGCTAAATATGAAAAATAAATGTCAATAACCTTCAAGAAGAAAGTTGAATAAGATACAGAAATATTGTGGGTTTTATTGTTCTCATACCTTATACATTACTTGTTTTACTATTTGTTTCATCAATTTAAAGATTATGGTCCAAGGCAAAATAATGTTATAATCTTATTAATGTGGTTGATCGAAAAAATAAAAAAAATAATCACGCATTATTAATCGAGATCAATCACACTTTATCGCAATTACATGATTTACTTTTTTATCTGTAAATGTAAAATGTAAATAATTAATGTAAACTGAAGACAAAGAAACTATTTAAATTCAAAATATGATTGTTTATTGAATTATTTGTTTAACTTGTAACACAGATTTTGTCATTTTAAGCAAAAACTTTACTTTTTGTTTCTCTTATTGGTGGCTGTTAGCTTGTGGTCTCTTCCGAGCATGCTCTCTTGTTTTCCAGGACTCTGCCAATGACAGCTTGCTTATTTATGCCTCATTTCTATCATCTTTGGGAAGATACTTTAGGTCTTTAAACCTTGGGAAAATTGCAGTAACAACCTTCAGCCATGTTAAATTAGTGCCGTAAAATAATTTTTAGATTTTAGAGGTAAAATCATGTTTGAATTTAACTATAGGCTGATCATCCTCTGTTGACTCCATAATTTTGCAAGTGGCACAAGGCTGGCAATACTACTGAGCAAGAAAAAAATTGTTTTATTTACATTACATTGTTCAACACCATATTTATTTGTTCTTTAACTTTTTAATATTGTTTTACACTAATCTTTATTATATATTTATTTTATGCAGCATACATTGACAGTGGACACACGCAGGCAAACATGACACAAATTCTCGCAGGCCCACACATAGGCATGGTAAAAACAGACAAGAGACAGAGAAAAAAGTATTAGCCTACCAGCAAAGTTTTGTCCATATGCAACTTGCTGTTCCATTAGTTTGTGAGCGTTGGATGTTTTTTGTTGTAGGGCCCAACAATCTTGTGACATTTAGCTAGCATACTTTCAAAACCACTGCTGTGAAAGGAAATCTGACAGTTTGGTGCAATACCAGGGCCGTGCAGGACAGGTGTTCACATGGAAGTCTCGTGGTTAGTCTCGTGGCAGCAAACATTATGAGCACCGTCAGTGTGCGTTAACTTATCCTGGATTTTCCATTCTCTCACCACATCGAGAAAATTATCCACACATGTCTCTACGTACTGTCGTTCCTCAGTTTTAGACAATTTGTGCGAATTAATTAATATTAGCAAACTAAGCTGTGACGCTTATATGGTTATCATTGCTCATAGAAGCCCAGTGAGCGCGATGCGTCTTGCATGCTGTAACATGTTCATTCTCTGTGCCTTCTCATCCCCATACAAAGTGAAAATGTCTTATTCATACTTCGTTTAACACACGTTGGTCACAACAGGAAACAGAAAAAAACTGCAACCGCATTAATTGCGTTAATATTCCTAACACAATCTTCTTCTCCTCCCGGCTGTTCCCAGTTTAGGGGTCTCCACAGCAAATCATCTGTTTCCACCTAACTCTGCCTCAGTATCCTCTACTCTTGCACCAATTACCTTCATGTCCTCCTTCAGCACACCCATATAACTTGTCTTTGGCCTTCCTCTTGCCCTCTTGCCTGGCAGCTCCATCTCCGACATCCTTCTACCAATATAACTACTATCCCTTCTCTGAACATGTCCAAACCATCTCAATCTGGCTTCTCTGACTTTGTCTCCAAAACAACCAACCTGAGCTGTTCCTCTGATGTGCTCGTTCCTAATCTTGTCCATCCTTATCACTCCTAAACTGAACCTCAACATCCTCATCTCTGCTACTTCCATCTCTGCCTCGTGTCTCTTCCTCACTGCTACAGTCTCTAACCCATACATTATAGCTAGTCTCACTACTGTTCTGTACACCTTTCCTTTGATTCTTGCTGACACTCTTCTGTCACACAACACCCCTGACACTTTTCTCCACCCACTCCAACCTGCCTGCACTCGCCTCTTCACCTCTTTTCCACACTCCCCGTCGCGCTGGACTGTTGACCCCAAACACCTAAACTCCTCCACCTTCTTGACCTCAGCCCCCTGTAACTTCACTGTTCTACTTCCCTCCCTCTCGTTCAAACACATGTATTCTGTCTTACTACGACTGACTTTCATTCCTCTTCTTTCTAGAGCAGACCTCCAACTTTCTAGGTGTCCCTCCACCTGCTATATATATATATATAAATAGCTGTTTTATACAAATAATATTCAGATTTGGAGGTTATGACATATTTTTCTAAGATCTTGGCATCTATATGGCATTTTTTTAATAAGTGGAAAATAGCTTGGATCTGAAGGAGTTAAACAGGGATCCAGAAACCCAGGCAGCCAATGATTGTGCTCTTGATGCAAAATGCTATGTTCTATAGACTCTAAAATGTGTCAGTGATGTATTCGTAACCATTATATACTCTCTGTTGGATTTTTTTTCTAAAAGAAGGAACCAATGTAGAGCAGGAAGGGCACAAATTGATTGATCAATGCAGAGAAGAAAGAAAGAATAATTGCTCTTGACACTTTTATTACAGGTTCCTTGTTGCCTTCAAAAGCTCATTCTTCCCTTTGTCACCGTCTGTCTCTTTCTCTGTTTTTACCTGCTTCCTCCTTTTTGTGTTGGATTTTCCTCTTTATTCCTCCATGATAACTGCACGTCCTTCCCTTCTCCTGGTCCAACTGTTCTGATCAATAGAGGTCATTGAGAACAAGGCCCATTGAAACACGGTGCACATAAACATGTGGGTGGAACAGAAGTGTTGACCCACAACCTGCCCTCACTCCGGTTTTCAGAAAACTTTGTGTCAAAATGAGCCAATTTGTTCATATTGAGTGCTGATGAAAAAGGAATCAGCGCTGCCCCAGGGCCAAATTCTGACTGGCAACAAAAAGCACACAGTTCAGTCACGAATCATCCAATGCTTGTGTTCATTTATTCTGGATTTATTTCTAATGCTGCTCTTCTGATAGCAGAAAGACAGTTAAGTATTCCCGACTCATTTAAAGCATGTTAGCTTTAAAAATACTCAGTATCATGCTACTTTTAAAAGTGTGTTTATGGAAGTGTAAAAAAGCATACTAGGAAATGTTTGTTCCTTTGAGGATGTTTTTCAGATTTTAAAAATAAACGGAGTTGTTAGTTAGCATGCAGGTTTTATTCCATGCAGAATGCTTTTTTAGAGCGTAGAGAACCAAGTCAAATGTGTATAAAGCAATGGATTTAACTCAATAAAATAAATCAAAATTTTGACTTGGTCTTAGCTGAAGTAAGCACATGCGCATGGCGACTCACAGTTGATGTTAACTGAACTGTTAAAATAGTGTCAGCTAGAATCGTTTAAATTCAGATGCTTTGAACAAATTTTTGCTTAATTCAGAACAATTTGTGATGAGTTGCTCCTAGATTTATATTTTCATACATGTACTTTTTTGTGTCTTTCAGTAATTATTTTAATGATTTCACAGACAACTAGTGATGGAGGGTTTCATTAATTTTTGGTGACTTTGTTCTTTTGGCTCTCATTCACAAAAAAAAAAGAATGAATCTTTTCAACGAGTACTATAATTAAAAAAAATACTTATTAAGCTTATGAAAAGACTTAAAAAACAAACAAAAAAAATAAATAAATGAAATTCCAAAATCTGGGTAAATGAACCCTGTTTTTTTGATTATCGACACAAACTTGACAGCTCTTGCTAACCATAATATTAGCATTATCTTGATATCATTAAAATCCAAAATGTGGCCTCCATAACTTGCAATGAAAGATAACATCACAATTTAGTTGAAGCAAAAGAACATATATCAACACAATAGTGTATGAAATGGCATCTGCTAATTGAAGTACGTGATTGTAGCTTCTTTTTTTACATATTAGGTTCTAGGTGCTTTAGGAGCATCGAATAGGAAGAATAAAGTTTTTAAAACATGTTTTAACACTAACATCTCATATAACAACTCATCCCTGTAGAAAAAAAGGAAATTATAACAGTATTACATACAATTTAATTATAACTTGAAAAAATAAAGTTTACAGCTGAAAATGCTTTAGTATTGTGAATTTATGAATTAATGTAGCAGATGAACACACATCTTTTTTGTGGATATTAACTACATTTAAAGAAAAGAAAGCATAATAGAAAATACTAGAATAATTCTCATCACAATATTCCATAGGATTGCCTGCTCTTTTCCCCTGTGGGATATTGAGTCGACTGTAGATGAATATTTGGCTAAAGTCATTTTCACGCTTACTGTTGATGCAGCTTTGTTGCCCCACTCTCCATAATAATTATGACATGATAAGCTTTAAGAAGATTAGTGTAAACTCCTTATTGTAATCATCATTAGTAATGCTATTTATAGACTTCATGCACAGTTTAACTTGACATATCCTAGAGACAAAACCATTTCAAGAGCATAAAGGCTTTTCCGCTTTGGTGAATTATTCTCGGTCCTCAAGAATATTCAGAAACATAAATTTAGCCGTTTCATTGAACAGTTTGTGAAATTTGATGAGGTGGACAGGTAGGTGGTGGGAGCTCTGGATGGCAGATGTCGCTCTGATGGGAGGCTCTTTCACAGATCACAGAGTATGTGAGCTTGTTGGAGAACTGGTATGTGAGATGGGCAGTGGAAACAATCAAAAGGCTTGGTCACAATCCACGTGCTGGTTAACAAGGACACACATTAGATGTGCCATACCGTACAATGCAGTCTTAGTTAACCTCCAAATATTGAACTTGCTGAGAGATTTGGCTGCAAAAATGGTCTGTAAAGACAGGTAGCGAAAAGCAATTATGTAATACGTTTAGATGTTTTTTGTTGTTAAGTATATTGTATTTATCATATTTTAAAAACAGTGTTTTATTCAATCTTACTTGAAGAAAAATTATTTTTTGCTCATTTTGAATAGTCAAGGACTTCAAATAAAGCTAAATCAACACCCACAGCTTGTAACTTCTAATGCCAGCACAGCATGCAGCGAATCATTGGTGTGATTTTCCAAGTTCGTTTTCTTCTTAGTGACCATTTAAAAACACTGGCACATACCAAGAGTTTGGCTGCTTTTTGGTATTTGCTTCATCGTGAAAAGGGAAACTCTACACCCCAATTGGCTCTCACTTCCCGCTGCTCTAATTGAAAATAAATGGATCTCTGGGGAGAGACGTGCAAATTTGATGGGCTGCAAAGTCCAGCAACCAACATTCAGGATGTTTAATCTTGTCAAGTCCTGGATCGGCAACAAGATTAATTAACCTAATTATAGCAGAGTAAAACATACAGTGAGCACCCAGCACTCATCGCTCTGTCCTGAATATAAGATGTGACTGTTCCAACTTTGAGAGACTCTAGATTTTTTTGTGTGTGTGTTCATGCAGTGAAAAGCTGTAAGAAGTGTTGAACTTGTGTGAAAGCACAGGTTTTAAGGTGTTAGATGTAGTTGAGGAACAGATGCCTACATTCTCATTAATTAATAAAGCTGCACAAGTGAAATAAATCTCTCCCTGCATGTGCCTTTAGCTCATTAAAACACATTTCACACGCACAATGTGACATGCAAACTACAGCAAAGTGACTTTTAATAAATCTTCTACATTTTCGAAACCTTTTCTAAATCTGCTGAGGTAGAAACAAGTGTTTTTTAGTTTGGTTATGAAACAGTTTCAGTGTTACGTTGAAGAAAATGATTTGATAAAGAACTAAGATTAATGCAGTCGGCATTGAGTAAAAACAAAGAGCTTGCAAGGTGGAAGAAATTTAAATAAATAATAAAACATACAAAGATAGGACTGATTGTGTTTAGTAGTTCTGATTTTCCTCATGTATAATAATCTCATTGCCAATCAGCATTACAGAACAGAAGAGCTTCATCTCCTTAACCTACACTACATTGGCCTTGGTACCTCCATAACCATCCATTAAATGTGTTTTTGCATTATGAGAGTGGATTCTATGGTGAGATTACACTTGAGGCACAAAGTAGCTATTAAACAGTTAAATGGTGGTGAGTATAAACGAGCATCAAGGTTGTTTGACAGCTCACACATTTTGTGTTTTGCAGCCATATTCTATAAGATATAATGAAGCATGAATGTTTGAATTGCTCAGGGATTGGGTGCTCATTAACTTGTGTAATGAATTTGATTGCAAACGATTTGCTTTAATGACCAAATATCTCAAACTGCCTTAAATCTGGTGTATGGACTATGTATATTTATAGACCATTGTATTGCTTCATTAAATCAATGCTGGCATTACACAAAAGTGTTCAAACTACTAAAGCTTACTAAAACTACTAAAGGTTTTGAAATCTGTCTGGATCCCAGTGAGGTGTCAGAGTAGCACATCATTGAAACTTCCATATAATGTGATTATTACAGAACTTAGGTTGATACTTGAATGGATGAAAGTAATTTAATGATGGTTGTTCGTCAGTCATGTTTGGTCTTTATTTATTCCCTGGGTCAAGGCTGATTCAAGCCATAGAATCATCTGAAAGGGCAAAGGTGTTCTGTCACATTCTTCCTGTGACATATAACTGGAGACAAAGAGGACTGAGGTGATCTCGTTTCACTTGGTTAATTTACAACAATCATTAAAGTAAACACACTATCAGAGGATCGCTCAATCTAGTGCAGTTCATGGAGGGCCTCCAGGAAAGCTGCACACAAACTTTAGCCTGGTTGATACGGAGAGAGGGGTGGAAGTGGTACCTCCGTGAATGGTGATAAGGCAAAGAGCTTGTGAGAGTGAACACAGATCCGTGATGACTGTAAGATGAGTAAAGACATTTCCCTTTATCAGTGTGTTGTATACGAAGACTCAGAAGGAACATCTATGGAAGAGGAGAAGATGTCGGAGCTAGGAAGATGACAACCATTCGACTTCAATACCGGCTGGAGAGTGAACGGAGAAAGTGAGTTTATATGGTGTGCTTGATGATGATGAAACAGGCGTGGGTCGTTAGAACTTGGTAGAAGGTTCACGGATTGATTGGGCCTGGTGTGAGGTGATGCACTGTGATTGGGGGAGTGGGAACGATCGGGGATGTGACAATAACACTTTGCTTTGCTCTTGCTCTCGCACTGTTCATTCTCTCATCTCAGAAATGGTCACGCAGTTCCTCAAGACTTCGTGGTTTCCTTTTTCTCTCTCCTCTCCATGGGCACAAACAGCATGAATTAACTCTGTTATTATGCAGCCGTAATAGGCCACCATAAACTCATCAAAGACTATGATTCCGATCTGAGCACAAACACTCGCTCTGATGTAATCAAGGCCAGATGACCTACTCTTTGAAACCTTCAAATCCCTTCATCAGACATTATCTGGCATCATCTTAACACATGGCAACACTGGAACGCCACAAACAGACACTCTAAATTTACTTCTGACTCCACGCAGTTCAGAACTGATGTAAGTCTCGATGAGCTAAAGCATAGTTAGACATTGGGATAATGTTACAGTCATCAATTCGAACCCTGTTTTTCTGTTGCTCTTGTGTGAATATGTGTTTTAGTTAGTTAAGTATTTTACGTCTGTTAGTAAATAAACTGTTTGTCTCACAAATACACCTTGTCTCACTTTGCATATCTTTGCTGACATTGAAATTAGATCTTTTTACCTAGCTTGTAAGTCAATATTTTAGAATAAAATGTTTGACATATAACTACTTTAGCAATACTTTGATTCTCGCTGGTCGGGAATCATGAAGAGTTTAAGGAAGTGAATCTAAACCAAGCTAAATCAATATGGGTGGTATTTCATTTGATTGCTACTAATACTCCCTTCAAGAATTATTATAATATGTAGGAATTTACATTCACCAAAATTAGTCCTGGTTCCTGCAACAGACACCCAAAACACAGACATACAGTAAGGTCTTGTTTTTATGACACCCGATTAGTACACCAGATCTGCAACTAAAGTCTGCAAACAAAATATCCAATTGTAAACAATTTTTAACTCATCCAATTCAGTGATATTCAGTGACATTAATAATTTTAAAAGTGTATTGGTTTCTGATGAATAAATTCAAAACTGCAAGACATTTTCAGCAAATTTACATCCAAATATCTAACTATTGACCTGAAGCTGTGAACTTCTCATTGTATTTTATCAAAAATTAATATCAAAACTACTATCATTTTCTAATAACTATTTGGGGAAAAAAGATCCAGATTTAATCAAGTACTGTAAAAATATGGTTTCTTAAGAAGTAAGAATATGATCTACATGTCATATCAATCAAACAATCAATCAATCAATATTATAAAAGAGACTTGCAGAACAGCCTAAATCCAAGTTTTCCCTTACATTTTGAGATAATCTATAATCAAAACATTTGTGCACCATGGGGTAAGATTTGATTGATACACTTTGGCAATATTACTATTTAACAAAATATTAATTTATTGTCCATAAACCTTTTTAACAATATTATGTTTGTTAGTTTGAAGAGGTAAAATTTGTTCTAATCTGTTTTAGCTACACAATTAGTAATTCATCAAAAGTGAAACTAAAATACTTTCTGATCTTCTGTCTTTTACACCAACACCAGCACCAGAGTGTTGGGGCAGAGGGAGCAGGTGCATGAGTGGTGCTGCATTTGGTGTAAGGAGAAGGTTGAATTAGTTGGAGTTAGGGTGAGTTGATGCTGAAAGTAATCGTTTCTAACTATGACATTACTGTGGCCCATCATTCCAGCACTGCTTTCTGAAACAGATGGGCTGCAGATGGAAATGTCTCTTTTCCACAGCTTCCAAAAAATATATCTTTCTTTGCAGATTTATGAAACATAATCCAAGCTTAATATCTCAAGTGTATTTGCATATCTGCAATCAGTGTTACAAAAACATTACACACAATGCTGCGAGCAATACAAACACAAAAACAGCTAACATCTTAACATTCCTTATGTATTTCTTAAGAGATGTTCTCTTGAGGCGAGGTTTAGCAATAGATCTTGGCAGTTTAATTGTTCCTTGTCGAGCAGTGAGATGAATCATTGGAAAAATGATCATGTTATTGTTCATTTACTCATCTTTAAAAATATCTGTGGTTCAAAAACCACAATGCATTGAGGCACACTTATTTGACTTACCATTTCTTTCCAGTACAGTGAAAAACGGCACCATATGTGAAATATAAAGGTTATAAAAAAAGAGTTATTTGAAAACACTATATTTCACATGAGCACAACCTAGAGCTAAACTGGTTATCATCACTTTCTTCAATCTTCCTAGACTCTTACATTATCACCATCATGGCTGTAATAGCCACGTTACAGTCGCATGAATACACTTTGACAAACTGTGTGGCCAGGGTATAGATAGGTTAAATGACTTGCCATGGGGGTTGAGGAAAAAACCATCACTTTACTCCAGTAATGAAGGTAAAAGATGGTGTGTCCTGCCACCTTAAGGGGCCAAGACATCAGTTCCCGCCACTGGCTCTAGCTTTGCAGACACTCACACTAAGTAATTGATAGCCTCAAGAACCTTGGGCGCATTACCATAAAGGTTTCATAAAAAGACAGAATATTAGTGTTTGGTTATGAAATTCAAATGAGCCGATGCAATATAGATGGCAGATATTGATAATAAGAGATAATTGACCAGCACTGGATATCAGAAGAATAAACTGAGCTTCATATTAAAGCTCTGTGAATTATGCATTTGTGCTCAGAGGAGAAGATAGATGAGTTTGAAGTTGTAGACTGTTCAGGAGTTTAGCTTAAGTGCGATGCTTAACTATATCTTCTCTAGATGGAGACACAATATATTTTAACTATGTATGCTAGTACGTATGAGATTAAAGGGCTTGTTTATTTTAAAGGGCTTTCAATTATTAACAAATTCCAATAAAAGTCTAATAAAAGAAAGCTATCTACTTACGAAGTACAGATTAGTAAACTTGATATTGACCTGCCTCTTTTAAGTTTATTTGGTCTCCCTCTCTATACTAGAGTTAAACACAAAGCCTCTCAACATGTACTTTTAATTAAAAAAACTGTTTTCTTTCTTTAATATCAAGAAAAGAACAGAAAATAAAATAGTTGTAAATGTACATAGTAAAACAAAGTTTTAATAACAAAGCTTATAGTGAAATTGGCTTTTTTGATGATGATAAAATCTCATTTTTATTCAGCTTGAGTGTTATTTTTCTCTGTTCTGAGTATTTTTGTCATAGTCAGGCTAGAGTTAATTTTACTCTCAAGATTTTACTGAGCCAGAACTTGCATTAAAATGGCAAAGGATCTTGGAATTATTTCTGAATTCAGGGAGACTTTAACAACACATTGATGCACCATAGAACGCTCTATTGTTTTCATTTTTCTTTGAGAGTATATGTTGATTTTTTTTATTGCACTTTCTCGTGATTCCTACCCAGTAAAATTCTAACTGAAATGTGAAATTTACATACAGCTCTTTGTAGATTTTATTATAAAATTCAGTAAATCTGCATTCTTAAAAAAATATTCTGTGAGATTACAGTTAAGATCTTCAATAAAAAATACCTGTTTTTGTGAACAGTATTAAACACTTTTAAATGTAAAAAACAACGAAAAAACTAACAAACAAACAAGGAAAACAATTTAAACAGAATTGTACTTTACATTTAATTTACATTAATGGTAATCGTTGGGTAACTTTACAGGCTATCTTTACTTATCTAAATAAAAATTTACTATTATTAATAATAGTTATGCTAAATGTTTTTTTTTATTATTATTATTTTGTAAATAAGACTGTCAGGACCAATTCATGCTCCTCTTACAATGGCCAAAAAATAAAAAGGTATGTCCTAAAATTATAATTTTATTTATTTATTGCATAACATTAAAACCACAACAAGTACATTACAACCACATCGTAATTCAAAAGTCCTCCCACGTCAGTATTTTGAACTGCATGATTTTTTTTTTTTGTTTTGTTATAGAAGGTTTATAGAATTTTAAATAAATTATAAAATTCTCCCTCACAGGGCTCATTAATCAACAATGTTTCAATCTGAGTGTTCTATGCATCCTTGTCCTGTAATCCCCAATGCTAATAATGAATAGATCCAGAGATGGAGACTTAGCATAATGAGTAAATCAATAATTCATATGCACAGGCTGTTGGAATTAGAGATCATAGCCTGCTGAGAGAGTTTGTTCAGATTCAAAGCTTTAGCAAAACTCCACTCAAACAAATTCGAGTAGACCCACAGATTTAACATAATTTCAGCTTTCATATATCACCATTGCATCTCTAGTGAAGCCTATAAGTGGGCCCACATGGAGTCTGTGCCTGCAGACTATTGCAGAATATGTCTCAGAATTCTGTGGTTTGTCATGACTAAAGATGGGTACCAAATAGCCTGTACGAGTCTGGGCCTCTGGAGCACCCCATTTTATTTAATTATTTTCTTCTTTGTTTTTAGTCCTGTCTGTAATTATGAGAGTCTTCTAATTCAAAGCACCCACTTGCATAGCTAATACATTCCTTTTTAATAGTAACGTTAATATTACATAGTAAACTTTGTTATACATATTTATCACAACAAGATGTAAATTACAATGCCCCAAAAATGGCTTTTGCATATAACTTGATGTAGGTATTGAAACGTTTCCCTATGGTGTAATTACAGTTGATTTTGTCTCGACAAATGTTAATCAGGTCTACACCACAGTCATGAAAATTGTAAGAGCAAAAAAGAACTTGGTTATTATTTTAGTCAACAAAAGCTCACATATTTCTATGTGGCCCTCAATGCAAGTGGATGAAGGAAGAAGACGATGATAGAAAGGGAAAGTTCATAAATGAAGAGCGAGAGAGAGAGAGAGAGAGAGAAAGAGAGAGATAGATGAATAGAAATTCAGACAATACCGCCCTCCAGTCCTGCTATCTCTCACGTCTACTCCAGAGAGTCAGTGCAATATCAAACAGGTCGATAGTAAGATAAATGAGGGAATCTAATTATTTACATAGGAAAGTCATCTGAGAGCTATTTAAACACAGCCATTCCATATTCGTCACTCTTTGAAAGTGTTCAACGGAGTAGAATATATTGTCAGTGACAACATTCTCTAAACAGAAGAAATTGGAGGCAACTCACCCAATTGCAGGTTAAATATGATGGTTTGCGGTAATAAACTGAGAACAATTAGGTGTCCTTTCCAATTTCAACATTCCTCTAGGTCACCTTTGTCAAAGTGGTTATCTGGGCTGCTTTAATTGGTGCTGATTTTGTTATTTTACAACTTTAATAACACACAAGAATGGCAATGATCTAGACTGGACTTTCAATACTATAGGGTTGAGTTAAGCCTCAATAAAAACAGGCCAGGAGGAGCACAGGGGCCTTGAGGCCAATCCTTGAATTGAATTGCTCTTGTATGTGTGATCAGGTAACCTTGCAGAAGATACAGATGATAATCTATTTCTTTGAATCAGAAGTGAAGGGAACACTTTCCTTGAAAACAGAATACAATTCAATAGAAACATTCTATCGTCTTTCTTGGTCGCACAAGGTGACTCAGCTTTGACAACTGTGTGACGAAGAAGAAAAATAAAGAAAATCACATTTCCGACCAACTTTCAAAAGAGTTTTCTGTGTCTGTTTTACAGTTTCCACCTCAGAGTTAATTATGCATATTTCATTTCTTGACATAAAAAAATAAACTAAAAAGAGTACACTGTAATATATTCAACTCAACGTATAAAGCCTACTATATCATACCCAAGTAAACATTTTTAGTAAATGGTTGAATTAGTTTACCCTTGATCTAGGTTTTGGTTGAAATAACCTGGCCTGACTGTCTCAAATGTTATTTTTGTTTTTTGGATTTCTGACATTATTGTAAAAAGTTAGTATAAGTGATGTTGTTAGACTAGATTTAGAAGGACACAATTAGCGGGTCACCAAAATCAAGCTCATTATCAATCTTACATAAGCTGCCTGGTGACAGCACTTCTAATTTATTTGGCAACTCTCCACTTTACCATCTCCACTATTTTACATGAGGGAGGGAGGTGGGGGTAGTCTTTATGCTCCTAGTGACCCCTAGGTCTCAGAGCCCTCTATTGGACACCTCACTGTCTAGGCTTTAATGCTACCAGCTATGTTGCAATTCTTTTTTAATGTGCAATTGTGAATCATGTGGCAAATTCTGAACCAAAAAAATCTACTCAGTACCAATTTTGCCACACACTCATTCATTTAAGTGCATTCTGCCATCTTGACCCAGCAATCTGCTTGATATATATGTAATAAGTATAGAAACTGGTTTCAAACTGAATCTCTGTTGAGACTCACTTTTCAACGGCCCTTCATTAATATGTAGTGTTTTTGCATAAAAGAAAAGTAATGTATTGGTATAGAGAACAATGTATTGCTAATTAAGTACATATTTTATATTCCTATTAGGGGAGCTTTTGAAAATATATACAAAAACAAAACACAAGAACAAAAGCATTCCCTGAGAGGTAAAAATTAGAAGTTCTGCTAAAAATACATGCCGCTAAAATTCAAATTTTTATTTTTAATCATGAAGAAACTATTTATATGTTCACCCTATCATAAAAACATACATGATTAATCACTTCTATTTCTCTTAGAAAATCTATACAGTGAAATGTTTCTCATGAGATAACATGGAAGCGGAGTGGTTAGCATGTATCCCTCTCACTAAGAAATCATGCAATACCATTTCAAGTAGAGTTCCCATTCTCCACATTTCATTCTAGCACTAGCATAAAAATGAGTGAGAGTGGATCTAAGAAGAGACTATGACCAAACCAGGGGTATGTCGTTTGCCTTTGTGTGTTTATAACTGAGTGAGAAGATGAATGAATGAAAAAAAAAATACATTATAGATATATCCAACAATATGTAGAATTGAATATGACCTTGATATTTAGGGATTAAAAAAAACTAAACAAATCAAGTATTAGGATTGCTTCCACAGATCACAAATTGAGAATTCTCGTAATCTCATTTTTCGTGATCCAATCAAGTTTCAATTCCTATCAAATCACTGCCCTACATTTTATCTAGTAGATATCCTTTTCTTCTCTGAAAGCATGTAACCTGTGAAAGTAAAATCGGTCATGAACCGTGGATGTTAAGTTCAATCAAAAGCTCTTGTTCCTCCCAAGTTGCCAAAATCCACAGCTGTAGCATCATCATTTCAATTCAATTAGTCGACTCATCACTTTACCTCCAGATGACATGAATGCACATTTCGCAGTGCTTGATGGCTCCTTTCAGACCATCCAAGACATTCAAACATCATTAATTGCTTATTACAGCTTAATTGTAGTTGCTATAAAAAGTTGTTTTTCTTTAAAAAAATGCAATATCATGATAATTACTCTGCCTTTATTTCATTTTAAAGACACTGCAAACTGACAGCTATTTTTAAGGCTCTCTCAATGCTAGAAATTGTACAATCCATAAACATCTCCACTGGTTTGAAGAACACTTTCTAGGAAGTTGTTTTGCAATGATTTGTTAACATCCAAAGCATTTTTTATAGCATCGAAGCACTGAACATACATCACGCAATTGTAACGCTGGAAATTATAAGATTTCTCCTGGGTCTGGAGTGTTGATTTTAGCATTCACATAATAAAACAATGGGGTGCCTTCTCTTAACCCCTTATCTCCAGCATCAAAGGCCCAACAGCCCTCCACAACTCTTGCTGGTTTAACTATGTTCATAAAATAATGTTTTGTTAACCTAACCCCTTTATGTTTAATATTGTTTGAAATCTATTAGAAGGTTAAGTGCAATGATTGTATATCCCAAAACTAGAATCTTTAAAACTCCTAACAGCTTTGACTGATGCTCACTGATTTGCATGCCTCACACATCTCTGAGAGGAGAAACTTTCAAAGGCCTACAAAAATCCTCGCCCTTTTTTTCTGAAATTGGCCCATGAAGGAAGAGCTATAGAGGTCCCTTATCATGTAGTAATCTTGGAGTTAAAATTTAATGCTATTCTGTAGAATGTTCAATTCCAAATTTAGTGTAGACAATAACTCCTTACGCTTGGTTCATATTTAGTATGTTGGTTGAATCTAATGCATTGCTTATGTACAACACATCAATGATGATAAATGTTTGAACCTCTTTCAGTCATTCTTCTTTTACTGAAACACTTAAGGGTGAATAAGAATATTACCATCAAGTGCGAGTAAATTAAAGGTCATTGAGTGGGTTATAACCTTATATTATCATTAATAATTGACATTCTCATTTTTTTGGTTGAGGCCAAATACAAATGTATTTGAACCATTAAAATTCATTTAGCACTGTTTCAAGACAGAACACGTGAGCCTTCAGTCTCATCTGGTATCCGTTTTTGGCCAGGGACCACATTTGTAAATATTCCATGGCAGTTTTTACAACCAAAATGGAATGTTTTAAAAACACCCTGAGCTTATTTGAAGTGTAATAAATTTTGACATTGCAAAAGTTGTGACAATGTAAACTTCTACAAGGGATGATACTAGAGTCTGTCAGGGAAAATGAGTGCACTTTTTTTTGCCTGTGTTAAGTTACATTACATAAGATTGTAACCAAAGTGAAAAAGTCTGATTTCAAATGTAGAGATGAAAAGTACATCAAATAAAATCTATTAAAGTAAGAGTAAAAGTAAACAATTAAAAAAAAGTACTTGAAAAAAAAAAACAGTTACACTAGTATGAGTAAATGTAATTTTCCACCTCTGCTCTACAAAACAGCTTACTCCATGCATTACCACCATACATATAGCACTCTGCACCAAATGTATTGCATATTTTTCCACCAGATTTTCTAGTGATACATTGGAACAAATCTTGAGTAATTCCAAGTCTACATTGAGTCTTTTGTGAAGATGCATTACAGATGCATAGAGTATCAGCTGCACAATTCAAACTCACTAAACATTGATTACAGCTTTGATTCACACGCGTCTCCAATGATTCATGAAATTGTCACGTCCAAAATGTAATTAATTAAGCACAGAGCTGTGCAGCAACAAAAACAACCCTTGACCATTGCTGACCGACAACAGTCTCCCTGAAAATGATGTTCATGTGATGTATCTCAATAAGCATGTGACTCATTGAATCAGAAAGAAAATTATTATCCAGGTTCCATATAATGGCCAAAACATTGTTGGCCGTGAAGACCACATGCTGGACCAATTAAATATTTAGGGCATTATATTACACAAATACGAGCTCTGCTGTTCAGCACTCAGACCTCCCAGGTGAGAGTTACTCATAGTTAAAAATCGACAGCATATTATGAAAAAGCAATAGTATTTAAATTAAAGTGACAAACTTGGGGCAGCAGGCTGCAAGAGTGGGAGTAAGGCCTTTAACTGTACTGTGCTGTAGAAAGCTTTTGTAGTGCATTGTTTAAAAAAAAATAGAAGTCAACTTTAAATTGTTTTAGGGTTTTCCATTTGTTCAGTTTCAATTGTTGTAACCATTGTATTTAAAATGGTGTAAACTGAATAGCAGGGATATCTCTCAAACTGAATGTATATTTTAAATTTTAATTTTTTTTTAATTACTAAATTAGTTGAGGATTCATTATGGGCTTACAAAAGGTGTTCTTGCATCATTATGCTTTTGTAAACAAGATTTATAGTTGCATTTTAGATTTTTAGGTGACCAAAATGTTATAAATTTTATGTTAAAAACAAAGTAAACCTTTTGAGAGAAAAACAGATCACCTTTGTTTAGTGGCGCAATATAATTTGAGTTCTGCCAAAACACTCATTAATATCCAAATCATTATTTAAAATGGAAGTTGTTTTATGTGCATAATTGCTTAATAAAAAAAAATTACAGGGCACCTTTAGATGGAAGATATTTGGTTCCATTGCTTATTGATAAAGATCTTCTCATGCAGACACACTGTCAACTTTATGACAGATCCAGTTAGTATTAAACAGAGATAACAATATATCAAAATTCAAGCCACACATTAAAGAGTGAGATCGTCACAATGATTGGCAGGTTACCCTTCAAAATATCAATATCTCTGAACTCCAGCTAGCACTCTAAAAGTTTCCTCAGCATTTCTTAAAAATGCTATTATTCTTAGAAAATTATGAAAATGAACACTGAATTAACTTCTTAAATCATTTACATATTTAGTGAACACAGTAAGCTGTGGTTTTCAGAATTCCTCTTATAGTGCAAAGCCTGGTACAGGTTACTGTTTTAGCTACTTGTACAAGCAAAATTGTAGACAAAAACATAAGATTAAAGTACCTTTGATGTTTAAAAGTGAAATTAAATGAAAGGCATGCTTGTAAAACATATTATGTTTTATATACTTGTAAAGTAAAATAGTATATTTTTGTTATGATTAAAGCTGTAATTTTAATATAATTCCAAAATGTGTCATGTTTTAACTTTCTAAATAAAGGAAACATGTACTCTTTTAAATTACTTTTCCATACACTGAAATAGTGATTCCCAAGACTGAATTGCAAAAATAATGAGAATGAACAGACACAATCCTAAATAAATCTAAAGAAAGCAAAGGATGAGTGTATTCTGTGATGTCATTAGGTTTCAATATTTTTCCCTGTACCTTGTTCATAAAACAAACCTGGAAAAGGACAATAATGAAAGTCAGAAATGAACAGAGGAAACGCTGGAGAGGAATCAGGGCAGCTGTGCCACAAAATCAGCCCTGACTTTGTTAGCCAATGAACAACGGACAAAAGCATCTGGCTTTGAAGTCAAGCCAGTCACGCTTTGAAGTTTTCTGAGCACCACTGATTCATCATGACAACAATAACCAAACACAAATACAGAGAGAATAGCACAGTAGATGCAAACCTTCAAAATTCTACAAAAAGACTTATGTAGTCATCAGATCATTTTCACACACATAGAATAAAAAATAGATAGAAATGCAAAGTGTAAAAACTGGATTGGCTCACATGTCTCTCTTTAACAACTCAGAATTAGTTATTTATATAAAGAGTTGTCAAATCAATCAAAATGTTTTTAAACAACACGTTTTTAGCAGTTGCTTCAAAGCAGCTTCACAAATTCCCACTCTGGATTAAGTGTTAAATTATTTAGTTTTAATTCTATTGGGTAGAAATAGAACTACCATATAATGCTACCTTTGGGATTGTAAAGTATTCTTTTTTTATTCTTTGGAGGAAACTGACCGTTAATTCCTAACCTATTATAAAAGCCTGGTTTAAACCAATTTCATGGTGAAATAAAGCAACCAAGCAATTTTTTATTTGAGAAAAAAATTTGAGAACCGCGAGTAACAAACCCACACACAAATGTGGAGATTCCAGGGGCCCTCTCTGACCAGGGTATGTGCTAATCACCTCCCCTGCATAAAGATTATTTGAAGATCCTTTGATGAACAGATTGGCAGTAGCAGAGAAAAACAAAATAGAATCAGATCTGTTTGAGGCATCACAGGGGGATGACTTCATGTAGCTTAGAAGCTCCCTCTCCAGGTATCAGATGCTAAAGAGAGTTTTTACTCATATTTATATAGAACTTCAACACTTTACTCATATTGTGTCAGGAAGCTTATGGAACTGATCATGCACTGTTTCTCTAGATCAAGTTATAATCACCTTTTTATCTTTTCCTTCAGTGTAAGTCTTGGAAGGAAATAACTAGTCAAACAAAGTTTTTTTGTTTGTTTTTTCGCAAACCCACAAAATTGAACACCATACAAGGATTGATGATGAATGTTTGTTGCAATTCTTAATTCTGAATAAAACAATCTTACAATTTAAGCTAAATATAATACCTTTTCCATTAATAGCAACTATCCAGGTGACATATTAGACCTTTTACTATTTAGAATTTTGCTGTACAAAACTAAGTATAAATTTGTAAGATATTTTGATATGCTAAAAAAATGACATGCTTCATTGTACTTCATAGTATATGTGTTAATATTCTAGTTGTTTTTCTCTCCAATTTTGTTTTCAATTGAATATTTAGACAAAACTATAGGCCAAAACTCTGACATTAGACTAAGTTTTCCTATGTTCCTTTGGTTTTGATATTTATTTGATATTTTAAGTGTGTATAGCACTTTCATTTTATACACTGAAGTACTCACATCTACCTAAAAAGTCCTTGTGATTGTACACACATAAAGCTATACAGATTGTACAGACCATAAAGCTGCTTCTGAAAGAATTATAGCTTCCTTTCTACATGCATTTTTACGTCTTTAAAAGTGTGAGCCCTTGAACTGGACTTTTAGGGTACATATTGACTGCAATGCAAGTCATTCTCCTGTTTTCCCTCTCAGAACACAAATCTAAAACAGATGGATGGGCAGTGATCAAATCTGCCATGCACAGCAGTCATCTGTCCACCTGCATTGTGCACACAGCTGAGAGCCGGCTGCTTTTAGGTTTTCAAATGGCACGGAACAATAAAGGATCAGCTGGAAGCAAATTTGAAGGAGAAAAGAACACATTTTTAAATCATTCACTGAAAACCTAATGCGTGAAGTGGACACTCAACCATAAACAGTTTTTGCTTTCCAGAAATTTGGGGGACGGCACAATCAAGCTTGAAATTATGGATAAAGAAAAAGAATGATGCAGACATTTAAAATGATAACTTTTTGACTAAATCATTTTATTTATCTATTCCTATACAGATATACGTTTCTGCTCTCTTACCTTAAAAAAATGGAATCTACATTTAACTTGTACAAAGCAACCTGTATTACATGAGATTAACTATTTTATTTGAAGCTCACAACCTAATATGTACATTTAAAAATCTTGCAAAATATGTATTAATCAATCCTCTCTTCTTCTACCTGTATCCTCTCCTTTCCTTATCTACCTGTATCCTTTCCTTTCCTCTTCTTCCTGTATTCTCCCCTCTTCTACCTGTATCCTCTCCTCTTCTACCTGGATCCTCTCCTCTTCTATCTGTATTCTCTCCTCTTCTCGAAAACTAAAAGGATGAATTAATTTATACAGAAACTTCAGAAAATTCAGGAATGTTTCAAAAGAAACACATTGGTTCAGCTGAGCGTCAGAGGCAACTAAAAGGTTGAGGAAAACTGTTTCCAAAAAAGAAGTATTCTGGGGATGCATTTTGGGATATGCAGAAAGGTAAATATCGATGACTTTATGTCAAGAAAGCTCAGATGACTTGACATTTAGACATGTATACGCTATCGATCGAGAGTTCGATATTACAGCTCAGGACCACTCTCCAGCGCACCAGCCCACCTGTCGGATCAATACTTATTTCAGAGAAAGAAACAACTGTGAACAAAAAGAGATTTATCACACTTTCCAGCGGAAAGCACACACAGTACATTTTAAATATCTCATAATGGACAGAAAAGAGATTGTCTTGACTAAAGTGGGCTGCAGTAAATTGCTCTCAAACACTTCTTCAGAGTTACTAGCAATACACTGAAATAGCAAATGAAGACAAGCCATCATGAAATCTGTAAATCTAGTAAAGCAGGGATGTCAATATTTTATTTCTATGGATCTCTTCGTGAGAGAATTGACTGAGGCAGTGAAGCTGAAAGAAATGGGAAGAGGGAAATAAACAACTATGTAATGAGAAAAGTGACAGAAATAATCAAATACAGACCCCATTGCGCAAGATACTCTTGAAAAGACATGAAGGAGAAGTTTTGTGTGCATAAAACTCAAAGTTCATTGCTTGACTCTGATTAAGAATGCATATAAATTTCAGTTATTGCTTAGCAGTTACCTATGGATCATATACTCTAAAGAAGAAAACAGTATTGAACAGTTACTGGAACTTCCTTTTGCAATATCATTCTTTTCCAAGTATCCAAAACTGGAAAAGAAAAAAAAATTACTTCTGACTATTTTTTCAATGTATTTAATTTAGGTTTGAACACAATAGATTAAGAGAGAATATGCCATTTAGTCGAGAATCAAATGGATACAGAATGCTACAAAATGAAATGCAGCACCCAGAGGAAAGATATGAAAACTGGCAAATTTGCGAACTTCAAAAATAGTTTTTCTTGACAACTAAACTGGGGACCTCCTAGATTAGAACAGAGCCACTGTAAGAATTTAATGTATATGGAAAATTAATTTTATTTAAAAAGCACAATTGAAAACTAAGTTATAGATATAAAGTTATAAATATAAGAACACACAGAAGTGCAGCACTTAAAACAGAGAATACATGGAAAAGTGTTTCAATAAATGAAAAGCTTTATCAAAAACATGTTTTTAACTGAAATTTGAAAACGGACAAAAAGGAGCGAGTTGAATGGCACTCTATTCCACAGCTGTGGAGCAGCTACTGAAAAGTAGCATTCGCCCCAGCATTTTAGCCTTGATCTAGGGACCATTAACAGCCTCCGAGAGGATTATTGGAGAACATTTGGAGAGTTGTGTTCCGGTAGGAGCTCAATTATAAATGGAGTTGTGAGACAACTTAATGATTTATAAACAGTGATTAATATTTTTAAATCAACATGTAATCAAACAGGTAACAAGTGGAGAGAGAACCGGACAGGAGCGAAGTGATCTCGTCTACATGCTCTAGTCAGGAGCCAATCTACTGCATTTTGAATTGGTCTCTACAAAGAGCTGACTAGCAGATTCCAACATACAAAGAATTACAGCAGTCCATACATGAAAAAAAACAGAGCATGTGTTACTCTCTCCAGAATTGTAGATGATAATGTGTTAATTTTGGCTAGAATACGTGATTTGTAAAATAATATGCATACACATAATAATACAACACACAAAACAATTCCATACAAGTTAATTGAGTTGAGGTAATCTAACTTAGACTAGACTCAAAACATAATGCATTGGGTTGATGATGTATATACTTGGATCTTTTTGGCTATGAAAATATTCACTTAAAAGGTTCGAGCCTACTCTGTCTTAAACACAAATGTAAATGTTGATTCCATTGACGAATGGAATCGCATACGAGGGTCCAAAATGAGAAGTTCAAGCCTATACATGCATTTTTGGATTCACAGAGATCCAAGGTAGTCCTGAAGTACTTGTGAATGAACTATGTTGCCGTTTTCCATCGGAGCTCTTAGAAGCCAGTGTGACGAGCGCGTTAGTCTATTCCCTGGACCAGTCCAACAAGCCACACCTAAGCACAATGCAGAAATCACAATGTACCTGAAGATCAATGTAAAATTACGCCAGTATGCACTATACCACACCCCAGAACTTCACTATAATGTACGTACTTTGAGGATCACCTTCCCCAAACTACACACTACATGTAAAACTACACTCAATAGTGTACAGAGGGATCCTTGTTCTTTCTGCTAAGAGTCTGTCAATAAAAACCGTTTACAGTCTAGTTAACTGTGTTTCCCCTTCAGGAACTCAAACTACGTCCAAACGCTATGAGGAACGCGCATTGCGTTTCCGGCTCTGTGTCAAATCTCATCCAACAGACAGGTGTGACATCAAACGAGCACAACGTCGCACCCAGAAGTGCGCAGTATATAGGAGCCAGCGATGGAGAGGCAACCAGCTTTTCTGCATTCAGTAAGCGGGTCTTTATGGGTCTTCTTGTTCCAAAAAGTGAAGCTAAATCTTGTACTTGTTGCGAGAGAAATATTGAAGCGCTCCTCGAAATCCAGTTTTATCACGCCCGTTTTATCACGGACGAGGACTCGTATGAGCTCTGTTTGGTGTGCTTGGGAGCGGATCATGCCCAGTCGGCTTGTGAGCGCATGCAAATGCACACATTCCGCTTGCGGAGAGCATTTTTTTGAGAAAAAGTGCTCTCCCCGATGTCTCAGATGGCCAGGCTGCCCCTTCGGCCAAGACAGAGCGCCTGCTTCGGTTATGGGGTTCGCAGATGGAGCTAGCTTACGAGGACCCGTCTTGTGATTCTGATAAGCCGGAGTGGATTGCCCTGGGGAAAGAACCCTGCACTCCTCAGCCACCACTGAAGGGGCCTCCTATGGAGCAGCCCAAGCGGAAGAATAGTTGCCGCAAACACCAAGAGGCTAGCCAGTCGTGGAAAACTGCCGACCGACAGTGAATGGCCTAGCCTCGCCCTCCTGACTACCTCTAGGACTGCAGAGATCCTGGCCTGAGACAGGCACGCCCGCATAGTGGTGCAATCCCATACCACACATAACTCTGGGTTGGGGAGAGCACACTTATGCGGGGGGTTCAGCCGAAAACAGAGCACCTTCATGTGGGTGAGGACGACATTGCGATGACGAACTGCCTCTGATGTAATTGAGAACGCGGATCCCTTGAAGCCTCAAGGGCGCCAGGGCCACATCCACACACTTGGTAAAGGTTTCTCTTGCAACAAATACAACATTTTTATTTTGGAACAAGACACATAAAGAGTGCTTACTGAATGCAGAAAACCTGGTTGCTGTCTCCATCGCTGGCTCCTTTATAATGCACATTTCCAGGTGCAATGTTGCACTCGGATGATGTCACAGTTGTCGGTTGGACGAGGTTTGACACATAATCGAGAGCCAGAAACACAGCGAGCATTCCCCATAGCGTTTGGACGCAACTCGAGTTTCCTGAAGGGGAACATTTAAGTACTGATGCTTGCAATAAATTAAACTTGAAAAATGGCATCATGTACAGTGTGCTTTCTTTCGCAAGTAATCCACCTACAACACATTTGTTTTTGTGTTTTGATTGAAGCATATTTTCAAACATTCTGGTGCTGACTGGTAGGTTAATTTCATTCGGAAAATAATAAAAAAAATGTAGCATTACTCAGTCACACCATGCATTTGATTATGTGTGTTTCTGTGGGCTATCTGAGAGTCAATTCCAGAGTTGCACCCCACACCATGTGTTGAAGACTTGGATGGTGAGTCTCACATGTAAAAAATGTGTTTTCACAAACCGTACAATGCCAGCGTATCAAGACAGTGTGTGTGTGAAGGAGAAGCAAAATGTCTCACAGGCTTTTTTGCCAGGTACACTCCCTGCTAAGTGTCTGAATAAAACCACTTTAGGCAGCAAACCAGCTGGAGAGTTCTCTTATAAGAGTGTAGTTGACTGAAAATCTTTCGCAGATGAAGTTTCACAATCTCATTCACATGCCACAGCCTGCAGTCATAATAAAACATCTCAGACATGCAGCTTGAAAGCGGCAATGAGAACTTTGAGGAACTTTATGCATGATCGATCAAGGCTAATCTTGTTTTACAAAACCTGCAATATATTTTGCCCATTTCTTGTGCTGTTCAGATTGAACGTTATTAGAGAAAGCACTTTGCAATTGGTAAAGGCATTCTTAAGGAGGTGTATGAGTTCAGATACAGCTATATTCAAAGGTGAATTTGCAAAAAAAAAAATAAAAATTGTGCCAGTTGTAGGGCTACAACGGTTAATCAAATAATTTGATTACAAACAAAAGGTGCTTCAACTAATTGTATTCAAAACTTAGTTTTTCACCACTTCTGGTTTAAAGAATTTACTTAAAAGCAGTCAGAGCATCCTGCCTGACTGAAAGCACATTGGTTTTGAAATGCATTTGAAGAGACACGTGGCTTGTTTGATGGCTCAGAAAATCATCAGAGTGAGTGTTAAAAGCTAGATTTCCAAAGAAAATGGTAGAAGTTACTCCAAGTGTGAAATAATTCAAGCCTAAATAACATGGAAAGTGTGTCCAGCTCATAATGTCACGCTGCTAGGCAGAGCTTTAGGGGTACTTCAGCATGAGTGGTGGACTCAAAACAATGTGTTTGAGATGCAGATGGAATCAAAATGAGTTGCTATGTTAATTCTGCAATTTTGGCAACAAAAAAAACCATGCCCGCTTTCAATAAAAGCTAACATTCCCTATCAGTGTCTTGGATGTAAGCTGAAACTTTAGGCCAGATGATCAAAAAATCTAAATATCTTGTCTGATAAATAAATAAATCTATTATCATAATAATTAATAGATAAAGTCCTAGTCATTGTTTCTCCATATATTTATAATCTATAGAAGGTGAAACCTAAAAACTGCACAAAGACACACAGAACAGACTCAATTATTCTTAGAAGAATCAACTAGTATTTAAGGAAGATTTAAATGACTAAATGGAGTCACAAACCAGGCCTATGGACTAAAGGGGGGAACTACAGTAGTGTGAAAAGGTTTTAGGCAATTGAACAGCACATCATAAAACCCCAGTCTGCTTTGAAATCTGTGCCTGGTATTGACCTTGATGTAGCACTACCTTGTGTCCTGTTGCTGTGCTCAGTCTTACATGACGAAAATGTGTCTTAACCTTACTTTGTTTTTCAGTTTCAGTTTTGCAGTTCCTCACCCAGTTTTAAGTCTTCATCTTCATGTCGGGTTTCTTCCCTTTCGGGGTCGCCACAGCGAAATGAACCACCAACTCTCTGGCATATGTTTTACGCGGCGGATGCCCTTCCAGCCACAACCCATCGCTGGGAAACATTCAGACACACTCATTCATTCACATTTTTAACACTACAGACAATCGTTCTTACTCAATTCACTTATACTGCATGTCTTTGGACACCCGGAGAAAACCCACGCGGGAGAGCATGCAAACTCCACACAGAAATGACAACCGACCCAGCCGAGGCTCGAACCAGTGACCTTCTTGCTGTGAGACGACCGTGCTACCCACTGCGCCACCGTGACGCTTACCCAGTTTTAAGTCTTCTACAAAATTTTTTTTGTCTCAGTTCAAGGCTAGGTTTCAATCTAGGAATGACAGAGACAGAATTGAAGATGCAGCACATCTTTCTGATGAGTGGTTAATCGTACACATGACTATGATCATAAAAATCTCTGACTTTGTGGAAGTGTACCTATAAAAATTGATGCAGATTATAAAATGTTAAAAACACATGAATTTGCCTTCCTATTTCAAAATTATTTTACAATATAGTGGGTAAAACAATACTGTTCTAGAGCTCTTTTATTAGAGTGAAAACAGTATATTAAAACAAAACCAACTGCATTTATAAATCGAAATGCATTTATAAATATATATATTTTTTACTTTTTCTATATAAATTCTTTAAAACATATAGAAAACACATAAAACATGTTGACACAACCTCAATTCACACACTTTGAAACTCTTTAGGAATAGATGATTGGTTCACATTAGTAAAATTCTGTTAAAACCTTTTTGTTCTGAAGGCAACTTATTGAAAAGCGCCTTCTATTTCCTCGTACAGCACTTCATTTTTTATCTTTGGTTGGAGTGTATTTATTTTAGCCGAGATTCCTCATAAGCTGAAGTTTGCTCAGGGGACAGAGACGGTGAGAGAGCTAGAGTGAGCTCATAACTCATTTTAATGCCTGTCTTCACAAGCCTCCAGCATCTTCCAAAGAACTGATAAAACCACAAGTGCGAGGAAAAGGAGAGGGAAAGAAAAAGAGGTTGTAAATGCAAGAGAATGAAAGAGATAAAGAGAGCCAGACATGTCCTGTCGGGATGACACAAAGTTAAGAGGTAGTGTACAATGTGGCAAGAGTGTTAAGATAATAGTTTTGGTACTCATTTGCATGCTTGTGATGTACAAGTGAATGATTAGAACTCCAAAAACAGAAGCTATAAAAAAGGTCATTATTTTCACTGGAACTACAATATGCATGACATCTTTTGCACTTTATTTTGGTGTGTTTAGGGGTAGTTTTGGTTGTTTTTCTGCTAATATGTTTGTTTGCAAGTTATTAAACCTTTTATTTGTTGTCTAATTGTTTTGTTGTCTACCTTTTTGCTGTTTAAATGTAATATTTATATATTTTTCAAACAATTTTGTATTTGTTTAAAAAATCCTTTTGCTTTGAAGTACACCTAAACACACACACACACACACACGCGCACACACACACACACACACACATAAAAAACTTGTTTAGGTGCAAATTTTTTTCCAACATTTAAAGGCTTTTGCAATTGTTAACATGTTTCAACCTTCTAAATGTCACCAAAACCAGCATGACCCAAACAAAGCATCCAAGCTCCAGCCAAAATAGCAGTTTACAACTGTTTCAGAATGTTAATCTTGACCTTTTCACTAACAAGAAGATGAGAAAAATAGAAAAAAACAAAGCCCTTAAATGAAGAACAAGTGACCTAAATTAGGGGAAAAAAATCCTTTCGGCAAATGAAATTAACTTTGAAGACTCTTTGAAGAGACGTATTTAGGAAAGACGCCTCTTTCTAGGCTTCTATCTTTCTTCTCACCTTGCCTTGATGTTTTCCACATTTCTCATCACGACACACATTATTTCCCCTCATATAAACCTCCTAGCGCTTTTGATTTTGGCCATGTAAATCAACATAAAAACCATGACATATTTTGTGCTTGTGAACAAATTTTTTTCCTTCATCCACAAGCTCCCATTCTCCATCGTTAGCATACAGGAGTCACAATCATTATGTGGTTGTGTAAAGAACTTCAAAGTTAACAAGTAAACAAAAGTGCCGGGCATATTTCACATTAACATCTGTTTAAAATGCAGATGTGGTGTTGGGACTAGAAGGGGTGAAGACTCTGAGTATTGTGTATATCCTAAGAGGCAAATTACCATAGTGAGCTCCGAAAAGCGCTATGATGGATTGAAACATACGAGCAGTGGAACAGCTCCCACTCAAAGTCTCTGAGAGAAGGCAACTGAGACTCATAAGCAGAAAATGCAGCATAAAAACATCTCGTTTGTCTCCTGTCAAACACACAGAGATTTAAAGCACTTGTTTACCATAAATGCTTACAGAGTGTCACAGACACGAGTCATACAGGCTCCACCCATTCGGAGTGACGTCATCTGTAATAAGGAACAGCAAAAAATGTTGTGAGTGCAAATCAACAAACATATTACCTAACAATTTTATGGTTAGGAACAGTAATTTAGAATTAGTTTAATTTTCTTAAATTATCAGATTTTTAAAAGTGTCCTTCAGTAAATGATTCATTGTTTTATTCACTTAAATAATTTATGTCGCATTATCGTATTACATTGAAACCTACATCTGCTTCATAAGATTAAGCAAAATTAGGCATTGATTTATTAAACATAGTAAACTGCAGTAGGGATTGTCACACATACATATTCTAAAATCATTCAACTAATTGTTTTATTTTGATACACAATCATTTGAAAAGTACAAGATGAATTGTTATGACGATTTCACAGTGTTCTTATGTTAAATGTACTAAAGGGAAATCAGCATTGTCTGTTTAATTTAAATTCCAAATTTCCAAAAACCTTGAGTCAGAATAATCTCAGGAGTCAAGGTAACTTCATTTACATTCAGGACTGGACACGAAGATACTAGGAAACAAACAGTTTATATACAATAGGAAATGAGCAAGGACGCAAGTGACATCAATCTGGTAAATGAGCTAGGGAAGAGTCATGAACAAGATGATCAGGGATAGAATGAGGGAAGGACCAGAGACAGAACTAAGACCTATAACAGGGGGAACCTAGAAAGTGAAAGTACACTAAACATCTGATCTATTAAAGTGTTAAAGAGAGATCCTAGACAGCTACAATATTGGAACAACTAAAAAGATAGATATGGGTAAACCAGAACATCGGCGACACAGAGGACAGTACCTGAAAAATGGTGATGGTTGTTCTATATACTGTGATGTGCAGTAAAAGTAAAACACCAAAAACAAAAATTCTGAAAAGTTGGATTGCATGTGACTTTGGATGAGAATGGAATAAAATGAACAAAGAAAAAGCCAAAAGTACAGATGCATGAGAGAACTTGACAAACTGCATAACTTTAATTCTGCCCTTCTGGAAGGAACACAGATCATACATCCCTCTTCAAATCTCACCTAATTTATCAGATTCCTCCAGCTAATTCTACTAATCACAAAGATTTGGCAATGAAATGAAAAACCTGTTAAACCTAACATGGCAATTTTCCTTTATGCATGTAGGCAAGTGATTTTTGGCCAGAGATTCCTCTACGCTCTCTCTTTCAGGTCTGGAGATAGAAAAGGGATCGTTCTGAATCCAAGAGGGTTTCCTGCCAGCCTGGCATAAAACAAGGCAGAAGAGCCTTAGGAGAGAGTCCACCAAGCGTGATCAAATGCCTCTCTAATACCTCTGACTGAGGCCAGGGCTTCTCTCTCTGATGCCTGCCCATGTGTTCTCGGGCCATCAGATTTAGCTACAAATACTGGATGAAGAGAACTGAATGCAAATACAGAAATTAAAGCTTGCAGAATTTTTTTTTTGTGTGAAAAATAACCTTGCAAAAAAATCCACTTGTCCACAAATTATAGACGCATTTTATGTTCTTGATGTGGAAGTAAAATTTGAGTTGATTTTTAAGACAGTTAAGAATCAAACTTAATATCTATATCATAACATTTTGCATGTTATTTGCAAATACAGTATGTAAATCACTTTTGTTTTTGAGCATTAACCAAGGTTTTCTCATATTCTGGCAACCATTACCCACTATCTTAGGATATTTTTTTAATGTATTTTCCCAATCTCTTATTACCCCAACAATTACGTTTATGTTTTTGAGCATTTATGCCCTTTTTAATCAACATATGGTAATCATTTTTGAGTATTTATGAGTGTACAAACATTTTCTCAAGGTCTGGCAACCTTAATAGTCACTTTTACGATTTGCACATTTACGTTTTTTAAGGATGTATGAAAATTTTCTTAAACTATTGCAACCCTAACCATCATTTTCACTTTTTTGTAGTATTTTAAAGCATTTTCTCAATCTCTGGCAACCTCTAACCAAAACCACAATCACATACCAGGAGAGCTTTACACAGAGATCAGAAAATCAAATGTTATAATTAATTTTTTTTACATTTATAATAATTTATTAAGGTCTAAATTTTAGACTTTTTAAGACACCGCAGAAATCCTGAAAAAGAAAATTTTGAGAAGTATATTGGTTGTTGAGATGTTTCTTTGAATTGTATATTATGGACATACATTATAGACAGTAATTGAAAGAACATTACCCAACATGAAACCTGTTCAGTGTTAAGCTAATTTCTGAAAATCGTCTGGACGATTTGAATCACATTTGGAGAGCATTTTAAGATTCACCACCTGTGTAAGGATGAGTGAGCTGAAATAAAAAGGCCCCGATGCATTCAGACATGGATTAGGAATTCTCACACTGCTGTCATTTCCTAGCTCCTCTTAAATAATGGAGACGAAAAGGGATAGGGAAGAATATACAAACAGACAAATTGAGTGTTAAATTATATTTATGCCTCACTGCCTTGAGAAAGTCTGCTTTGGTATAACCAGTTTTCTCAAATCTCATAACCATGAATAACGCTGTATGGCAGTTGTCTCATACACCTGCATGCTTTGAGTCTCTCTATGAGATGCCATGAAGGATTTATGAAACGATTATGAAAAGATTGCGTTTCTGAGGAAAACTGCTTTATAATTCTGGAGAACATGTTGTGGAGAAACAGGTGTACTGGGAGAAGAAGACAGCAGACTTATTTATGCTTGTAATGACTGGTGCAAACGGTGAATGCAAAACAGCTTCTAAAACTTGACATGAAAAATGAGAGTATTACTGACATCAGGAGTTAAATACTGATCTACTGACATCACTGACATACTGAGTTAAAATAATATATTTTTTTTAATAAATGTCAGAAATTCCCCATTAACACACTAATTTACCTATTTTAATTGTTTTTAATAAAGCCTCCGTTTCAAGAGTTATATATTGTCCCACTGTCATTTGCCCTCGCCGATAGTCACAAAAAGACAAACCCTAGCATTAGTTGGCTGAGTCAGTAACTAGCCTCCAGCGCAGTTGAGTGAAAGTAAATGACTAGGGTTACGAACAGTCTGTACGCTTTACACAAAATGGAACACCAAAGTAAATGCCTGGACTACAAGACACTGAAAATATTAAATAACAGAAGAAATTTAGAGACTGGATAATTAAGTACCAAACTAACTTCATATTTACTTTGATCACTTTACACAAAGACAAAGCAATAAGAAAGCACCAAGAGGGAGACAGTGTGCTTGACCTGAAAACTGTCAACACTTTTTCAAACTGGCAATGATTGTTTTTTTATTTTATATTTGATTGTAACCAGTGTTGGCTTGTGCCTCCTATAAAAATGGAAGCTCACATGTGCCCCTATTTTTGAAAGTATTATTATTTTTTAAGTTTAGGGAGTCTCCAACAACAGTTTGACAGGTATCATAGGCCAAAAACGACTTTCACTGCCTTTAAAAAAATTGAGGCATTACAGGATTGTTCAGTGATTCTTCAGTGATTATTTAATGTATCCCTTATGTTTTGTTTATCAAACCTCGCCTTTGCATGTTGTAACCCGAACTGTAACTGTTACTTCCCTCATAGATAAGAGATAAAACAACAGATATGCGGATAAAATGTCCAGTCGCATCATGTAAGTGAGGGGCTTGGTGTGCGAAAGACGCGATTAACAAATCATATAGAAGTCACTGATCAATCCGGCAAAGCTAAATGCAAATTAAAAGACCTGGCTTTTTTTGACCTGGCTGTCAATTTGTTGTTGGAGACTCCCAAAACCAAATAATGAACCTTTCAAAATCACAATAAGCTCACTTTAAAAATTTGAACGAGCTTTCAATTCAAAGGTGCAAAGCTTGTAACGTATCTGTAATTGGACCCCAATTAACAGTACAAATTAAAAAAAGAATTCTGTCTGTTTTTCTTTTTTTTTCTGATCTATTTTATTTTTATTTTCTCAGTTTTAAGGCATATATTTCACATATATAGATTGATTTAATCTGTATATGAAATATACAAATATAGCACCAAATTTGTGCATTCTATTTTAGTGATGATGTTCCAAAAGACACAATATCTGTTGTATAGTCCAGTTCCACTTTTCTTCATCAAGTCCTTTTATCGTAAAAAAACCCCACACATTTATACTTAAATTAATCAAAATGTATTTACAGCATTTGGAAACAAACTCTTCCAATGCACTGCATATCTAATTTTCCTACACATTTCCACTATGACGTTCATGTTTTCTTCATAAACAAAAGTCAAGGCAGTGTATACTCTATTAGCTACAATTACCCCAATCTTTTGTTGAACTTTCTCTCCTTCTATTTGTCACATATTAAATTAACATCAGCACTCAAGCTGGCATTCATTATCCGTGCTGAAAAAAATAAAATAAAGCAGGTATTATGCAGTTTTTTTATTAGATATTGCCAGGGGACAGATGCTTCATAGCAATAATTCAAGCATTCTTTCAACCACTCCCATTGGTATTACATTGCTTAATATGAACTGAAAGGTGTGGAATGAAGATTAATGATGTCCTTCTCCCGCAGGTCGCACCGAACTAGTGCACTACATGAACCAGAGCTAAAGGCGACCGGCCATGACTTCATGCTTTACCTTAGCATTATGAGGTGGAAGTTGTAGATGTCAGAATAATGTGAACATGTTTGCCCTCAGCGAGCCAGAACAGAGCAGTTCAGATGTCTATGTGTTAGAGAGAGAGTGTTTGTTTGATCAAAGACCACAGGGACTGATTACGGAAACACAGGAGCACTGGTTTCAGCAACATTGCTTCCAATTCTGTCTGCACTCCCATTAAAAGTCCAATCATTTTGTTGTAATGTCAGTTATTGTCAGTGAACATCAAACCAAAGTCAAAAGGAATTCTATTAGAAACATAGTAGAATCGCTTTTATTTGATTGATCAACAGTCAATTTTAAATCATTTTCAGAGGCTTGCTGCATATACAGCCATACCATTATGTATTTCTTCAAATCATTTCAAGCACATCTTCTTATGCCACAAAAAAATATTCCTCTCAACATGTTGCAAAAAGTTCTTCTTTTTGAAGTTTTCTTCTCTTTAATATTGTGTATATGTACACATTATATGCATGTTTGTCTATAAGTGAGCCAAATGAGTAAAGCATTTACCTTAAGTTTAAAACATTGATTGCACACATTTACAGAAAAATCAATGGCCTGTTAATACAAGCATTAAAGGCCTGAAAATTTAACTAAAAGCTATTTGATTGAGAAAGTCAAAAGGCAAATGTCTGCCTGAATTTGAAGCTATGAGCCGATAATACAACAGGAGGGCATGAATGTAAGGTTATAATAGTAACACAATCACAATGATTCAGCACATAATTATCTAATATATGCAGCACCAGATTTAAAGGTATTCAGAAGTTGTAAAGTGTTAACAACAACACTCTAAGGATTCTCACACACATATGACAGCAAAAAGAGAGACCATGTGTGAAACCTGAAAAATTTCATTGTTTTTTTTCCAAGAATAATTATGAATTGAACTTTTACCATCCTAAAATTGTAAACAGCCCACCTTCTCGTATCATAAGTGTTAACGTCTTCAGACTCTGCGTCCATTACAATGAACATATCATAGCTCAGCATGTTGTAACTTGGGAAAAACATAACATGAAATTCTCTTTCAAGTCACACTTTTACCGATCGGCTTAGCAAAAAACTTGTTTTTACGTAAATGATGTTCATTTTCTTTAAAAAAAAAATTTAATTCTGATATTTATACTTTTAACCAAGTCTGAAGGGGTTTAAATTAAGTGATCTCAACATATGCCTTGAATTATAATGTAGTTTTATTCATTCATTCATTCATCTTCATGTCGGCTTTCTTCCCTTTCGGGGTCGCCACAGCGGAATGAAGCAGTCGGGACACTGGAGCCTTGCCCAAGGGTACCACAGCTGTGGTTGTTGAAGATGAGAGGGCAAGTGTTTCATCCCTACCACCACCTTCAACTCGGTGGATTTGGGGATCGAAAATGCGATCTTCTGATCACAAGTTGATCTCCTTATCCACCAGACCACAACTGCCACAAATATGATCTTTATGATCTATATAATATGATATAAATTATGATGCTCAATATATGCTTAGTTTCACTAATTAAAAAAGGAGTTCAGATAAATAAAACTGATATTACAAGAAAACGGTAAGATAGCACCAATGAATAAAGAGAGGGATCATTTGTGAAATATCATAATTTCATGACCTGTTAGTCACAGTGACAAGAATGTATTTTTTGAAAGACAATTCTGAAAGATTACGTCAGTGTTAAATTATTTCACATTTACATTTTAAAGAAAAATAATAATCTCCTCGCATGACATGAAAGTATGTGTATAAGAAATATTTTGCCCAAAATATAAAAATATTTTACTAAAAAAAAAAAAAAAAGATAAAACTGAGACAGGCAAGAAAGCTTTTTGTAGCAATAATAGCGTTGCTGAAAACACTTTGTAATCATGAACAATTATGATCAATTCTTGGTCTTGAAGATCCAAATCCACTGGGGAACTTAAAAACAAATATAATCATCCACTTAAGAATTAGAAACCAATCTCAAGTCAGTAATAACATTGGAACACTGGCTGAGTTAGAGTGAATTTTTTTAAGCAAATCAGTCAGGCATCAAACACTAAAACCATAATGTTGATGTTGTCTCTTCTATTTGTCCTCCAATTTCCAATGAATAGTTCTCTCATGTCATGGCTGACTCATCTCATTATCCATCTCAGCGAGTGCCCTCGCCACTTAAAATCAGGCGCTGGCGTGTTGACCATGTTGGTAGCTGTGCCAATATGACACCCAGCAAGAGGCTGATATAGAAAGTGGCTAGAGTCACATGTCCCTCCCTCTCTGTCAGTTTGGCCTACTCCTCCCCGAGATCTGTTCTATTGATCTACGTAAATGAGGCATCTGTCTCGAGCTCAAAATAGCCTTTAAAAATTGCACCAATCTGAACTGGGCTCTCAGCCAATGTCAGTTCACACCGGTGCTTGCTGCTGAACTGTCAGGAGACGTGCTTAGTGAGCACAAGACCAAAAATGGTCATTTTCTTGATCCCACAACTTATTCATATTGATCAATCTTGCCTTTTGGTATAACTAGTGACTGTGTATGCTTCGAGTTCTCAAACTTCAGCAGAATGTGTCTTCATGTGATTGTGATTTATGAAGAGAATCCATCAAGTACTCTTATGGCAGAGGACATGTCATGCATAGGTCACAGAACAGAACAGAACGTTTATGTGACATTTACCATGAAACAAGTGATCGAGCTCAAGCATGAGGTCACACTTTTCACACAAAAAAAATGTCAAAGGGGAAAATACAGACATACAATACAAGGTAGGACAGTGGTAGGAGAGTTTAATAAAGAATTGAGAATAAATGTGATTTGTTTTTGTTTTGATTTGCCAGGGAAGTTATGTAGGTCCAGATAAACACCATTTTATCAGATTCTTTTAATTTGATATACAAATGTGAAGTCGTTCATTACAAGATTTTTTGCATTGCCTTAACCCAAATGTTGCTGTGTTTCAACTGCCAAACATTGATTTTGGGGGTTGAATATATGCCATTTAAGCCTTACATTGAATGTAACTGTTCAAAAGCAAGCATGGTTTAAACTGGGATGCTGTTGTAATATGTGTTATCATACAATGATGTAAAAGTCGAAAACGTGACCTTATTGTTTAGACTGAGGTCACTTGTTAAAAAAAAATTATATATGTATTAGATTCAGAATCACATATGAAAGCAAAAACAAGCCTGACACTGAGAAATGAGAAAGTTGGATCTCCAAAACAACCTGACAAATCACCAAATGATGACTAGCTGCAAACAAGTTTCTCGAAATCAAAAGAAATGCATCATCTGACATCACAGCATCTATAAGAAAGCTGACTAATTTCACATAACAACTGATAGTATAAAACAAGGATGAGGCAATACTACAAGAGAGTCCAAAACAGGGGAAAAAGAACATATTTTCAGAAATCAGAAAAAGATTAGGATCAGAAAAGATTATGATCAGAAAAGATTACGGATGAAACCTCTGTGCTGTTACTCTTACTCAAGTAGCTTTGCCGTTAACTATGCAAAGTTTTAAATTTGAGTACAACCTAAAGAAAGGAATAATAAAAAAAAATCCACCTCCTCTGAGTTTTCATAATTTTGAATAATAGGATTTTAAATTAAAAAACTCTTTGGATCAACCATTAGATGTGGTAATTTTGAATATAAAAATAAGGATGCAATCATTCTTAACATGGATGTCAATTGAGACTTGCTCCCTTATGTGACCAGCCTCAAGTGGTCAGCCAAGGAATTAAAACTCTACAAACAGAAAAAAAATAAATAAATAAACTACCAGTGGTGAAAAATAAAAATTCACCAATCTATCCAAAAAATACCACCTTTGTAACCAACAACTAAGTAAAAAAAGTTTCAGTCTGGGGTTGCTCTGAGAGAAGGACAGATGCCCAAAAAAGTGATGTCTTTAAATGGCATTAAAATTGTACAACTAACAGTTTTTATTTTGAAGACGAATGTGGTGCATTATCTATACTACATCATAGACAAATGAGATTTTTGCAACTGATGACTTGGCATTTTATTGAATCAAAGTAGTGAAAGAAGGAAAATAAAGATAGAAACAGAGCTATTATGATATCAGGAGCCCGAGATCAACAGATTCAAACATGCCGAAACTAATAAGAAAATTATCCATCCAGAGGGTGTGTAGTGTGTACATAAAAGAGGAATAAGTACATCAATCTTTAATGTGAAGTGTTTTGTACTTCCTCCTCAGTTCAAAAAGTGACCCGAAGACACCATAAGGCTCATTGATGAAGAGCATAGAGCCATCATCGACCCACACTTCCTGTGCAAGAGTAGCAGGTCAATCTATTGTTCCTTTTGTTATTATCATAATTAGTACATTTATTACAATTATTACTATAGTCATGAATGTGCTCATTGAGTTCTTTGTCTTGCGCCCACTCAGTGACAAGTTAATTAGGAGTACGCCTTAGGAAAATAACACACAAACAAAGCGAGCGAGAGAGAGAGAGAGAGAGAGAAAGAAAGAAAGAAAGAGAGAGAGTGGTGTCAATGAACTCAACTCTCTCCCCATATGGTGTCCTCTGCAGAAGTGCTGAGCCATAGTATGTCCTCTATAAACATGATTGCCCTATGAATGACTCTATGTTTATGGTTTTGGGTCATTCGCTCATATTTGGCTGCTGGATTCCTCAGTGTTGCATTCTGCCAGAGACTGTACTGAGTAAGACGGCACTGAAATAAACGACACCACGGTGAGCTCCATTAATCAAAAATAGACATCCGTTCTGGTGTCATTCACAGCAAGTCATCCGCCATATGCGTTGTGATGCGTAGGCATCACTTAGAGCCATGGGATCTTCTTCAGGAATGGAAGTGAAGCACATCAGGGAACTGTGATAAACAAAGCTTAGCTGACAGCTCTCAGTTGTGGTAACATCAATTTTACATGGAGTACAATTCAGCGTAATGTTATTCAAACCCCTTTTACCCACAGTATAACAAGAAGGAGAGACCTGGGTAACTCCCACAACTAACAACAGTGATTAAATATGACAAAATAATCATTTGTGGGTCATTTTCTTTTTTATATTTTTCTCTCTGAATGAAACTTTCTTTTATGTAATATGCTGCTGAAAACACCAGAAAGACATCTAATACAGACACCTGAGCCACTTCTGCTGACTCCTCTGAATGTGGCTTTACTCCAAATTCTTCCATAGTGACGGAGATGCTAACTATACAATTTTTGCCAGTTTCATCAAAGACCTAAATCAGAGCTTGTTATCATAGTAGAGTACAAAATGTGCATAAACAAATATCTATAAATATTAAACTAAAAAATAACATATAAAGCTAAATACTATTGGAATGTCAAGCAAACTTTTTTTTCTTCAAAAACTGTAATCAAATGATAACGCAAAATTGCAATTCAAAACACCATAGCAAGAACGGGAACCAACCAGTCCATCAGATTTCAAACTGACAACAAGTAACACCCTAAGCCTGTAGTCAAAAATTTGACTCCATCACAAAATCTACCCTTCTCTCTTTCTCTGTGTGTGTTCCATATAGGCTTAAATGACAAGAGCTTTAAACTTTCACCTTGAGTGAACCTCTTTGCACTCTTGCTGTTGAGGAGATTGTCATGTCGGAAGCCTTACAGCCATTCATCAAACAGAATACAAAACAATGTTTACAAACAACTGAGGAAAAAAAGAAAGGGGTATTTGGGGAAAAAGGAAGATGGGAGCATTACAGGGCTCAAGGACACCTGAACAAGGGCATAGGTCAATGAAAGACCTGCTGTTTTTTTTCCAATGAGTCGAGTCAGCAGGAAAACAATGAACATTTACCAGCCTTGTTATACATAGCATGCTCACACAAATAATTAAATAATTAAAAATAATAATCAAATGTAATTATAGTGAAAAAAAAAACCAAATAAATAAATAAATAAACAATGTGTAATTATGTAAAGCTAAATTCATGATTGAAATATAAAAGTCAAAATCAACAAATTCAAAATTAAATTTTATTAAATAATTCACGCAAGAAGTTATATGTTGCAGCTACATATTACTGTCTCTATAATGAATAGAAATAAAATCGTTGAATCGTGTTCAACCATTTTGTGTACGCGCTCTTGAACTCTCAGTCAGAAAATCACAAGTCTCAAAAAGAGCTGCTAGTGTTCAGGACTGGATTAAAGTTGGTCTTTGCTTTAGTATCAAATAGGAGGTTGGTTTATTCTTACTTGAACTTTTGTGTCTTAAATGACTTCTTAGGTTTTTATCTTAATCTGGCAGGTTCATGGCGTATGGTACATTTTTAACATACTTTTGAATGTTAATGCATGTTAATGTATCTGTAAGTTTTAGATATTAAATTGGTGCAGAGCTGTTGACCCAGCTGTTTTATTTTACCAGTGTTTAGCTGTAGCCCTGTTAGAACTAAAGGTAAATTTTAGTTCCCTATTCAAAATTTAATAAGGTGAATGGAAGAGCAGATATCATCATATATGATAAGGACAACAGTTTTCTTATGTGTGTGACATTGAAAGAGACACAAGGATAGTGCCACATAAATCATGTTGACAGTGCAATGGATTTGTAATGGATTGAAAAAAAAAGAAAAGACAAAAGCTTAGGAATATTTCCTTCTCTCTTCCTTGGAACGGTCCCCAGAGGGTCCGCTATATTTTAGACATATGTAATTACTTAAATTCATTCATCAGTGATGGCAGAGGTCAGACAGTTATTTGTCAAGCAGCTGAATAAAATCTATACAAATATTTTAATACTTTCAATGCATACTAAATACAAATCAACTTAAAAAATCTTAATAGTAAACCATCATCATAAAACCAACTATAAATGAAAACAAAATGCAACTGTATAAAAAAACTTATTTTTAAGTTATTTCTGCTGGCCATTTGCTCTTGGTGTCAGTTGTGTATACATTATTTCTACCAAGTTAAAAAAAACTGAGTCACATTAAATAGTTAAACAGTGAAACAAACAAATCAAAAACCTTATTAGTTAAGGTAAAAAATTTAATATGTTGGGGTTTATTCTCCAGTAATGTTGCTTAAACTCTAGTGGGAAGGTTATTTATTATTTTCTCATTTGTGGTTACAATGTTTGATGGTTTAATAAGACACAGTTTTATTTAATATCATCCAAAATATAAATGGAAACTATTCATTTAAACACACATCTAATACCACTGTTTCAACATGTTTGTTTTATTTTGATTTACTTTTTCCCTGTACAGCAGTAATGAAAAACCTCTGAAGAACTGTTTTCATTCTGAGCGTGTTCACTACTTTTTTGTTAAATATAGTCTGCATAATTTTGAAACAATATAGTGTGATTGTTAAGACGCTTTGATTTTAAAGACAACATGGAAAGCATAATCCTGTAAAATTTCAAAGATGTCTCATTTGTCCTTTCCTCTGCTGATTTCTGTCCTACATTAAAAAGAATCGTTATCTCTTTTGATCCAGCACTTGAGGATCTTCTACTTCTATTGATTCTGTCTGTGTATTCAGGAGGGATTGACTATAAATGAATCATGTGTTCTCATAACACTGTTTATTTTTCATGTAAAAAACAACAACCATCCAAATGTCTCACAAGAAAGCAGACTGCAGCTGGTAAAACTGAACTGTGAACTGTGGGCTTTGCATAAGTAAGAAGAAGAATGTTTTATTATAATTGCAGGAAAAGCGTAAAGTAAACATTGGTATAATCGATCAATACACTTTGATCAGGAAACAAAATAGGCTTTACTGAAGCATATTTCTTTTCATTGAGTAATGAACCCAAATAGTGTATAAGGCAAAAGCTATTTGAGGAAAGTGAAATAGACAGAGATAAAAACAAACAAGATTGAAGATTAACTAGTGTTAAAAGGACAAATGAAACAAGCCTTTCAGAGTGTACTGCCCTATAGAATGGCATGTATAGTGTCTCAAGTATTCCAAGACAGGAATGGGAGAAGTTAATGGCATCATTAATGCCAAAGAGATAGAGAAAAACTTGCCAGTTATTATGATGTCATGTCTGGCGGTTCCAAGAATCGGCTCCATCACAAATGTCCTTTTAAGTGCAGTGGTAGTCCTTGAGGTCCTCATTTTGGTAACTTGATGTTGCAGGTATAAGTGTCTCTTGAGGCGGATGGCCCTTCCAGATACTTGTAAATTCTGCAAAGATTATAGGGAGATCTTCTAGTCAAATGAATGTTCACAGAGATATGTAAACAGCCACTAAGCCGAGCATCACCATTTGGAAAGCAGACACTTAAACAGAGTTCAAAATGTTCCTTAATTTAAAAAGTCAAATTTTTGAGAAATATTCTGATATATTAACTTTCAGTAAACAACAGACTGCAAGCACACCTTTTTATAAAACAGCTCTTGGCAGAATTGAGGTACCATATGATTTATTAATTGTTAAAACAAAAGTTCTCTCAGTTGGCAAGATCTTTCATTTTAACCAAAATCTCAGTTTTGTTTAATATTGCTCTTATGGGTGAATTCATAAATTAGAATTATGATACTCAACTTATTGACTGACAGCTTTCTCCTTTACATTCATTTTCAGCTCTGCAACTTCTTCTACTCTTATTTATGCTGATTGAAAATCAAGTTTTAAACAGCACCATCTTCTGAGTTGCAGATCAGAGAAGGTTATGTAGTAAGAGGAACTTTTAATTGTTATTTACAACTCATGAAAAGCTACATATAGTTCAGTTCACATTGATTCAATTAGTTCTTTAGGCATGCAGTGGAACACAATAAATATCCAATCCTGAACAGAAAAGTTTTAGCCAAACCAGCCACCACCCTTTCTTCTTTGGCTGAGTTTTTTTCTTTTTCTTTGGAGTTTGGAGCCCACTTGCCCATATTCCAGTCAAATTTGATTTGCGCTTTGAATTTCAACTCTATGAAGGAGTAGTTATGAGTTTGTTATTCTCTCATCTGTGTTAGTGTTTTTTTTTTTTATTTTATTAAAATTGTTTTTTAATAAATATAGTTCCTCTGAAGTTGTTTCTTGCATTTGGGTAAAATTTTCCTGCCTTAACAAAATAATTTGTTTTATGTACTCTTGTACATACAGATTGTGCTGATTTAAATTTCATTTTAAATGTATTCGTTTAAAAAAACCTTTTCAAAATACGCATTTCCTATATCATTACCCACACTGATAGTATTAACTGGGACAGTTAAAAAAAGAACCTTTCTTAAGGAAACCATCATTATATTAAATTTAATCAATAACTGTCTTGCAACTTTAATCAGAGATAAAAGGAATCAACCAAACATCTCTGCTCCGACATTATGATGCATCACCTATTTTAATTTTATTCACAGCCTCTTAACTGTATTTTCCATCCAGTCCAACTTAAAGCATTCATTTTTACCTAACACTTGTATTCATCAATAACTGAAAGTTGTAGAAAATAACGATTTCCAGTGTCCCACCATTGCCAAGAGGGGCACATCCCTTAGATTCCATCTCAATTGCTTTTTCAAACCTTACGTCCATCTTTTTCTCTTTAGGAGGGATGTAGGTTGTTTGACTTTTCTGCTCTGCTATGGTAAAAAAATAACAGATACATCTTCCTGGTTCAATTAGGATAGTTGAGGCAAATGAACTCCCTCTCATAAAGCAGTCCATCTTTCTTGCAGACAGTCCGGTGGTGGGAGGGGTGGGGGGTACAGGAGGATGGACACTAATGAGGGTGCCAGAAGGGATTATGAGACTGACAGAATGAGCTGGGGTCACAACGCAAGGACATTAAAAATGAGCCAGAGCCTTCTCTGTTCACTTTATTTATTTTTGAGCTGAAAAGGTTCACCCGGGTTGAGATTTACGATCATAATTTTCGGTGAGCTTGAAATATGGCAAGAGATTTTTTAATTTCTCTGATTACCTGTCATTCAAAGCTTGCTGCTCAATCATGTACTCAAGATGACATTGAGAAAGTTCTAACCACATATTTGGTATTCAGTGCATTGTGTAAAAAAAGGAGTTGGAAGGTTTAAATCTGTGGTGACTAACAGAACATTCTAATGTTATTCTATGAATTGTATTTAATGTTGAACATAATGGACTCTATTTACTTTCACAGCAAAGTTTCCTCAATTCTCTTACATTATCCATCAGCTCACATCATTTCAAAGAATAAGAATAGTGATCTTACATCAGCATTAATTAACACAGACTCTAAAATTCCTTTTATATTCAAGAAAAAACATCAAAATATGTTATTAATTAATCCTGATTTTTACGTTGTTGATATGAGCTTCAAGTGAAAGCAAGTAAAATAATACAACCTCTCCTGTGTTACAGTTTTTCAATTCAGTGGGAAAATGTCATTGAAGTCAAAACTGTAGGAGTTTTTACATATGCACCTATAAACTTTGACATCCGATCCCATTCACAAGTCCTGCCTTTTGCATGTTTTGACACTAATAACAATTCAACATATTGAGCTGCTCTTTAGGGCATACTTGACATTGGATGGTCCACAACCTGGTGAAAAATCTAGCATACTTCACAGCAAAGCTCAAATTCAGATTGAATCTAATGTAAAAGTCCACCCACATATTAAGAATTGCAAATGAGATTTCATGTGACTGCCTTAACCCCAATAGAAAAACCACTTGAGTTCATTTGAGCATTACAATTGCAATCTCATGCTGTCACATGTGAAAGGTGTGAAAATCATCATTGAATTGTAAAAGAAACCTGTGGCTTTAGGCATAGAAACCTGTGTTATTAAGTGAGCAAATGTGAATAGGTTAAGAAATGCAATTAGAGAGAAATTCACATTCATAGTTTATTTTTTACATCAATAGTCTCCACTCATGTGAATGTATATTTTAACTGTAAAATATGATCTGATTCACTTGGGTTCAAAACAAATAGGTTTGGCAGAAATGTTTTACTCATCCATGATGTTGCGTGTACCAAACAGTGTGTATTGAGTGAGATTTAATGACATTTAGCGTAATATAAAGCAGAATGCAACTGGATTAATGTTAATGTCGCCGGGCCGCGCCAAGAACGGAGTGGGGTTGAGATTAATACTGGGGCTTGGACCAGGTCGGCTCAACCAAACTTAGTACCAAGGCCAGTCAGGGAGTGAGTTGTGGATTGGAGAGATAAGAGAGAACAAGAGAGGAGAAGAAAAGCTAGAGATGACCTGAGCCCCGGGGGAAGAGTGTATCCACTGTTCCACAATGTCGCGAGAAACTCCAAAATGGGACAGGGCCACTCATGCCCTCAAGCCCAGGAACCTTTGTTTTAAATGTAGTACCGACTACGCCACCCTAGCATTAAGGGAACTAGGGACCCTATAACTCACTCCCATACACAATTTAAAGCACGCAGGTTCAACAGTGTCAGAGGCATGGACCAGAATCAATTTCTTAGTATACACAGTTTTATTATAATCTTCTTTTAAAAACAGTTAAAAGTTTTGTTGTGGAATAGATGAAGGACACAAACAATACGGTCTGAAGATTCTGCCCCCTTTTCCAGGAGCCTCAGCAGCCAGCGATGACAAGCAGCACAGCAAGCACACGTGGACTCACCCCACACACAGCACACAACACCCGTGGTGACACTGCATTAGGTTGCGCACACACACACAATACTGCTGCTTGGCTCTGGGAAAAAGGGGAAGATAAACAAAACACAATAATGAAAAGAAATAACAAAAAAATTAGCAAATGAATTGAATAAACAAATTTAGAATTATCTAACTTCACAAAAAGAGGGCAAAATCCCATGCCAGCACTGGTTCGATGTTACACACAAACAAAATACAAACAAATTTCGAAGTAAATTAAACAGAACACTATAATGGTAATCACAGATTAACCGGTGAGACCGAATGAGCCTCAAGTTGTGAGTGACACTATAGAGTCCACAAACACGGCCAGGGATGGAAGTGAGGGCTCCAATATAGTACTTAAAGTACAAGAAATGAGTGTAAAAGTAAACGAGCTGACCCAGTCAATGATGTGATCCTCCAACGTCAGCGGCGTGGTAGTCTAGTTAGCGCTGTAATCCTCCGGTTAGGACGTCTGGCGGAAGAGAAACCCACAATAGAGTCAACCTGATTGCTCGGAGGGACACCCGAGCGCCCACGAGTGAAGCAACTCCGGCGGTGCGGATAAATATGACGGCCTGTCGTGAGCCGGCGATCGGAATCTTCACAACGCGTCTGGAAGATACGCGGTCTCTTTGAGCCTGCTGCAGCACTCAGTATTTCCGGAGCTGCGAAGCACAACACCAGGTGAATATGCCAGCAAGTGAAACACGCAAAGACAGTCCACATACCGGCAAATCCCTGAGCGTCGCGTTCCTGCACGCCAACCACTGCGTCCTAAGTTACGGTCTAAAGATACCCCAAATTAGCACAGTCAAACGAGCACATTAATCGGGGAGAGAGAGCTGCAAGCGCGCCCTTACCTGCTAATGGTGAATAGCGACACACGGAAATGACGTCACCTCCAATTCTAACGGAGCTTGTCTAGTGCTCAAGATGGTCTAGCCTTTTATACGGTATTCCCCGATTGTGTCCACATGTTCCCAATTAGCACATCATTACATTAACATGATACTTCACAGCAAATTAACACAGAACCAGGAAACACACAGTAGGAACCCAAGCTTGTAGAGAAAACAGGAACAGGGACAAAGGTGAAGAGAATGTGAAGTAGTCTCACCTACTCTCACCTATGGTCATGAGCTTTGGGTCGTGACCGAAAGGACAAGATCCCGGATACAAGCGGCCGAAATGAGCTTCCTCCGCCGGGTGGCTGGGCGCTCCCTTAGAGATAGGGTGAGAAGCTCCGTCACTCGGGGGGAGCTCAGAGTAGAGCCTCTGCTCCTCCACATCGAGAGGAGTCAGCTGAGGTGGCTTGGGCATCTATTCCGGATGCCTCCTGGACGCCTCCCAGGGGAGGTGTTCCGGGCATGTCCCACTGGGAGGAGGCCCCGGGGAAGACCCAGGACGCGCTGGAGGGACTATGTCTCCCAGCTGGCCTGGGAACGCCTCGGGATCCCTCCAGGGGAGTTGGAGGAAGTGTCTGTGGAGAGGGAAGTCTGGGCATCTCTGCTTAGACTGCTGCCCCCGCGACCCGACCCCGGATAAGCGGAAGAAGATGAGGTGAGATGAGACAATTGGTTAAAACTGTTCGAGTCTCCCTTACAATTTTCTTAAAGTAAATGCTCACAGGATTGACTGGCAATCATTTAGTCCTGCCTACCACTGATTATGTATTTCCAATAAGTAAAAAAAAAAGTGATACCTTGTTAAAGTTTCAAAAACAGTGAGGCAAACTTAAGAAAAAGTGAGAACACTGCTGTGTAACAGATGTCCAGTATTAGCACAATTAATAACACTTAACATGCTTGGGATTACAACTTCTGTTTCAGCACTCTCGATTCTTGATCCTGTCCTCGATTATATTTTATACACTCCATCTATAACACATAAAAACAAAAATCAAACAAACACAAGTATATATATTAGGGTATATTGCTCTAAAAGGGGTTGGTTCCAAAAACCATCTTTAGAAACAAAATGGCAGCAAATAAAAGTTCCCCTATATAAATATGAGCCTCGGAATTCTGAATGAACTCTCAGGGGTTAACATTAATACCCAACAGTAATAATGATAGACTATTGGTAAATTGGGTTAAAAAACAACTCTATATGTCACTTTTCAATCTGAATAAGCTAAAATACTAATCGGATTAGATGTGTTTATCTAAAAGAACCAGCTGTCATTACAGCTTGTTTATCCCATGTCACATGAAGAGGATGTCATGATTTAAAGTAAAAAAAGAAAAGAAAACCTAAGTATTTCAGAACTATGATAAACAAAGTACTTGTTTATTGATTGAGTGCTTCCTCATGTCCTCTGGTAATTAGAACCTTCAACCAGAACAGCGTTTCATGAAGGAACAAACAAAACAGGGTAGGAGGAAAACAAAGCGCATTTGCTTCTTTTCTTAGTAATGACTTGGAGAGAGTAATTCTAATTTAGTGACGACCTTTAAATGAATCACTGCCACATAAAACATATTTGATGAACACCAGGGTGTGCTCGCTCAAGCTAGCTGACATTAATTACCACTAAAATGGCAGTAAGGGAAGAAAAAAACTGATGCAAAAGATGTATTTCAGCAATAATCATTAGTGCCAGTTAATCTGAAACAAGACATTTATGAACTATTTCATACATCTGATTATGATCAAGGCGAGTCGTAGGTAAACGTGTGGAATGTTTATTGAGAAATTATGCCATTATGGACATTAATGAGACTCATAATTAACAACCATTTCCTGGTTTCTATTGTTATCATGTGCCACATCAATTATAATTGTTCTGAGACCTGCACAGACATGCATATCCTCCATATGTGCATAAACAGTAGTGTGAACTGGTATCTGGCCCATGAGCAAGGTCATGTCACAGTCACCCAGTGTGACACATGTGCTGGTCGCAGGGCTTCACACATCTGCCCCGGTTCCCTACTTTGACTCCAGGGCTGGTTTTCCTCATGAACTTGACTGTGACAGCAGCAGCTGGGGTTGAATTGCCCCAACAGACTTCACAAAAGAGCCTCCGGGAGCCCCTGCTCTAAACAGAGGTCACAGTTATCTTCCTGCAAGGCACAGATTCCATCACAAAACAACATACATGAAGCCAAACACAAACACAAGCATTAAACTAAATGATAATTCATGGTTTGTTTTAACTTGGGACCTTTTTGTTAACAAGAAAAAAACTGTCACATTTAATTCACAGAGTCATGCTGTCTCTCATCCAGGTTTCTCTTTGTCCCCCTGAAATTATCCTCTCGCGCTCTATAAACATGTATCCAAAATTTCTATAGGAATGATTTTGAGAGTAAATAGCAAGTGAATGAAGTTCTCAGATGGACTAGCAGCATCCACTTTAGGATGTACTACTTCTTTTCATTTATTGTGATTTCATGAGATTTTAGGCTTTTAAAACAAGGCAGAGTTTGAAAGTTTTGGAATGTATATTAGAAAAGGTGTCAATGGCAGCTCCATTTACACCAGGTTCAGCCCATTCCGCCAAAGTTAAGAAACATGGTTAAGAAAATGTAGGATTTATTGTGGAGATGGGGTGGATTGGGATTGTCAATAAGCCGCTTAAAAAATGCATTCATCCTTCTTCTTGTCGGCTTTATCCCTTTCGGGGTCGCCACAGCGGAATGAACCGCCAACTCTTCTGGCATTTGTTTTATACAGAGGTTGCCCTTCTAGCCGCAACCCATCACTGGGAAACATCCACACACACTCATTCCAACTTATACTCTATGGACAATTGTGTGTACCACATATCTTTGGACTTGTGGGGAAACCCGGAGTACCCGAAGTAAACCCACGTTTTCACGAAGAGAACATGCCAACTGAACATGTCCACACAGAAATGCCAATTGACCCAGCCGAAGCTCGGCACCCCAAGGTAATTAAACTAATTGCGTTATGTGCTCCTCCTAATGTAATTAATGAAACACAAATTTCAGAAGACATGAAAACTCAATAAATATAGTATTAAAAGCACAGTTTTGTTCAATTTGATTTATAGACATGGCATCAACATATAATAAGTACATCCAGCAATAATGTTGTGTCTCAGCAGTTGCTCATTTAAGAGAGTTTTTTCAGCTTTCTCTTTTAATACACGATGTGCATTTGGTGAGCAATGTGTATGGATTTCAGTTAAAATGTAAAGTGTTTGATAAGTGTTTAACTTATGACATCTACTTTATTACTGTTGCTGCAATTAATAATTTAATAACTGAACACTTGGGTCATCCCGGAACACAATTATCTACTGCAGCACTCCGTCAAAAGAAAAAAAAAATCTAAATTCACAATTAGTCAACATGACATACCAAATAGTTTGAAAGGTTTTATGAAATTATGTTCAGAACTGTTAATAGCCAATGTCTCTTTTTTATTATAACACGTATGTGTAATAACTGACACGTTATAATTGAAAAATCAACATTTATTAAGAATCTGAGTATTTTCAGTGAACCTATTTGATGATTCCATGCACGTAGTTTTAATAAAGCAAAACTCCACATCTACAGAGTATTCTCTAGTGTATTGCTGTGCATTGTGTGGTCCGATCTAGCTCTAAGCCTCTTTTCCAGTGCAGGACTCTTCCCTGGAGAAGCTTGAAAACTAATACAGGAGATAAGCATGCTGGCCTGTAGCCTTTTGCTGCTCAGATCATTCCTCCGTTGAAGCAAAGGTCATTTTACCTGTCAGACAAACACTGGAGCGGCATTGGCCAGCTGACTGACATATTCCATTTTCAATCCAGGACCATTTTTAACGTGTGCAGTGTGGTCTGAAGAGCTTTTCTCAGATGGCTTTCACAGAATTTGTCAGTTTGAGGTTTTTAAAAACATGAATAGCGACAAGAGATTGAACAATCTCACCATGGCAATAATAAGGACAAGTCATGCTATTGTCCAAAGAGTATCACAGGCAGATCCCAACGATTGGATAGATTTAATCAGAGTATAGTTTTTGAAGATTGTCTTTTTGGACAGAGGAGAGCTCACTCATCGAATGATTATTTGAATTATGAAATCGATCAAATATTGTAAGCAATATATCAATTTAAAGGCTCTGGAAGAAAATGTTTATGCAAGTGAGAGAAAGAAGTTTATTTGTTCTTCATAAATAATAGAATGTATTAGAAATTCAAGGTATAGAGGTAATAATTTGGAGATGTATAGCAAAAAATTATTAGCTATTCAAGATTACCTTTGTTTTCCTGCATGATTAAATAGTTTTCTGTATAAATGACAACCTGCTTTTTTATTTTATTATTATGGAAACCTCTCGGCTCAGAGTTTTCAGTCCAAATCCAACTGTTTCTACATTTTTTTTGTTGTTTTTGTTGTTTTTTTGATAAATCGTGACAGTTAAGTAAAAGTATGTATGCGCTGCATTACAGGTCAGACAAATCCCCCAAAAACTGACCGATGTCCTCACTGTTCAAGCAACATCTAAGTCACACCGACTCTGCCATATGCATAGAGATCCGACTGTGCCCATCTCATTTGACACTCATAAATCATCAGAGTCCAGCAATGAGGACTTGATTTAATTTCAGTTCACTGCAACATCAGAGCAGTAAGGATTGAAGCAGATAGTCGAGTGGACAGCACTTAAAGCCTATGAAAGACTTAATGAAAAGAGCAGCTAAAGGCTGAAGCTGAACATGTGTCTGTAATGATGGATTGGGTGTGCACGGGTGAACCATTTCAGCACAAGTAGTCTGTACTGAAGTACATTTCCTCAATGTTTTTACTCCAAATATCCATTTTGAGAAACTGACACTGTTATTTATCACACAGCGACTCTGCAGAGGGAATGCTTTGTATTTCCGAGGATTTCTGCAGGGTCATTATTTTGCAGGACTTGGTTTACCTCACACCGGTTTAGAAGAAATATTGTTTACTTTGCTATCCTTCAGACACCAGCTAGAACCTGTAACTCTCAGTGTGATAAAGAATTACATTTGAGAGTAGGGAAAAGCACAGACATAAACAATAGTGGGTTGTGCTGTGTAATCTTCAAGAAGAAGATTTTCAAGAAACTTTTATTTATTTAGGATCCTTCTCCATATTTTATTAAAAGAAAAGATTGCGACAGCAACTTATACTTTCCAATTACGTTTACTTTAGATTTTTATTTTTTTTTGCAATTGGATGAAGGTCAGACTGTGTTGTTAAGAATGTAACATTTAAATCACAAGAGGAAAAAATTGAGGCTCTGTAGCAGCTAGACTGAAAAACAATGTTGATATCTATACCTGGAAAGCACCGTCCTTAGAGATTCTCAGTGGATGTTTTCAGATCCCCGACTCGGAATATAATCAGGGGTATCATTGACAAAGTTTCTTGGTAGCTTTGCTGATATAAGGACGTTAGGTGGTGGAATAATTTGCCGATAGCTTGCTGGAGGGAAAGAAAGGATTGGTGTCACTCAACGGGAACAAAAGAAAATTAATTAAATTTGTCACGGCAACAATTGGCTGACTTTGATTAGACGACTCCCTGGCAACAAAACACAGGCTAATTTGAATTCTTTGAGTGTAAACCTTGAACAAAGATAAAGCTTGTCAACACTTGAAACAAATATCATTGGTGCGTTCAGCGTGGAAGGATAAGCAGAGGGCATTTGAAAAACTCACTCTTAAAAATTTCTTCAAACAAACCGAGCCAAACAAGTTCTCCTCGCGTCACGCCTTGCTCAACTTTCATATGACCTTCTTTCACATGCGGTATATGTAGAGCTGCCAATTTAATGCATTTAGCCTTAAAATGCTTGACAGAAATAAATGTGCATCATCTGTCTTCTTGAATGCAGAAAGGATTCACGAAGACTGCATTAAGAGCGCAAACACATCCCCTTGCTTACATATACATATATAAAAAAAAACTTAGCTCAGTTTTATTTTAACTAAAAGACAATGGTGTGTTCTCTTATAGTTTTTAAATATACTGCTTTTTGAAAATGATTTTGTCAATTCTTTAAACTCTATAAACTCTGTAAATGGAGAAAACAATGGTGTTTATGGAACAGGAAAAAAAGCATGACAGAGTGACAAACATTGCAATGGAGGTAAACTCCTTAACCACCTTAATGATTGAAATTTGTGTTTATAGAGGGGTAGTTTTGTGTTTGGAAAGTCTGCAATATAATTTTTTTATGCTTAGAATGTATTTAAACCTGTCTATTCTTAAAGCTTGGGTCATCATTTCTTATTGGCGCATACTTGCTGACGATTGAGCATTTTATTTGTTCCCATGTCTTGGTCCAGGAAGGCCAAGAAGAGCACTGTCTAAGTGATTTTAAGCTGATGAGCATGAACCCTAAAAACCTTAAGAGACTATTTTAGACACTCTGAATTTTCTGTTTAAAAATACTATGTAGAGTAATATGTAGCTAAATGTTTATTATATTTTATGGGCCTATTTCAATCTGTTCTATTTTTAATTCCAAACAAACAATACATTGAAAAAAAATGTCCCCTGGAAGATCTAGAGTATGGCTTAACCCTTTTGTGGCCTTCGGGTCAAATTGACCCGTTTCTCATTTTTACAAGAATAAAAATGTTACATGTGTATATTCTTTTCTAGTAGGGACTGGTTGCAATAATTCAAGATATGTTCTCTATATTGTTTGAATTTGAGAATATATGTTAATGTGTTATGGAGTAAAATATTGATTTTTAATTGCTTTTAAAATAGGAATACCCCACAAAGGTTAAACCAAGTCTTGATTCCACACATGGGGCAAAGATGGGCACACATGGGCCATGACTGGGCTGAGATATCTGGCAAAGGACTTTTGAGGCGTATTAAAAATAATTTGTTTCAACAATGTATCAAATTTTGCCCTCTTTTTGCTGTTATTCAGTTGCTTTTAGAAGACCAGTGATTAAGCATTACCAGCATAAGCATTCCTTCTGGTTCTGCACACATGAATAAGGGCATACAAAGTTAAACTTTCTAATAATCAACTACAATTTGATTTTGAGAAAATTTTGATGTAACATTGATTATATCTTGTCAGGCAAATAATGGAGGAGGACCCAAATGCAGTGAGTGCAAAGGTTTGTTTAACTAAAAACTACAGAAGCATCATTTTCTGGGTGTCTGGAAAGAAAACCCAAACTGGAACTGGAAGGAGGAGAACATAATTGAGGAGGCAGGTAGACTTAAGAGTATGCTAAAGTACACAAGCAGCAACATGAACTAATACGGCATTAAAGAAAAGCGAAAAGAAGAGGAAATAAATAGTGTGGCTAAGGAGGAGAACGAGGAGCTCCTGAGAGCAAGGCAAATGTGGAAAGAGAAAACTGGTGTGACAAATCTAAGATAAAAATGAGAACATACTGTGTTAAAAAAAATATTAAATTTTTCATACTTATATCAAATATCTGTTTTTTTTCTCAGAATTCAAAAAAGTATAAGACAATGTGTCACGGCTTGAACTTGTTACTAACACTAAATAAAAAAGGCAATTAAGAAATGGGGCACAATAATTTGAAAATAAGAGCTAGTTTTATTGTTTACTCTTCTTAACACAAAACTGCTTTTCTTAAATAAATAAAAAACTTGTCGGTTTATTAAAAAATAAACCTGCAATACTACTCACCCCATTTCCAGCACTTGTTTTCCAGGTGTTTGTAAAACAATGCGTCACGATCACTTACAGTAATCTCTCCGCTGAGATCAGGCTGATATGATGATGCAGTGCTTTCTAAAAGAAGCAGAGATAAAATAATACCACACATACTAAAGTACAAAACCAAAAATAGGTCCCTGGGTGGCACGTAGCTTTGCCATGCATCACGGTATGGTGCTCAGCTGAAAACGCTGATGCAGGCTAAGCCCGAATCTTTCGTTCCCTCTGATGGCACTTCATAAACTCAGTGCACAGTAAATCTGTGAAACATTGTCATAAACAACAGCCAAGAGGGTAAACTTTCAAGTCTTACATTGTCCAATAATAGCTTAGTTAGAGAAGCTTTTGATGAATCTCTTTGTTTTGTCACAGCTTGAGAGATAACACAGATATGGTACAGCTCCAGTATTAGATTTTACACAGGATGGCAGCTGATGACACCCCATGAGTGTTCAACAGATAATAAAACATTCTTACAGCTTTTTGTTTGGTGTTGTTTTGAATTCTATCATGACCAGCAGGTGTTTTCTCTTTGGAGGATATGAAGAAAGCAGCACCTCAAAAGTTCAGGCTAAACATTTAATGAGTGATTGTAACAACCAAACACATTTTCTACTTTCAAATATGTTTCTTTCTTCAATTCAACACAAACAGTGTTAAAGAATCAACCAAACAAATACATTTTGCCATGAATCACTTAAGAATACTACTTCATAGTTACTCCAGAAAAAACTGATTACTAGTAGTAGTAACTTGGTACTACTTAGTAGTTATCAATTGCTATGTTAACAGCAGTTAACTATCAGTAATTTGTCATGATCTGTCAAGTATCTGTTTTGTAGATCCTTGTTGCTTTTTGGTTTTACCTTGTTATCAGCTATCACTCTGTGATGGTTCGGAAGGAGGACCCAAATGCAGCGAAGTGATGCGTAGAGATTTATTCAAGGATAAACAATACCCGCTACTCAACATTCATTCATTCATTCATTCATTCATCTTCATGTTGGCTTTCTTCCCTTTCAGGGTCGCCACAGCGGAATGAACCGCTCTGGCGTATGTTTTACGCAGCGGATGCCCTTTCCAGCCACAACCAATCACTGGGAAACATTCACACACACACACACGCACACACACACACACACTTTAACACCATGGACAATCGTTCTTACTCAATTCACTTATACCGCATGTCTTTGGACTTGTGGGGAAACCGGAGCACCCGGAGAAAACCTACATGATCACGGGGAGAACATGCAAACTCCACACAGAAATGCCAACCGAACCAGCCGAGGCTCGAACCAGCGACCTTCTTGCTGTGAGACGACTGTGCTACCCACTGTGCCACCGTGACGCTTCGCTACTCAACAGAGTTGGGGAAAAAATCAAGAGTTCAAACTCAAAGAAGAGGAGGAAAGGCTCTCAGGCGGAGACGCAGCTCGGGTGACAACTGTCAGCCTCCTGGTGACCAACACGACAGGTGAGTCCTTTCACTACAGATACGACTAGACAGGGGTACTCCTGGACGACACAAGAAACACTAGGTTTGAGTGCATATACATCAAGAACAGCCACTAGGGAAACCACTTCTGAGAGCAATAATTCGCAAACTGGCACTGAAACAGCTCAGGCTAAATAGATGGTCTAATCAGAGTGCAAGCAGCCGCACGTGAAGGGAATGAGGGTGAACACAGACAGGTGACGAGAGGAAGAAAAACGCAAATGACACACAATACTATCGCACACTCTTTGTTTATTTTGTTTTTGCCACCTCCAGCCACATGGCTCAGGTCATGTGACTGACAGTGGCCATCTTTGATTTGTTTTGTCTGTTTGAAGCACATGGTCTTGTTATTCTTACTTTTCCCTGCCCTTCTCATTTTCTAGTTAGAGCTTTTAGTTAGTACACCTAGGGTTCCCCTCGTTATGTTTGATTGGTTTCCCTTTAAAAAGTGTATTGTGTTTAGCTACAACTCCTATGTACCTACCATTAATGAATAAGTAGCTATTGTTTTTACTGCTCCTAAATGACTCAGTGTAATAACTTGAACAAAGTTGATGAATGTTTGGTTGGTTTGTGCTTCAATGTGGATTTAGTTAGCTAAGGTGTATAATTGGCTAATTATGTGATGACCTCATTAATTGAGTCATCATTTGCAATTAGATGGCAAAATCCTTAAATAACCTCATGTAGGTTAATCTTTCTAATGAGCCAGTCAGGCAATCTTTTGAGAGCTCCGATGACCACTGCATGGTCATGCGACAGCAAATACCATGCCCACCAGTCAGCAGGTTTTAAAAATACCATGCTCCAAATATAAGTGAAAGTGACCAGTTCTGAAGTGACCCATTCCAGGAATGTGTGCTCTGCATGTAACCCATCCCAGTGAACACACACAGCAGTTAACAAACACCCAGAGCAGTGATCACCCATGGTTGCGGTGCCCGGGGAGCAGTCAGGAAACTGGTACCTTGCTCAAGGGCACCACAGCTGTGGTGTTGAAGATGGGAGAGCAAGTGTTTCATCACTCACACCTCCTTCAACTTGGTGTGTCTGGGGTTTGAACCTGTGACCTTTCGATCACAAGTCAATCTCTTTAGCCACCAAACCACAACTGCTGTAATATAAATCATCCCAATTGTAACAGGGTTCATTCTAAAGTACTTTGCATCAAAACTGAAGACCTAAAAAATTTAATCTTGCTCTAAAACAAGATTTCAGAAAGCTCAGGCTCTCTAATCCAGTGCTTTTTAGTTGGTCAAAGCTTAAATCAGCTCAACTTTTATTGGCTTGATATACAAAATTGCATGCAAAGGCTAGAACTTATATGTTTGTGCCTTCATATGAAGTGGTGTAAAGTAAAGAATTACAAATAACAGTAATTGAGTTGTTTTTTGTTAGTTTTTTTGCAGAAATTGTAGCTTCTGTTAGTCTGTGGTTTAAAAAAAAGTTACTGCTTTTTTTTTCACCATGAAATTGATACTTTTTTCTACACCATGAAATTGAGACACCTGTCTGACACAAGATTTGTGTGATAATGGAGGAGGATGAGGTTGTCACGGACATGTTACCATGTGACAGCACAAATTCAGGAACATAGTAATGGTGGAAAATGGATGTTAACTATTGGTTGAAAAGAATGCCACTTAATTCCCTCAAAATATGTCATTTATGTCCAAATCATTTTCTGGGTCCAATCCTTATTCCCTTGTGAAATAGCCAGAGGTACACACCCTTGAAAAGATCACCAGCCAATGTTGCATATTGTATAATTTACCTCAAATCTCATGGCTGAAGCAAAGAAACACAGGTTGTCAGTGGAAGATGGCATTTGGGATCTCTCTGGCAGTATGCAGCAACTGAGAGAGGTGGCATGGCAGGGCCTGTGTCTGCAAGCAGGATCAGCTGTCCTTGCTGAATGTAAAGCAGCTTTTCTACATTGGCAGTCAGCAGTGGAACCAGATAGCAGAGCGAACGACATTAGAGATTTCATACTCTTAATGGAGCTTCAGACCAAAATCACATTACTGTATAAAGAAAGGTGAAAAGGGTTGGATTGATAAGCGCATATCCTTTTGCATTTCCAAAATAAACATTATTGTGACTTAATCTGAGTTCATAAATATGCACACATATACATCGATTAATAGAATGTCACACAAAGCAGTAATGAAAACATCAATGAGTTAAAAAGGAATTCCAATCAAGCAAACCCAGTGAATATAGGAACAAACTTGGGATTTCAAATCCTAAATATATCTTAATTTTTTTTAGATTATTCTCATTTTCAGTTTTATGTTACTAAACTGAGCAAGCCATGGAAGTGTTTGGTTGGTGTAAATTATTGTGAATAAGAAAATCATGAGGTGGCAAGCAGGCAATGTCCTCAGAAGCATTCAGTGAATGTCAAAGACATGGACACGTTCAGACTAGAGACTGTAATATAATCACGCTTCATTTTCACATGATGGAAAAAAGGAGGACGATAGAGGAAAGCCATTTTGGATGGATCATACTTCATATTTCCAGGTTCTGAGAACAGCCGTACTCCGGGGACTTGAGATGAGCAGAGGCAATATAAGACCTGACTGCAATCTCAAACACTTTCTGTCTATTTATCTGAGAACAAGACAACAAAAAAACAACTGCTATTTTGTTTATTTAGGTAAAATGCACACTGTGTGTTTTTTTTCCAGGGGTAAAATATATGACTTTTCAATAATTAATCATAATTAAAATCATAATTACAAATAAATGTGATCCCATTTCTTCAATGCTAGTCAATAGATATTGGCAGCCTGACAGTACAAATGATGGACCATTCCTGTAATTTCTCCTTTCTCTTCTTTTATAAAAAGGAAAAGGCATCAATTATTTTACCCCTAACGTCACATTGTTTCGAACCCAGGCTTCGATAAGAAGCCTTTCCAGATTGATATGTTTGTTCAAATAATGGTCTTCCAGGAAGACAGCCGTTTTGAAGAGATAATAGCACACTTGTGAAATGAAAAAGAAATATGCTGACTGCATAATGTGTGAATATGGTTTCCCATATCACCTGCAACCACAGTTACTGTTTGGGTATAGAAAATGTTTTCCAACCATTTGCTTGATTTGAATAGTATTGAGAATGAATTCAATTAAAGTATATCTGAGCTGCAGTGAGTATTTTTCTAATAAAGAGGAATGTGATTGTGGGCTGTTAAATCACTTTTAAGTGGATAACAGTCACTCAATTCACTTCCCTAAATCAATAATTTCTTTCAGAGATGTCACCAAGACCGTCTGCTTAATGTATGATTGATCATACCAAGGCTTTCTATTTCTAATTAAACAGGAGGTATTGGTAAAAACGGTCATTAAATTACTACCAGGAACACCTTATTATAATCTGATTTGTATTGGGACAAATTAAACAATTCAGACAAATAATCCGTTTGCTATGTAGCTGTAAATATGGATTTGGTTAGGTTTTTTTTTCCATTTTACAAATCCAGTTACAAATACCAATTGCATTTTTTTTTTATAGAAGAACTGGATAGAAGTGGAGATTATATGTTCTGTGACCAGAAACAAAATATATCTCAGATCTAATGCAGAACACAAATATCGCTGATTTAATCAACTTAACCTTTGTTTTATCTACTAAATACTTCTCTAGAGCAGTATAGAATTAAGTCTTAGAAGGTTTTCAGCAGGAATATGTAAGAAAGTTTTTTTAAACCATGAAAATATAGTTTTTAATGCCCTAAGTGCCACTCTTTACTTACCTCACCTGGCTCATCTAGATGTGAAATTTTAGGTCTTCTTCACCAAATCTCTATTGTGGTTGCCTTCCAGACTACAAAAGAGTATCATCTCGGAAGAACTGTGAAAGGTGTTGTCTTTTTTGTCATGACCCATATGTTTTTATTCTGGCCATTTCTGAACAAAACCAAAGTCACTCCAATTGAAAATTAAATTCACACTTTTTTTTCAGTCGTTGTCCATTGTGCAAGATAAAGTTTTTAAGGAGTCAGTGCTATTTAGCCCACCAATAGTGTTTGGACAGGGTTGTTCATGTTCCACAGAGGCTCCCCCCTACATCTGTCCATGAAGTGACCTCCTGTCTGCTGGCTGCCTGATAGATGGCCATTCCGACTGGAAAAGACACCCTCGCAACTCTTTCCCCTGGCCAAAACCCTGAAAGCTGTTTAGGAAGTGATTCTATTTTAAAAACGGCCCTGTGAGAGCCAACATGTCCTTGGGGATGTTCGGTAGACTGGAGTCTGTGCAGCCGGCTGTAAGCAGTTGTCATAGCCAGTTATGAAAACACCTAACGTTTCTCTCTTTATTCCTAGTTTGAGTTTTGAACACAGAGCTGTAGGTAAGAGTACATTAGTATACCCAAAGTACTAAACAAGGTTACCTGGAGGGAAACCCAGATTTTCTTTATATCTCCCTCTAACATTAGAGTAAAGATTATGGAAAGAAAGAGAGAGAGAGAGCGCTTTTGGGCCTCGTTGACCACTCTGACCTATGATGACCTAGCATATGATGGTGACCCCAGTTGGTTTTATACTATACATATGTATTTAAATACATACAAAGAGAGATAGGAAAGATAAAGTCAATATATTGCCTCTTGAAATTACTCGTGGCACCACAAGTGGTGCTAAGGTCAGAAGTGCAAATATTTTAAAAATGCTTTCTTTTGAGAATATTCTAGAATGTAGTGACTGGAAAGAGACAGAATTTGTAATAGTTTGCTCTTAATCATGGTTGATTATAGCAAGAATCTTTCTCTATATTTTTTTATTAGTAAGTTTATATATGACATAAAAATGTGCTTAAACAAGAAACTTAATTCCAATCTGTAAAAAATCACAATCATCATCACTCATCACAATCACTCATCCAAACTCTTCTGTGGGCAGTTTTTGTCCGGTGCAAGATTTAAGAAGATCTTAGGCCAAGAAACAGAAACGAATGGAACTTATATAATAGCATTAATAGCATAACACTGAAATATGATTCATGAGTTTACTCTGCTCATAATTGCCTAGTATCGCAAGCAAGATTCGTACTAGACGAATTGACCCATTGTTAGTCCGGGATGGTTGAACAACCTGGGCCCAGAGAATACTCCCCCCTCAGATTTGCAAATATTACCGTAGTTTAAACGAGGAGTAGACCATCTTACGCAAAGTGAGAAGTGAAACATGCATGTTGAGTGGCGAAGGGGTGGAAGGAGCGATAGCTTGCATGATGTAGATGTTTGCTCTTTGGTTGTGTCATATATACTTGAGATAATATAGGTAGGTGGGACCATATGATTAGTCAATTATCAGCCAAGCTCCTCCCGAACTTGAACATATTAAAACTAGACACATTTATAAAATAAAAACTCCATGTTTAACACATTAAGACAGATTTCATTTGTTTTGTTTTTTGTTTGTTTTTTTAAGAATGATTCACAAGTTCGCTTATAACAAATTGCCCAGTCTGAAGCATTTTTGGCGAGCAATAAGAAGCGTACTGGGTGAGTTATCCAAGGAAAGATCCTGATGCCAACTTCACAAAACTGCATGCCCTTAGATTCCATTCATATTTCTTATGAAAAATCAGTGGCATTAGTAACAAATGCTCCGATCATTTGTTCTCATCTACAATTATTTACCACAGTGCCTGAGAATATTGCACAATTAGCAAACCAAACACACTTGAGAACAAGTTGGATCAACTTCCTTTTCTCCAAAATCCATGGACTCTCAATACTGAAGTCTTAATATCTATGCAGTGTATGCCTATTTTTACCCTATCATTTACAGTTTGTCAGACTAATATCTGACAAAAGCTTTGAAGACACTGTTGCAGAAGCAAAGGGAACAATTTACCGCCTTCAAATCCAAGAGATTACTTGCTGTTCCCCCACCAAATCTGTGTCTACACCAGACTAGACTGACCTTTCAGCAAAGTCTCAAAACATGGTGTATGCTGACCCTATGATGGATTGAGCATTTGACAAAATAAAGCCAGTGAAGGAATGAAGGAAGCAGAAAAGGGTGGGTGGAGTGGTGTTGTCCTATATCACTTATGGCTGAAGGCTGAGGAAAAGGTGAGAGAGAAAATGTCTGATTCATCTCATGGGCCCTTGTACAGACAAGCTATTCGTCAAAGTTTGTCATTGGCTTGGAGGTAACCTTCCGCAATGAGATGGAACCAGACAGAGATGTGGGGCGTGGGTGGTGGAGGAGGGGATTGTCATTTAGACTCCATTTATGAAGCATATATCACTAATCTGACATTATGTGCCACCAGTCGTAGTCGAACATCCCAATATAGTTCAGGATAAGCTCAAGATTTCCCATATCTAAGGCTAAAAAGTTTTAAAAACTTTGCCCACAAAGTTCGCTTGTGTATCCTGAGTCTTTCGTGATCCGTGAGTAACCCCTCACGTTTGTATAATCATAACTTGAGATTTGCTAATAATGTACATTTTATGTTAATAAATTGGTTCTAAAAGTCGACACAAGAACTCACATCAAATTTCAATTTTGAAACTCCTAGATGGGGCGGGAGAATCAAAAGGTGATGCTTAAGCTTTTAAGTCTCTATTCCTTTGTATAATTTATTCATTTATTTTGAAAAAACTGAAGTATCAAATTTACCAGACGTGGAGGTATTTGAAAACCAGAGTGCCTGGAGAAACTGTATAAAAGACAAAACTAAACATAGACAAGCAACCCCAAAAGGGATTTAACCAGCTACCTTCTGTCAAACAGCTAGCACTTTTCTGCCGTCATGCTGCTCTAAATCAAATAAGAAAAAATCCTCAGAGTAGTAACTTAAATAGTGCAAATAGAAGATATGATTAAACCTCCTGTTGTATTTGTGTTCAAATCTGGCCGGTTTACAATTTTCCACTCAAATGTATTCAGTAAATTTCATCTGCTTATTATCAGGCTCTATAACTTTGTTCACACTGAGGATTTGAACCCCTAAACAAAGTTTGAGATTTTATATAAAAAAAGAACTCTGTGTTTTATTGATCTTTTCAATTTCCAGTTATAAACGACGTATTTTTTGCTTTACTATATTTTTCAACCCTTCCTTTGGCCCTGCCTTGCTCACATTACTAACAGATACAAATAGTTCTTGGTGTACAGTACAAAAAAACAAATCAATTAAAATTTGACCAGGAAGACCAACATGAACACAAAAAAGGTGGCTTAGTTTTCTTTATAATTCACACAGTTGAGACCAAAATCAAAATATCTACAAAGAAACTCCTTCAACGCCCTTTCCCTAATCCAGAGCTCTAACGTGTCTGTGTTGTCCCACCACAGGGTCTTAATGTGCTTGGTACAAGAGTTCCCCGAGGGATGGTTAGCATGGCCTCAGCTGTCTGAACAGATTTGCAAGTGTCAGGAAGACGGTCAGTGATGGCATAACGGCGAGGTCCCTGAACACTGTTGACACCAGTCAGCATGTACGTGCAACTAAAGACACTCAAGCTGCATTCTCTTATTTCCATCAAATCCCTGTCAAATCTCAGAAGGCAGAAAAGCCTAAGTATCTGATTGTGACCCATGAGCACCGACTCACGACTCATTCTCTCCAGGCACCTCTTATTGTGCTTGACCCTATCAGACTGCTCTTTTGATATCCAGACTAGCTCCACTTATGCACACTTTCAATCATCATTCAGTCACCCTGGCTGCCTCTGTTTCTTTCAAAGATCTGCACAACTCAGGGCTGAATCAAACATGACTGAAGATACATGACAATCTATAGCGTTTGTTTTGAGTAAGATTAGCAGGTAGGACTTGGGTATATTTGATACTTTGTTTGAGAGTCCATTTGTTCATCCGACAGACAATCATAATCTTAAAATAGCGGAGTTAATTTTAAGCAAGCTTGGGTAAACATGCCAACGGTCATCTCAAAATTGTCTCAGCCATGACATGCTAGCTCCAGTTTTAAATAATGGATGACCATTTTCTGTTCTTCATTCCAGGGTGTTTGTTCCTGTAATTTGTCTTGTTGACACTTATAGTATTCTGCATGGCTGTGTCGCTAGTGTCCATGGGGAACATCACATAAACTCAAGGCAGCTTGTAAAGCTTGAGGAGATAAGTGACAGTCTACTATTACTGCTGTCGTTCAGTATATTTACTCTTTAGCCCATCGGCCAGTTCAATGGATCTGCAACTATGATATTAATCACTGTTCTTGTGTTTTCCAGACACCTAGAGGGAAATTAATAATTTCAACTGAGTACCGAGATGTTTATAGAACAAGTTACTCCATAAAGAGCGAAGACAGGGCTGTGCACAAGATGTGAGGTACTTCCTATTGAGTTTAGAAGTAATGGAATAGCTTAAAGGACATTGAACTGGAAGCATTTAAGATGAAAAATAAGGCTACTCTGGCATTAAATTGTTTTCAACAGGTGCGTTTATATGTTCTAAGAAGTCTACTAAGAAACACTAGGTGTCTGAAAAAGAAACAAATCTTATGCAGCAAACGTGATGATGATGCTCATTAGACAAGACTCACTTTTTTTATGGGATTGGTGAAAAACGAACATATGCTCTTTCTTTGACAATACCATTCAATTATGAAACTCAGAATGTGATGAGTTTTTTTTGTGTGCCAGTCAAATAAAGATTGTTTAAAAGAAACCAGGTTTCTAACCACACATCAACGAACGGTAAGAAAGACACTAAACAGGATCAACCCATTATCTTTTTTCTATACTCCTTTCCACTTTTCAATTTAGTTTTAATAATAATTTTATTATTAGTATTATTTAGGGGTGGAAAGATGGTGCAGTGGTGGAGTTGTCATTCTGTAACTGGAAGGTAGGTGGTTCGTTCCCGCTCGGGACATTCTGCCATTGTGGCCCGGGGCAAGCCACTTCACCCACATTGCCCTGTATGAATGAGTGTGACTGGTGGGGGGTGTTTGTTGGTGGGCATGAGGCCGTAGGCGCAGAATGGCAGTCATGTCCTGTAAGACTACCCCAGGGCAGCTGAGGGCTACCAAAGTAGCTTATCACACCCAGAGTGTGAATGGGGATTGAATGAATAATGCTTTGATAATTGTAAAGCGTCTTTGAGTGTCCAGAATAGCGCTATGTAAAATGAAGGCATTATTATTATTAATAATTTCTGTCAGTTGGCAGTTTTTCTTCTGTGACGGTTTTTCTTATATTTTCTTTAAAAATGTTCAACATTAATCAGCTTAACCAAGGTAGACCAAGCAACATTTTACTGTTGTAAATGCAATTTTCTGTCCTGCTGCTTTGATATTTAAAGTTCATGAATCGTTTGTAGTGTTTATATACCCCATAAGATAATGGTCAGCAAGCCTATCGAGTATGTAAGTCATAAAGCTAGTATCTTGCTCAAGGGCACTACAGTTGGAGTTGTCACAAGTTGGAAAGAGCAAGTGTTTTGTCAATCACATCAGTTTAAACTGAGAGTCTGGGGATTAAACCAGTGGCTCACTGATCACTAGTCAATATCCTCATAAACAGGCCACTGAAAAGTCACCGAAACATCTGGACACATTAAAGTACTATTTTGAAAAGTTATCCCTTGGAAGGTGTTTGGACAATAAATCTGTACACAAAAGATGAGAACATTACAATTCATTAAGTCCTTTTTTGTTGAGTTACATAGACACTCAAAGACGCTTTACAATTATCACAGCATTATTCATTCACTCTACATTCACACACTGGTGATGATAAGCCACCTCCGTAGACCCCAGCTGACAGGACATGGCTGCCATTTCATACCTATGGCCTCCTGCCAACCACCAAACACACCCCTCCAGTCACACTCATTCTTTATAACATGTAAGTGGTTATGTCAAAAAAGCCCACCCACAATAGTTAATTTGCATGTGCAAATAAGAGTAGCCTCTTTCTACCAGTTTGTTTTCCAACTTGTTTAATAGCAGCTGCTGTTTACTTGTGAACGAAGCTATTTAAAAGTAGCTATTTTGGTAGAAGTCATTATAAACAATCTGAAATGTTTTTTTAAGTGAATTTTGACTTGCTAAATTCAGAAGAGTCATACGGTTAAAATCACATTTAAAGTGACATGTAAAGCAACACTCTGTAACTTTTGGATTTTTTGCTCACAGTGACCTCTTGGAGTCAAGGGGTGTTTTTTCAGAAATGAAAACCTGTCACGCAATAAGTTTAAATGCAGAATAATTTATAGCAGAAGTTATAATTATTAATCCAACAATAGCATTGCCAGGGCTCTATTACAAGCTGCGTTTCTATTACACATTTGCACAAAAATTTGTAAAATTTCTAGAAATTTCACTAAATTCCACTAAATCACAGTTATGTGATTAAACACGAACAATCTCATTTGGTAAGTCATTCAAAAAACAAGGAAACATTATGGAAATGTGAATAATACTCTGATTTAATTTATAAAAATGTTTCCATTGCAGTTTTGAAAAATATGTCCATTTTCTTGTCAAAATCTGAAGGCTCAAAACTACATTGTGTTTCTTTAAACTCTTACGTTAGTGAAAAAAAAAATGTCTGGACATCATCCATTCATCCATTCTTGTTGGCTTTGATCCTTTCACTTCTCAGGGGTCACCACAACGGAATGAACCGCCAACTCATCTAGCATGTTCTACGTACTTGAATACCCACCACCAGGAAACACACACTTGCACATGCACGCACACACACACACACACACACGCACACACACACATTCACACTTAAACACTATTGACAATTGTGTATAATCAATTCACTTGTACCACATGTCTTTGGACTTGTGGAGGAAACCAGAGCACTAGGAGGAAACCCCCACAATTACGGGGAAAGCATGCAAACTCCACACTCGAACAAGCAACTTTCTTGCTGTGAGACGGCCATACTACCCACTCCGCCACCATGATGCCCTGCCTGGATATCATTTCTACCTTATTTCAAACTTGACAGGGGCCAGAGCAAATGTGATAATTCAAGCGAGGCAAGGCTGTTGCAACAGAAGGTGCCCTTTCGACTATTGCTTGGAGATTCAAACATGCAACAAAAAAGGCTCATTAACTGACCGTATTGAAGACGAAAGGTGCTTATTCTGTGAAGAAGAATGGTTATTGGCTTTTCAGAGCTATAATTTAAACAGTACTTTTTTTCGTTCTTTTTGTTGTTTCTTTGATAGAGCTTACGGTTTGCCTACGATTGGCCAAAAGTTCTTCCCATTCAGCTTCAAATCATGTCTCTTTTTTGAGGTTGAGGCTTAACATATTGCAGATGATGGGGCATTAGTCTTCATCTCTCCTTGAAAGTGTCCTTGCATGTGCCGCTGGGAGCATGGGTGACACAGCCCCATGGTGCCATCAGCCTGGTGCTCGGCTGATGCAGTTTAACATGCCTCGGTTGTGACAGCTGGACTGATAAAAGTATTCCCATCATAGAATACCAAGCGCACAGTTTATTGATTTTCATGGTCCAAATACAATCGTCAGCTAAGCAAACAGTGTGGAGATATTAGAGGTGGCACAGGCGTCTGTGGAATTTGCTTAGCTGTTTACACATTTGTGGGAAAATGTACGCAAGGAATAGGGAGGGAGAACCGCATCAAACATGAGCGCTACGAAGTGATGCTCACTTGTCAGCATTGACATCTTGTTTTGCATATCCATCAAAAGGGCTGCAGAATGTGGAACGCCATGTCATTCATTTAAATGACATCTTGTCACCAACTGAGAACATTAAGAGCTGTGTGCTTGCTTTCAAAGAAGCACATGAGGGTCAATCACAGCCAACTTTTGAAACATGATTTTTTTTTTGCTGCATCAGACATGCTTGACATACTGCGGTAGATGAGGGGTTGAATTTATTTATAAAAGCACTGATACTTCCTAGTTTAGGTAAATCTGAGTACATGAGCGTAATATGTTAAGCTACTGTGCTATTTATAGTAACTGCCAAATAGAATACGGTGTTCCACATCTTTTACATTTATTAAATAAACCATCATAACCTAGCAGAAAAATCATGGAGGAAACTTTGAAAATGTGGAGGTCCTGAAATTTTGCAAAGCAGCAACTTTTTAATTGAGACACATGTAGATTTATCATGAGCTGGGTTATATCTTCTCCATCTTGTGCTGAGAACCTTAATAGGACAACTTCAGTTCTATTTCTCCTCTCACCATGTCTTCTGAATAAAATCATAAATTTCATTCTTGCATAACCTCTACACCACGGGGAATACTTCATGTAATGTAAGTCATGCTTCAGCTTGCTAATTATACACTAAGGAAAACCAAGCTATATTGATTAGTCTTGAGCTCAACTGTTGAAGATACTCAAACTTTACGGTGACTGTTATACCTCATATACCCTGACAATTAAATGCTGCTGCATAGGATTTGTTTCTTTTCAAAAATAAATAACAAAAGCAACATTTTATTGTTAACACGGAACTAGATGCTCGTTTACATTTGAATTTTAAAAACCTTGAGGTCACAGAAATGGAATGCTAAACTCCCCCAATGTGGACCATTCATGGCTGACTCAAATGAGCCCAATTTCCCCTACTCATAATGGCTAGTCAAACTGGCCAAAAGCAGCTGCGGAATGGACCCAAAGTAAAAATGACCTTGAATTAGCTGTGCTGACTCTCTGGAATCGATTCAGCTTACATGTATGAGTAGAATAACTGCTGAGAGGTCAAGTTGGCTCTGCACCAGGAGAGCAGAGAGGCCACAGAGAACCCAGATGATTCACCAAAGCTCTCTATCTGTAGAAAATGAATACATGGAGGAAGCAGAACATCTGAGCTTCAACCTGAATATGAGATTTATAAAACAATTGAATTGTAAAGGATTGGGTAGTCTGAATACAGAAGAAAAAATAACAAATTTCTTGGGCTCAGAGATATAAATTAGGCATTAATGATACTTCTATTTTTGTAAAAAAATAAAAACAATATTTATAAAAGAATTGAATGTAAATTATTTAGCTATATTTAGACTGTCTATATTTAAAACACTGATACTAATCATCTTTAGTGAAAATATCTAATGGTGACTTATAAATAAATGTATAAAAACATACCACTAGCAGTGAGTCATTTAGCTCTTAAAAGGCAGAAGACCGCAAACAAGTAGGGGGTTGGTCTATTGCTGCCAGTCAAGGCAATTTTGTCTTTCTGTCACACTCAAACTTTTATGAATAATTATACTCACTTTTTAATTATTAACTGAGCTCTCTGATAATATAACCATGTAATATTTGTTAAAAGGTTCTTAAATGACAAAATAAAAAGCAACTGAATGAGTGAGCATTTATTGTCATAACTCATGCAAACTTTGTCACCAATAAACAGTGAAATAGAATTTAAAACAGCCAATGACATCATGACCAACGGGAAAATTCTACCCTAAGTTCTGACAATAAATAGTACAAGTACAATAAATGAGATCCTGGTTACTCACACAAGCAGTATGGATAGCAGAATGAATAGTTGGAAAGAAGTCAGCTTGCAAATTAAACTTGTAGCCTTTTTTTCATTTCACATGTAATTGCACAAATTAAATTTGCGATAGGGCGTCACGGTGGCGCAGTGGGTAGCACGGTAGTCTCACAGCAAGAAGGTCGCTGGTTCTAGGCTCGGCTGGGGGAGGTAGCATTTCTGCGTGGAGTTTGCATGTTCTCCATGGCTTAAGAACTACGTCTCCTTTGACACATAATGAATGCTAATGTTATGGCTGAAATTTGACAATATATACTGTAAATCAGAGTATTGTTCACATCTGTCTTTCGAATGACTAATCAAGTTGGTTTGTGTTTAATTGCATAATTATGATTTAATGGAAACAGTGCAATTGTGAATTTCTAGAAATTAAAATTTTGTGCAAATGTGTAATGGAAACGCATGTGAAGATGACAAAACTGTCTTGTTCAAGTGTGCACAGAAGAACTGAAACTGAACTGAAATTTGAACCATGAAATTCTTGTTAAAAGTAAAGCCACATCTGGTTTGAGGCTTTTTTTTATAACTTGTAAAGATCTATCCAACTCGAGCCAACAAACAAAAACAGTGTAACTAGGCACATGAATGCACAACTGCAAAAACACTGACTAGCATTTGACTATGGCTTACAAGTTCCCATGTCAGTTGCAGGTTAAACAGGTAGAACTGTGACAGTGTCTATATATGGTCCATATTTACCAAGTTTTTTTATTATCTGTTTTAGAAATTGCCTTATTTAGAAGTAGACTGTACAAAAACTATGCTGGAAAAAGCATGCCACGTAAATTGACCATTAACATATGTAAAAGAGATTTTATAAAGTAAAGTCAAATAAAGAAAAACAAATTTTTCCTTCAGATGTTTAATTTTCTTTTCTCCACATGCATTAAAAATGCTAAGCAAAAATGGGTCAAAGCATTAAAATGATCAGTTTTGCATAACTATTATAAAGCCAAAGGCAATAAGTTCTAAACAAATGGCTGATAAGCCTTTAGACAGACGTTTAAAAAAAACTTGCACACTTGGTTTATGTTTAACATAATTCAATGAGAAGCCACATGGTGCTGAACTGTTAAATCAATATTTGATGCAATTTCCTTTCCCATGATTTATTTATGATATAAAACCACATTTAAACATCGGGGTTGTAATATTAAAGAAAGCCAGATAAAATCAGACACTGCGTGTGGCGTGTTTGAATGAAAACAGCATTGTTTATGGCTTGTTAAGAGAAAGAAAGGCTGCCTCAAAGGATTATAATTATAAAAGCTTGCTTGATTTCTATTTAAAAACCTTCACTTAACTGATGGTTTAAAACAAACTGAAAACTGTTCATTCATAAAATCATATTCACAGTTAATCAAGAAAGAAACAAAACTGAACATTAACAGCATGAACATTCAGATGAATCTAGATTGGATTTGAATTGTTTTGTGCTTAAATGCTTTGAAATTGTTTGCTGGGCTTTAAAGCCTTAACAAGCTTAATAGGGGATTAGAGTTTTGAATCTGCACTAATTAAATGTTTTTTGTTTTGTCAAAAACAATGTTTCTCACACAGTTATCCATTTTATCCCAATACTAATGGAAACTAAAAAAAAAGAGTGTAGAGCTTTAAGGGATTTCAAAATTCCCTGATTAATTGTTCACCTTAAGCAACACCAAAAAGTAGCTTTATTACAAGTTAATGGATTAAAATAGCTTTCTCAGTCTAGCAGTTGCTTCATGATTTAAAAATCATTTAAAAAGATTTAAAAAGTTGGACACTTTTTCACCCCAGCTTTGGTCTGTATATTACAGAAACTGACACTGAAATTAAAGTAAACTGACAAAAATTGACTACAATATAAAATTTAATAGAATAACAATTCTATTACTAAGAACTAAGAACCAAGAATAAATTAAACAGATAATGGAACAGATACTGACAGCAATTTATTTGGGGTGAAAAAAAACTAGTACCATTTGGTTAGCTGGTAAAGGTTTGATTGGAGTTAACCAGTGTATATGAATGAATGAGTTTAACATTTAGACAACCTCAGAGCATTCAAATCTGCATTCAACACTGTAATGAATCAAATTTTGTTCATACCATCCATAATAAAGCAACCTTTTAAATAGGTCAGTTTACCTGACAAATGACATCATCAGTGAATATGAGGGGTGAAACGGAAACAGGCCGGGTGATAACCTTCAGAAATGTCACTCCGTGTGACTGAAAACACTGTCAGGCGATGACAGTGCAGTCAATAATCAGGTCGGATGACTGTACCCCATCATCTTATTTCCCATTTATAATCTGCCTCTCGATCGAAGGGTGAGTGTCACATCACTTATGCGATTGTTTAGCCATCAATAACAATAACAATGTTAGCATCAGTAATTGCCATATTTAAACACAGGCCACAAGATACCGGACAAGACAATTGACCTTGTGGTCATTTGCATATTTGCATAATTCATAGCCTGCATTCAAGCAGAAAAACCCTATAGCTTCAGTGTGGGGCATGGGGACCCTTGACCTCAGATTATGCGTTCACCTTGATTCAGCAAAAGTGCATGACAATACCCTGTGTGCAATCTACCTGCCGCTTGTCTGGGGAAATTTAACAAGTCTGGCCCAAAGCCTGGCATTAATTAATGAGGCCGGGCGAAAAGGCATTGGCAAGGGCTGAGAGTGATTTGCACTTGAACAAAGCTTCATGGAAGAGGCGCAAGAGTCAGGGATACTGGAGACAGATATAAAACAGCTCAAAGGCTAAGACTAGGATTTAAATTGAAGCTCGCACTGCATCAAAAAGTACTAGGGTATGCATTAGCAGTGTTGGTAGCAAGTTACTTTAGAAATGTAATTCTCGAGTTCATACTTACATAAAATTATACAAGCATGAATGGAGAGTATAGCATTCATTAGCCAAGACGTCCGAGGAGAGTGGTACTAGGACCTGAAACTCTTGACTAAACCCCATGTGTACCATGACCAATAGCTATGTTTCCTTACCAATCAAATCACGACCATTTTTTTCCCCCAAGCATTAAAAAGACATAAAAAACTGATGTCTAGACCGCTGTTTGGTGGGATTTTACCATGAGTCAGCACAAATTCAGGAATTCAGCATTCCTGGCAGTACATGAAGAAAACTTTCCTGTGAAGGACAAGATAGGGAACTGCGTCACTATGTCGTGTCAATTTTACCTGCACAGAAAAGTTGAAATCTCTGCTTTCAAAAGTTCTAAAATTTCCTCTACTTTGAAGAAACACTTTGAGGCAAGTTTATATTATGGTCCAACGTGTTAAATGCTACAATAAATATCAACCTCTATAAAGTTCATTCATTCATTCATCTTCATGTCGGCTTTCTTCCCTTTCAGGGTCGTCACAGCGGAATGAACCACTAACTCTCTGGCATATGTTTTATGCGACGAATACCCTTCCAGCCGCAACCCATCGCTGGGAAACCGTATAAAGTTACCATATGTTTGTTATTGTATATTTAGTTCACACAGCTTTTCGGTGCCTGTAGTGTCGAGGGAAAACAATTGTATTTTTTTTTTTTTCAAACTAACATCATTAAAGAAAGCAATATTTTTCATCAGTAGGATATAAGGTGAAATAGTTTTACAGTGTAGTACTCACTACTCTTGACTACTTTTAGAAAGGCTACTCATACTTTAGATATTTTCAATCTACTTTTATTCCCTCAGGCCATCCAGCTCCTGAATCCATAAATTTCACCACAAACACACAAATATTTCCATTAAATATTGTACTAAGCAACGGGAGTCAGATGTGGACTTCATATCCAGTCACTTCATATTCTATTTTTCTGTTGCTGCACTTTACTTTACTATACACTTTGGTCTGCACATCACCTCGAAAACACACATCGTAAGCACCTTGGTCTTCTGATATAGTTATAGTTCTATTACTTTATATTTTTACTACCTCCACTCATCATACACCTTATTCTATTTATTTTTAACTTACCAAATTACTTATATAACCTGTGTTATAAACAATAATGTGTAATAAACATCTTTCTGATACTGAATTTGATTCTGATTAGTGTGTTTGGTACTTAGTGGTATTTTTACTTGAGTATGATATCTCATATTGGGATCCATTAATTAATCATATGGCGTGTTACTCCATATATGCATTGAGAGTCATCAATAAAATGCTTGATGGTTACTTTTAGAAGGATTCATTATTCAAGTTACTGATTTGACTACTTTATATGTAGAGTAATTCGATACATTATTAGTTACCTTACGTCACATCTCAAAAGAGCAATCAATAATAATAATTACAAAAAAAATACTTTTTAGATAACTCAATATATACCTTTTGGAAATGGCACTTTTACTACCAAAAATAATAATCAAAAAACTAAGTCAGTCTATTCTGACTTAAAAAAAAAAATTCAAAATAATGTATTTGTTTTTCAACATTTTAGACTTACATAAAATAAACATATTTTTGTTTAAGGTACAGTATTACCTTTTGGCAACAGCAAAACGCAGTGTTTCTAATGCAAACTCTGGAGTGTCAACGATCCACCATGTGGTGATGACAAGACAGGCAGGGAGCAAGAGAGACTACATAACAATCAAACAAGCTTTTCCAAAGTCAATAAACTAATAAATGTTCTGTCCTGGGATGTAACACATGGCAAGCAAAAACTGAACAGAACTGTGATTAATGAGCCAAACTCTGTACTTCACATCTCCTGAACCACAGCCAAGGAACTAAACAGTACACATGTTAACAATGTAGTGAGACTAAAATGAGAGTTCTTCAAAAGCAAAGCTTGAACTTAATCCATTTTCTTTCCAGAGCACATCTTCTCTTTTGATTGTGTTTCCTGAACTGTATTATAATATAGAAGGGTGAACAAGTGCAGGCCATTTCATTCGTGCCAAACATAAAAGCTGCTTTGGAGGACACGTAAAGCATTTTTATATCCTTTCCTCAGCTCGACACAAAAGAGGGACTTTAGTGGGGTGTTCTGAAGATGATGGAAATTAGAAAGCATCTCCACTTCAGGAGATTTGTGTTTGTGCTGTTATTGTTCAGTGAAGTACTATATTAGTGGAGTCTTCTGTTGTGGTTTGCTGGAGTCCCTTTTGGGTATGAATTGACATGGTATCACTTTTCTCTAACGACTGTGTGTGCAGAATTGTGAATTGTCAAAAAAAGTTGCTTTTCGGGCGAATGTTTGTTATTAAATATAATTTGTATATAATGTGTATTTTTCCTAGTTAAACAATACATTTGTTTTATTTGTGTATTTAAATTTTAATTTACTATTTTAGTATTATTTAGGGCAGTTGTAGTCTGGTGGATAAGGATCAGAAGGTCACTAGTTCGATCCCCAGATCCATAGAGTTGAAGGAGGTGTGAGTGATGAAACACTTTTTCTTCCATTTTTAACAACCACAGCTGTGGTGCCCTTGAGCAAAGCACCAGTTTCCCAACTTCTCCCCAGGCGCCGCAGCCATGGCTGCCCACTGCTCCGTGTGTGTGTATTCACGATATATTTGTTCACTGCTGTGTGTGTACACTGGGATGGGTTAAATGCAGAGCTCAAATTCTAGGTCCTTTGGATCACCCAATATCTTGACAACTGGTCACTTTCATTTACTATTTTTCAACGTTTAGAATTTTCAAAATCATTGGAAGTAATTCTGAAATAAATGTTACCATTTTAAATGTAGGCCAGGTAAGGACTGACGAGGAGCTGACCATGCTTTAAATGCTCGAATTGACCATACTTTAAATACCCCGCTTGAATAAGCCGAGCCAAAACAGTTCAGGTGTTGATAATACTTGACACAAACGATCAACATTAACAGCAGACACTGAGGAAGTGCAGCTAAGAAAGTCTCTTATAGTCATCAGGGAAGACATGGTGATACTGAATCAGTTTAATCTAATGATATAAAGGTGAGTCTTTATTTTCAAATAAACATCACCTTTTAACGTCTGAAATTTTTACCATTCAATCGCAAACATCTCTGGAAAGTAAATAATACAGAAGGATACAGATATTCTGCCAAAATATGCCCTAATTCATGTAGTGCATGTGGTGGGACATAATTATAATTAGTTTGTGATATTGTGGTGTTCATATTCCACAAGGTTTACTAAAGTATTTTTTGAAAATCCTTGGATTTTCAATCTTTATGTGGGCATAACAATTTCAAAGCAATTTGAGAACTATTATTCATAAATAAAAATATAAATCAAAAGACTTCTTTTGAGAGGGTCACTTTAGCCTCTAAGCTGAAAGCTTTCACTAGCATGACTCTTTCTCATAATATAAGAGTTCTTATAAGAGTTGAGGTGACCTCGTGCTATTTTTCCAATAAGGGCCCCAGATCCCTGAAGCAGTCAAGAGTCTGTCCATGTTACCCTCAATACACCCGCTGACCCCATCACTCTTCTTTCATCCCGCAGATGTTATATGGAAGAAATGTATCTTTACTTTCTCATTCTTCATTCACTCGAATCAAAGTGCCAAATTTAGACTATTATGTTTGAAAATGTTTTTATTTATTTTGTCAGATTTAGGAGACAGCAAAATTAGGATTTCGTCTTGTTCTTTTTTTTTTTACTTGGATAACAAAGAATACAAGAACACATGTCTATCAAAAATAACTCTTTAATTGTTGGTTTGAGTTGAACTTTTAACAAGCATCAAAAAAGTTTTTTTTTGTTTTTATTAAATTTAGCAAGCAAGGTTTCCCGATGATGATGATGCTTATGTTTATTATAGAAAATGAATTCACCAAAATAAAATCATTATTTTCATTATCAGAATGCACCTGCTTCTTATAGGAAAATATACATTTCCTTCCAGAGGGTTCACAAAGGCTAGTATGTTTCAGATTTATTCACACCTCACACTCTTATTTTTCTCCTTTGTCTCGCTTTCATTTATTTTTTACACCTAGAGGTAAATAGTTCTGAAAGCTATTCCTTCTACTCTCTCGTTCGAGCTTGAACAAATAGTGGTCTGGGGTTTGGTTTTACTCCCCCTACTGCCACCTCAGGACCTCTCTGCCCAGCTAGTCTCACAAAAATCTGCCATTTTATCTTCACATCGGCCAAATTTAACTGAGAAGCGCCTACACAATGATAACTTGATTTAGCCCTCAAATATCCTCCCAGCAGATAGTTTCATCCACTTGGGAGAGATGAGAGTAGTGTCAAGCGAGCCATTCAGGGTCTGCCCTGTGAGACGAGCCGAGAGCCATGCCATTAACCCCTCTCTCTCCCTCTCTCTCTCCCTCTCCCTGAAATGGTTTTGAACCTGTTTTTCTGAGGTGAGATGGAAAGAGGGAATGCTGGGTAGAAGCGCCAGAGCCCTTTTAGTGCCGAGCAGAGACTTGAAAGTGAGCACAAGCTGTTTAAAGAGTGACCTAAAGGGTCCGTCTCCAAAGATCCAAAAAAATCAATGCGCTCTGAAAGGCCTGTACCCACCTCCCCACACAAAAACTACTGCACCCATCACTGTATAGCTCCAGATGAAAGACAGATAAATGTGTGTAAACACAATAACAGCACAAGGGCGGTGAAATTAGCTCATCAGTTTGACAGTAATCTACTGGTGACTGATTAAGCTTTTAAAAAGAGAGTAGGCTTCAGAATTGTAATCATGTAGGATACAAGTAGCAAAGATTTTTATAAATTAAAAGAAAATGTTTGGATAACAAATGTTTATTTTGGATGCTTATCACTATTTAGTTATTTGAAGCAGCCTTTTGGAATTTAAAAATGGTTAAAACCTGTTTGGATTTTACATCACTCTCTGTAGATCTAGTGTAAGTAACACAAAATTAAACCTGTCTACATGTTGATTAATAAAAAAAAAGTAAAAATAGAAAAGTACATTGTAGAACTATTAAACTTCTTAAAGTTTTTTAAAAATGAAGTGTTTCATTACCTAAAGATTTCATCAGCATCTTCTATGGTTTAAAGCTTACTTCTCTGGTAAATATATTCAGCATGGAGCCTGAAAGAGCATCTGTTCTCTTTTTTTCTGCCTGATGGCATGAGGCTTTGAGAGAAAATGTATTGTGAATTTAACAATATTTACTTTTACTTTCAAGTTTGTCCAATCTTTTGGCGATTATATAAACTATACCCAATTCATATTTAACAATATCATACAACTATTTTAATATATTGTATTCAAACAGTGAGGCATATTTTTAGAAAACATTAATTTACATAATCATAAAGTTCACATTCAGTCAATTCTGTGAAAACAAATTTTTCAACAGACAAGTGAATTAAAGTTAATAATAGAATCTCCATTAAATCTTTGGATTACAATTTAGCAGAAAAACGCCATTGGCAGGCAAAACAAGTCCCTGTATAAATCACCAGTAGTTGTAAAACAAATGAATCACCAGTAGTGGTAAAAAAAATACAGCAATTCCAACTGATATCAAGTTCCTCATTACTGTTAAAGGATTTGATTATTCAGAGTTTGGTCACTGGTGAAACCGGTTCGATGTTAATGGACTAGTGACCATTGCCATGAAGAGGCCTGAAGATCTGACTCCTATCTTATTGAGCCAATAGAACATTTTTCAAGTTAATCAGATCTGATTCCAGTCCTCTAATTAAAAGAACAAATGATTAAAGTCGATCTCTCATAGGACAGAGGAGTTCAGGAGTTATTAATTACACAGACCGGAGGAATATTGTGACACTTTTTCTATGTTATTGTTTCTATGTATGATCAAGGAAGTTATTGTTTAAATCCGCACCACGTCTCTCCAATCCACAAATCAAGACAAAGAACAAACTAGTAAAATCAAAGACACAAGCTATGCAATGAAACAAATGTAAATTGTTAATAATATTATTTGCTCATGACTGTATGAGAGGGATAAGACCTAAACACTTGATTTACAGGTTAGTTAAAAAGATATAGGCAAGTTTTATCACTCATAAGGAAAATACAATATATATATATATATATATATGAATATATATATATATATATATATATATATATATATATATATATATATATATATATATATATATATATGAATATATATAAAAAACATGTCCACCTAAATTTCTTTACCTAGAAGTCCTATTTCTGAGAAAAAGTAATTAAATCACAACACATCATGACCTATCTCTGACTCTGTAATCCTTGCATTGCAGGAATTCATTACGTGACTAATGCAGAGTGGCCTAATTCAAAATAAATGGCAGCGAAATGAGAAAGCCATGACAGCAAGGGTTCAAAGACAATTAGCGGGTGCCAAAGCAGTGAGGCGGTGGCACATGACAGTAGAGGTGAGGGTCGCTGCACTTTTGAATCTCATTTCTCATTTAATGCAGCTTTTGGAAATCTTTTTCGACATGTACTGTTGCTCCTTGGGCTATGGTTTGAAGAAACGCTCCATATTTTACATTTTGTTAAATAAAAACATAAAGAAAACTAAGCGCATATAAAAACACACATAACAAAAGTTTGTCGCAGAAAACACTCTTGCTTTGATCAAAGGCATAGACTGCAAAGGTTGCAGATTTCACGAGGAAGCTGAGAAGATGAAATGTGTAAAGATTAAATCAGGAGAATAACAGAAACACAGAAGAAATGTCATAAATTTAGGACTGTGGAATGAAAAGATAAGAACCTGGTGCTTAAGATTCATTGTTCTCTTTTGAATTTGCACCTCTGCATCCAATGTTTTTAATCTTGTATACCTTACTTTCATATTTTTTTACCAAATATTCTATAAAAAAAGGTTTAGTCTTTATACTCTACCTTTTCTGTTTTTGTTGAACCTTTGTCAGTTCAGTAAAGGTAGATATCAAAACTGCAATTCAGAAAAAATATCAATTTTGGGCATTCAAATTGTTGTTGGCACTTGTGTTGCACACTTTAAATTTGAGCAGTGCAGTTAATGGTATATCATTTGTGAACAATTCCAATACCATAGAAACATAATTATCTCAGATATGTCCCTTTTCCACTAAAGAAAGCGGACAAGTTCCATGAGAGCTGCCTTATTGAATTATTGGTAAAAATCATGCTTGCAACACTCAAAAAACATATTTTCATGAAAAAAGTAATAAAAATCTGTTCCTGTATATGCATTTTAGAAAAAAAAAAGAATTTGTACTAAAACTTTAAGAGGATTGCGTCCTTTCTATCAATATTTCACATATATTTTTAAATTTGATTACTGTATCAGTAACTCTGAAGTAAAAAATTTTTTTTGCTTTTGAAACCCAAAACTGTCTTTAAATTGTAGCATTTGTTTCCATCCATTTTCATTTAATGGATTTGTTTATTAAAAAATAAAAATTTTACTGAGCAGTATTAAAAAAATTCTAAAATGAAACAACTTCTCCTAAAAATGGGACATTTATTTAATTATTGTGAACCCAACGTGTTCTTGCAGCATTCTTACAAAATGAGGAACATCATGAACATCACAAATACTGCTGGGTTATGTTGTACTATTTAAACATGCCTTCAGAGTGAGATGTGCCAAAAAAAGCATATTTAAACAAAAATATAAAGCTCACCATGAAGATGGTTGGAGATTTTGAGGCATTTGTGTTTTTGTTAGCTTGTGATTTTATTTTTTGCACCAATTTTTCAAAAGACAAGCATCTTGACATGTGCAGACAGAGTGTTGTGTGAAATTCTTTGTGACACAACCATTTTTCAAAATAAAAGTTTGTTCAGACAAACTTGGATGCAAATGGAATTTCTTTATGGCTCAATACATACTGACACACAGCCTGGTGTTGTGCAGCAGACCATATAAAAACTTACAAAAATTGGTTTTCAAGATTGTTTGATGTCAACATCCAATTCCTGTGAGAGGAAGTCCAGTTCACAAGTTCAAACAAGGTTTCTCAGATGTAACAGCATTCTCACACCACAGTTAAAGTGTGCTTCTGAAGACTGTATTTACTCCATTACTGTTTATGACACTTAAGAAAAAACATTATAAAAAGTTTTAATTTCATGGACATTTGTAAGTACTTTGTGATGTATTTTTGTGGCGGCAACCTCAACGACAGTTATTATATCTGGATCTGATTGTGATGTCAATTTAATATTTAACATTTTAATTGTACTGTTTGACAAGAAATGTAAGTTTGTTATATTGAAAATGAAACATCCAGTTCTTTCAAACGGAATTATGCTAATCAGTTATGTTCTGAGGTGACAATGGTCACCCACAAACCTTATCAGGTTCATCTCAACAACAAGACCCTGTAATTAAGCATGAATATGGTGATTTCGACAAACACACAGAAGTCGACATGAATATTAACATGAGATGCGCTTTTAGATGCTGAATGTCAGTGGGAGGCAAGTTGTACACTGCTAAGTCAGAGTTTGCTCAAGGCTAGAAGCGTAAATAAGCATTAAAAATACTAAACACCGAAGTATAGGTGAGACTCTGAAACTTCTGCTTGCTGTTTTGCCCTTTGGAGGTCTGGCCGTCAGTCTTTGTCTGCGCTTTCTCTCTCCATTTCGAGAGGCCTTGAGGTTTATCTTTTGTGGGTGAGATAGAATCAGTGGTTAGGTTGACAGCCACTATGGGAGTTGAAGAAACAAGCACCTTTTCCTGCTGCAAACTCTTGCCATTGGCTGCCTGTTTGTTCCTCCTCGGCACAATCAATACATCCGATGAGATTAGGGGAGGACTTAATTTGATAATGCTCAAAAAAGCAATTAAATTCATGCTCACTGTTGACTAATTGGACTGTCACGAACATTTAAACATCTTCAGGTAATTCATGACAGCACCAAACACTTTCTGGTGCACTGTAAATATCGAATGTGGGGTGTATTCTCATAAGAGCTGTCAAGATTTAGCTGGGGGATACATCTGGTTATGAACGCATCTGTGTTTAAAGCGATCATACTTGAAATTAGGTGAGTGTGGGTGCAGCTTTGTATGAGGTTTGACATATTGTTTATCGTATGTCCTTTCCAGGATGTGAATATTAACGCTATTATACAGACCCAAGGGTAATATGGCATCACAGTTAATTGAATCAATAGATCTAAAATGCTTTATGGGGAGAAGAGCTGCCAAAAGTCTTTGAACTGCTTTGAGCTTCATCAAAAGTATGAATCAAACAGTATTTTAATTTGGTGCATATATTAAAACATAGACAGAGAGGTTTTGCTATGGTTAGAGGCTCTGGCCCTCAGCTATAAGGCTTTCACCTGTACCTAGCAGCTTTTTCTGAAATAAAATTTACTCTTTAATGGTAGAATGGGATCAAGATTGATGAATGAATGATTTTTTGTTTACACTAATGCTTTAATTCTTTAAACACATAAACAAGGAAAGTCATGCTATACAACCAAATGAGCTTGTTGAGTTCATTTCAGTCTAGGGACCACATGCAGCAAAGTGTGACCTTCTATTGGGTCGCACAACAAATCATAAAAAAAAAATCTAATCATAAATGTCAAAACTGTTCTTTATTTGTTTGTATTTTTTCAGTTTATCTTGCTGCTAAAAACAGTGTTTATATTCTGCACTATTAATTGTTAACTAGAAAACAGTGACATATTTCAGCAAATACATTTCATTACTGTTCTTAAGTGTGTTTTGGCTTCTTTGTACTTGTATAGAGTATCCACACAAATGCACGCACATACGTGCACACACGCACACACACACTCTCTCTCTCTCTCTCTCTCTCTGTTGGTTTAATTTAATTGATACATCATAATTTCGTTTCATCATAGCTATTTTCTATTATAAGTTGAATAGTTTATATTAGTATTAAGGATGACGAGTGGTGTGTCAGTTTTTGAATTGTTTCTCTAGCATGGAATACAGGGTGTGTTTAGACCCTTCATTTTGAGGAACTGTGGAAACAAAACTCAGACACCGAGAGACATACTGGGAACCAGCCAGAATCTATTTATGGGAACTCTTCCTTCTAGGACAGTTCTGGGAGGGAACAGATATAAGTTGGAAGACAAGAAGAAACGCCATCTTTTAAGCCTGGTTTGAAAGAGCGGAGGGAGTGAGATTGCCACTGATGAAAATAAACAATATTATGTTAAATGTATAATTCACAAATACTAAGAATAATGGGATTGGTTACAACTCTACAACACACAAGCTATTACAGAGCATTAAGTTATTTTTAAATTGTAAGCTTTTGCTGCAATTTTTTTTATTAAGTACTTTTTACAGTAAGGGATTGGTACAGTTAATCAAATATGGTTTAAATGATCCTTTTTCCATTTTACTTCAAACCAAAAGTTTGTCTACTTAATAAATAAGCAGAAAGTACCTACAATTAAATGGAAGTTACCCCTTTCATTAAAAAATATAACAAATAAAACACACTTACTTCTGTACAGCCTTTGTTCCGAATGAAGCACCAGGACCCTGGTATTTAATCCTGAACTTGTTTAAGTCATTGAAAAGCTAATAATTACAAAAGTGTCAAGAATTAAATTGCAGAACAAATGCCTTTATGTATCCCTGAGACAGCGATAATTCCTCACAACAAGGACATCTCTGAGGTTAAATACATTACAATGAATCACTACCATCCACAACTGCATAACTAAATGACTCGTTTAATACATTAGACGCTTTCCAGGAAAACCATAGATAAATAAATGTTTCTGAAACAAATCGGAATAAGAGAAAGCATGTAACAAAAACAAAAGAATTCAGCTAAATATATGATGTTATGAGCCATATAAAAGCCATTGCCCTTGTCCTATATCTCTGCCTTGGCCTAATGAAGTCATCTATTGTTTCTGCCCATTGGCCAAACAACTTTGAATACAAGGATGTAGCAAGATAATTGTCATTCCCATAATTGTGCAATTGTGAAGCATTCAATTCTCCAAACCCTTCATTCTGCCATGGGGCACAACCAATGGAGCCCATTTAATTCCTTTTCATAAAAATCAATAGAGTCCTTTAGGGGGACAGAGGTAAATGAGTCTATTAAACAGGAGGCTGTAATCAATGCTTAATGAATATGGGATGTCTTGAGTGGGGTTAGAGAGGGTCAGGCACACGGACGTGTTTAGCATTAGCTTCTGTAGGTCTAGATTCAATCCAGGAAAAAATGATTCAAAATGGCAGCTTTATAATGCCTTTGAAAATACCTCAATATCACTGACAAGTAAATAAAGTTTGTAGGCGGACCAAATCATTTTTTAAATTAACTGGTTCATGTTGGATTGCTTGAACATACAGCACACCCTCACTAATCATCCGATAACCATGTTAAATCCCCTGAGAATTAATCACCTTTTGATGCCTTTTCACCAGAGTATCTATAAAAGATCTAGTTTCACAACACGCCTTGGTCTTGTTTACAATTGTAATTTACAATGCAGTACTCCCATGTTTTATTTGCTGTATTTAAATGTATTTTCAATGGATAATTCAGCCTCAACTGTTGTCTCGTCTTGTTATTATCTGATGTTCCTATACTACTGTGGCTTGGTGTGTTTACTTGGCCTAAAATTTTAAACATTTGACCTTCATTTTTATTCATTGCGTTGTGAATCAAGTTGGATTGATTATCAAATTACAGCAAAGTATGTCAAACTACTTACCCCATCAGATTTGAATCATATAAATTTGTATGGGTGACATTGGAAAAACAGACAATAATACAGGCAAATTAAATAACCGCAATGATTTTTCAGTCAATATGTTACTAGAGATTCCAAAACCAAAGCATGCATCTCTCAAAATCAAACTTTCTTCTCTTTCATACATTAATTATAGGTGTGCAAATGAACATTTATTATACTGTTCTTAAAATTTTGTTTTATGTTACAATTTTATGGAATTCAAATGTAATACATTATTTCTTTAACAACACCTTATCAATTTAATAAAAAAAATGCATCAATTTATTGTAGGTCAATTAAAAAGCCAATAGCAATTTGCCCATATCACATCTCCTTTGTTCATTGCTGTTGTATTTCATTCAATAAATACCTGACCTGTCTCTCTACTTTTTTGTGAACTAGTTTATCGCTGTTGCTGTGTGATGACTGATGTAAAACTGAAAACAAGAAAAGAAGTAACAGGAATGAGAGAGGGAAAAGTGAGAGCAGAAGGTGCTTTATGAGCAATGGTTTTACTGTCCAGCTGCTGAGGTTCACAGATGGCCGAATGCGTATGACAGTCAAAATGCAAGAATTGATGGCACAAAAGTCAGGCAAATTTTCTCTGGACCAGTGATAGCACCCGTTTAAATAACCCACTGGCCATGCACGCTTACCTTTCATTTCAAACCGGTTATGCCCCTCACCTGAAATCCCTTAATAATAGAAATCCAATATGTGTATATCACTGCAAGAGCTTGAGATAGTTTTGAATTAGCCTTAATAATAACGCTATAAGGATAGTGGAAGAGAGTGTGTATCGCTCTATGTGTGCGTGTGGAGAGAGTTTAATGAACTGTGTACAGCGTAATGAGAAACCTGTTGTCATGTGACTGAGACCTTGGAAATGAGACGCCTCTCAGAATTCACAGCACAACAGATGCTAATAAGAAAACTTTGTGTGTTGTGTTAATAAGCAGCAGAGCTGAACGCAAATCTTTCCAGACCATAAAGCTCAAGCCAAGCAGAGAACTCTATGCTGACTTACTAACTAAACACCTTCATGATGACTCTCTCGCTTCGTTTCTCTCTAAGTCTGTCTATGTAATCTATACTTCAATTATTAACTGCATCTTTAATCAACAGACTGAAATGTAAATGGAAAAAATCTATAAATATATATATTTCCAACTCTCATCTTTTTCTTTCATAATGAAAGTGACTCCGAAAGTCCAATCTCCTCTCTGTGTCAGAGAATACAGAAGAGCATTGACCAGGATATGATAGATATGTGCTCTCCATAACCACAAAGAAAAAGGGAAAAACTTGTATAAATTTTTCAGATAAAACTTTTAAATGCTAAAAATAAAGGTTGCGACTATAGTTATTTCACATAAAAGCATGCCTTGGGTCTTATTTCTTCAATAGGACTGATCCTCATTCATCACTTTATGCAAGATTCACATCCTAACTTCAGATCAGCTCCCCATCACAATGAATTTTTACGCCCACTCATAAAAGGAATCCATTTCCATCTTAATTCACTGAAGGATCTCTTCAAACCTAGCCCGGGCACAAATTAATCTAATTTCAAACCCCCGGAGAGATGTGTAATACATCCTCTCTTGTCATAGAGTAATGACAGAGCGCTTCCCATGATTCCTGCGACATGTGAGAGCCAGTCATGACAGAAACATTTGTTATGGTAACCAGGTTAACCAAGCAGCAGTTGCATTAGAATATCAGCACACTTCAAACTTAACTTAAAGTCAGCGTTCTGTATTTTAGTGATTCATGTTAAGGTCAAACAGGTTTGTTCAAAATGTGATTTTTTTTGTATATTTATTTAATTTGCTCATTTATTTACCCATGTGTTTTAAATTACTTTTTTTAATTGAATGCACACTTTATACACTCTAGACACATGTTTTGTTTTGATGAAACAGGACAAGTTGTCAACGATGATTGTGTTTTTCAAAAATAGTCAAAACTAAATAAAATGCTGATTTGAAAATGCAACAATTGAAAATGTAACATTTTCCAACCCATAAAAGGAATTCATCCTTTTAATGTAAAAGTATAATGCTGAATAATGGTTCTTTAAAAAAAAAAATCACACCTCGTCTTTGTTATCTTCTGAGACTGAAATCGCAAAGTCTTTAATCTATGGTTTGATCATAGGTTTCATAAAGATAACATATATGGACAGATAAACCAATGTAAGTAAAGTAACTAATCCCAATAAAACAATAGATTTTATGCATCTATTATGTTTAAATGTATTGAGCGTCCTACTAACTTATGCACAAAACCTTTCATATAGTAGGAGGTTTCGTTAACAGACAAATTTGTTAATTAAAACACAGCAAAATTAAGGACATACGCCGGAAAAATTCAATGAAGTTTCAAGACCCACTATGTTTTTTTTCTAAAGTGCACCAAGGTGAAACCCTTTACCTGAAAATTCTCAACAGTTTCAGAAGGTTATGGTCTAGGATTCATCCTTTTCCTTTTACTCACCAAATTTTACCATAACTATTATCCTCCGCATGAATTAACACAAAAACACCCTGCCCCAAATATGTCATTTATCCTGACATCAACCTGGAATTCCTTGTTTGGCAACACAAAAGGTGGCAACACTACACACAGTGCTACTCGCCGTTGGACGAAGAAACAAGTTCTAATCCTGATATAAGGTCCGGTGAAGTTACGAAGTAACTAGTTACAAGCTATATGTTTATTTGTGTCAAGACATTTTGGTTTTCAATAAAAAAAAAATACCAGACAACTCTGGTAAAAACATTGCCTTTGTAGCTCTGATCATAAACTGCCTGGATGAAAATGCTCTAAAACCCTGATAATAGAAGTCTTGCGAGTGTATGTCATACATCTTAAGCATCGCTCCTTCACCTTTGATTGTAAACTATCCATTTGGGCAGACTGCTGTTGTGGCAGCCACGTCTCCCTAAGCGTTATTCGTGGCCAGCCGTTATCCTTTCATATGACGTCTTTAAAATGAGCAGCGTGCACCGGTGTGACACATTTGAGATTGCTGCTGGTTAATCTCCTGATCAGGAGCGTTAGTCTATCTGTTGCATTTATCACATCCCTTTTCCGCTCCATGAATAATGCAGCTGAAGTGTCCAGAGGCGTGCTGTGCAAAATAAATATAGTACAGGGCAGCTGTTTTGTAATTACCATCGTCTAGAATACACTAAACCTATGGATTCGCCCTCGAAGAGGAATCAACCTCAAGCACATCTCGCTCACCATCTTAAGCGTTAATTTAAAATCAGTTTTCCGAAAGTCTTCGTTGCAAAAGCAATTACGACTTGGAGAATAAATATTTAATCTGTGCATTCAGAGGTGATTTGTCATCCTCCTCAATGCCTGACCTAAAGCAGCCTTACAGGGGAGAGGTTTAATTTGCTTCAGCAGCTGGGGAAAAGCTATGGTTTGGGGCATTTCCTTTTTTCTTTCCTTTCTTCTCTCTTTCTAATACTGTTTTGCTCTTCCAGGAATCACGAACCACAGGCTTTGACAGGGTCTATCAAAACACACGACGGGAGTCCTTTAAAGCAGAGACGTGAAGACATGCCACTGAAGCTTGAATGTGTCACATAGATAACTGCTCAGCTCTGATGCACAACAGCCCTCCTGACAACTGTTTTATCACCTAATAACACATTTATAATTTGTTTGTGTGTTTTTGCTGGAAACGTTAAAACAACTCTTGACTCAAGCAGTCAAGTCAAAAAAATCTGGTGCTTTGGTTATGAAATGTCAATGTTTCACTTTTAAATCTTCGATTCTTAACCAAAAATGCCCCCCAAAAGGATGTGGACAGCAATACACAGGGAGAGTTTTGAGAGTCTATTTCACTAGCTCAAACACGTTGTGAGTGATTTGTTTTCGAGAGGTGATTTTAACCGTAGTCACCATATTTAAAAAGACAAGATGATGAAAACACTTCAACAGACTCTCTGGTTTGTTTTTAATAAGAATTTTAGGAGTAACAGCTTCGTGAAGCAGCTCCGGAACATTCTGCTCTGCTCACACTTGGTAATAAAAATGTAGGATATAACTCTTTTCATCAATGCTATATAACATGTACTGCCCAAAGTTAGTTCATTTAATGCCACGCATGCCAATGTACAACACATTTGTAGTCAGTGTCGACAGTTTATTCACAACCTTTGTGATAGGAATGTTCTCGAGTTACATGTTGAAATATTTTATAATGAATACATATTTAAAGTGTAATTAATAAGCCCTATTAGATAAGCTGATTGGCAAAATACTCCTAAACTTATAAATGCCTAGTATCACAAGGGAAGATGGCAAACAATGGCAAAGGGGAGAAAGCCGCCTGTCAGAACAAGGGGTATGGAACCTAGGACCATTCCTCCAGAAGAGCATTGATGGAGTGGAGCCTGGGAAGCTTGCACAAACTTTGATGATATACTGGATTATCAAATGAGCTTTAGTGAAGCCACCTGATTCGTTTGCTAATTTACTCCTCCAAAACATCCTTTGATTGATTAATTTGCGTAATTTAAAAGTTTCTGATCATGTCCTTTCAGAAATAAGAGAGCTCAGGCTTGTGAAAAATACTGACATCTCATGGAGGTCTGTCTACTTGGGAATTTGGTTTTAAATCCAGAAGATAAAATAAACTGTAAAAAAAAAAGAGATTGTAAAAAAGAGATTCAAATAAATTATTTCTAAAAGATGTTCAATAAACATGCAACTCTAGCAAATGCATATATCAAGGATATCATAGAGTTTGCAGTAATAATAGAATATGTATTTAATGCACAAAGAGTTCTAAGACATCTGAGTTCAATGCAAATTTCAGGGCTTTGTTTAGAGAATCCTGCTGCTGGCTGTCCTCTTGGGACACTACGATCATCCCTTGGCTCAGAATCATAATGTATGTCAGGTTGATTGGTAACTAAAATGCATGCGAGTGTTTGGTTGTGGACAGCTGTCCATGCTATCTCCTAGCCAAGTTAGTTAGAATAGACGTGGCAGACACTTCTAAACATGCTTCTAAATAGGACTTATAAAAGTGAGGAGTACAGCATATATACTTCACTACTTACTTTTGGACTATGCACTAAATTGTGTATTTAAATAGTTTGTATATAATTATTTATAACTTTCATTATTATACAATGCATATTTTATTGACACAATGTACAACATATGTACAACATATGTTTGTATATTTTTTTGTTTTTAATTGTTTGTTTTTGACTGTGTATGAAAGCATACATGCTTTTTTTTTTCCTGTGTGAAGATTAAAGCAAGATTAATTTACTGTTTTCAAGAAAAAAAAGTTAATTTACTTGATGATGTATTTTAAACTGAGACATTTTAGAGTTTAGGGTTAATTATTTTGTTGTATTTATATGTAATAAAATGGGGGACTCTCACTAGCATTTTTCAGCATCTCATTTCTGTAAGGTCCCTCTAGTATATCAACATAAACACAAACACACACTCATCTGCCCCTGATGTGCATTTCACACAAATCACAGTCACTGTGACTTTGAAACAGAAATGTCAAATATTGTCATTTGACATTTCGACATTTTCACACATGAATTTTTCATAAATGACACATTCTGAAGGATGGCTATTCTTCCTGCCAGACAAAAGAACTAAAGATAACATTTAACACTTAAACAGAGAAAAAAATCCTCATCTAAGTGAAAGCCTAGCTTAAAAAGCACTTCAGACTTCGAACACCCCCACATATCCCACTTCCCTGCCATCCCTGATGCTGCTAGCCTGCTAAACCTCAAGATATTCCCTCCTGACCTCAAGCACCTGTGAGAGTGTGTTTAGAGAGCACATGATGATCCAATATTTCTGACGCGCTCAACATGTCATGTTCTATCTGCAGTCCACTCCTCTACAAGAGCTTCACTTCACCCAGGTCAGTGGGTAGTGAGGACACACTGTGACTTCACACACTTAACAGTTCTACAATAAAAAAATACTTTGCCCCCCCAAAAAAGCCCCCCTCAAAATGTAAATGATAATGAAGTTTTTTTCCCCCTCAAGACAATAAAATGTGATAATTTTATTTAGAGGATCTTAAGCTGTTTTTAATTCAAGATTGTATGTATAAATAATAATGCAAGTTCTAGCAGTTGGGCTGCAGGAAAGTCAGTATCACCCTAAAAGCATTGGGGTAAAAGTGCAGAATGGCAGCTGAAATTTACAAAGCCAATCCAATGGGCAACCTCTTGCTCTTCCTATCTGTGGAAAATAGGAAGTGAATAAACTGTAGTACCTCGACAAGCCACAAGGGGGTCAGAAGTTAACAAATTACTGCTCAAATTTGAAATTTGAGTTGAAAATACACCCCTGCTGCTGTAAAGTTTTTTTTTTAATTCAGACCATTATTAACTCAGAGGGTGTAAACTATTTTTACATTTGTTTGATTAAAATCAAAAAGGCAATTTAAACCTTCAGCCAATCAGACATCTGTGCTGCGCCTATGTCCCGCCTCTCTGGATCCATTTTTAGTTACTGGTGATGCATTTCCATGATGATGATGACTGGCTATGCTCATTTTGAGCCTCTTTTATCTTTCGTAGGAAACCACAGCATGCTTTCGTCCATGTTAAATACAGTCAATGAGCCAGTAATTTTACTTGCTATGTAACTCTGTTATTGATGAAAACACTTTTACTGTAGATAGAAGGATTTACTTGTTCTGTAAATCTGGATACTGAAATTAATCAGTTTTCCCCCCTTTTCCTAAATTTTACCATTCATGTCGAGAATTCCATTTGGTTTCTCAGTTCAAAGGGGGAAAAACTGATTAATTTCAGAATTCAGATTTACACAATAAGTAAAATCTTCTATCTACAGTAAAAGTGTTTTCATCAATGAAAAACACAAAATATTCACCACCTGCATGTTTGAGGACAAATATGAACTATTTGCCTTATCAACTGTGAAATACGTTTGTGGAGATAATAACTGATTAAGACAAGGCCTTTAATCAATTGAATGAAATGATTGTCAGTAATTATTATAGTAAATTTAACATAAAGTATAATTAATTAATTAGTTGAATACAAAGTACAATAATAAAAATTATTTTCAATAGTTTGAAAGCTTTTAAATGAATTTTTAAAAAGCTTTTTTGAATGAAACTTTCAAATGAACTACATTGACAAGGCTGTTATTTTTGTAAATGAATGTCATCAAACACTTGAAAAGAAAACACCAAGAAAAAAAATAAAATTTTCACAACAAAAATTAAAAGTAGATTTTGGCCAAAGGAAAAGCTGAATGAGACAGAAGCAAAATGACACTTTATTTATCTAAATGTGTCTGCTAGACACATTTGCTTTGTTTCCTTCAGAGGGACAGCGTAATGAACACAAACACAAGGTCGACCTCCATCACATTTACATCTGATGGCCTTTTCAAACAACTGTGCTTGTTGTTCCTCCGTCTGCTCTAGAGTATTTTTCATTTAGTCTGATCTCCCCAATACTTTATTCCCAAACAATATATGTTTGCCTACACTCAACATTCAGCAGAAGCTAATTTAAGCGCATGGCAGCAAAAAAAAGTTCACAATTCATGTTTAATGCATAAGCATGAGAACTTCCTTCACCTCAACACCCTGAACTGCAGTTTGGATTTATGACAGACCAGCGACCAGTGTGTTGAAATTGTTCTATATGATAATGAGATTTATACCTTGAAACACTAGGAATAAGTCAATGTATGGTTTAGTTGGGATCCAGAGAAACACAAATTTGTTTTGCATAATATTCTTCCTTTCTTAACTCTTAGAATCTGTTGATTCACATCTTAAGATTGAAGAGTAATTGCTAACTATCTACAACCTGAAATTTTGTTACAGGCCGGTACTTTGGTGAAAGCTGACATAAATGCAAATAAAAAAAACAGTAATATAAAAAACATATTTTTTTCCCTATGTTTAATGTAAAAATGGTAATTTAGGAAATATTTTTTATTTGATTTGTGGTTTTTTTTGTATTCTTTCAGAATTAAATATGGATTGGTAAGTTATGGTACTTATAGCTTTGTACAAACTTCAGGCACCACACACATTAAATCTCTGAAGAACATAATTTTTATGTGTAACTTTTTGTGTAACATGGCCTTTTAAATCTGAAACAGAAATACAAATTCATTAAAAAAGTAATTTTTGGGTACACCGAATTCACAACCACCTCCATCCTGAACCACTAAATGTAGCAGAAACCAGATAATTAATCTTCATTAGTCTTTAAAACTCTGGTAGAACCTTGAGAAGCATGCCGAGAACACAGTGTTAATAAAAAAAACATGCATTTTTAAAGCTTCTGTCTGTAGTGAGAAATATCACCTTGCAAATGAGAGATTCTCATTAACTCATGCACTTTAAAAGAGAAGGTGAAATAAACTCCAAAAGGGGCACAATTTAAGCTTCAGTAGGACCCAATTCTTCAACCGAGCAGAAACAGCAGACACTGATGCCAACATGATACAGAGTAAAACAAGTAGAAATTTTTAACTTCTGCCTGCTCTACTTCGGGACGAGCAGAGGAGGTATAACAAAAAGAAAGTTCATTCTTCACTTCCTTCGCACTCTTCCTTTTTTATTTCTAGTAACTCAATTTCATGCTCCATCGCCATATCTACACAAACACCCCATGAATGAATTTCAATGCAGGGATTTCAAAGTAACTGAGTATTTCTTAAAGTCCCCTGATATGGGGTTTTATTTGTCAGGGCTGGTGTGGAAGGGGATGTATTCTCTCTTGAGTGCAGGTGTGGATCCTTACAGCACTGCATCGTCCTAAAGGAAGACATTTTTAAATAGGGTTCTCATGATCGAATTTGTGTTTATGGAAAATTAGATGGATCCTTGCAAGGATACTGATTCGCAACAGCATGATGGTAATGCAATAACTCACCCTTAATATTTTAGTGTTATGGATGGATTTTGTTGTCTAATGAGCCTTTCACAAAAAAATGTGTCATTATTCTCATTGTCCTATCCTATCTCTTAGATGCAAGGCATTAAATATTAATGTATACATACTATATTATGCAACTGGCAACTAGTTTTGGTTATAACCCACCTTTCTCTGAATGTGAAATATGTAAGTAAGAAGTAAAACTAAAAATTAATGGCTGAACATATGTTATGCAGATTATATACAAGTTGGCATACAGTATTTCCTTAAAGTTCAAATCTAGTTTTACAGGCAGACTTTGTGCTGACTTTGAGCTGTACTACACATTAGTGTAACACCTTAACAATTGAAATACAGTTATGCACATTAAATTAAATTAACAATAATATTAAAAATAATATTAAATGTTAAATGTAAATGTTTACAGTCTCATTAAAATTGAATACAGTCTCAAAACGGGACAATAATTACAATGCAGTTAACATAAAACATACCAGATTAAAAATGTCCTCACGGGCACCCATATTTTTCAGAAAACAAGTTAGAATAATAAGATTAAAGTCAGAATTCTGAGATAAAAGTTAGAATTCTGAGAAAAAAAGTCAGAACTTACATTTTATTTTCTACAGTGGCCCTAACCGTCTTCCGTACACAAATGACATTCACAGGGGTTTACAGCTATCCCCACCATTGGTCCAATCTTTGATTTGTGCTGTCACATGATCAGAAACAGGCCCAGCTTCATCTCAAATGTGACCTGACATGCAAAAGCAAATCTGGTAAATACCCAGTAAATATACAGGTCGGTTGCCGACCTTAACCATGCTTTACCTTTTGGTAAATCCACTGCTGCGTAAAATATAAAAATTGAGCACAGGCTTAATTTTTATTTATTTTTTTGCTGATTAATCTCTGAAAAAAACAAGCAATCAAATTTCTGTTCCAAGCAAAGCTGAATGGACCCTCTCATATGTGAACGTGTACACTGCCAGAGTACAAGACCTTGTACTCCACATGCGAATGTCGTAAAATGTGCCGGTGAAAACACAAGGTCCATTACACACTCGTAATGAGGGTCTGTGACCACACTCTCAACTGTATTCAATCAAGCTCATTACACACTCCATTCCATTACTGACAATCTGCAGTCTGCTTGTCATTAAAAACTCAAACACTGGTGAGGTGATGAGCACAAAACAGAAGGGAAGGGGGTTCGATTGCCGGAACAAGTTTTTCAAAAACTCAACTCTGTGACCTTTTAAATTGACTAGTTTAAATTTTTTACATAAAAGATATGAAATACTTATTTTTTTTTTGTCTCATCTAATAAAACTTATTGTAAAGAAATCATCTAGAAGGACACCAGCACTCATTCAATAACAGAATATCTGTTACATTTAAAAGAGTGAGAGAAGCTAATAAAACACACGTCAACCTACATAAAACAAGCAAATATTGAGTCAATCAATGAATGTCCTGCGCTAGCCACTCTGTTTTTACTTTAATCTTGCAGAGGCTTTTATTGTAAAATCTGTTCGTTTTTCATATTTCATTTTTCATATTGGAACATCAGTGAGTCAAGGCCCCACACAGCATCAATCTCCCCTTATTTTCCTGCAAGACCTTGTTGCCAATATCTCATTGCTTTGTGAACATAATAAAATAAAATAAAAAAGATTGCTATGTTATTCACACTCCTCAGTCTAGCTGGACATACAGCGTGATTTCACCCAGATTGCATGGATTCGATAGAACACTATAGCTGTCTCAATCATAAAAATGAAGCTTCCAATTGTGTTTTTTTTACTCTTACTAATTAAACATTGAATACAAAAATTGAATACATATTATCACAAGGTGTCAAATATCCAAATAATATTAATTCAAACTAATTGGTAAAAAAAATTGTGTTTAATGCGATAGCTTCCTACACTCATAAAATGAATCGTTGGATCAACATAAAAAAGTTGTGGCATCACATTATCCAACCTTATTTTGAGTAGATTGAATGAAATTGAAGTATATTTCATCCAATAAGATCAAATCATTTTAAATACATTCATATTATGCAATTAACAATTTAATCTCGTCAAATCAACTTAATATAACTATGGCACATTCACTCAAAACTGAAATGTTATCTGTATTTTAGGCAGATTGAGCCAATAAGATCAAATAATTCTTATTTAAAATATCTTGTGCAATTAACTTGTACACACTTTACTTTTAGTGGATCAACATATTATAATTATGACACACTATTTCCACGCAATTGAATTGTACTCTCATCACAGCAGTTTAATCTACAAATAAACACAATAATCTCAATGAAAATGTGTTTGGTTTTTATTACAATTTCAAACCACCAAACTAACTTTGAAGAGCTAGCAGCTATGCCAAAGACAAAACTGGAGAGCAAAGAGGTTATCCCCAATCTGATCATCCCCCATCTCAATTGTAAGTCATGTGGAGAGCCTATATTCTGAGCATGCACAATTCAAGTAATTGACTCAATTCAGTTCTTATTAGTTGTTTTAACATAAAACAATTAAGGAATTATAAGTGACCTTTTATTTAGTTCAGACTTATTCAAAATAACAATGTAGATACAATAAGCTGATTAATTAAATTTATTTCAAAAGTATGTATTTGATCTAATTAAACAACACTCGGATCTCATTATTTTTGAGTGTATGAGACCCCTTGGACATGCAAAAAATGCACTTAGACTGGCTATTAATCAGCTTGTGGCACTTCCTTCAGCTTTCGCTCCGTTGATGATAATTACAATGAGGTTAATGTAAAACATAACAGATTAAAAATGTCCTCATGGGCACAAAGTCAGAATTCTGAAAAAAAAAAGTTAGAATTTTGAGATTAAAGTCAGAATTCCTAGAAAAAAAGTCAGAACTTTAATTTTATAGAATTTTACATTGGCCCTAATCCTCTTCCGTACACAAATGACATTCATATGGGGTCATATTTACATAACAGCTATTCCCAGCATTGGTCCAAGCTTTGATCTGTGCTCTCACATGATCAGAAACAGGCCCAGCTTCATCTCAAATGTGACCTGACATGCAAAAGCAAATATCATCTGCTTGAGTGGCCATAGCAGACAGGCAATTACAAGGATGTTGACAGAGAGGCATGCCAGGTCTTCTTTTAAGCTCACAGAAATGTTACACACACTCGGGAGTCTGGTGAAAAGAGTGCCTCATGAACAAAATGACCTTGCAGGAAACGAGAGGAAATCAGTGAACGCATCCCTTTAAAGATTGCTGCACCATTACATGTGAAGATGTTTATACTTCAAAAGAAAATGACCCTGTGTAAAAGTGTACGGTCTATAAGGGAAATATAAAGCAAAAGTGCTGGAAAGAAAAATACTATAATTATTATAGAAAATATTAACTCATGAAGGAAAACTACACCAAAGTTTCCGAATTCTTGGCAATGCAGCATATCCTTCCAAGTTCTTTAACTCTCCTGTAATATTTTATCTTCCTATCAACTCAGAACGCTTTAGAGGACATACGAACACTCACTCCCATATTATTAATTTCACAAATGGACTTAAGCTAATTGGGGGCTATTATTCTGTTGTATGACACATTAGTCCAGTGGTCACCTTCAAGAACATGTGCTGACAAGTCTACACTTTTTGGCTATTAACATTCTCATTAGGAGTGAGATGAAGTGGCTTCTATATGATCAACACCATACACAAATTCACCTTGCAGAAAGGGCAAATGATGCTGAGTAATATTAACTGCCTTTAACAGGCAGGAAAAAATAAACAAAAAAGGCACAATGTTAGAGCGGTAATCATTCAAGCAAGTCATTCGCAACAAAGATTTCAGATAAGCTGAATACTTAAAGCTATCAATTAATTTAAGTATTACTACACTACATTGCTGTTTTTACTCGCACCTATAGCCATGAGCCCTTCATTACTGAAAGAATAATGTCTCAGATACAAAAGACCAAAATTACTTTTCTCTGTAGGGTGAGGAGCCCCATCACTTGGGAGGAGTTTGGAGTAGAGTCCCTGGAAGAAAATAAAGACAGAGTAGGAAAAAATATTTTTTTTGTAGGTAGACGAATATAAGGCTGAAGGTATAGAAGAGAAGAGTTTTCAGTTGCTTTTTGAAAGCTGTTAGTGTTACTGGATCAGGGAGTTTGTTCCACTAGCCAGGGACAGTGAGAGAGAAGGTTCTGCTAAGAGATTTTTTGCCTTTATGGAACAGAACCACGAGTCCCACATGAGATTACTAAATTTATTAATAGTAGGGCACAGGCATGTGTTGCACATACTGTTTTTAAAATGCAAAACATTGTTCTGACCTCCCCTATATTTGACTTATTGATGAAATTTAAATGCAATTTGGCAAAAATTATTTTCAAGCATTTGACCCCGATCTATCAGGTGTATGTTTTAGTTCACGTTATGATATATTATATGTTTATGGTTAGGTTTTCAGTTCCTTGGGTATCCTTGTCTTGTTTTTAGTTGTTCCCCGAACCTGAATGTCACCTGATTGTGTTTTCCTTGTTACGTTGTCCAATCACCTTCATCACTATTCAGTATAAAAGACTTAATTTCCCATAAGCCTCATGTTCAACTGTAGTGTTCCTTATTAGAACTTCCTTGTTTCAGTTTCGAACTCTTAGCGATCTTCCCATCCTCTAAAAACATTGTTTTAATTTGGCTTACTTGTTCTCCATAATCTATACCTTCTGGATCTCTGCTTGCCTCCTCGTCTTCTCCAGTATTATTATGTACCTGTAATGGTACGTTGTATCATGTGTTGATGTTCATTCTACTTCACCTACGAAACAAAACAGATCAGGAAATTATTTGTTAGGAAACTGTAAATCATGTGTGAATTGTGTTGGATTCGGCGTAATTCCTGACATTTTTTTATCATCTGTTATTGACAAACAAACAAAAAAACCCTGATTATTCTATTAAATAAATGATCCAACTTCCAAACAAACTTAATTTTTTAAACACCACTGACAGTTGGCTCAGAATTAATTCAATCTTTATAACAACTGGGTTAGTGAGAATGGCTTAGGTCAGCATCAAGACACAACCTTTGCGCTTTAAATAAACCATCTCTGGCATCTGCTCCCTCACATCCATTTTCACAACCTTCAGTGACAACGCAGAGGGATGAAAATAAATATTACAGACAAGACCGTGTGGCACATCCTGGACCAAACAGATTAAATATACAAATGTGTTTTATGGAGGTCAGCACACAAGAAATTTCATCTCAACTTGGACACCACATCATTTTCCAATCAAGGTCACCTCTTCATTGCTTCCAGTTACAGACTAAAATCTAAGCCAAGATTTTTTCCTTCCTCCCCTTTTTCCTTTTTACTAAATCAACCTGTCCTACTCTATAAAATAAGTGTAAAAATTATCCATATTTTTCACAGTGTGTGACAAGAAAGAACAAGAGAGAAAAGCACAACAGTGTGCTTGGTAAATGTCCTTGCGTATTCAGCCAGACCCGATGTGAGTTTCATTAGGCAATGGACCAGAGCCGAGAGATTGACATCATTGATTATTACGAACGTGTGTAATTCAAGCTACATGTCATTTCATCTTGCATTTGTCATGTAAATTTCTATTGGACAGGTTGTGGGGACCCTCGGGTTTGTCATTTGAGTTTAAAAGAGATGTCTCTTAGACATTCATGTCTGTTCCAAACATGTGTTGTGTGACAGTTCATGTTGTCATGTCATGACAAGGCTGAGATATTCTGTGAATAGTGGGTTAATCTGCAGTACACTGGTAACCTGTCCATGCAGTACAATGTATATGTTAAATTGATTATATTGATAGAAGTTTAATAACAAAATTATAAAAAATTTACAAGATAAAGAAAATGAAAACACATGTTAAGAATTTAGGAAAATTAGAAGTGGAAAGTAGTGAACAGTAAACCCAAAACTGAGTGTTGAGAACCATTGAAAATCTAATCACCAGAAATGGGGTAATCACCCAGTTTCGTTTAACTTGGACATGCTTTAAACTTCCTGAGTCACTGATGGATTCATCTTTTAACGCTCTTTGCTGATGCTGGTAACATTATCGGAATATTGGATAATAAAAGAGAGCAGACAACTATGTCGACATGAAAAAAATCACAAGATTAGCAGTCTGGTGCCATCTTCCCTTTGTAGATGTGTCGCACGCTCCAAGAGAAGGGTGTGTTTGACTTTTAAAGTCTGAGGCTAGACCTTCCCCCAGGTTTGAACTGTCCAAACAGAAGGGACACCAAGCTTTGGGATAGTGCTCCAAGATTTGTAGGGAGATATGCACATAGGCTCTGTGGGAGATATCTTAAAGCATGTCAGGAATTATCAGTGATACATTAAGTGAGTATTCAAACAATGATCCCACAAATCGAAGACTTAGGATGACAAAACAGACAGCAAATATTGAAGGTGTGTATTACCAGGTTTTGAAACTGTACAGAGTTGAAAATAGGAAGTCCTGCTCTCCAGGAACCGCAGCCATGGCTACCCACTGCTCCGGGTGTGTGTTCACGGTGCATTTGTTCACTGCTGTGTGTATACACTGGGATGGGTTAAATGAAAAAAAAAATACAAATGAAAATCCGTAGTTGGCCAACTGGTCACTTTCAGTTCACTTTTTGGATGAGGGATTTTGTGAAAAGGAGTCCTCATATGGAAAATGAAGATGATGACTATTGGATGATCATCCGATGAACATTCAGTATCTTTACAGTACATTCAACACATATGCCTCATAAACCAGTAAACAATTCATAAAATCATTATTAAATATGGTTCAACGGTCTTTATATTGTAGCAAACTTATAACAAAGACCCTGATTGATCCAATTAAAAAAGAGCATGAGACATCTGCAGCAACTTATTTTAAGCTCTAATGAATGATCTCTGATGATGCGCAAACATCCACCACGCCTTCAGTAACTCCAGCTCCATCAGAGCACACAATGAACTCTGTAATTTACCAATTAGTAATTAACAGAGCACTGACATTAAAGGCACTAGAAGTTAATAATCGCCTACTTGGGCTCTCCATCCAATGACTGCCTGCCATTACGCACATGTATCCATAGCAACACATTGAGTACAAGCTTGTTGTTCTTGCATTCACAATAGGATGGCAGAACGATGCTAAGTGGCCTCTCTACCCAATTAGAGGACACATATAATCCTCTTCTCCATTCTAAAATCCATACTTTTCATTTTAGACTGAAATTAAATGATATTACAAAAGCAGTACTGAATGCTATAATACATCTCAGTCATGCAATCATGATGCAACTGTGTGGAGAGATGGGGTATATACATGTGCTTGGTGCATCTGTTATTGCAGGCCTAAATATGTATGTGTTTCACATGCAATCAGTTTTTTTTCTTCTATCTTATGGTTGTTTATTTTCTCACCAAATGTCAAAAGTGTATAGTGGAGAGTTCTTGTTCCTCCTGTTCTGACCTGTGGTTTACTCTGACATGGCACGTGTGATAAATCGGCTGTAATTCTATTTAAAAACACTCGCTCAATCTTCTCAACAAGGATAACTCCAGCTCCGGTCAGGGAATATCCTTTGCATGAAATTGTTTCCTCTTACAAGAACAAAAAGCTATTTGTGTATTACTTAGGAGGGTCAAAAAGCAGAACAATAATACAATGGGATTTTATACAAAATATTTGCCCCAAAGGGTGCAAATAATCAAGTGTTCTGAAAGGATTTATGAGGCTTTCCTAAAAGCATTTCCTAAAAGCCAATCTTCGCCAATTTGCATTTAATGTTGACATAAATAAATAATTATTGAAAGGCACAATCTGAGCAAATAGATCATTCATTCATTCATCTTCATGTCGGCTTTATTCCCTTTCGGGGTCGCCACAGCGGAATGAACCGCCAACTCACTGGCATATGTTTTACGCAGCAGATGCCCTTCCCTGCCGCAACCCATCGCTGGGAAACATTCACACACACATTCACACTTTAACACTATGGGCAATTGTTCTTATTCAATTCACTTATTCCGCATGTCTTTGGACTTGTGGGGAAATCGGAGCGCCCGGAGAAAAGCCACGCGATCACGGGGAGAACATGCAAACTCCACACAGAAATGCCACCTGCTCCAGCCGAGCCTAGAACCAGCGACCTTCTTGCTGTGAGACGACCGTGCTACCCACTGCGCCACCGTGACGCCAAATAGATCATGTTTTGTGCAATTTTTTTGAAATAGACCATTTTTTTTTGTAAATAACCCATCTAACTGATTCAAAAAGCTCCACTGATTCAAAAATGATTGACTTGTGACCATTAAGGAAGCCTGATTGGATTAGGAGAAGAATGCCACTCGAGTTCATTGTCAAATCAGGCAACGAGAGAGTGCTGTTGATAGAGTAGATGGATGATCCAGTGAAGCCCAGCAATGAAATATGAATAATATTCTCAGACCCTGCTGCGTGCCCTGAAGCCAAGCTACCTCACCACCAGGAGAAATCAACATCTCTCTCTCTCTCTCTCTCTCTCTCTCACACAGTCTTCTCTTCCAATCTCCCGTTTCGTTTTTCTTACAGTTGCTCACACTTTTTTGTACTTTGCGGATACATAGAAAAGTTCTTCAAACTAATTTCTCAGCCGTACATCATATAATGTCCATTGGGATAAGGGCAGGGGTAATTGTCCGTCTTGCTTGCTTTAAAATGCCATTTAAATATTTGTGAAATCATTATGCTTGTTATTAATTTCTCACCTTAGCATAGGTTGACTTTACTCACTGTGGTCAATTCTGACAGACAAGTGTATGATAGCCTTAATTATCCAACAGAATCTTCACTGCATTGGAGATTCATGTTGTAAATATGGAGGCAACATGAAAGCAGAGGGGCTCTCATTGTGAATGACTTAAACATCAAAAGACAGGTCCAATCGGAATTCTCTTGCTTAACCCTACACTTTATCCCTTCTCTTCACTTTGTGCATTCATGTGAGACAAAGGTGTGACCTAAGTCTCTTTTAAAGTAATGCAAAGAGTTAGTGTGTAGGTCTATGGGGCTTTTAAGAGGAAAACGAGGAAAGGAAGCATCCTATAAGTGAAGGTATATGATGAAACTCCTGGTCATTTTTAATTGTTTTTAAGTGTGCAAATGACAAAGATTAAAAAAAGAAAAATGTAATTCTGTTTAAAAAATAAATAAATTAAACAAAAAGGTTTGAAAGAAGGGATGATCAAAGACAAGCCTTTTGATGAGTTTGCTTGATTATTGGTTCAAATAGAAACATTATCACAGCTGTAAATAAATAAATAAGGAAATATGCAATGCTAGTTTTCAGTATGCAGAAATAACAAATTACCTCTTTTCTTCTAGTCTTGGTATACCAGGCCAGAATAAAGTGTAATCGGTATAAAATAATCAGACACTTATGCAACTCACTTAACACTTTTGAGAAAGAGGGCTTCAATTTATTTTTTCATATTTCAAATACTTGAATACTGCATGGTTATACTCTAATCCTTGTATGGTGTTTGGGTCTGTGAGACCCGTTTTCAGTTTTCATTAAAAGAAAAAAGTATACAAGTAATTATTATTTGACACTGAGATTCACTGGCCTTGGCTCATTTTCTGTGACAAACATATCAGAAAACTATTTTTATAACCCCACACTGTATACCCCTTACAAAATTATACTACACACAAGATGATTGGGTCTACTGGACCAGGGCTTGTAAAAGTGTGAAAATGTTAGATTATAATGCAATGGGTCTAGCAGACACTCCAACCCTGCCAAAGTAGCAGTAATGAGAGCACTGCACACGCTTTAAATTCTAAATGTGAAAAAATAAGAATAAAAACAATACATAAAGAATATTTGTTGTTTAAGTCACTTGTTTCTTGGCTAAAGTAAATATCTTTTAAGTATTTTAACATAACGTGTCTTGCTTAGGATTAAAATTCAATGGGTCCACCAGACTCACAAACACTGCCTGAGTAACAAGACAAAATGGCCCCAACTATCACCATAAACTTTATGGTCAGTGTTTGTCTTTTCATCTCCATATAAAATGTTGACAACTGTATTACTGTTAAGTACACTCAGGTAACTCATACGATGGAAAATTGTTTTAATTAAATTAAAGTTAATCAACAGTAACATATTTGTCGATTATCACTGACTCTATTTCACCACAGTGCCCATTACAATATATTACACATACATAGGGTCAAATAGCTTTAAAATATAAACTACTTTCAAAAATGAAATCCCATAGAAATATGGCCTATTTTGAATTTAACCTTCAGAGTAACCACCTAAAAACAAATCAATTCCCCACTTGCGTTTCCATTTCTTTTCATTTCTTTGACGTTGACCTCTTCCGCCCTTTACAAATGCTCCATTTCTGCCGCAGCCAGTCTGGTCAATCAATCTCACCCCGTCTGTGTGATTTCATTGACATGGTTTGATCAAAGCATAATCAATAGGTGACGTTAGTTTTATGATTGTCTGACTGGTCACACACACAAAACACTCAACATGATGTAGAATCCCCACAGCGGTTTGAACAGCGGCTCCAACGCTTTTAATAGATCAGCACCTGTGGGACAGATACAATGTCTTAAGTGCTTCTGGGAAGTAAATCACAGTCTAGCTTTGTAGAGGTGACCGATTAGCCACTCACATATATTCATATGAGTGGAGGATAGGGAGAAGCTAAGAGTCTATGAGTTATTGCTGGTTGGGTATTGATGGATGTGATGGAAGGGTCAATGGTTTTCCTTGAGGTGTTGTGTCTCTATGAGAGATTCAGGTTGCCTGACCATCAATATTCAGATATGGATTATATATTTATATCAATACAATATAATATTGACAGTCATTGAATTGAAAGGGATAATTTTTTCATATATATATATATATATATATATATATATATATATATATATATATATATATATATATATATATGGAACTAAAAGTGCAATAAACAGTATTAACAATTTTCAAATGTTTGTTGACATGTATTTTTGTTTGTTTTTGCTTGTTTGTAACAGAAAATGATGGTCAATAAAATAAAAACATCTCTTCTATTGCAGAAATATAATTACATTTAAAAACTAATTGTGGATAAAAAAATCATAATATTATATAACTCTACAAAAAGGACACAGAGGGTGTTTATAACAACTTTGCTTAACTTGTCTTTGCAAGTTCAATACCCTAAAAAGGAACAACTTAGAAAATTGGAGAAAAAAAAAGTTTTCTTTTACATTCCACTACATTGTCTTCTATGGATGTATTGATAGACAGTGACATTAAGAAAAATGTTATGTATTTTACTCATATATTTGGCATCAGAATCATTTATCTTTTCTTTTTGTCCTCTGTCCCTGTTTTTCTCTGTTGCAAGAATGCTCTCTGACCAGTAATGCCATCAGAAGTCCTAGCATGAGAGGAGAGAGCACTTCAGTCAGAGATGCTGGCTGCGCTGCATGAATAGACAAGATCCTCAACCTTGAGCAATGCTCCCTCCTGAGGAACACTGGGGAATAAAAGGTCCTGCCTAAGAAACATTATTAAAAATCTCTACCTTTGTAGATGAACAACTCTGCAGCTGTCAGAGACACACAAATCTGCTGATAGGCTGACCTTGTTTACTCCAAATGTGTCATAAAACTATTCAAGCCACATTATATGTTTGTTTAAGAGTGGCAATCACAGTTAATGTGACCTACTTTTCAAGATGATGCGTTGACAAATGCAGTACTTGATTTTTTTCCATTTAGTTAAATTTAAATAAAACAAAACTATTTAAATAGATCAAAACACAAAACAAGTTTTACACAATTTTTATTTATTTATTTTTGTTTAAATATATAAACCATTTAATCAATATCTTTAAATGAGATGATAAATAAGCAAAACCTCTGAATTATCATTACAGCATTGGTGTTATTTACTAATTCATTTGCATTGACCAAATAATGTTGGTTTGTTCGTTTTTTAACCAAAGCTGTTTCCTTTTTTTCTAATGATTGGGGTGATGATAAGTGCCTAGTTTGTGTAATGATTGGGTTGGAGTTAAGGATGAACTGGCACTTGTTATGATTCAAATGACTGGTACATTGTAACTCATAACCCACTGATGTAAAAAAAGGATTACTCAAGTCCTATGAGGCCTCTGGGAGTATTTAATCAAGAAATCTAATATGCTGTAAAGTGCTAGGAAATATCTTCCATAATATTTAACTTGTGCTGAATAAAATGTGATTTAATACCAGACGGATCAATTCTAATACACTTACATTATAAAAACAAAACTGACGTTTCCAAATTGTGCATCTGATGAATCTCTGCTGCTATTTTCAACAAGATGTTTTGAGTAGTTTTTGCACTTCCTGGTTTGAAAAAATATATGTTTCAAAGTGTTTGCCATCACTAGGTTTCTGTTAATAAGCAAAACTTAAAATTGTGAGCCATCCAATCAACGAGTGGTTTTCTGTGAATGTTGAGTGGATTATGTTAAGACATTAATATGCACAAGCTGGAACCTGCAGTCAGATGGGGATCCCTGTCTTTAATGAATTAATTGTAACAAGACATAACACGTAAATGTGCATTTCATAAATGTTGCATTATAAAAGCATTGTCTTCATCCCCTTGTGACACAAGTGATACGCTGTCTAGCTGCAGTGAATAATGCATGTAATCAAATGAGCAGTGCTCATGAACTGTAACTTCTCTTTTTATTCAAGTCCCACTCTTTGGCATCTTAGTTCTGTATAGCTGTAAGGTGAATCTTTTTCTCTGGGATTTTCAAGAATCCATTCTGAATCAGTGGAGTGTTGTGATGCTTTAAATATGAACATAACACATTAAATCATCAAATTACACACTTTTATAGCCAATGGAAGTTATCTTAAGTGAGATTTAAAGTAACACTGAAGCACTGGAATTAGCCATTTGTGTCAGCTGGCATTCAAGTAAAAATCTGGGGCAGTTTGTTAATACTCTTGAGAGAACTCTTGCACCAAAGGCTATTTCTTGGCGTGGCATTTTAACATCCAAATAAACTGTACACAATAACTGTCCTCCATCAATTGGCTTAATTAGAGGCAGGATTAGCTGGACTGAATTGGCCTCTGGAGGAGAGTTTGGCTGCCCTGGGAACAGTATGTTGCCCTAGGCTTGCTTTTAAAACTCTTGAAGTATTTTACTGCCTCATGGTAATTGCTCTGTTGATTGGCTATTAATGTGGACTTTCAAATCCACCGCCAATGTCCTCAGACACACACCCCAGAGACCAAAGCGAAAAAGAAAACAGCATGAAATAACTTTAAAAGAAAGCCTTAGACAGCAAGGTTTCCTCAACAGGGTTTGTCTTTATTGTGAGGTGTCTTTCCAAAGACACAACGTGAATCATTTGTGCTCTCTCACACTTCCAAGTGTTCCTTTCAGCTTTGCTGCACATTCATACAGGCTCACACATGAATACACAAGTGGTTGAAACAAGCAGGGTGCGAACCCACCCCTGGTTATTATTGCCATTTCTTGCATTTGCCTTCCAAACTCTCACGTTTAGGGAAAAAAAACATGTACCTTGACTGAGACTGCATTGGAAATCAATGCAGTGTGGCTTTTAACCAGACTTCTATGATAGCTGAACTTTCACTTCAACCTGAAGAACTGAAATGACTGCTCACCTGCAAGTTGCAAATAGTTCTGAGGTGTTAACAAGTTCTTTCCACACTCAGGAAGTATATTCAGGAATGGCCTCCTGGGACTTATTAAGGGTGACGTACACTATGCAATGCTGTGATACTCCACTGCAAGCACAGGATCTTTGGCAACAGTATTGTGTTGAGAAGAAAAGGAACAAGCAAAGCCTTGTATAAGGGTATCTAAAAATTATATGATTTCACAGCACATTAGAGCAGGTAGCTCTTTGGCACAGGTAAGTTCTGCTATCTTGCTTGTAAATCAGCAATGAGTTACAAGAATTCAGCATGATGCTAACTCAAGGACTAAGAAGGATTGGCAGATGGAGTGTCTTTTAGAGTGTGTGCACAATACATTTATGACAAAAACAGATTAAGATATTCACCATAAGAAGTGTTCTTCATTTTCTTGAGTCACTTTTAAAGCAAAAATGTCTACATTCATGTATCTAACATTTAGTTAATACTGGGGCTGCAGCAGTAATTGAATTAATCGTTGACAAAAAAATCATAAGTTCACACTTGCTCATAATTGCCAAGTATCGCAAATGTGGTTGGAGAGAAAAGAAGAAGCTTACTAGGCGAGCTGTTCGGGTGTTAGTCCGGGACCGTTAAGCAACCTGGGCCCGGAGAATACCCCCCTAGATTTTCAACTATTATTGCAGTTTAAATGAGTTGAATAATGTCTTATTCAAAGTGAGAAAAGGTGAAATATGCATGTTGAGTGGTGAAGGAGGAATAGCTTGCACAATGTAGATGTTAGCTCTATGATTGTGTCTTATATACTGGAGATTATATGGGTAGATGGGACCACATGATTAGGGGATGATTAGCCAATTATCAGCCAAACTCCTTCCAAACTTATGTTAATCAGATGATTAACCTCATTGATCAATTAACTTTTTGGCAAATCGAATCTTTGTTTAATAAAGAATACTAACTTTCAGTTTGCAGAATCTACTTCCGGTTCACCGTTCGCGAGCTTCAACAAGGCACGGAAGTGAAAAATGGAAGTAAAACGCAGCAGAGGCAGATTGAAGAAACAAGGAAAAGCAAAAGTGGTAGAAGTTATCTCAGATGCTGGATATTCTCAGTCGTCAGTAAACACTGAAGACAAGGACAGGCGAGGAAAATTAGGTGTGAAAGCCTTTATTTTCTTTAGTTTTTTTTTTGTGATATGGGAGATGAAGGCTTCATTTCAGGATAAATTAAATGTATTATTATATAGTGTACTGAACAGAAATCGAATCGCTTTATTCAATGCTTTAACCTTCGCACTATTTATTTTTTGTCATAAATCTTTATCAGTTTATTTTAGAGATTTGTGAACTTTTGTGAAATATCTACTATGTGTATAATAAGCAGATGTAAATTATAAACTCTCTAATTATAAAATTTGTGCCCTTAAGATCAGCAGATAGTGCCAGAACATGTGATCATCTGATATCGAATTACGTACATTTTTTACTTCTCTGTAATGTAAAATAAAAGGAGATGAAAAAACGAAGAGCTTATCTGATTAATTGATATAGATTCATCTATTATCAAAATAATCAATAATGGCAGCCCTAGTTAATAAACAGTAAGTGTAAGCAATCATGTGAGAACAAACAGTAGATTTGCCTTTGACTTGTCCAGATTTTCCTGACTTTTTTCAATACTTTTAACATAGTCAGTTAATTTCACATAAAAACCAAGCGCTTCCTCACTCAAGCGTGACACTCCAAGCTATGACCTTCACAATCTGCTGCTGCTGTCTCTCCTTCCTGTTGCCGCCTCCATTAGTCAGTGTTTTATTCTCCCCCCCGGAGGCCTGGCACCATAACACACATTATAAACACTCGTGCCTGCCTGTTACAGCTGCCATAACTCACCCCACATGCTTTGCATAGGCCTATGATGGTCGTTGATGAAGCGCAGTGTGAGAAAGAGCTAGTAATGCTAGCCCACAGGCTAGCATGGCTAATCCCTGTGGTTTATTTTCTGCTGTGTTTTTGGCATAGCAGAAAAATCCAAGGGGAGAGGTGAAAGTGTACAATATGCTCATAAATTCATACAAGATTGGGAAGCTATAAGGTAACACACTTTCTTCACTGGCATTTTTGTAAAATGATTTTTTACACACACTTCAAGTACAGTGAAGAGACCACCTGTGTTATGTGGACTGTTTTGAATTATCTTAAAACTCATCTTTAATTCAGAAGAAAACCTACAAGGCAGATATTGGTGTAGACTTGGCTTATTTATCTCAAATCTTCTACTTAAGAGTTAGATTTTTCGACAGGTTATTTATATTCCAACACAGCAAAATATTTTTTTTTATTTGTAATCAGTGCCTTTTTTTAACCATAATCAGAAATATCTTTAATGCCAAACGTGCACACAAGGAATTTGCTGAGGTACAGGGGTATTCTCCAGTGTTGTACAAAAAAATTGCCGCAATAACATTGCACAGTAACACAGGTTATATAAGTAAATTGCTCAAGTTAAAGATAAATAGAATATAGTAAGATTCTAGAAATAGAGGTAGTAAAAGGGGGGTTCTCCTGAAGTCCACTACTATTTCAACTGTTTTGAGCGTGTTAAGCTCCAGGTTGGTCTTGCCACACCAGAGAGCCAGCCAATCCACTTCCTGCCTGTATGCAGACTAAGTATAACACTTTGTGAGTCACACACATTGAGATGTTTCAAACTTAAAGTAAGTTTACTGCCCTCCAGTCAGTGTTTAAATTCATATAATTATAGAAGTAATGTTCCCAGCTTTTCCCAGCGATGGGTTGCGGCTGGAAGGGCATCCGCTGCGTAAAACATATGCCAGAGAGTTGGCGGTTCATTCCGCTGTGGCGACCGCGAAAGGGAAAAAAAGCCGACATGAAGATGAATGAATGAATGTTAAGACTGTGAGATATGTACAATTCTAGAGCCCTTTGGAATCTCAACTATTATAAAGACACAGCTTTTTCCATGCAATATTTTCTACTACTTGCTACTTTCAATTTTCATCAAATATATTCTGTGATTTTGTGATTTTTCAGATTGTCTGCAATATTATTTTTAAGTGATCCACATGCCTTTTTTATACCTCCTCATGTTCTTCAATAAACAGACTCACACAGACACCACGGTTGCAGGGATCTGCAGATTCTAATGTCTAGGGATGGGATTGCTAGAACTATTCAGACAATGGTGCTAAAACCTGAGTAATTGGAGCAATGATGAGCCCAGTCTCCATTCTGTTCTTAGATATTTTTAATTGCTTCATAATTTTTTTTGGTCCGGTACATTTAAAATGTTTCTATATTGTTCAATAGAAATGGGGGGGGGGGGGGGGGGGGGGAGAATGCAAAAAAGTTGTTTTAGTCGTCTGACTAACGTTTGTGATTTTATTTTATATGAATGATGATTGAAAAATAAACAAACGTTAATTTGTATTAAAATGGCCATGTAGCCTACAGTATGCATAGATGGTGGAAAAATATATTTATTTACTGTTGCCTAGCAGGACTCATTTTCACATGTTAAACCCTTTTAGATCAACATCTATATTTCTACTTCTACTACTAATAATAATAATACTACATGTAACACATTTGGAAAAACCATACATATGGTAAGACATTACTTAAAAAAATGCTATGAATATATACATGGATGAACAAACAGCCTCATAAATCTTCAGAGGCACTTAAGACAGCACAATCTAGTATTAGGCAGTTTTTCCTGATAGCTATTCACAGTGTTTGTTGTGAAAACGAGTGTCTGAAGTCGTGCTGGGGGCCAGACCTATTGAACTGGCCAATAATGGATGCAATAAATCAATGCATTGGAACTCAGCAACTTTAATTAGACTATCCTGGTAATTTGATCAATGCCCCTCTTCCCATTCCTTCTACAACTGTCCAAGGCCTACCTCTTCCCTCACTGCTGCGATTTAATATCAAGAGTCCTCAGCTGCATGTGAATAATGCACCAGGAGCATTTTGTTAACTGCTGCCACTAGTCAGCCAACAGAGAAAAAAGGTCAAAGTGGTGAGTGGAAAAAGCTTATGCTGGGTTAAATGTTTGTGAATAAACACACATGAGCATTTGCTCTGAATCCCAGAGGAAGCTGAGAGTTTAAAGTGGTTTAATAGTTTAAGAAATTTGTGATGACAATGGAAAGTCACTCTGGGAAATACCTATAGTCATTCACTGTTGGAAAAAGAATGGTAGATTCTACTGCTTACACAAAGGGAAAACAAAGGATTTGATTTCACATTTTTTAAAAAGCAATCCAACCTCTAGATTAGGTGCAACTGGTACACTTTTAAACAAATACATTTTATTTTTACTGGTATTAAGAACTGTTTCAAAGTTTTATTGAGCTTATGTTGCAAACTTTACCTGGCTATTATTTTTAGAATAAAAAAATAAATAAAAAAAATAAATATATATATATATATATATATATATCTGAAACAAGTCACTTTGACTGGCAAAGTGCTATATTTTTTACAGCTGGAAGAATGGATTGTTTCATTTCAAAGCTTTCTGACTTTTTACAGTGCTATTTCCTTTAGTTCATCTGCCTGCTGTGCTCAGCTTGCTAAACAAAATAAGATAAAACATGACCTTTGATTTTTTTTTTTACAATTCTGCCACTTCAGCACATTTTATTATAAGACAACATGCTGACAGAGTAGAGATCTAATAAAAACAACACTACCTTAATTTATATGCATACACAACCATACATGCATACTCATAACAAATTCCTAGACCAGTAAACAGCTCATTGTGACATTTCTCATATGATGAACTGCACCCAGTTCACTAAATGTGCAGCCACCAATCTATTGAGTCACAAGTTAATATATCCATTACATGAGTTGGGTGTGGACGGCTAGCTGTGCTCAGTAAATAATTCTCGTTAATTAAACAGAGACTATCAATCTTGGCTGCAGCTTTTTAAGCTGCAAGAAAGACATATTCCATTAGTGAAACCGGATAAAACCAGAGTATATTTATCCTCCATCTTGTTTATTATTCTCTATGCTAGCTGCCTGATGGTACAATGATGGTGAACCATGCAGCCTGTAAAAATTACTTTGCATACAATTTGCCTCAGTTTAGTGAAAATACTGAGATTTCAATGCAAAAAAAAAACATTAAAGGTGTATGAAATATATCCACAATTACACAACATTTATTGTCTTTCAAAAGATAAAATCTAGGTAAAATTCTATATTTATTCATCTTCATGTCGGCTTTATTCCCTTTCGGGGTCGCCACAGTGGAATGAACCGCCAACTCTCTGGCATATGTTTTTTACGCAGCGGATGCCCTTCCCTGCCGCAACCCATTGCTGGGAAACATTCACACACACATTCACACTTTAACACTATGGGCAATTGTTCTTATTCAATTCACTTATTCTGCATGTCTTTGGACTTGTGGGGAAACCGGAGCACCCGGAGAAAACCCACGCGATCACGGGGAGAACATGCAAACTCCACACAGAAATGCCACCTGCCCCAGCCGAGCCTAGAACCAGCGACCTTCTTGCTGTGAGACGACCGTGCTACCCACTGCGCCACCGTGACGCAACTTCTATATTCATTTATGCAAACGGGATTGCATGTGCCTGGCAACTCAAAAATCTACACAGGGAATCATCAGAAAGCAGAAAATGATGATTTAGGCCATGTCCACAAGTACCCAGAGTATTCTTCCTGAAACCTCAAGAATCTCTTTGAAATATCACCAGCTCATCCTCATCGTTATGATACTGTATATTCCTAAACAGCTGAGACATGCAGTAGTTAAGTAATTTAAAAAAATGCATCTATACACAATTGAGATATCCGATTTCCTAACCAATCTTATTAAAAATATTACAGAAGGTTGTTATATTTCAGCTGAGTTCCCTCATACAGAAGAAAAAAAGATCTGTTGTTTGAAAGTGTTCAAGGAAATATATCTTCTTTATTTTTTGCTATATCTCAGTGCTATCTCCATTACAATAGACCAAAAGAATCTCTTAGAGAGATTACAAAACTATTCTGGGACCCAAGGCCATGCTCTGAAATGGTTTAACTCTTTGCTGTTCGACCGGACTCCATTTGTAAATGTTAATAGAGACTCATCAGTTACAAAGCTCTAAAGTATTGAGTACTTTAAGGATCTGTTCTGGAATCCATTCTATTCTCAGTCTACAATTTTCCACACAGCAAAGTTGTTTGTTAACGGTAGTTTGTGGTTCTTTTTAGATTCATTCAATTAGTCAATATCCATTTTCATTTAAACCATGTTAACCTACATAAAATATCTATATAAATACATTTTGTTTGATTGATTGAGTTATTGAGTGATAGATTGAGTCAAACCATCCCTGTCAATCAGAAGCTTCTAAACTAGTTTCTCAATACAATTTCAAACCAGTGCACCCAAAGATATCAATGACATCCTTGACGAACAAAAATTCTCCACCTTTTTTACCAACAACTATTTTAGCTCTAAAATCTGTCTTTTATAGGTGTAGAAATTGACAGAAATGGGAACTCCTCACAACTCACAAGTGTTAACATCATTTACCTGTCTTTCTGAAACATTGCTGGACTTAAGCCTCTTGATAAACTCGGATGAAATTTTCCCAATCTGTCAGCTATGAAAAATGGCAGCCTTTGAAGCAGCAACATTGTTGTCTCCATCGGTAAATTAGAGAGGCAGTCAGCATGAGATACAGTGTAGAAGCACTCTCCTTTTGATATGAAACAATGATGTGAGGTTATACATGTCAGAATGTGCCTCAGAAACAAAAAGCTCAAAAGTACTTCTCTAAAATCTGAAAGCTGTCAAACACTGATGACTCATTTGGGTGGATTGTATTTCCTTTGGTGATGATAGCTATGCCCAATTGGAGGCCTGCATAAATTTAGATAGTCATGTTTCCATGAACTGTCTATTCAAAGCTAAGAAATCAATACAATCATGTTTAAACCATTTCCTTAAAACCTTTCCCACAGATTTTCATAAGCAAAAGTGGTGTTTTAACAGATTATAAATGATTATAATTAAAAGATTAATTATCAAAAAATGTATTCATTAAAATTATGCTATACACATGGCTGGCATTCTAAAGGTAGCAAAACGTTGGACATATACTTCATTTTGAGTGAAAGGAGGACACGTTGAGGGCTGCATTTGAAGGATTCTTAGGTTTGAGACGTCCTTCAAGAATTCCAATTACACACAGGTAACCAGTCCTAAAATCTATCAAACGTGAGACAGGGTTTGCGTTTAATCATAGACGCTGGTGGAAAAGAATGGCTGGCTGTCCAGACCGAAGGTTTCCATTTCACATTTGCATGTTTGCCCAGCAATTTTACAGGTTTGGTATGGACACTAGGCCTTTAATAGAAAATGGTAAACTATGTTTAAAAAAGTAAATATTTTCTAAGTTGAATTAATAACAATGTCTCAAAAGATTTGTCTTTATCTTTGACATTATTTATCGTTGACCTAATTTTCATAGCAAGCACATTTCAATGCCAGGAGCTATCAGCTCTGACCTCTATTCAATGTGGTTCTTTAGACAGCTCACCTCTGGTCAAAACATCATTCAGACCTGCCAACAAACCCTCCTCCAAACCTTCCCAAAAGACCTCAAAGAAATCAATCCGAAGTTCATCAATTGCTGCTTCCCTGCCATTTTCTAGCCTTGCAAAGGTGAGTGGCTCTTGTGAGACAAAGAGCTTCAACAGATGTGTCAAGAACATGAGTTAGTCAATTATCAACTTCTTATGTCAATAATGAGCCCTCAACCTGCATAAGCATATTGTTCCTCAATGAAACCGACAGCGCCAACAATTAATTCAAAGGAAGCTGAAACATGCGGCCAGTATTTTCCACTGAAAATGTTCTGATTTAAAAAAATATCAACATCCAAATCTTTCAGGTGCAATACATCCATTTAATATATTGAGTAAGTCTGTAATATTGAGACTCATTTCTCAAATGTCAAGAAATTCTTTTCAGTAATTCAAACCACAAACAGACAATTTAGACCAATTATCTGTGTACTTTATGTACCAGAACATAATGTTTTCCAAAAACAAATGTTCATCTTTTCAGAATCGAAATCTTTTTTTCTGACACTATGACTTTAATAGTCATTGTTTTAACTTTAAAGTCACCCATGCAGCACTCAACGTCACTACTAAACTAACATTTGTGTTAGACAGAAAAAATTACAAGATTTCACAGTATAAACCCTATTAGGATTACACATGTGCAGGTTTGTTTAGTTTCTATTTCATTATTACATTGTTTTATTTCATTAAAATAAAAAACTGACCAATAAGGCCAGTTATGGGGGTACCCATACCTGGAATTTCCGCTCTGCATTTAACCCATCCCAGTGTACAGACACAGCAGTGAAAAAACACACTGTGAACACACACCCGGAGCAGTGGGCAGCAATAGCTGCGGCACCCGGGAACCTGGTGCCTTGGTCAAAATCACCACAGTCGTGATGGTTGAAGATGGAAGAACAAGTGTACCAACACTCACACCAACTGAATCTCTCACACTACTCACACATTGTGGTTCATTTAAGCCTTATGCAAGAGAAAACAGGTGTCTTCTACCTGTTTCTGCTTATAATCACCTAGGGAGAAGTAGGAACTGTCTCATCTCCCAAAAGAACACACTTGTATAAGGATGTGCACTCATCAATCTAATAGCCTGCTGAGACAAACACACTTTTCTAAATATAAAGCCTTGCTATCATAGCAACATTAGCGCCAGAGAGAGGGAACCTGCTGTGTGTTTCATTTAATGGCTCAAAGAATCCATTCTTAATTAGCTTTGTGCAATTGATGGAAATAGGCCGGTCAGAGTGAGGAAGCATTGTTACTCGATGATGAAGTAATATTTGATTTAGTAGCAGAGCAACTTGGGTTATATTTTGATGAGGTTTAATGAAATGCTTCAAATCCATCAAAGAAACATCTACAGTGCTTTGGCGATGTCCCACGCCTGAAAAATTGAACAAGACATGTGTGAGTGCTCTATTAATATTATGCCCAATTGTACCTGCCTACTAATCCATATTGTGTAATAAACAGAAATGGACCCTTATCGCACCTGTGGCATTGGTGGTAATTAAACCATGCAAGCCAACTGCACATGTATGTTTATGAGAATGCTTGTCATACTAGATGCGGTCTCAATTAGGGTCCGTAAAGATGAATAAGTTAATTGTATAACAAAGAAAAGAAAACTGAGCTATAGTGTCAGTGTCTCCTGACTAATTGCTTTCGACATGAAGCTATTTCAGTATTATCGAAAAGCAACACCTTGGTTGATTTGCACCTATATTAGAGGGGAATTGTTTATGAGTGTTTATTTTGAAATGCACGTACATGACCAGGTTCATTGGTGAATCAAGCACGATGATAAATCTATGAAGTTACAGACTGGAGTAACCGTAACACGTAGAAAAAAATTGTGTAACAATCTTTTTTACAATTATTTTTTATTTAATTTGTCTATAGGTAAGTCAATGACATGGCTTTCTATTGCTCTTCTGTACTGGAACGAAACATTGTATTGGATTTCAGAGACATTATTTGTTAATTTGGTTCACCTAACAAAGATATTGACAGAGTTGTTAACTTTTTATATCTTGACTGGTAAATTCTATAGTCACTAGCGAAATATGTTTTTCTTCTAAGACTTCATTTTGGAATACAGCTCCTTAATTGCACCCTGGGATAAATTAGTAATGGGAAATGCTTGTTATTTCTTAAGTGTATGACAATATATTTTGTGGTTATCACAGAACTTTGAGAGCTACCTTTTTGAGATTTATTATTATTATTTTTTTATTTCTACTGTGTTTGTAACTTCTTATTGTTATTTTGTACCTTTATTCTATCTTCAAATATAATATAAAAAAAACATACTTCAGAGAGACACTTTAACATCCTGAAAACTAAACTCTCATAATCTATTGCATTCTTCTTCCTGGTAAAGTGGCAGTTGAGCAGGACATTTAAAAAAAATGGGACTAGGCAACAGAAATTGATGGTTAGTTTAAAATCAATTTCCTCATAATAATTAAACTTTACCTTCCAAAAGCTTAGGTACCTTCGTATGTCAGTTCTGTTTATATATCCAATATTATCCATAAAATTAACCCAACTTAATCCACACTAGATCTTTGTGAAGCTATCTATCTGCCTTCTCCAATCTTTCCATCCAAGTGATACTGTCCGGCTGCCCTTTCCTGGTCAGGTCTGTCAAGGTTGCAGCTAGGGAGGAGAAGTTGGGGATAAAACAACTGTAATACCCTGCAAACCTAAGGAAGGCACGTACCTGGGTCTTGGCGGTGGGGGTCGGAGCATCTTGAATGGCTGAGACCATCTTCTGCTTGGGTTGGGCTGCCGGTTGAAGTGGCGTTGTTGGGCCTGTTGCGCCCCCGCCATGTGCTCCCGAACTAATGGCATGACCCGCTGGATTTTCTCCAGCATTCGGGAAATGTGCTTCACCATGAAGCAGAAGGCTGCCGGCTGCTGCTCCCAAGCATCTCGGGCGAGGTCTAGTAGACCTCGTGGTTGCCGTTTAAACAACAGCTCGAAGGGGGTGAATCCAGTGGAAGCTTGTGAGACCTCTCAGATGCCGAATAGACGTAGGGTAGCATCTGGTCCCATTCCTTCCAGTCATCAGCTGCCACCTACCTCAGCATCTGTTTGATTGTCTTGTTAAAGCGCTCCACGAGTCCATTCATCTGTGGGTGGTATAACGAGGTTCGGAGCTGTTGTATCTTCAGCAGCTGGCAGAGGTCAGCCTTTAGCTGAGCCATGAACGGGGTGCCCTGGTCAGTCAATTTCTTGGTCGGGATCCCCACCCGGCTGAAAAGCATCAATAGTTTCTGGGCGATGTTCTTAGCCGTGGCTTTCCTCAGAAGAACAGCTTACGGATACCGGGTGGCATAGTCCACAACAACAAGAATGTACTCGTGGCCCTGGTTGACCTCGGCAACACCCCTACGAGGTCCATCCCAATCCTCTCAAAGCGCACCTCAATGATGGATAGCATAATGAGTGGACTGGGGGGATGTTTGCTTGGCGAGGTCACCTGGCAAGTCAAGCATGCCTGGCAGAACCTCTTCACCTCGCCGCCGAGGCCGGGCCAGTGAAACAAGTCACGGATCCTTTGGATAGTATTTGTTGCGCCCAGGTGACAGGCTATGGTGTGCATGTGTGCCAACTCCATTACGACCTCCGACTTGGACCTTGGCATTATCAGCAGATGTTTCTCCTCTCCCCTCCACTGTGCGACACAATAGAGCAGCCCATATTTTATGATGAAGTGCAGGAGAGGATGGGGTCCATTTTGGATGTCCTCTCCTTCAGCTATGCACACCTGTGTCCAGCAGTGCTTCAGGTGGTCAACTTCGTACTGTTCCCAGCTGAAGAAGCCCCCTCCTATAACCTGATGGAAGATCTCATAGAGCAGGTTAGCTGAGAGGGGGTTGGACTCACCATCTCTCCCGCTGTCGCCAGTCATCAGGGCGGCCTTTTGGGAGCGTCGACGAGCCGTCTTCTTTGAATGGCTCACTTCCTGGCTGTGGGCTGTAGTGGCTGCAAAAAGCTGGTCAAACCCCGGAAAAATCCTGCTGAGCAGTACTTGCACCGATAACTTGATCACTCCGACCTTCAGGCGCCAGGACTGCCCAGCGGTGCTGATGTCGACCTAATGAGCCTTCACATTTTTGTGTCTCCATGGAAGCAATTACAGTGTCGTGCATGTGTTAGGTCTTGGAGGAAGTAGGTCTGACCTTTCGAGGCTCACCATGCTTCCTGAGTCCAGTAAGGCCCTCACTTCTCTATGGTTCAACCTGATTTTGACCCCCAGGGCTCTCTCAGGAAGTTGGTCAAGGATGCTACAGCCCACTAACCATTTCCGTTGCAATGGAGGTGATGGTTCCGTGGTTATGGGTTCATCCACTGGGGAGGAAGACGGCGGTCTGCTCAGGGGTTGCAAGGTGCCCTGTTGAGGGCACTGCTCCTGTGCCACCCTCCGTTTGACCGGCGGCGCTCTCTCCACGAGGTCGCGTGGCAGCACTGCATCTGCCAGCTCAACCGCCTTGACCAAGTCTCATAGGGGTGTGGGGTTCTTCATACTGACCGCTTTGCAGTGTGTTTTGGGAAGAGTCCGCATCATTTATCCATGGCGACCCTCTCCGTAACCTGGCTGGCCAGGGGTTTCCGTCCAGCAGCCAGAGGCGGGCAAGGCGGTATAGATTAGCAGCTTGGGCACGTGCCGGGCGGTGAGGCTTGAACTCCCACGCTGCAAACCTCTGCGATGCGCATATCGGTGAGAGACCCATCCGGGCAAGGATTTCCTCTTTTAAAGCGAAGTAATCCTCCTGCTGTGTGAGCAGTAGAGAGAAGAAAGCTCGTTGTGCCTCACCCATCAGCAGGGGTGCCAGGGCTCATGCCCATTCCTCCACAGGCCAGCCCTCCACTCTGGCCATGGACTCAAACATTTGCAGGTATGCTTCTATGTCATCATTTTGGCAGCAGGTGTGCCGCTCGAGCGTGTGAGTACAGAAGTGGGATCTGTTGGGCACGTGCTGCCTCCCCTTGCAGTTTTGCGAGTTGTTCCTCAATTTGCTGCTGGCAGTTACTGACCACTGTTAAGCACTTCATCAGGTTTTCCATTCTGGCTGGAGAGAAGCGCACACCGCTGTGGAAAAAGAGAACACATAAAGGACCAGAATGAATGTCCACAATAATAATGGCAGGTGAGATTGCAATGGTTCTGGTGTGATTCTTCTAAAGTGCTCGCATTCTCCACAAGTATAGAGAGGTGAAAAATCACACAGAGTGTTTTTCATTGCAAACACACGGAGGGTGGCTTTATTTACAAAATAAAAGGGTGAGATGTCAACACGGGGAATCTTGTGCTCAGGTGCTTGCGGTGCGTCCTCTTCTCGGTAATCCCCAGGTGAAGTGATGAGTGGATCAGGTGGTCCCAACTAAGCTGTTCTCTGTCAGGGGGAAAATTAAGAAAATAGTGATTAGCAACCTCAGTCGTCTTCAGAGCTGGTTCAGTCTCCTCTGGGCTCCTTTTATCCGTACTGATGATCATAGGCAGGTGCGCCTGGGTTGCGCTGATTAGATCTCCTAGGTGTAGAGTGCTCCAGCGCAATCTACTGCAACTATATAACTATATATAACTACTGCCACTATATGATGAATGATTAATTTAAATACATAACTTATATTTTTAAGAAATCTTGAGACAACACAGACTTCCAACGTTGAAACCCAGCAAGTATTAATACTTAAATGCACAGGAGTTTTTTTTATTATTACATGAACGCAAACCATATGATGAGAGCACATTCTTTTTAGCTTAGTTTTAGGGCAGTTCCGGATTCATTAATGTAACAATCTATTAAATATTGATAAAAAAAACTAAAATCAAACTAGATAATTCAAAAAAATAAACGAACCAATAGAGAAGCATGGAGTTTGTGATAGGTCAAACCATTACAAAACCTACAAGCTAGTTACTTCCACCTGACTGCAACATTAGCCTACATATGGTGCCGTCAGGAGCATCTTACAATCACTGCTCTGAAAAAAAACACCACCAGCACAACAACAAAGAGCCTGAAATCATTATAAACACACAGCAGCACAGGGTCTCATGTGTTTATGGGGCACCGAACAAAAGATGCTGTGTCTGTCCCCAAGTGGAACAAGGGATCGGCGACAGCAGCAGATGGTGTGACTGTGCATGACGTTGAGGATATTTTCCACTTGTCTTCTCTTTCTGAGGAAGCAGTCAGGGATGATAGCCAAATTTAGGTAAAATGTGCCCTGCCTCCAGGGTTACAGTGGTAGCGTATGCTAGATATACAACACATGCAAATTTCTAGTTAGTACAGTTTTACATAAAATAACTGACCAAAGTCAGTTAGGCTGACAACCATTATAAAAACATTCAACCCATCTATCATATGGGAAAAAATCAATAAGTAAAAGTCTTAACTTCACATAAAAAAAAAGTGTTGGTCTTTCAAAAATGTTTAGCATCTTTGATAAACAAACATGTATTTAAAAGGTTTTTTAAAATGTAATTGTGAAAGTTATTACTCTTAAGTCTTAATCAAGCTTACTGTTAGCAACTTGGCAACTCACTGAATAAAAGGTAACCTAAGAGACTGTTACACCCCTAAGGATCAGATGCCATGTGACTCAAAGTGGAGTACATTGAGGTGCCAAGTTGCTGGTTGGAATTTGGAATAATGAAAGAAATACAAGGTGAACAGTGAAAGTACAATTTATTATTCAGCCCACAGTAGTAAAATATTTACAGAACTTAAGTACTACTCAGACCAAAGTGGTCAATCCCAAAAAAAAGGGGGGGGGGGAGATGGGGAATCACAAAAAAAAAACAAAAGAAAACCTAGTCAAGCTAATTAATACAATCCTACCTAATGACTAAACAGTTTTGCTACTGTGAGTGAAGAGATGCGCTCTAACTAAATTTCACACGCCCTCACACACACGCATGCTCGCACACGCTGCAAACGCACGAATATGGCTCCGGCTCTCACATCCAAGGACTTTTGATCTTTCGAAACACGCGCACAAACACACTTGATCGCTGCACTCGCTTCAGTACGCTGTAGGGAATGTCTGGTGCTCAACCACGGTGCACCCCCTCTCTGCAAACCTAGAGGCTACTATCTTGGTAACTGGTACCACCAGGTCACAGGAGGATTTATTATGCGTACTCCCTCCGAGGAGACAGGGAGATGACGTTAACCAGGATCATCTAACCGTCTAAGACCCAAGACTCACCCCGCTAGGTCAAAAGGGCTCTCGAACACACATCCTGCCAGACTCACCCCCGGACACGCTGAGTTTACCAGAGAGTACCGGAATACAAGGAGAGTTTAATCTTACACCGTAATACAAACTGCTTTTAAAACACTACAGAAGACAAAGAGACTTATGTGCTCGGACATATTCTTGAATATACTCTCATGTTACGGCATAATTTGTACTGTATAGCTAATAGCTTATAGATAGTTAAAACAAATGATTGAGTGGTATGAATGTGTTTCCAGCCGCAAGTCAGCCATGTCTGATGTCTTTCGATTCTAAATGTTATTTCTGAGATATTGGCATTTGGTAGAAGGTTACTTGATATTCTCTTGATTAGATATGACCTCGTACATTAATGAATACAAATTAGGAGTGAGTTTCTCTTCAGCCGGAGCCCTGCATGCTTGATTGTGATGTCACCATCCGATTTCAGGAGTGCTCTCATTGGTTGAGCTACAAGGAAGAGCCTGCCTCGCGGTTCAAACAGGGCTGCGTGCGCCGCAGCCACTCACTTCTTCTTCTACATCTTCTGCTACAATTTTTCTTTTCCATTTTCCCTAGAATCAACTCTTTCTTCATCTCTTATCGCTCTTTAATCTTTCGTTGGCGCTGTTTGGAGACAAAAGACCCTCACGAACATCAACACCGAGCAGTGACGTCTGACTTTAAGAACTGTGGAACTCCATGAATCCTTCTTGAACTCTTAGAGACTCTTCAGAGTTTGAGCAAATCTCTCCGTCCTTAAACCCTTGGATGCCAGCCGCAACACCAGCCAGTCTACACGGACAATTCTTGAACCCTCCCCGCTTCAAAGGACTCCCAATACGGTACAAGGCGAAATTTCTCACTTTAGCTGGTGAATGATTACAGAACGAACTCTGGGAAACTGTTTAAAACAACTATGTGCTGAGATTCATAATTGAGGTTGATCTATTGGGCTATTTGATTTGAGACTCTGAAATCAGTCGCTCTCTCTCTCTCTCTCTCTCTCTGTGCGTGTGTGGTTAGCTTTTAGTCCGAAATCGTTTATCCTGTGTGTTCTGTAGAATAGTTTAATAAACATCTTAAACGCATTTATTTTGCCTGTGATTCATATCAGTTATCCGTTCCCTGAGATCACCGGTTCTGCGGCGACGAGAGTCTTAAAATCTCCGGGATACAGAATCCGATTTTGTTAAAGATCAAGGTTAATGGCGGTATGATTTATTTGGTGGATAATTTAACTATAAGCTGTGAATTTGTGGTGTGGTTCAATCTCATTTGATGCTGGGTCTAAGGAGTCGACTCTTTGGTTCGAATCCCCAGCGAACTGCTGTGAGTCGCCGAAAGGTAATCATCTGATTTGTTTATATTACAGATTAGTGTTTATCACATATTTTATTACAAGCCTTTCACCCGTTCACGCAAACACCCACACGGGCACACAGCATGTGAACACAAACACTCTACCTCCCCACTAAGCACGTGACATGGCACTGGGCAAAGGCTACTCAACTTTCGTGGCCAAAGAGGAGTTTTAGTGGGATGATGAAGAAGGTAGAGAGTTCAGATGCGCTGAGCAGCGATGAGATGTGATGGGATGGGATGTGATGTGATCGCCAACATGACGATCTTTTGACAGCTGCTCGAGGGCTTGACTGCAGAGACGTCTTTGTAGCACCTGGGACTAATGTGATTGGGCAGCGGTGACGTCCATCCTCGACTTTAACCAATCAGAACGCTTGAACAGAAACAAACTCATTAACACAGGAAGAAAACAATTGGGAAAATTAAAGCTAATAATAACAATTCCACGGGGATCGTAACAGAGACGATATAATTAGAGGGGTCTAGTTTTTTAAGAACAAATCTGTTGCCAACTATCGGTTTAGCAGAAGATTTCATAGTTTCAACCCTTAAAGGACTCCACTATGCCAGGAATACTATGTCCTACCAGAAGAGAGCAACAAGCGACTAAATAAGAGGCAACAAGCGACTAAATAAGAGGCAATAGACATAAATAAGTGGCATCAATGAATCATTCAGAAGTAAAACCCATCAATACCTGGATTCAAATCTATTTAAGTTCACACATTTGAAACCTCACTGTCAAAATTACTCAGTGACTACTGTGTCTCTCAGTATTGCTCATTCAGGTCAACAAAGCCAAGGCCAACAGCAAACCAGCAACTTTCTTGACTTGCCAGGAGCAGCTGGCAAAGTTTCACATAGCAACATCATGACAAGATTTTAGCCCATTTTGACAACGTGTTTCACTGCCAAATCTAAGCTGGTTGTCACTGCTGTCTACTGACAGCTGGATCCTGTTTCTTTAAAGAGAGTGTAGCGCAACAGACAGATGCTGTGTACATTGTGATTTCCCTCCACTAAACTAAGTCTAATCTTCTTTACTCAATTTTAACAGTCTTGATGCTGTCTTTGCACAGAGATTTTACAATATTGCTCTCAGAATACTCATACAAACTAGATCACCAGGTAACATGTTAACCTGGAGGTATCAAAGCATCATTGAAGGATTAAAGTAAACCAAACTGAGAAGTTGATTTTAATTCAGAAACTGTAAAATACAAATGTCAGAAAATCTCTTATTGTTTACCTCGAGGGTGAACTTCAGTAGAAATGCACCAAGCACATAATCTTAACACATAGTTTAAAACTGAATTAAAAACTTATCTGTTTAATCTAGCATTCGAATAATTATCTCTTGGTATTTGTCTAAACGGATGTGGTGTCTGAGCACTATATACATACAAACTGTTGGAAAAACAATGTGGTTCAATGTACCTATCTAACCTATCCTTATCATTTATCAGTCATCTTGCAGCTGATGCTGATCACCTGTTTGTTGTCTGTGTTACAGTTTTCTAACCGTTGTTTTTTTAGTTGTTAGTTTCTGTTTTGTCTTTATTTGTTTTATTTTTTCAGGTGCTGTCTGGCTAATTGTTTGTCAATAGATATGAAGTTTGTATATTCTTTATGCTGGGGAGGTGACTAGCACTTGTCTCAGTCAGCGAGGCTCCCAGGGGCCTCACAGAGGAACTCCTATTTACTATCCTCATTAGAACTTTGTGAAGCTGCTTTGAAAGTAACTGCTAAAGAAGTGCTATAAAAACTTGATTGATTGATAACCTAATGTTTACTTGGTGGAATCTAAGGTATACAAGGGTGCCCACCTATGGCCCATGTTTGGATTTATTAATTCATTGTGGTCAAACAAAACATACCTAATAAGTCAAGTGTTATTTTTTCTTGTCCATTGTGAACACGATAGTGAATAATTATGATCTAGATAGATGTGAAGCTACCACAATGTTGGAAAATCTCCACTAGTCAGGTCACTGGAGCTTTGCTTTTCACCTGGATATAACTGACAGCACGAATAACACAGAGAGTCAAGGCTATCCATAGACCATTACATTAAGGTTAGCAATCACTCAGTCCTCTTTCTCCCAACCATCATTAATCACATTTCTCTTTAAATTGGAAAAAAAATGTATTTGAATGATAACTCAGAAATGTCCATTTTTCTCTGCCAACATAATGATAAGCCTACATATATCTTTGGTTCAACTTCACGTAATTTTATTCTCTGATGTTAACAAAGTTAACATCAGAGACCCTCTCCTTTTAACAAATCCCTTATCAGTGATCGGTAGGTTTTGAAAGATAACTTAAGGCATCGTGTGACACAAACCATCAGTATTTATCACTGCAATCTTCCTGCCACTGTTTATTTCTTTCACCTTTTAGAGAACTGTGACAGAGCTGACCTATGTTTACCCTGTTGAAAATTTTAATGAATTACTGAGCTCATGGAAACTGAATAGTCGACTTTAAACGATTTTGATCCAATTACGGTGCTTAGCCATCTGTCAAAATTGTCACCTCCCCGAGTGACACTCATATTTTAATGAGTTGCATTATTCGTTAGGTATCATTACCCTGGATTGTGCTCACAAACAACTCCCACCCTTTTCTTCCGATGCTAATTCGTAAACCTTGTGATTCTCTGATGCAACATAGTGGTAACCTGCATTTACCTTCGTCACTTAACTTTAAGCAGCCATAGTCAGTGGTGGTGCTTTGTGGAAGGTTCTGGTAAGAATGCTGAAGTATTTGGAGATACTTTTGTGATTGTAAAAACATTCAAAGGACAAAAATGTTCATTGTGTCACCGAAAGACAAAAAGGATGGTCCCTTTGGCAAATCATCAAGTACATTCAGAGGGAACAAAGGTTGATTAACTGCTTCGAAATATTGAATAATTATGTTTATTGATGAGGAGATTAACTAAAGTAATGAACTAACAATTATACAAAATGTTAGAGTTTGCTACAAACCAAAACCAGGTCAATTCCAAGCTCTCATCGCCCTCTAGGACTCAGAGCTTCTGTCTGACAGCTTACGCACTACACTTTAACCCTACCAATTACAGCACTAATCAATCAAGCAATCAATCAGTCAGCCATTCAATATATCAATCAATCAATCAACTAACCAACCCATCAGTCAATAAATCAATCACTCAATCAACCAACCAATGCATCAATCAATCAAAAATCAAACGGACTTCGTTTTTAAAGCAGCTTTATAATGATTAATACAAATTTTGATTGATCAATTTTAGAGGTGGGTAGTAATTAATTACATTTACTTAGTTGCATTTACTTGAGTAATGTTAGGCGTCAGAGTTGTTCATCTGATGAGCAGTGTGGTGCAACACCTGAAACGGTTCATTAGCTCCCCGTCATTCAGATCCATTACTTGCACTCCTTCTCCAAGGATTACACTCCCCAGCACGTCTAAGATCTACAGTCTCCAGTGCTTCTCCTGCACTCCTGTGATCCCCTATTGTCTCCATAGTAAGTGCATACAAAAGGATACAACTCAAAAATCACCCAATTAAGACTTATCAGCATTAGAAAAGGATCCTTGGACTATTTTGTTTCCTAAATTGTGTTAGAAATGTGTATGATTGTGGTCTGCCACAATAATATACAACTTTAAATAACCACTTAAAATCTTTCATTTACTTCACATTTAGCTTCAAAGAAGATTTTTTTTTTTTAAAGTATACATGGGAGATGAGAGTTTACATCTCTCTCATTTTCATTCTTTCATTCTCTCTCTCTCTCTCTCTCTCTCTCTCTCTCTCTCTCTCTCTCTCTCTCTCTCTCTTTCCAGTGCTGCTGATGAACCTTCTCCATAGTGGTGCTATATTCACAATGACACCTGGCCTATCTGAAAATCAAACAACAGACTGCACTCAGTATCCAGGGCATTCAATTACCAATCTTGTTGCTAAAACCACAACAACATCTCTCATATATCTACTCCATAAACAACACAACGACTAAACAAAAAAAACAAATCCTCAAATGCAAGCATGTGCACATACCCTTTGTGACACAGCACTACGAAATACAATACACCACTCTCCATCCTTATATCTACTTCCCTAAGAGATGTAAGACTGGGGCAGAGCAGTGTTATTGCATTAATATCGGTACGGTAAAGACAAGGGTGATGTGACGCACAATACGTGACAGCCTCGAGTGGAGCGAGGAACACATGGCACGCGTGCTGAATGCAATGAGTGTTTGCAACAAACAACACTGGGACTGAATGAGAAACAAGGCTGACCTGTCAGGGTCTAATGCGCAGGTGGAATATATCTTTAGTGAAAAGACTGGGGGAAGGAGAGAAAGAGAGGAGTGATCTAAAACGTATCCTCAGACAAAATAGGAGAAAAAGCACTGAAGTGTGGTGTGATTATCTGACAGAACTATTGGCTGGATTCTAAAAGTGAATTACTGTTGAACAGAAGTTATGGCCTGCAACCAAACCCCAAAAGCCTAAGTATAATGTATTAAAAAAAAGATTATTCTATAAATTTTACACTATAAGACTGTGTTTAAACCATGTTTGTAATTCATGGATGACCTTAATGTTTTCTTCATGACTTGTCACCTACACCTAACTGAAAATAAATTACCGTGTTCTCATGCAGCTTTACTTTATAACATTACAAGAAAAAATAAATACAATTTTTGTTGATAAACAAGAATAGGACCAAACCTTATGGGACCAATTTTGAAATATTTCATGACTCATTACTGTATTTGTCTGGTTCAACAAGGTATTTTTTTTATATAATAAAAGAAGCTGAAGTCACATTTTCTTCATAGGGAGATGAAAATCCTAAAATATGTGTCTTATGCTATTTCTGGATAAAATTATCTGCAGTTTGTTTTTCCTTGTCTCCCAAAGTCAGATGTCTGCAAATAAATATGTAAAACCTTGAGAAGCTTCTATATAAGATTCTCATTTCATAATTTCTTTATTAATATTGAAAAAGAAAAACATTTCGGGAGTGTCCAAGAAACAGACAACATGCTTGGCAGTTCAGAGTACTCCTGAGACTCCTCAACCCTGAAGTTATAATGACCAATCAGACAGCTTGTTTCAGCTCTGAAGCACCTAAAAAGTAAAAAAGAGCACCTTTTATCAACAAAAATTCTATCGCCACTCTTTGCCAACAACTATTTCACTCTCAAAACTTCCTCATTTATCGTTTCTTGTTCAAAACTAGCTCTTTTTGCGCCTGTCATTTAGTGCATCAGCAGTCATAACTTGCAATTTGCAGCGTTTTGGGGCTCTGTTCTGTGATTAAACACATGATTAAACAAGCTGTGTGTTTGTGTAGTCATAGGCATATCAGGAGATTTGCTTTAACACAGAGATCCACAACACAAACCCTCGCTCTATCCCCATTAGGTGGAAAGGTGGACTTATTCTGGGACCACGCACATCTGTGTTAGGTGACTGCATAGCATTAGGTAACGATGAATAATTTTTGGGATGAGAGCCCATTGGCTGGTGCGCCAGTTAGCTGATGGTTGGAATATGTACATGCAGATTTACGTCGTGATAGAAAGTTAGCTGTCTGCACATTAACCCTTTAGGGGAGGTGACAGGGATCACCTTGTCTTCTATTGAGTAACTAACGTAAATCTATTCGTATAGAGTGCAGCGGGGAAATGCAATTAAGTGATTTCAGGGTTGTGTGTGTCCAGAATTCTCTCTCTCTATTTCTTTGTTTATCTGCATACCGATACACAGCTCCCTCTCCCAGTGGCGCTCGTAGGCGATCGCCTGGCATGACGGCGATTGCTCAGTAGGGACCGGAGTGGAACATCAGCTACCTCGGGAAGCGAAGGAAGTAGAGACTATGTCCTCATGGCTCATGGTTCATTGAGATTTCACCGGGGAACTAAAATTAGCGACCCAACTTTAGCCGGTCCTAAGGGAAAATCTGTGGTTTTGGTGATTTGTGTGTGTGTGTCTTTGAGCATATGGTGTGAGCGAATGTTTTTATATGAACTGTCTGCGAGGGACCTGTGTGCGTCTTGTGAGATTCAGATTGGCGTTGACTGGATTTGTATTTCAGGAGGAAGGAGCTGGTTGCCTAACATTGGGACCTAACATTGCGAGCACATGTGGTGGAGGTTTGCTATGAGTGATTTGAGTCCACCTTGCAATGAATGTGATGTGAGAGCACCGTGGTGAGTAACATTACACATGTTAACATCAGTATTAGAGGTCCCAGTTGGGAAAATAAACAATAATACAATACATGGAACGTTACTCCTAACCACACCGGGCAATCGTGCGCACACACACACACAATTTTTTTTTTATTATTATTTTTTATGTCTGTGTGATTTTTGGTTAAGTCTGATTTTCTGTTCACAGTTCTTCCTTCGGATTTATGTATTTGTACATATATTTATTGCGACTCAGTCCTCTTTGTCGGACTCAGACCGGTCCTCTTGTCCCACATTTTATTATGATTGAGGGGAGTGTTTTAACTAAAATATAAACTAAAAGTCATATATTTTGTTACGTGACCCTGGTTTCCTGTTCTTCCTTTCCCTTTTAAATTGAGTGACAACCTGATTAGGTGTGTTTCTTGAAGGTAACCCGAAGTGGTTGAATATTTGTAATGGATGTGGGTCGGTCCTGCTACACTTAGTTGGGGTTAGGGTAAGTTGCAGTTTTACAAAAAAAATAAAATATTTATAGACTTCACTAAATGGAGGAGTTATACACCTAATGGGACTGGCTTTACTTTTTGTCTATAACAACTGACACATTACAGAAGCCAAGCAGTTTATGAGGTGGTTCATCCACAGGTCCCTCTTTTTTTTACCTTTCAAACCACCTCTTGAATATGTAAACCATCACTTACTGCTCAGGATGAGAAAAACCAAGAATCTTTGTTTTTTATATACATAACCACAACCCTCTCCTTATTAGGCATTAGAGTCTGTTTCTTCAGCCATGTATAGAACCTTGATGAGCTATGTTTATTCATAGACTAACCTTTTTAAATAATTCTGAGAGCTCTCCGACAAAGGCCTCCACAGCATACTTAATACCTCATCTAGGTTTCATTATTCAGCGCTTATACTTTCTCCGCCGGCCCACTTGAGATGCAGAGCATGAATTATGCCTCCCCTCCTTCACTTCCCACTACAAGCGTCTCCTCTTGCTCTCCCTTCCTCTTGTTCCCTCTCTCAGCCGCCTTATCCCACAGGACAGAGAGGCTTACTGATTACTGCAGTAATATCACCGCTCGCTACACTTCATTCCCCTCTCTCACTCGCACTCCCACTTTTGCTCAGCTTTATTGGAATGACAAATAACACTACATTTGTATACTCAAAGCAGCCACAGGTAGCCTCAGGTGTTGATAGTTATATAAAAAACTGTGGAAATACATCAATCACAAAAGAACCCAGCATTGTTTCCATCCCAATTATAGCTTATTTTGTTCTTTAAATATTGTTGCATCATGAACACAAACATTTTGAATAATTTTTAATCTGCAAAACATGCAAGTGTCAGTGATGATTGTGCTGTTTTATGCATTATTTCATACATTTTAAAAAGATCTTTTTAAAAAAAATTAAGCCATAAATGTCTGTCGAATTTTTGACAATAAACTGATGTTTAAGGCAGATTAAAAAGACACAACTCCTTACTTAAAAATTTTAATTCTGTCAACAAGGAAACATGGATTTTAGTTGCTAGAACTTGGTAGGGCTTGTAAAAAAAGGGAAGCCCGAAAGAGGGAAGCAATGTGTCCACTACTAAGGCCACAGATAGAGCCTTCCTCCTAGGATGGTGCTACAGGGATGCAATGCAGAATTTAATCAGCCCTGGAGGAGTCATCTTTGTGCATAAGGGTGAGGCACAAACACCGGATGACCCCAGGAACATCCTTGATTTTTTTAAATTGCTTCGAACTTTTTTTTCCCAATAAGGAGTTGATAACAAATACAGAAGTTAAATAGTCTCAATCCTCCCATGCTAGATTACTCACATTACTTGACATTTTTAAGCAAAACTGTTTAAATAAGCTATTGGACAGACAAAAACAAATGGACATTAAAACTTTTTGTCACATTCTTTAAATGTGATGTGAAAGTGACCAGCTGGCCAGATATGGAGTGACCCATAGCCGAAATTTGTGCTCTGCATTTAACCAATCCCTGTGTACAGACACAGCAGTGATCAAACAAACAAAATGAACACACACTCGGAGCAGTGGGCAGCCATGGTTCCAGTGCCTGGGGAACAGTCAGGAAACTGGTCCCTTGCTCAAAGATTACCACAGCTGTGGTTATTGAAGATGGGAGAGCAAGTGTTTCATCATTCACACCACCTTCAACTGGGTGGATCTGGAGTCTTCCGATTACAAGTCAATCTCCATCCATCCATTTTCATGTCGGCTTTTTCCCTTTCGGGGTCGCCACAGCAGAATGAACCGCCAACTCCTCTGGCACATGTTTTATGCGGCGGATGCCCTTCCAGCCGCAACCCATCGCTGGGAAACATTCACACACACTCATTCACACTATGGACAATCTTGGTTACTCAATTCACTTATACCGCATGTCTTTGGACTTGTGGGGAAATCGGAGCGCCCGGAGAAAACCCACGCGATCACGGGGAGAACATGCAAACTCCACACAGAAATGCCAACCAACCCAGCCGAGGCTCGAACCAGCAACCTTCTTGTTGTAAAACGACCGTGCTACCCACTGCGCCACCGTGACGCTTAGTCCATCTCCTAATAAGTAGTGTGTACTATATTGCAGTTTACAAGTAACTTGAACAAAACTGGTTTTAAACTATTGAGAGCATGTGATTCAGGGTGATCTGCACTCCAGATGTGATTGGAGAACTGGAGAGAGGAAATAATAAACACAAAAAAACACAACCAAAAACTTTGTGAGATTATACATTGGATCGGAACGGGTAGAAAATGTATTTTCATATTTAAACAAATGTAACAAATCCCAGATTTAGTTTTAAGTCAAACCACATTAAAACAACAACAACAATATTTTAACCATTTTTGTGTGGACAGGACCATTTTTTTTTTTTCAATTTGCAATAAAAAAATTTAGCTGTCGTCAATTCCTGCGCGACTGTTCTGGAAAGTAAAAGTAGAAAGGATTGCTTTGTAAAGTAATATTCTTTAACAATAGTTAGGTAAAATCGCTGAAGCGGATATTAGAGCTAACATCAAACCAGTCAAAGAACTGAATGACAAACAGCCTTGAAAAATAATTGCTCCCATGGACGTTAACAACCCTATCCAGCTCTTTCATTTTAAAACACACAAATGTGTGCATTACTATGCTCATCAAATTAGACTCATTAGAGGATTTTTAGGTATTAGTAAATTGACCATTTAAGAGTCCTTGAAGCATCTCTCATTAACATGTTTATTACTGCCTGATTTCTCGGAATGACAAAAACAATTCCTTCAAGAGCAGAAATGATTATGATAGACTTTTGCCATGTAGCTCATATCTGAAATGTTCACTTTGATGTATTGCTTGCTATTAGAGTAAAGGAATTAATTAGAACCATAACGTGCCTCTATGTTTTGATGCACTTATCTCAAAACTCATTTCGCAATGTTGAAAGACTTCATGGAAAATGGATGAAAAGCACATGAAAAATACGAAAATGTAGTTAAAAATAGAAAACCGAACTACAAAGAGCTGGCTTATTTAGAGACTTTGTGAACCATTTTGTTCAGCACAGAACACATACATTGGTTGAGGTTCAAATAATAAAAAAAAAGAATGAGACCCCTTAGATTTCCTGTCTGCATACAGGACTGTGGTTATTCATTTCTTTCCTCTCTCATTCTTCCTAAAGATGAGACTGTCACTTCCTTTCAGCTCAATATCAATCCCTTTCTCCCAGAATGCCTCCTGTAACTCCAGGGGGTTGATGCTGGAACGCCTCTGCTCCTCCATGCATATTTTCCAGCCAAAAGTGCTTGAATACACTTACTGTATGCTGAATAGTGTTTCAATGTTCATACACCCACACAAGTTTTGCTTGTTTGTCGTATGCTTTGGCAATGGCTTTCCTTGTCCCTAGAAAATTGATAAATGTTTGTTTCTAAAAAATTAAACAAATAGGGTCTCAGATGATTTTGTTTATTTGTTACAAAGTGTCTTAAAACACAATGGAGGTTTAATACTTCTCATATTTTATATAATCCATCATAACTTCTGGTCTGCCATTTACGAAAACCAAACTCCACAATTAAGTAAAGTTTTGGAAATGCTTCATACAAAACACAACATTGATCTACAGATTGACCAATTGTTACTTTAAGTCCACTCGGCAAACAAACAACAAGATGATTTAATTTCACTTTTAATTTTATATCTTTTTTTTTCCATTATTATAAAGGGTTTTTGAAAAATTATTGCAACAATGCACAACAACAATAACAGCCCCCCAAACCCCTACTTTCTACTTTCAGAGATATTGTTTTTTTGAAATGCACGTCTTGAAATACTGTATAAGAGCCATTTTTTTCATTACTTATGGTAAACTTCATACATTTAATTCAACAAATTTGTAGTTTCAAGTTATATGTTATCTTAACCCAACATAACTTTGGTTTATATGCAGTAAAATGTTGAAACTAAAATGATTAATTACATCAAGATGTTTACCATTTTAATAAAAATAAATGTGTGCAGTGTACATTTCAGATCCATAATCATCCAATAAGTCCACAGTCATACAATGTCAAAAGGGCAATACCTAATTAACAAGATATGTTGAATATTCTTCTTCATCTGTTGCCACACTGTGCACCTATCGGACTAGGGTTTCTAGATATTGACCACAAATCTTTAAAAAAGCCAGGAACTAGCAGATCTCCACTGATGCCATAATTTGTCAGAATAATTTATGGAGTTTCTGCAGCTCTGCAAGGGATTTTGATAAATGATACAAGTCACAGTGAACTGTTATCAAAAGAGAAGGGAAGCAGGCACCGGGTAGGATGAGTGGGGTGGAAGACTGATAAGAGGGAAAGAGAGACAGAGGGAGTGGTATAAACAGCAACCATTTCCACACCATCATCCAATCTGTGAAAGATGGTGAGATGACAGCTCTGAATCCAAGCAGGTGTCTCCTCTACCTTCCATTACTGCAGCTATGTATGAATTAGATTTATATGAAATCTCATAAAAACAGCTCACGTGTTTCTACCTTTAAAATCTCTCTCTAAATCCGTTTCCCCATTTTTGCACTGCGGCAGAGATTGGAAGTCGAAAAGGGAACGGTAAACAGGAGAAGAGCACTGGAGGGGCCTGACGCTGGCAGCTGGAGAAATAAAGCATGATTTACAGAGTAAGGCCGAGACTTGATGCACAGCAGACTATTGAGTGAATAAACTGCCACTGGGTGAATAAACCCAAAGCATTCCTAAAGCAATGACAGGAGCAAACTCACAATCCTGGCAATAGGCAAGAACAGTCTCTTCTTTTTTGCTCCTGGTAATATTTTGTGTATAAATCCCTCAACTCTCTTGTTCTGAGAGCTCACACAGAGAAGTTTTAATTCCCTCATATTTTTGAAAGGGATAACACAGTCTGCTCTCTGTGGAGTGACACAGTTCTACCTTGACAAATACATCTCCTCAGGCCATGTGTTTGCTTGCCAGAGTTTAGCTTCTTGCCAAACCCCAGTGTGACATCTCATTGTCTACTGCATAAATATCAGGGACAATTGGTCTGAGACAACAAAAGAAATTGAGTTCCCTTTGAGAAATAATGAAGGGTTAAATATGCAATAGGCCTAATTTAATTTAATTTAACAAAACTAAAATGTAAATAAAAGTGTGCATTATTTGTGGATATTGGTTATGCTAGACATGTCTTAGGGAACAGATGTCATGCAAATACAAAGTTCAACAGAAATATTTTTTTATTATTAGATTAGAATTAGATTAGATTAGAAACCATCCTGAAAAAGCAACAAAGTATTGTATTTATTAATGCTTGCAGTAGTTTAGACATAAAAAAATACTTAATACATACTTTATTACTTTAATACAGTTTTTTACGATATTGCTTAGACAAGCATAAATATAAAGGTGTGAGTGTTGCAATTTAAAGTTATGCACTATTTATCATGTCTTTGTATGTGATTAACTATACACACTAATAACTTCACCTGTGTCTTGTCAATATTGATGGATAAGTCTACTTATAGTGCTTTGTTTGCCTCACTAGGTTTCTGTAATTAATGCTTCTAAGTTAGAAGATTTTTAGTGCATCTCATTTGTACAAGTTCTTATTTCACCCTACAACAGCATTAATTATTAAAACATAACATAGGTGTTGTGCTTAAAAAAACACATTTACAAGAATGTATTTAATATATATTTGATAATAGTAATGCATTTGTGTTGATTAAAGCAAGTTATATAATCATTTAAGTTTAGTTTATTTACTATTTAAATACTTTTGAATGGCATGAGGATAAACTATGGCAAAAAGTGCAATCTGTAATCATAAGAAGACACTGCAATTAAACTTGTTCAAACATTTATGCTTTTAATTTTCCTAACTTAGTAGTGTCTATTTTCACATTGTGTCCAGTCACTTGATGAGGCCAGTGTTTGTGGGTTTGATCTGGGTAATGTTTTATGTTTAAAGTATTGGATGTGGGACGTCTCAGAACAACTGAACAATGCAGGATATTGAAGAATCTTGGGACAATACCGTAATATCGAGGTGGGTGCTGTAATTGCTTCATGCTGTTTATATGTCAGACATTTTTTGGCAATGTCATAAAAAATTTGCAGATTGATGAGCATTTTTGTGTCTGTGAATAATTGTCATTATCTCTTACTAGTGAAAAGTGTCATATCATGTGGCTTTTAACTTATTTACATCATATATTTGACCCCTCAAGACTGTGACTTAATAACTTTAAAAATTTAATATTTAAAAAAATTATAATAATAAATAAATAAAAATGTAATATTTATCAAAAACAATGTCTTCAAATGGTTCTAGGCTCGGCTGGGGCAGGTGGCATTTCTGTGTGGAGTTTGCATGTTTCTCCCCGTGATCGCGTGGGTTTTCTCCGGGTGCTCTGGTTTCCCCACAAGTCCAAAGACATGCGGAATAAGTGAATTGAATAAGAACGATTGCCCATAGTATTAAAGTGTGAATGTGTGTGTGAATGTTTCCCAGCGATGGGTTGCGGCAGGGAAGGGCATCCGCTGCGTAAAACATATGCCAGAGAGTTGGTGGTTCATTCCGCTGTGGCGACCCTGAAAGGGAATAAAGCCGACATGAAGATGAATGAATGAATGTCTTCAAATCACCTCAAATAATGGTGCTTCTCCAAATGAGTATGAGGATACCTCCAGTTACTCCTGCCACTGCCAGCTCCATGTTTGCATTGTTTATCTGACGCGGTTTTACTACAGTTACACTTCCGGATTAGTCAGTGAGTAGACTCTTCATTGAGATACATTAGCAGTTCATCTGATTGGTTAGTGGGTAGTGTTGCTATAGCATCAAGCCGTATTCAGCTCAAAGAAAATATGATTGCACAAACATGCATGAATCATACTGAATATGATTGAGGCATGTTTTTGATAGCAGAACAATACCAAAAACATGTGAGAAATTACTGAAAAGGCAAGGTTATACTTGATAAGATCTATTGGATTACTTTTATTACCTTCTTTTTTTCTGAATTATGATCAGATAAATGATCATGATCTTCCAAGTGTGCTTCCTAACACGCATATTACATCACCAAGTTACATTTCCACAGACACATTTCTATAACTAAGATCTTTCAAAGAATACATTTTATACACAGTTGAAATCCTGTCATTCTTTTCTGGGGATATTCTTGATTGGTGTTCTCACAATGATGCCCAATATAATGGCTAGCTCTTCAGAGAAAATGGTTTAAAAAAAAAAAGCCAGACTTATGCAAATGAATTGTAAAGTCAGTCTGAGGGGAAGTACATGCATCCACTAAGAGCATACAGAACACATAATAAATTATACAAGCAATCCAACTAATGGATATTAATGGACAATTAACCGTGCACAAATTGCCACCAACAAAAAGAAATCTGCATGGCGCTGCCTCATTTGAGATTATTAGGCATTATAGATGTAATCCATAATGAGAGTGGAATATTTTACTGGGTCTTTTCTGAAATGTTCCTTCATTTAACGTTTAAGTGGTAGACAATTTAACTCAGACAGTAAAGTCAGCTAAATGTGTGAGGTCACTGCGGTATTAATGGGCTCAACATTCGTTCAGACCTTTAAATGTAGCAATTCTGAAATGAACAGCTAAGTGTTTTCTTATAAAAATGGAACAATGTGGTAAATCACTGCATAAAATGCAAGAGTTCACCCGTGGTACTAATGTCCAATATCTACAGTACAGTCGCTTCTTAAAATCAGCTAGAGTTTTATTATTTACTAATGGAAATTAAATCCTATACTTTTGGCTCTTGTTCATCCTTGACAGTCACATTCTGATTTTCTGGTTAATATGTTTTTCTTACTTAAAAATGGTGCTTTGCAAATACCAACCATATCCAAATAAAATCTAATGCTTTGATAGATTGATAACCTCCTAAAGATGCATGAAAACATGTTAGCAAAATAGTCTAAACCCTCAGCTAAAATATCTTCTGTGTTTATCTCGAGCATGTGCCAACACAAAATAAATATAAATACTATATCAAAATAATCAAGCCATATCACAGATACCAGACACGTTTACTTTTAATCCTCTTGCACTTTGGGAGTACCACTCCAGTCAGCGCCAGTAATTTAGGGCTATATCTCAGAAAGTAATTGCTGGCTTTGTAAACAGTTTTGATGAGCAGCTAGGTGAGGAACAGAATAGCTGATTGGGTATTGATCAGGAGTGTGTGCCCCGCAGTCAAGATTGAGGGAAGAGAATGGGGTTTTGGACTTTTTTTGACAAGGTGAAGGAGGTCAGAGACTTATTCTGTATCCCAGTGAGAGTTCAAGCCAAGGTGGATAACAAGTTGGGTTTTAAGTAAAAAAAAAAAGAAGTTTTTAAGGGGTTTACTCCCAAGAAAATGGATATCAATTAAGGTCTCAACACTCACTTAATCATATCAGAAATCTCATTAGTAGATGCTTTTCCTGCATATGTGGGCTTGATTCATAGGTTGAAGACATGCTGGCTTGATCTTATAACAACAGAATTTATAGTCATTTTTAATGAACAGAAAATGTTGTTTTGCAACATCCAGATTTTCAAATAGATCTTGGGTTATCAGAATTACGATAGATTTTTTATTAGAAATTTCTTGTTACAGGGTACATGCAACTTTCTTTTCATGATCAAAATCCTTCCAGGGTTTTTTGTTAATCACTACATCTGTCATTTTAAAGTTATCTTAAAGTAAAGGATTCTGTTTGTTTGTTTGTTTTCTTGTTTGTTTTGCAAGCACAGTCAGTCAAACAAAGCAGTGCTTGCATAACAGTGAATACTGTGAATCTTTTCACTTAGAAGTTTTATGACAACCATCCGAGAAACAAACCAGGGTGTAATAAAAGCACACACTCTGATAAAAGATGTTAAATCTTACAAAGATGACCCTGGGAACCCGCTAGCTGTAGAGAAATGGGAGGGGCACATGTGAGAGAAGGGGAGGAAAGAAAGATGGAGGGAATGAGCAGCCTTGGCATTTTAGACACTCACTGCTGAGCTGACAGTGGATGAGCCGGTTGTAATGACAAATGACTGAAGAGCTCCCAGCATGAGGTCCGAACCATGGAGCGTCTTCCTCCCGCTCTGTAAATAGACAAGATTTGGCTTCTGTCATTGGTCTTGTGTATTCATCACTATAATGTCTACCTTGGGGTCGGTTTAATGTTCCAAGGAAACATCAAGGTCATTCCCTGGGCTAAATAATGCAATAAACTTTAGCGAAGACCTGATTTGTGTGTTTCCTAATGTGCTGGAAATGACAGGGACTCCAAGCTGAGCTCATTGTGGTGAGCGATCTAATAAGCCCCTCTATCTAGTAAATAAGGTTAATGTATTTTGTTGGATCATTTACTTCCTGTGCTTTAAATGCCCTCTGATGAATCTCTCAGTGCCACACAGGATGCTCTGTTCTTGTACTGTTTCCACGTTTTTGCACATGCCTCATTAGCTGTAGAGAAATGTACGAGGTCGTATGAAGTATTTGTGAAAAACATCACTGGTTTGGACTGTGAACAAATTGAATTACTGCGGCCGGTGCTGAACTCTGCAAATTTTCTAACACTTCATTTGGGATGCATCGCATGGACTTAATACTCAAACTCCCTGACCTTCGCAATGCGAGTGAAGCAAGCCATCAGAATGAAATGTAGAAGCAGCACCTTCCTGCTAGAATGACAGGCACAGGAAATTACATCATCAAACACTGCCACCTGTCACTGGATTGCCTGTCCTTTTTTGATGACTAATGAATCTTTATTGACCTCCGACAGTTTTTATCATGTAGGTTTATCAGGAAGATCGAGCAGTTCTTTTTTTTCTTCCAAAACAACATTTTCCCCATGTAAATGAGCAAGAGTAGTGGTGAGAATGATATTTGAATAGGATACAATTTGAAGAGTTCATATATGCACAATGTTACAAGAATATTTACTCAACCAGACAATATTTTGTTCTTAAATGTGTTATTCCTGGAACTAAATTTGGCCATCAATATATTGTTGTTATTTTGTTTTAAAGTCTTTTTAAATTCAACTAGGTTTTTTTTTCCCTCTGAACACTGGAGAAGGTGGGAAGCTCCTATATAAAGCTTTTATATAAAAAACCTAATTTGCAACATGACTGCACTCCTTCACACCATTGACATTTGTTCTTATCAACCCTTAAGTTTATTATGCTTCCTTATGTTATTGCATCAGCCTGAAAGAGTCAAAATACATTCAGAGGCATTATCTAAAGAAATATAAGTGTATCTCCACCCTTGGGACAGCATTCAAAATGTTTTCTTGAAAATAAATGTTATAACAGCCAAGGTCTGAATGTATCAAGGGAATCACATTAACATCGGCCAGCTTCAGTCCAACCTTGACGATCAAATTATTGAGTTCTGGCCCACTCTTCTTAATGGTGAAACATTGAGATTCAGACAGTGTCAACCATCAACACACTCATTTAAAGGATAAACATGGAGCTAAAATGGTATGCTGTATGGTTTTGGAAGGTAAAATCAGTGGGCTGTGGAAAAGACTGGGGTCAGATGTCACACTTTATGCTCCAGTGAGTCTTTTCAAGATGTATCCTTTTGAAGTGTATATTCAAGTCTTGAATGCAAAACAATTTCCTCCAACTGGACAAGCAACACTGTAAATTAGTGACAATGTGTGACTGTTTCATCAATAATGTACATTGCTGGTAGTTTTAATGTTTAAATAATTTATTATCATACCTTTTTTACTATTAAATAATACAATTATAGCATCTAATCATTTAACTCTTTCGAAAAGGCACCCATTTCGAAAGACATCACATTTCATAAGTTGTTTATTGCTTTTGGGAACATACCTTTGTTTGCATTGGGCAGATGCTTTTGTCCAAAGCGACTTACAGAGATATTATGTAATATGTTACACAGTCAAAGGCTAACTCAGGTCACTTGAAGTAGAAGTTTTATTGGCTGATCAATCAACCATAGCATTAAAGAAATAAAGTGAAAATAGGGAAAAAGGAAGTTTTTTCTTTCATTCTAAGTGTTCCTTGTGTATAATGTAGCTTCACAGAAATAAATATACATATGACCTAAAGGGTTTGACGATGTAATATTAATAATATATCTTGATTTAAGAAGAAGTTGGTTTTGTGTTTTTTGAGACCTAGAAATGAATTCAGGTCTGAAAGGGTTAAAACAAGTTAAGTGCAATTTATGGCGATTCACTGTTCAAACCCAGCTTTGTAAAAAAAAAAAAAAAAAAAAGAAGCTTAATTTAACAAGATTGAAACATAACTTAAATGGAAAAATGACAACTATATTGTTCATTGCTCTAAAACATAAGTAAGTACATCAATTACAATATAATAAACACATATTTGACCACTTTTGTTAATGACAAGCACATGTTTAATACAAAAATATCTTCAATAAAATGAACTTTAGGGCACTTCAAATCGTTGCTCTCTGTTCTGCATCCCCGTTGATCTCAAGGGTCAGTAGGAGTTCGTTCACAGCAGGGATTCAAAGTAGGTACGGCTTGGGTTTGTTAATTTTCATTCCTTTTCCTTTTTTTCCTCAAGATTTGAGAAATCACACTTCTTGTGAACCTTTTAATATTTTCATCACTGTCTCCACTTTTTTTTTACTTCCATTCTACAAACAATTCAGAATTGCACTGTTTTATACTAGACTTTCATCGTCAAGGTTGCAGTCTCTCAGCATGCCATGTCTGTCTCTGTGAGAGTTCATTCCAGATTTACAGCTTTCATTCTCTGACAAAGCATTCACCTGAGAGACGAATGACCAAGCTAACCAGATATGGAAATGACTGCTCAACAAACCCTAACCGGAGACAGCTGGCCCTCTAATTCAGCAGGACTGACCTTTTCATCAGACCCTCTGTGCAGAGCATTAAAAAGATCTGAAGCTATTGAAGCTTAAAAGGCAGATGAAGCTGAGCTGAATGTCAATGAAACATTCCAGCTTATGACCAATCAACAGCTATTTAAACCCACTGTGTAAACTATTTGCTTGACCTTGAAACAAAATTGGGGAAAGAATGAGCTAAAAGATTGGGTATAACAAGATTTCACATTATAGTCATCTGCAAGACTTGCAAGGGTCATATCCTATTAAAACAAATTAGGGATGTGTTCAGAGTCAGTACGCTGGAAAGACACATCATGTGTCCCCGCATTAAGTTTTTAAAATGTTAAATTGTAAAGAAATGGATAAAAAAATTACTTTTTTCAGAATAATAATATTTAATCTGTAACATTCATTCACTTTTCGCATACACAATTTGTAATCCAAAAGCAGAATGAATGGGTTGTAGGGGAGCCTATCCCAGCTCACGATGATTTCCCATTAGAAGGTTTTTAATCTAGGACATAACCAAATCCTCAATTTAATGCAAACCTACAGCTCGCATTGGAAATCACATTTTTATATGGTGGTGGGTAACTAGAGTAGCAAAATAAACTTATGAACTATGAACATTTTGTCATCAGTGCTCACCACTACCATGTGCATTATTTTTACTTTATTTTATGATAAATTATAGTAGGCCATGTCTAAATAGACAAAGTTCTGTTTTGTAACATCCTCAGACATTTTTATTTTAGTTTCTTTTTTGTATTTGACATCTTTGTTTTTTATCTTGCCATTTTGTGAAAATAACTTTATGTTTATCTTCCGCAGAGCTCCATAGCGCAGTCTACTCGATAAGAAGCAGATCAGCTGTCACCAACCTCGTTGGCTACAAAACTAAGAGGAAAACTGACAGCAAAGAAGCTAATGACTGGTGTGTAGTTCAGACTGGCTGCTCATCTTTTGCCCCAAAGTTTAGAGTGTGCTATTAAATAATGAGGCATATTTTGTATTGTATTGTTGAAATTTTCTTCCCATTTTCTTTCCATTTCTTAACTTTTGTTAGCAAAGGGGTCAAGTAAGGCATTTGTGTTTCATTTACATATTTTTATTTGATAGGAAATTAAGAAGTTTTAAGAAGAGTTAGATTGTTTTGAACTAGTTTTACTTGACCTAGACTGAACAAAACAATAAAATCTTGAAAACCGAACTGAAAAATGGTCTGTTTTCGGGTGTCATGGTGGCGCAGTGGATAGCATGGTCATCTCACAGCAAGAAGGTCGCGCCAGTTGGCATTTCTGCATTTGCATGTTCTCCCCGTGATCGAATGGGTTTACTCCTTGTGCTCCGGTTTCCCCCACAAGTCCAAAGACATGCAGTACAGGTAATTTGGGGAAAATATGTATATGGATGTTTCTCAGTGATGGGTTGTGGCTGGAAGGGCATCCGCTGCATTAAACATATGACAGATGAGTTAGTGGTTCATTCTGCTGTGGTGACCTGAAAAGGGACAAAGCCAACAAGAAAATGGATGGATGGTCGGTTTCAGTTGTGACAGGAGACATAGCCTTATATTATTTCTTTGAATGTTTTCCAAAGAATATTTTCCATATATTGCTCCAATAAAAAAATCTAATTGATCTTCCTGGCCAACAGGTGGTAATATCAAACATGTATTGACAAATAATAAGTGTTCAATTGGGGTTGAACTGTTTGAAGACAACCCTAAAGATGTAGTCCACATGACAATGCTTGATAAGCATAGAGAAATGGTTCACTTTAATGGTCAGATTTTTGTAGATTTTTAGATCTTTGATTTTAAAATATTCAGATTGATGTGACATACTGTAAAGCATCAGATTTAGTCTTTCATTCAAAAAGTATGCTTCTTCATGAAAATCAGTCCGTATGACCATATGTTTAAAACTCTCCAAAATTCTAAGCTGCAGATCTTAAATGAGGGGAACATCTCCTGGACAACTTTTCACATTTTTTGTTTACCTTTATATTAACTATCAGATTAATTGTGGACATCCATTATTGAAAACTTGGCTTAGAACTAATTTCATCAAAATTTCACTGGAACAAGTTGGCATTAAAAAAAAAGGTGTCTACTAGAAAACTGTTCTTATTTCAGCTTCACTGAGCTTATTTTGGATTTTGTTCATGAGCTTGTAAGTATTCTCAAGCAATATCAGATAATCCAACAACTAAATAAATTATAAAAAATAAAAAAACTCACCTCACTTCAACTCACAGAGTTCATAATGGAGTGTGGTTAATTTTTTGAGCCCTTGCTGACAAGACTCTAGAGAAGATGATCCTAGGTGATAATGCATAAAAATGTGCAAGATATGTCAAAACCAACCGATATTTGAGAGTATGAAAAACAGTATTAATATTCCTTCGAGTTGCAAGATGATGAAAGTTAAAGTAAGGAGAAAAGTGGTGAAGGGACGAGCTGGTGTGAGACAAGAACTAGAATCAGCAGAGACAAAGAAAGAAGGAATGTGAAATGAGGGAAAACTAAATATAGTGTTTTTGTGAGGAAGAGAGAAAGCGATTAGAAGAGGAGAAACAAGATGTCATGTTCACAGCCGCAACAGTGTCTGACATCTCCATGGCATGGTTCTCTGATTGTGGCGTGTTGTGCAAGTATAAAGAAGCACACTATTTTCCTCTTCTAGTAAGTCCATACACATCACCTCATGTTTTCTCACTTTCATCATTAGAAAGTTTTTTTTCAGCACTTCATTTAAGTATTTCTTTTCAGACTTTGTTTTTGCTCTTATTTATTGAAACCTCTGCTGCTTTGAGGCCTCTGCAGCCCTGAGCTATAGACTATTTGGTGAATGAATAAATCATATCACCTAGCACCTGGTTCTTTCTCCATTATTTGTAAATCTGTGTATGTTTGACTTTTACAGATTGCGCTTTAGCTTTAACGTGAACACAAGCCTGGGGGTAAAGATATTGAGCGCTGACATTGTCTATTCATTCAAGAATGCACCCTGGTCTGTATTAATTTATAGGAACAAAACTCCCAAACTGAACCATTACTTCAATATCTCACTTACCTCAACCGGAGGAGAGTAAAGCTGAAACAAATTGAAAACCTACCAATCACATGCTACCTAACACAGCATTTAAATATTTATTTTTTATGTCCAAACTGGACTTTCTGAATTTAGTAAAGGCCATTTTGTCTGCTATTTGGTACAAATATAATTTCAGTTACAATAAAAAAGGTAAATTGGGCCATGTTTGGCATTGGTCTTGCATTCATTTGGCACTGGTTTAAAAAATGTGGGCCAAACATGGTCCAAATCTGGATGTAGTTACATTGTATTTAATGTTGCACAAAAGCCTTGGCCAGACAGTGAACCTGACTAATTTGTTTAAAGCTTGGGCAAGTCATGGGCAAAGTGTGATCCATCAATTTGTGGCATCATTGTGCACCCCACCCCACAGAGAAGCCAATGCAGAATTAAGTTCACATAGGTGTGTGGTGGCTAAGCAGAGAGAAGAATTGCTAGGTAGGATGTAGCTGAATGTTTTATTTGAACCTAATGGTAACCATCTCATTGGATATAATGTCAAATTTAAAGTTGCATGACTAAAAATGTAGTTACTAAATTTGACTTAAATTAGGACTAATTGATGTTAAGAGAATTGACTGATTGTAACATATTTAGGACTCTGCTGTCACTTTTGTTTGAAGACACAAGCTCTGCTGGTTACCAACTGTAGTCATATTCTACAATAGGTTTTTTTCTTCAGAGTTTTATTAGAGAACATACACAGCTGGTTGCTTCTAAATCATAGTGACATGAAGTTCACCAGTTACTATTAACCCTTAAACCTTAAAAACCATTTATGAGTTCAAATGGTTTGATAAATCCTCTTGAAAGGCTTGCCTGAATCCCCCATGAGCTCAAGGGATTGCATGTTTAACTCTGTTTAAGGATCCAAATCACTTCCTCCATCTTTCTGTTTTAATAAACAAATTGGTTGTCTTGTATAATCTCTGAAAGAATTAACTCAGTGAAAGACAAATCCAATTACCTTATCCATTTATTACTAATGCCCACGTGGTGCTAAGTGCGGTCCTGTCAGAATGTGTTTACACTCAGCTCCTTGAGAGAAATTTGAATATTTATTAAACCAGAGAGAGTGAGCAAAGTTTTATCTATGCTTGTTTAGAAATAAATGTCAACATCTTCTAAATGGATTAACTCATTACATGTGTAGGACTCAATGAGGGAGTGAATCTCTGCATGGCCCACAATCGCTTTGTGTTCAGCCCCAGAGCAATTTCATGAAGTAAGCTGCTGATTGGTCCAGTCCACTCAGACACTGGTGATCATCTTCCATGTTGAGTTAAAGCCGTTTCTTGTTTTAAAACAAGGTGAGTCATTGTATAATGACAGATAAAACATGAAAGGAATGCAGTTTGAAAGATTCTGGATAAAGTTACCCGAATGGATAAAACACATACAGGCACATACAGCTGAACATCGCATATAGGCAGAGCGCATGCATTAATGTTTTGATTTCAGAAAAGGGGGACGACTCCAGCCTTACTAACTATAAGATTTGGAAAATACGCAGAACGTTACTGGAAGTATGCTTGCAATTGGCTACTCACCCGGTTTTTCTGCATGAACTCCACCTTCGATCACTGCTGGTTTCCGGGAATCCTACTCAAGGAAGCTCCTGATAGGTTGTTGAGTCACAAAAAAACTGTCTTTTATGTGTCGCTCTCTTCATGCAGCTAGTGCTGCAACCTTCATTCAATATTTTATGTATCTAGGAGTTTTTATTAATCAGTTAACTCTTTGAATGCTCCAACAAAAATGAGTAATTTGGAAAAAAAGTGTGTCTTTCAGATAATCCAACAACTAAATAAATAATAATAGAAAAACTCACCTCACTTCAACTCACAGAGGTCATAATGGAGTGTGGTGAATTTTTGAGCCCTTGCTGAATAGACTCTAGAGAAGATGATCCTAGGTGATAATGCATAAAAATGTGCAGGATATGTCAAGTCCAACCTATATTTGAGAGTATGAAAAAAAATATTAATATTCCTTTGAGTTGCAAGATGATGAAAGTTAAAGTAAGGATAAAAGTGGTGAAGGGACAAGCTGGTGTGAGACAAGAACTAGAATCAGCAGAGACAAAGAAAGCATAGCCGGTGTGAGAAGGAATGTGAAATGAGGGAAAACTAAATATAGTGTTTTTGTGAGGAAGAGAGAAAGCAATTAGAAGAGGAGAAACAAGATATAGCCTTACTAACTTTAAGATTTGGAAAATACGCAGAACGTTACTGGAATTATGCTAGCAATTGGCTACTCACCCGGTTTTTCTGCATGAACTCCACCTTCGATCATTGCTGGTTTCTGGGAATCCTACTCAAGGAAGCTCCTGATAGGTTGTTGAGTCACAAAAAAACTGTCTTTTATGTGTCGCTCTCTTCATGCAGCTAGTGCTGCAACCTGCATTCAATATTTTATGATTCTAGGAGTTTTAATTAATCAGTTAACTCTTTGAATGCTCCAGCAAAAATGAGGAATTTGGAAAAAAAAAGTTTGTCTTTCTTAGTTCTTTGTATCACCACTGCTAGATGCAAAAGCTTTTTTCAACATGTACCAAACTTTTGGAAATAACAACTTATACCAAACTGTAGATATGTGACGTTATGGTAATCAATCCTTTACAACAAGTTTGACTGACTTGTGTGTGAGGGTAAGGGCCGTCCCACTGCTCTGGCATTAGCATTTTGAAACTGGTTGGCTGCAGCCGAATATGTCTCAGCCCAAACCTCAACCAATGTCTGGCCAACCTATTCTATGGTGGATTGAAATAATTTCACCTCTGCCAGACCATGTTTGAGCCACATACCATTTACCAGTGCCAGCTCAATGGCATTTGTGACTGTAAAAATAAAGCAGTTTTTTTTCTGAGTGGGCTGTTTCTTGCTAGAATGTGGTTATGTTTTATCTAACATGAGCTAAACAAACAGTTTATCCAAACTCTAAAACAGATGTGATGCCTCCAGCACAGGTACTCTCAGGAGAACTAATCAAAAAGAAGGTAAATGTCCAGAGCTTTCTCTTAAACTCTGTCTCCAATAGAACGACAAGAGATTTAAAATAAAAGTTTTTTTTTTACATTTGTGCTTGCTTCCCACTTTGCCTACCTCAAATATTCTGTCATGTCATCTCTCCCTTGCTCATGGATCTTCCTGGACATTGTGCACTCCCATTAAAAATGATCACACTGCGGTGTTCCCAGCCAAACACACACATGCATACACAGGGCTGACAAGACATCACCAGGCTGATACTGGCAATATTCCCATTTTGGGCCATAAAAGATCCCTGTAATGGGGACAGTTTCATTATGGCTGTTCCTAAAGGGAGAGAGCGAGGGTGGAAAAAATTATGATATGACCTTGGGCTGTCAGGACATTTTCAGTGGATGCTGTGAGTCCCATAGCAAATCAAACATGAGCAGTAGTTACTGTAGGCTTAAATGTTGCCTTGTTTATAAGGCCATAACAAAGAGCTGAACACTCAATGAAGTAAACTTTGAAAATACTGAAAAAGTAATAATACAAATTCATTATTTCAAGATGAGAACCACAGTTTATGGAATGAGCTGAATCAATTCATTTCAAGAAATAGATTTTTTTATACTAATATTAATTGTTAAAAATTAATGTTTATATAGAGAGAAAGATTTAGAGATTTTTGTAATGCTCCTAAATGTAAAAAAGTATGTAAAAGTGATTGTTAGGGTTGCCAAATTAGAGATTTTTGTAAATTCTCAAAAACATCAAAGTGACATTCAACATTCAGTAGGGCCATAGTTTGAGAAAAAGCTCATATACACTCAATATCATTAAAGTTATTTTTTGGGTTATCAGAGAATTCGAAAATGCTCCTACAGTTTAAAACAAATGACAGCTAGGGTTGCCAGAATTCCAATGGTCATAAACATTCAACTTTGTAAAAAGCATGGTTAGGGTTAGCAATAATTCGATGGTTAAGCTTTTAACAATGTATTTGAAGTGTTTATTATGTAAAAAAAATGTTGTATGTGTTTTTGATGTTATAGTTTTAGGTCTTAAATTTGATTCTTAACATTTTAAAAAGTCCTAAATCTTAAATTTTCCCTCATAAAACCTGCAGAAACCCTGATTGTCTTATTGATTCTTAAAGCTTGGGAAAGGTCAACAAATTCTGTCAGATTGTTTTATTGGATTAAATGGAATACATAACGGTTTGAGAAATGAATCACGGCCAGTCTGTGTTTGCAACATAGATCTCAAAACATTATAAATGGTTTTCGGTCAATTAACATCCAAGTTCGTTTTTAATAAATTAGAACTCTGTAACTTATTGTATAAATGTTATGTTATCTGTGCAGAGATTAAGACATATTAGGCAAAAGTGTAAGAATTGAGTATATAGTTTTTACTTTTAAAGTGGTAAAAATTACAATTTGTGACAACCATCTGGTATTAATGTATTTGCAGATTTTTCACAGTCTTTCATTTTCAAGGAAGCTTCCTCTCTGTTTCTGTTTAAGGAACTATGCATCCCTACCTCTTAATCTAATCGGTTACTCTCTCTCTCATGGGAATGCACAAAATCAGGAAAGAATTTGAATTGCACTCTCGGCTCAGTGGATGAGTTCCCATCCTTTACTGTAAAATTCTGAGTGAAAGGTTTGGTCTATCTTGCAACTTCAGGTAAAAATAAACTGAGCCAAACTTGATGTCCTTTGTGGTGTTTGGGCTAAAGTCTGCTCACTTGTGCTTTGTAATGCGGGATTATCTCTACATATGTACTTTATTGACCATATGTTGAACAGCTGGAAGCTCCTGTCTCTGCTAAACACTATGGTCTGACAGAAAACCAATCAAAAGAGGCAGACAGATGTTGTTCATTTCATCAATGAGAACTCATTCAAGCAGACACCCAGCTGTTTTAACTGAAGACAAAGTTTAGATTAAACATATGTTTGCTTGATTGAAGACAAACTACTTTTAGTACTTTTTAACATAAAAAATAATCACCACCATTCATCACTGATAATTTAGATTCAAAGTAAACTTTTAGTTAGTTTCCATTTGCTAAAAAGATCTACGCTCAGTGTTGTTAAAAAATAAAGAGTGACGCTAAATGATGACAGCAGCTTAATTTGCAGTTTCCAATATAAAGTAATTGTGATGTAATTGCATATAATGTAATAAAGTAATTGATGGCAGGAGATTAAATTAGAATACTTTCTAAGGTAATATAACAGCTATGATCATAACGTGAACATTATGTTTCCCCTACAACATACAATCATTCAATTAAAGTTAAGTGAGATTTTGTGAAATGAGTTTTGCAAAATTCATTTCATGGAGAAGAACAACTTTCACATTGAGGTGTTCTAGGATATAACCTGCTCCTGCTCCCCATTTGAAGATTTAAAACAAAATCCCGCCACCACTCGACACACCGCTAGATACTTCACAGAGGGGGTCTATGGGAGATTTTTTAAGCAAATTTGTGAAATAGATCTAAATTGCTTAAAATGACTTAGAGACTTTGCAGGGTGAAGCTGTCTGTCCTGGGTGTGGGTGAAAAGTGAGAGTGCCTCAGTCTGTGTGTGGAAAAACAGCAAAAAAATATTTAACACATTTTAATGGGTTCTAGCAGATCAAACAACCTGTGATTTCTCACTTACCTGTTTGAAAAAAGAAAGAAGAGAGGTAATGATCTGCCTATGTTTGCTCATGCAAGTGTAACAAATGTCTATTTGTCTGCAAAATCATTGAATATATTATCTGTCTGCTCTATTGTATTAATCTCTAATGCATCATCTGTGTGTTTATCAGTTTGTGAAAATTAGGCAAAAAGATCTACTAGGGTAGAGGGCTGGGTTAAGACCCAAGTCTGTTTTTATTTGCCCTTTTATTTACCCCTATACTAATATACCACTCTCCCTTGACCCTTGAAACTGAGTTGTAGGCATAGAGCTGAAAATCAAAGCATGGGAAATAGAACACCCTGTGATGTTAATCATATCATGACTGTGGTCAACCAAAATTTAATGATTTGGCATTAGTTACCTATGCAAAGTAACCATTTTGTGTGCTGAACAGTGTGATTAAGGGTTAGGGTTGATGTTAGGTTTAAGGCTCATTTTGCATTAAGGTTTGTGCTAGAAACTGAGGGATAGACTATGTGGGTACTGGGGTCTCCGCTTAGATGAAATTGGGAATATGAAGCTGACACTAAAATTAAAATCTAATTTGGAGATTTCTGAGATTGTTGCGGAGAAAGAACTATGGAAAGGACTATAAGAAACAAAAATGCTTTTTCTAAATAGAAAGATCAATGAATAAAATTCAGCTTTTATTAGCTTATTAAGAAGGAGAGATGTATCATGGAAACAGCACTTTATTGCTCATCCTGTGCATAGCTGGGAATACCAGAAAACTCTTAGCCAGACATGTTTAAGGCCAGTACTGTGTCTGAGTGATGCAATGACATGATGGTCAAAAGCTGCTGTGACATGTTGCAAGTGATTCATATTACAAGTGAATTAGCAGTTTCTATATGTCACATTGCCTTGTCCGAATTTCAGTGTTCTGTAAAAAAGAATGACCCTTAACAGAATCAGTTGGATTTTTATGATCCAATGCATAATTACAATTAAAACAAAAAAACATTTGGTTCAGTCAAGTAATTACCAAAAACAACCATAAAGTTTTTAAACATGCATCCTTTTCCTGATTCCTGATTACCCCAGGAGCGTGAGCCATCCGGAGACACTACTTATTAAAAATATCACTAATAATTCTAAAATTGTTCATTCGTCATTGTGTTATTTGTCTGTCTTCAATTCTTAAAAAGCCAAGGACTTCTTCATTCTTTGACCCTCTCAGTGAAGAGACCCCTCACCTGGATCTCCTTCCACACACAAACACACATGATGGCTCTCATTTTCAATCAGAAGTAAGGGTTAGGAGGGTGGGTTTGGACTCATGCATCCAAATGTGTTAATGTTAATGTGTTTAATTGCCATCAGTAGCTAAGATGCATTCTCCATAATAGAGAATGTATTTTTTTAAGGATCATGTTAATTCTCCAAATAGTTTAAAAATAATATCATCTTGGCCACACTACGCTAAAATGGACTTGTTGGACCAGTCACTGCTTAGAACAGAGAAGAGGGAGAGTGAGAGGGAAGCTGTGCTTGCATGTGAATTCCTTCCACAATAACAGGATTTGTTAGCCCTGAATTACAAGATATTAATGAATACATAAGCATTGAGATTGTTAAAGTGTAGAATATTTATAAATAGGATATGTTTCCTTTGGTTTAAAAAACATGTGCCGTTTACACTCATCATAGAGAGTAAATGGCCTTGACCTCTGCTTTTTGTGTTGGCCATGAATACTTGTCATAGGCAGGAGGGTTATCCATCTTCGATGACTATTCCATGGCAAATCAATCTTCATACACATGGTCATCTGTCCATCTATCTATCCTTCCTTTAAATTACCCCTTCCTGGAATTAGATGTCTGAAACCTCCAGACTTATTACTGATTCCAAGAGCTTGTCCATGCTGTCCTCCACATCCTTTTCTTTTGACAGTTGACCTCCACTGTCTACTGCATACCCCTGATTTGTTATCGACATCTGCTCATTGTGAACACAGGCTATGAGGAAAAGTGCATGCTAGATGTAAACAAAAGGTTGCTTTTACTATCCTAACAAAGCCTCAATAAATTCAAGAGAAAACAAGCTATATCCTCAAAAGTTTGCCATGATTTTTTTCTGGCCCAGATGCCAGATTTCTTTCTTATCTTGTGAGAAAATAATTATATTTTGTAACAGATTATATCTTTTACTAAGTACAGTTAATTTGTGTGTGTTTTCTGGTTTCAAAGCATTTGGTTTCAACTTTGTCTTGGTGGAAAAGAAGACAGAAAGTAGTGGTACTTTCTAAACTTCTGTTCAAGACGTGGCTCTGAAGTGTACTGTATTCAACTGTACTCAAAAAGCTAAAAGTATTTCATAATAGTAAGAGAATACATAAACTGAGGTGAATGTGAACGAATGCTGAAATGAATGTACTATGAAAGAGAAACAAACACTCTTGTCTTTCCTTGGACTCATTGACTCTAGTCAAATGATGTGTGCGTAACAGTTAACAGTTAAAAAATGTTTATATAACACATGCATGTGTCCTAACTTTCCCTGTCCCTAACTTTACTAGATTGCCCTTTGGGTTGATCTCAACCTCACTCTTATTAAATGCTCAAATAAGTCACTTAATCAGTTAATTAATAGATCTTTTTTAGCTAGCTGCTTGTTTTGGGTTCAGAATTGTCATAATGTGAACCAGTCAACATATTGACTTAATGTTAATTTAAAATGTGGGCTTTGTTAAGTTTTGAATATACAAATGTGTAATAATAAGAAATCCAAGGAATGCTATGATTGCTATTGATCCTGTTCAGAGCGCCAGTTCAGACGTTAAATTACAAAAAATGACAGACAATACATTCCATTTTTGGCTTTTCTGAGCATTTAGATTTGGACCAGCATTTGATACAGGACCGAACATTAACAAACCTGCTATCTTAGTCAGAATCAAATGTTGGTATATATACAGCATCTTATCAGCACTCTTATCAGCACTCAGTATATCTTGGTGAGCATCTCACAGGTTTAAGCCACATACTTATTCCTGTTAGACAAGTATTTGATGACTTTGATGAGTATTACCTTTAGTGTATATGCTCTTACTGACCCAGCCAAAATTACCTTACTTCAGGAACATGCAATGAAAAGATTGTTACAAAGAGTCAGGATCCATCATGAATCAAATCATTATTATTACCTGAAATAAAGCATATTAGTAAGTAATTTAATTGCCAAATCCACATATATTCTGATGGACTTCTGTGTTTGTCTGTGTGTGTGCGTGTGCGCGCGTGTGTATGTGTGTGCCATTGTAATTGATTGCTTTGTCTCTTTCTTTGTAGCTACTGCTAAAATTGACTGGTAAAGTTCACTGGATCGAGTCAGACCAAATATCACTCTGGCCTCTTGCTCCCATTCCCTCTGATTGGCCTAAGGTACAGGCAGACAATAACAGAGGGATTGTCTCCACCTGATGAAAGAGTAGCACTTTAGTCTTTCTCAGAAGTCAGAGTAGTTACATTTTGATTTCTAACAGTACTGCCCTTCAGGAAGGTAATGCTTTTCTCCACATGTCTGCACACAATATTGGGTTTGCTGGTGTGATTGACTGATGGGATTTGGCAGCTTGTGATCAAATTTTTGGGTAGTTTGTTTGCTTTTCTCTTACACACAGATCAGAAATTCTATGAAACAAAGCAGAAGCAATCTGTCTTCAACAGAAACCTAATTCCTCTACATCTGTTCATCAAAATGACCCCCCGCAGATGTCTTTTCAAATCTTCTTCCAACAAAAAATCAATACAGATCATTCGCAGAGCCTAAAATACTGTGCAAGTTTGACTAATATACGTCATTGGAGAGACCGATTACAGTTGCTATTCTATTCATTTTTGGTTAACAAATGAGGTATAACCCATTTTGATATAGCGCTGTGACATAATTGATTGTTTTGAATCATTCAAACGTCAAGCCATAATATTGTTCAAAGTACATATTGTTCTCTATCATTCTCATCTCATTCAGTTTGCGCCAGTTTGCTGTCAGTTCAGAACCAGTTGTTCACTATGAGGTTCCTCGGATTGAAAGGAAAAGAAAGATAACCATCAGTTTCTGGTTTACTAATTGTTCATATAAAATGTATTATTAATTATTTAAATGTAAATAAAAAGTATTTACAAGTAATTTAATTGCCAACTTCCAGATATATTGTGATGAACAACCTTAGATAAATTTGGTGAATAATGTGCAATAATTGCTGTATAAATCAAAGTCTGCGTTTAACAGCAAAAAAAAAAAACAAAAAAAAAAAAAAAAATTGATGCTATAATGTATAGGGTTCAATGTAGACACCTGATTATAACATTTGCATGACTGTGAAAAGCATATTTTTTATGTTTAAACTAAATTGATGTTCATCTATGGAAGACAAAAATTGCAGTTTGTTTTGGGCAGTTTAAAGCAAACATAAAAAGTTTACAATTCCCCTTTAAGTGTGAACGTGTATTTTAAAATAACTAAAGTCCGATTTACTTTTAGTAACAACAATGGGTTTAGAGAAGGTAACTGCAGTGTATCAAAAAATGTGTTCCCCATCAGTCGGTCACTACAACTTATGTCAGTGACGACTATGAAAAGCTCTGCTATGAGCACTCTATTCTCTCCATACTATTTCAAAATGCCAATCAGTGAACGCGCTGGTGGTCAGGTGATCACGTTGTCCGGATAAAGCAGATCCAAGCGTGATGTCTTTCTGTTATTTTGCTGGAGCCTACTCTCAACATGCGAGCGACTCAGTGAGAGACAACCACAGAGAACAGATTATACCTTGTGTGGATTATTGGAAATTGGAAACAATAGGCTAAGTGCGTATGACGCCCTTCGTTGAGTTTCAGAAAGCTTGGTGGGAGCTTCCTAATTTTCCCCTTGGCTCGTACGCACTATGCGGCATGGCTATCAACTACAGTTCGCTGCCAAGCCTCTCAGGTTTAACAGAGTTCTAATGACTTCTGTCTCACCCACAGAGGCCCTGGGCCTGCGCGAGGAGATCATTTCCCAATCCTCGACCTGCATCGTCTGAACCCTCATCTTCTGAGACTTCTGTTCAGGATGGTATCTCTCAGACACACGGTCCATTCAGTCCATCCAGGCTATTGGTTTGCCACAATAGATCTGAAGGTTGAGTATTTTCACGTGAGTATACTCCCTCGCCACAGACCCCTTCTTTGGTTTGACCTCGAAGGTCGAGTGTATCAGTACTGCGTCCTCCCCTTAGGCTTTGTAACGATCCAGCATGAGGTGGGATCGAACCCAGGCGTAACTCTGTACCGGTGTTGTGCAACCTTGCTCCAGTAAACCCAAATGCAGAGGAGGAAGACAACGAGGAGTCCTCAGGTTAAAACTACATTTTTTTACTTTCAGTAAAAAAGAACACCAACAAAAAAGGTGTTGAGACTCTTACAACTTGGGTAACAAAAAAATATAAAAGGTACAAAAGACTTGAAAAAAGGCACAAAACCCAATCAGACACGAGGGTCTTAAAATGAACTTTCAAAAATAGGATCAGAACTTGTGCTAAACACAGATCAACTGGCTTCAGAGCAACAAGGCAGGAAGGTTCAGGACTGAACACGGAGCATTGAAAGGACAGTCTTTATATAGGCCAAAACACAAAGGTGGTCGAGGCGGCTTTAGTACTGTTAATAAGGGAAGGGGTTCGAATACTGGCTTACTTGTATGGCTAGTTGATACTGGTCCAGTTGATTCGCCACAGAGACAGGGTCTCTCAGCCGTCTGGTCCTTCGGATCAAATCACAAAAAAACGTCTAACCCCTGGCCAGAGAATTTCTTTTCTGGGTATGGAGCTAAACTTGTTGAATATGCAAGCACGCCTCTCTCTAGAGTGCGCCCCGAGCCTGCTGAAGGCAGCCTGCAGAGTCTACACAAGATTAGGGGTCCCTCTGAAGAACTTCCAGAGGCATATGGCTTCCGCGGCCGCAGTTATTCCTCTCCACTTACTACATATGAGACCACTCCAGCTTTGGCTGATCAGGGAGGACGAGGCAGAGGTCCTATTGGCTTAACCGACCTTGGTTCGTAGAACTGTGCTCCCTCATGACAGTTCCTCCCTGGCCAGTTCCCCTGCGGTCTGACCGTCTGACCCAGGGATGTGGGCACAACCATCTGAGCCCAGACCTCTGGAATTTCCATGTCTGGCACATCAAGCCTCGGAGGACCCCCGGTTAATGTCACGCTCTGTGGTCAAACACTGTGCCTTTCCAGAGCTCCCTCTACTAGGGCGTGTAATGTCAGCAAGTGGGGTCGGTTCGTCGACTAGTGTCACTCTCGCTAAGTAGACCCGAGCAGCTGCCTCGTTGAACTCGTGCTAACCTTCCTTCAAGTGAGTCTGGATCAAAGACTGTCTCCATCCACCCTGAAAGTTTACATCGCCACGATTTCTGCCTATCACTTTCCGGTTGAAGGATGGATTGGGATGACTCGAGTTAATGGTCAGATTCCTTAGAGGGCCCAGAAAGTTTAGACCCTCTAGGCTGTCCTTAGTTCAATCCGGTGACCTTTCCATATTCGTTGGAGGCCCCTAGAGAAAACCTCCATGCAGCTTTTTAGCTCCTCTTGCCCCAACAGGCGTAGTAGAGTAAGCGGAGTATTCTTACATTCTGTCCGTGTGTGTGCAGAGCTTCCCATATATACCGAAATAAGTCTCTGTTCTCTAATCGGGGAGGGGGGGTTACAAAAGTAACCATTACGTTTTGTTTGATTGGAATATTTTTTTTGATTTTTGGATATATTTATTATAATATAAAACATAATATTGATGAAAGTGTTATTTAAACATAAACTATGTAGTTGCCTATTTCAGTTAAAAATACATTTTAACAATTTGTGTAAAGGTAAATTAGGCTGAAAAGTTAAATATGTGGATTTATATTTAAGGCCACATTTGTAAAGTCTAATGTTTCCAGTTGTTCATACTGTAGAAAAAAAAATCTAAATCTTCATTAACTTTCCCCCTTCATTTCTTTCCTCTGCATTGACACTTGACTTGAACTCATCTGCTCTCTGCAGTGTTTTGAGAGACACAGTGTGTGTGTTTCCTGTAATGAATAATAATCACTTCAGCACAGGATCCCACCTCCACACGCACACACCTGATGAGAAACACTTCATTTTCAAACTGGCAACATGTGGCAATAATACTTGTGATTGAGTTTTGTGAGTTTTTATCTCGACACCCAGACCGCTAAAAATGAATTCTATAACTGCTGTATTTCTTACTTACTTTTTAAAATACTGTGCTATCCTCCAACTATTTGAAGAAAAGAGAAAATATTCACTAGTTTTGTTTTGAAAGGTCTCGAATTCTGGCTATACAAAAAAGGTTATATTTGTCAAAAATATATATATTTACTTTGCAGCACTGATAAAGGGTTTTCTTTGATAAAGGGTGTTTCATCTTTTTATTTTGAAAAGTTTGCCAGCAACATAAAAACTTGTAAAATTGGACATTTGAAATAACTTGAACAACACAAACCCTATTTTTGAGTTAATAAAACATTCAGTATATAATAAAACCATTTTACTTAAAAGTTGTTGATTAATTTACGATCACTATTGTTGCAAGTTGTGTTTAATTGCATGCTAATGAATCTATTGATGAGAAGAACGCAGCATGTCACTTTTGCACATCACTAATCTTAAGTGCTAATTTATGGAGCGACTTCTCGGTTCTATATTATTTTTCTGTAAATATATACAGAATTATAATATGATCTGTCCAGATAAAGAAACTGTCAACTGTCACAACATCACACATTTAGAGTTTTGCTTGATTGTATGATGCAACAAGTGAAAACCCTTTTTAAATGGGATTTAAGAAAAGTTAAGCTTGATAGATTATGTATAAACAGCAATACCCACTGAGATTACCTTTTAAGTGACAATCCTCGTTTTGTGGTAAATGATTACACTGTGATTTCCAGCTGTTTATTGGAAGACTATCATTAAAGAGCTCATGCACCAGTATCCCAGGATGCAACAGTCACAGCAGTATCCTCTAAGTATTATTTGAAAGAATCTAAATTGCATTAGCTTCATTAATAAAAAATCAGAGAGAGTCAGAAAGAGAATGAGAGAGAGAAAGAGTGTGGTATGACAACACAAAACAAATAAATAGATTCCTAACAAACACATTTTAAACTCCAAAACCCTAAAAAAAAATATTTTAAATAAAGTATTTGAGCATGTTCTTTACATGCATTATTGAAAACCCTTTCGTGCACCTACAGAATGTTTATTCTGAGTCCAGGCAGCTTTGAAAGAGGTTAGACAAGGTCAAGCTATCTCTTCACTGCATTTGCCCTGTATCTGAATGGAATGAGGTGTGAAGGAGTAAGAGAGAGGTGGAGAACGTCTACATTTTTAATAACACTCGAGCACCCTTTCAAACACTGAAACATACTAACACCCCCTGTCAGTGTTCACATGCTACTCATCACGTCAGTTATTTTCCTCATCATCCATGGTTTGTTTGCTTTATTCTACACCTTTCTTTAGGTCTACTTTTCTATAAGTCTTTTCTATACATTTATTGCAATATTTTTGCAGGTATATCTTCATCGCAAAAAAACTTTGGAGATTGCGTATCATAAATACAGAGCTTTATAAATATAAAAAAACATAAGTACATATGATTAAAATTATATATTTTTTTTGTTTAGGATGTGATAATCAAAATATGTACACTTATACAAGTAAAAATTTTATTTAAAAATGAATTATAGGTAACAGTACAGGAGAACATTTCACAGATAGTGGCTGTTGGCAGTATGGACACATAAGTGCATTGTTTGACCAATTCAGCATCTAGGTAAAATGTTAGGTTAATGTACTTTAATTTCACAAAACAGATTTTTTTGAAGCTCTATCTGATGCTGGTTGGTATTAACTAATGAGGAGAACAGCGCAAATGTACAGGTAAAGTACAACCTGGTTAACCAGACATTCTTTCAATATAAGTTTTGAAGGTGATTTAACCCAAACAGCTGCAATTAATCTTTAAACTTTTTTTGGTTTTGTTTCTAACCACAACGTTAATAGCATTGAGAGAGGTTTTCAAGACAAATACAACACTCAAATATTATAATGAAGACATGGGAAGAGTCATTTCGCCACAGACCTAAAATATAAAATAATTCATAAATATATCGATACTAATGGTGCAAACTAATTTTCCCTTCAAATTTGACCATGACCTGGTTGTCTAAAAAAATAAATGATAAACACTTTAAGCAAGCCATGCAGGATCAGTGCGTTATTTGTGGTTCTGAGAGATCATACGAATTTGCGGTCTGACATGATAATGTTATGTCTGCTTTGAACTCCTGTTGCTAATGCAAGATCTTCAAATCTACAGTCAGAGATAAGAGCGTACCGCACTCTGACCATCTTTTTCACTGCATTTAAAGTAGCTGCTACTTAATGAACTCGATTCAAGAGAAACGCTTCCAAGCCGATATTTACCAGGGTCTTTGCTCTGACATGAAGTGGCTGCTCTACTTCCCTTGCCTACTCTGCAGTGTTTAGTCGACAGGTAATGCAGAGGAGGATATTGATGGGTTTCTCTGAACTTGAACATCCGATTGCCACCTCCGCATTCAAGCCTTTAGCCCATCTTGGAATTGCAGTCCTCCATCTGGCAGAATGAGAAGCAAAAGCGTGATCAGCGTTAAAGAGAGTGTGTCAACTGTCAATATTGCTTAAACTTTAATTGCTGTAAACTCGCCCAAAAGGAACATAAATGGCCTTCTGGTTGTTGTTAGCTGACTAACACTATGTTAACACCTGAAAAGCGCTTGTTTCTAAGAAGATTTTTCACTGGATTTCAACTGCCAATATGCCTAGGCTATACTTTAGCTTCAGGGATAGATACCTGGTTTGAGGGGAAAGTAAGGGATTTTATACTTTCAGTTTGATTAGGTTTTCAACAAACAAGAATTCCATTAAATAAATGTAAAAAAAAAAGAAGTACCAAAAGCACTGTTAAGGGTTAAGAGAAAATTAAGGTAAATTACTATCAGTAAAACATTCATTAATTTTAAAATGATTGCAGAACTAATCACAGTCCTGTAATAATTATGTGGCAATAAAGAGTGATTTATTTAATAGTCTTTGAAAAAAAAACGGATGCAGATGTATTTATGTCTTGGGTAAAACCTTTAAACGAGATTACAATGGTTTTGTAAAAAGACTTCAAAGAGCATGCATGCCCTTATTATATCTATTCTTAATAGATTTAGTTCTAATAACCATTTTGCTGAACATTTGTATCCAGCCTGTCTAATTGAAATCAATCCATTTTAGCAATCGTTCCCACTAAATAAGACAAAATGAGACTCAAATGGAGAATAATATTTTACATCCAGGAAGTTAATCTGAAATACATTCTGATTAGGTTGCTTCTCTGCATGGATTTCATAATGCCCGCATTTTATCCGGCCCCATGAGAGGACGCTAATGATGGGAAACATCAGTCAAAGCTGCTTTCAATTGGAGAATTGGGTTAACTCAGAAGTTAGCATTGCAATGGTTCAAAGGAAGATCTGAGGTCGCAATCAGCATGATCGCTAGATTACAAATAAATATTCATTTTAAGAGTGATGGTGGTTAACCTTAATCAAGGACTAACTTGTTGAGTACTAAACTATTTTATAAGTGATGCTTAAATGTGTTCAACCTCTTTCAACTAAAAAAACACCAGCCAGTCAAACAAAAAATTACTTGAATGACAAGATGAGATTATCAAAGATATCAAAGCCAACACCAAGTTATGAAAAACGTCAAACTATTTATTTATTTATTTATAGAGTGAAATTCCTTTAAAGAACTGTAAATGTAAGGGTGCTGCCGGAATAATCTCCACAATCCAGTAAGGAAAGCAGCTAACAACTTGTTTTTTTTGACCATCAGAATTGGTTTTGTGGCAGAACCATAAAGAAACAGGGCTTTTCCCTGCCTTTCATAAACCATGTTAAGATCTGTTTTTAGATTTATGACAGTGTGTTCAGACAATAGGCCTAATCAACAAAAAAGATATGCAGTAAAAACAAACAAACAAACAAAAAAAAAATATATATATATTTTTTTTTTTTAAGCCATCAATGCTGTGATATGTCAGATACTGCCTATGTTTTTTGTTCATTAATTACATTTATTGCAAAGGAAACCTACATTTATCTAGTGTGTTTTTGTTTCTAGTAAGGCAAGGTAAGGCAATTTTAGTTGTTTAGCACATCGTTGTACACATTGGCTATTCAAAGAGATTCACAGAGCAATAAAAATAGATCTTAGATAAAACAGATAATAAACAGATTAGAGATAAAAGCAAGGGATAAGACAAAGACATTAAATGGATTAAAATTCAAAGAATGAAAGAAAAACAGAAGTTCGGACAGCAGCGCTTAGTCAGTACACACACTTTTAAACAGATGAGTTTTTAGTCTAGATTTAAAAGTGACTAAAGTTTTAGCTTCTCTAATCTCTTCTGGAAGCTGGTTCCAGCTGCGGGCAGCATAGTAACAGAAAGGAGACTCTCCATGTTTGGAGTGAGCCTGTCGTGGTTCTAACTGATTTGAGTCTAAGGATACTAATGATGAGTAAAGCAATTTAAAAGGAACATTTGGAATGTTTGTATTTACTATTTTGAACATACTGTTCTTGCATGTAAATGCATAAATTTTTTCCCCTAGTTGTGAAAAAAACAATGTAAAAATATTCAGGTTTTTCAAATGGGAATAAAGTTAAACATTGCCTATTTTGTTATGATTAGTTGAGTAGTTGGGGTGTGGTGAAATGCTTTTTCCTCCAAAAGGGTGACTCACAGAAAACCCATAAATTACTACAACCATGTGCTAAGTGCATATGCAAAAAATAATTTAGTAAAATAATCTTAACCCACAATAATTGTCTGAAAACCAGCATCAGTCATCCCAAAAGTCATCACCTGACTAGTTTTAAGAAACAGAACATCATTGTGATAAAACTCACTCTAAAGCTTGACATTTTTAGTCCCTCTCTCCCATATTTTTACTGCTCTCTGTTTTTACGAGTCTCGTTGCAATGAATAAATGGTCAGAGAAAGGTCATTGAAATCCCTGGTTGCATGTTAGCTTTGGTAGAACCTCAATGACTGTGAAGAGGCTTGATTCATGCTGTCCAGGGGATGTAAAATGCAAAACAGTCATTGCAAAGAATCGGTAATATGCTTCTTTTTGTGAAGTACTGTCAACAAATAAAACTAAACATAATTGCTACACTTTCTTCAAGGCCCTCAAACACTGCCAAGGACAAAAACATGGTCTGTTTTTTAATTGATTGGGTGTTCATGGCTGGAATATACTGATTATATTTCAAATGAATGGAGAAATCTGTCAATGGTATTTGTTACAGTAGGGATAAACAAAGAAAACTACATGTCATCCTATGTTATAGAATTTAAGCAGTTTAAAATACTCAGCTTTTGTAACTTCAGAATCCCTGAAAGGCTGGGTTGTGAGGTCATCCAGAGAAGAATAATGATAGAAGAGAGGCTTTTCTCTCCTCTAATGTCATTAGCTTGAGATGACATTAGTTTGTAAAAACTAAAAAGGGAATATTCTCTGAACAAATGTGTGTCCACGTCCACACACAAGAGTATGTGTGTACATGGATTCACATTAGTGGAGTGATGAATCTGCTTCTTTAACCAGCAGCATGGCAGCAATTAAAATCTTTCTGAATCTGAAATACCAATCTTGTACAAAGTCCCTAATTAGAGAGCCATCTTGACTGCTGAGGGGAGGTTGTCCATCAGGACAGAAAACCGCAGACCTGTTTGATGAAAAGCTAGCTCTCTGTCTCTGCTACACAAACTGCATGTAGATTTGGAGAGATTTTCTGCCCCCCTGTGGCTGGATGAGACCTTAACCACACCGAATCAAGTAAGACGGGCTCAAAAAGCTTTAATTGGTATAGTGGAATGCAATTCTTTTTGAGAAATTTTTAAATATTTTTTATAGAATATATTTCTATAGAATGAAAGAGATGCATCTGAAAACTAAATATTTTCACTATAACAATAAATAAATAAATAAAACCTTGGTGTTAACCGACAAGTGCAACAAAAGCATATTGGAAGTGTGTTCAGTTACTACAGAAACAAAATAAATAAAATTAAGTATATTGAAAATATGTCTAAATAATATTGTTTTATTCTTAATGCATTGACTAAAGTAAAGAAAATATACTTTACTGTTAAATGAACCATTAGATTGACATTTCACACAAACTTCCATTCAAAAACCTTTCTTTTACTGCTGCCTGTGTGATGTTGCTCTGCAGATGAGGAATTTTGTACTAACTGTACGAATTGTAATATTTCTATGCATAAAACTACACCAAACCATGTTTCATCGTATTACTAATCCCAGGTGTATGCAGTCTTTTTGATCTTCCAAGAGCTTAATATTTTAAAATCAAGTCATTTAGGCCTTTTTGATTTCTTACGATTCTATCTGTAATTACAACTCTACGTGTTAGCTACTCTACTTTTGCTGCTAATATGTCAATCCAACATTAGATTTTTCATAGCATTTTAACTTCTCATCATGAGAGAAAACAGTGCAATTACCTCAGCAATTACCTAATCGTGGCTTTCAATGTTTACTTGAAGAATGGAAGTTGAAAAAAGTTTTAATTTCTGCTTAATTGAATATAAAACAGAGTAAAAATTTCACAGATGTGCACTGCATTCGGAATCAGAATCAGCGTTATTTCCATGTGTGTGCGCACACACACAAGGAATTTCCTGTGGTACAATGGAGCGTCACTGCAAACAATATAAATACAATACAAACCACATAAGTACAGTAAAGTGCAACATAACTAACAAGCAATTAACATAAGGCTATGAGGTAGAATAATTTGAAGGAATATGAGGTAGAATATTTTGAAGGAATTATTTTACAGCTGAATTAATTTACAAAAAAATATCTGAATTGAATATATAACATAATACAACTCTTCAGAAGGTCTGTTCGCAAATAAAAAAACTATTAAAGGTAATAAAGAGGTCAAAAGTGTTCACAAAGCAGTTGAACATTTAATTTTTTTTACTACGCTAATGTAATAAGTCTCATCTTCAGCACCTTGGTTTGTTCAGGTTATTTGTTATCATCAATGAATTTGGTCTTTTTGTGATTTACACTAATTATAAATATAAATAAAAAACTACAAAATGTGACTGAACTGTGTCGTACCATCTTAAAGTCACAGATTCTTATTTCAAACCCCATTCTCACATTTTAAAATTAAATGAAAACACTTCATGTTTGTTAGAACTTGAGAAGGTACAAATTAAATAATTCCTACCTTTTTGTCCTCGTGGTTCTTTGTATAAAGTGATCATTTTCAGACCTTTTGTTTTACATAAAAGCTGTTTTTTATAACAAACTGCAAGTTGCTTTTCTTCAATGTTATATTAAAAATATACATTTATACTATCCTTTCCCGAGCTGAAGAAAACAGAGAAAAAGAACGAACTTCCATTACAGGCAATAGTTTCATTTTGTAGAATTTTGTTCATCATCATTCTGGAGAAGACTGAAAGAGGAACAGGATGTCAGACGACTAGACCTATGAAGATGAAGACATCCGTGAGACGAGACATCAGAACTAGGCAAGAATTCAGGTAAGTAGTTCCTTTTAACAGTGTGGTTTTTTCACACACATGGAAGTTGATGAGTTGACTCTTTTATAGTGCTTTCTGTAAACTGGATTGCTCATCAGAATTCCTGTGATTAGGTGCTTTGAAATTGCTCAACTAGTCACAAGTTCTCAAAGTTGAGAAATTTTCTGGAAGTGGTAACAGGTGGCTTTAACACTAAATCCACAAGCTGTGTGCACATCTACTGCAGCTGTTTAGCTCTTTCCAATGAGTAAAACACATTATATCATGTTTCATTTACTTGAAGACTTGTAAAGAAAACTTAGTAGAAGAGTGAAGATTGTCTACCCCACAAGACAAACATTAGAAACTTTATATTGTTGTTTGCTTTTAAGTGGGTAAAAACTCTGGTAGTGTGCTCTCCTCAGAAATTGCTAATACTAGTATGAAAAAGACATAGATGCCCTCTTTTGCAATTTACTATGGAAATCACTTGTCATTCCAGAATAATTTTGCATTGTGCCAATGTGAGGAACATGTCAAAATTAGAGCTTTTGCCAAAATGATAACAGCACTGATGCATGCAAATGCTCACACGAGCAGTTTGAAAGCTCTGATTTATTAAGATGTGCTCCAAAAAAGGCACATTACACATGCAACAACATGGCTGCTCAGGAATCCATGCCAATGTTATTTTTAAAATTACATTAAAATCAGAACTAAATCATATCAAATCAGATGGATTTTTTTAGTTATTTGTATTTTATTCTCTTGAAATCCCTAAACACATGTAAGCATGGTGTAAATGTATTTGTTTTTTTCAGATCCTTAAAGATATTTAACCCTTTTTTGTTTATTTGTTTATCAAGTAATAAATACTATTGGATAAAATAATTACATTTCTTACTCTTTATTCCCTCAAAATAAGTGAAGATTTGTTTGCTCACGATTTAGGCACAGACTTCATTCTCTTCCAGCATGAAGCAGAAATAATTATAGTTGCAGGTGGTTTAGTGACCTCCTTCACCGATATATTAGAGTCGTGAGGACCTCAAACACACGTCTGTACATTAATATCCCGGTGATTACAGCTGTTATAGGCCTCTATAAAAGCATGTGCCAGAAGGCAGCAGAAAAGAGTGACCTTTTTTTAATCTGATGTCCTGTTTTTGTGAGGTTATGAACAGTATGAGAGAAAGAGGTCAATGGAGAAAGGCATTTTTTCTGGTTGTCATTATAAAGCTCTGTGAAATGCATTATATTTGCACCAAGACATATGCTGCTGTTTTCACTGCACAAAATTGCATTTGAAACTAGTACAAAAAAATAAAATTAAATGGAATATGTGTTAACATAAATACCAAATTGGCTGAATTTGTCTTAAACCCTGGTCTCTGACATCTTTTGAGTCCTGGACTGGATTTAACAACAAAACAAAATCATGGAATGACATTTAAGGTATTATAAAATTGCATTACCCTCATAACACATGATATTATATGTTAAAATAGTTTGGATTGAAGTGGGGGTCAAGGTGGAGCAGTGGGTAGCACGGTCATCTTACAGCAAGAAGGTCGCTGGTTCGCGCCTCGGATGTGTCAGTTGGCATTTCTGTGTGGAGTTTGCATGTTCTCCCTGTGATCGAGTGGGTTTGCTCCGGTTTCCCTCACAAGTCCAAAGACATGCGGTATAAATCAATTAGGTAAAAACGATTGTCCATAGTGTTTGAGTCTGTAAGGTTGTTTCCCAGCAATGGTGGAAGGGCCAGAAGCGTTGTGCCGACCCCGAAAGGGAAGAAGATAGTGCTGTATGGATGAATTGAATCTTTTCATTGTGTTCTTTTAAAAGTTCCTAAAAGGCAAAAAATAAAAAAAACTTATTGTGATCAGCACTTATAGACATTGTCATGGAAATATTGAAACTCATGAGACATGATTTATGAACACAATCGCAAACAGCAATTTATTACTTATTCCAAACATGAATTAAGCTCATACCTTGATATCAATGAAGAATGTGATCACATTGCAAGCATCATGAAGGGAGAAAGGGAGAAAGAAGAGGGAAAGAGGAGAGAGAGAGAGAGAGAGCTGAAAGCCCCTAAACCCTTGAGGTTCCCTTCAGTATAAATCCCGTCCCTCTACATCACTTCCTGTTCCATCCCAAGTAAACATACAAAATCAATCTTATTTGAGAATTACTTACAATGATTAAATATTCTATTACAACATGACATGTGATGTGAATTGATTATAAACAGCTGATGAATTTGGTGTTAAAAATATGTAATTTAGTCTAGCACACAAGCCTCACCCAACATTGATGCGCACCTCCAGACAGAATAACTGGCTAAATTCAGCCATTTGCAAAACAGCAAACATCAGCTGAAACAAGCTACTATGTTTCAAAGCTACATACTAGAATTTCCATCAAGACAGACATGTGATGAGCGATTAAAGAGTGTGGTGAGAGGTGGTGTTTTTTCCCAAAAAGATGAATAAATGCGGAACGTGGATATAGTTCAGTAGATGGGGCATTGGGTTCAGGTGTGCTGAAAAGTACAGTACCTTCAGTACAGAACAATGAAAATTGTGGAGAATAAAAGGCTGTGGAGTACAATGCAGACTTTTATCATCTTACACAGCTTGTGTTAACAGTGGAAAGATGAAGAAGTAGTGTAGTGTGTAGACTGCAACTGGTCTGATGTGTATTCTCCTCACATGAAGTTGACCTTGAGGTGAAGCTGCACTGCCACACGCATCACACAGCATTACAATGGCCACTGGCCCACATCGTTCCCTGTCCTATCAGCTTTTTTCTTCTTTGAGAGCGAGAGAGAGAGAGAGAGAGAGTGTGTTGTTATAAATGTTGTGTGTGTTGGGGGGGTGGTTGTACTCTCAGGTTAAGGGAGATATTGGAGGTTAATCTATTGTCATGCTCTCAGCAGAACATGAAAAAACAAAGAGAGGAAAAGTGTCTCATAATGTAGTACCAAATTAATCAAACAATACATGCTATATATGGGTCGGAATGGGTGGCATTAACATATAATACAAAGCTACCACACCTTTTTACAGTACCTGTGGCTTATTTGGTCAAAGTTAAGACACATCCCTTCAAATGGAAGCAATCATGATTAAACTGATAACTCTACAGTTATGCTGAATCAAATTATTATTTTCAAACATGACTTTTGACATTTTCTCTTTGTGATGTACCTATTTGAAGAGCTAAGAGCAAAAAGATAGGCCTGCTGAGCTCTAAAACATGCAAATGGTGGCAGAAGCCATTTTTAAACTTTCTTGGGTGAATAACAAGTTGACAATCCAGCAAAGTACAACCCAAAGGGTTTCTGTGCAAGTCGAACATTGTTATCATCAAACAGTATATTCCAGAGATATTAATGGAGTCATGCAATGAAGTAAAAAAAATTGAGTGACATAAAACATCAGAAATGAAAGGAAAAATTTGAGATGCAAAAAGGCATAATTCATTTGTAATTTCCAGCTTTCCCTCAATTCCATTAGCAAGAGAGTTTGACAAATATTCTCTGACACAGAAAGAGAAAATGAGGGCTGAAACCCAGACAGGTAATGTAACTTGGCTTGCCCTAATTATGTATGAAGACAGCTAAGACCCTGAGTTAAGTGGAAGGGAAAAAGAAAAAGAGAATGGGAAGTGTGGGAGAGAGGGAGAAATGGAAGCAACCGCTTCTTCCTTTAAAACGCTCAAGATTACAATTGCTAATTTATTGTGAGAACCACTCCATCAGCTTGGCAGACTGTGGCTTTGCATAAGAAGTCGCGAATACACGAGAAAAAGAGTGGCTTGTAGGACTTCACATCGAATAAATTTACCTTCTGACTGGCTGAGGTCACTCTGAGAAGGAGGAGGTCATGTAATTTAGGGAATGAAGGATGTTAGAAGAGAAACAAAATTGTCTATCTGAGGATCATCCAAGTTCAATGCGTTGAACTTTTATCAAAGTTTAATAAAGTAAGTCGAAAGAAAAAAGAATCTTTGTAAATGCAAGAATGACTAAGATAATAATAATTTCGGTGACTCTTACGATTCAGTTATGGCTGCCATTTTTCTCCTGTTTCTCCTATCGCTAGAAAGCTTGAAAGCACTTGAAAGCATCAGAGAATAATGTGCTTGAACACACAATGCCACTTGCCATCACTTTTTTATAGAATATCACTTATCATGATTAAAAAATCAAGAGTTAGCACCAGTTATGTCTTGTCAGATCTGAGACATGACAGTTGTCTCTCAAGATAATCTACTAGTATTTCCTCCCATGTTTCTGGTGTATCTTAGACAAGTTGGATGCCCTGTTGACCCAGTGCTTCAAATGTGTTGGAAGAGTCATCCTGATTTAAAAAATGTTGACTAGTAGTGTGGTTCAGATCTTTTTACAGGCCAAAACTTTAAAAAGCTCTTTTTTTTTAAAGGTTTAGGTAAACAGCAGAATTTTATATTTCTCAATATGTTCAACTCCCCTGAGATGGAGATGACAGACGGCAATCAGTCACTGTAACAAATCACTGAAATAAAGATGTGATTTAAACCCATAAAATATATTGCATGAACACAGATGTGCTAAAGCAAATCACATAAAGGAAGAGCGAAGAGGACTGATTTGCTTCAGAGATAAATAACTGGGTTTTGGTGTAATATGCATTACATCAAAACCAAAGTTTAATTTATCTCTCGGTTTTAATATTGACACCACTGGCCAAAACGGAAAACTGGATTCCTCATCCAAAAAACTCTTAAAACTTAAGTATGAGCTATAATAGTGGTGTATTCTGGCTAAATAAACCAATGTACACCGTGTGCAGAGTTATTAGGCAAATACGTTTTTTGACCACATCATCCTGTTTATGCATGTTGTCCTACTCCAAGCTGTATAGGCTTGAAACAATCAAGTGTTTCGTGGTAAATGTTGAGATGTTATATTGGTTTGCCTGGCTAAAATAAATATTTGGTTTTTATTAATTTGCCTAATGATTCTGCACAGCAATAGTTACCTGCACACACAGATATTCTCCTAAGATAGCCAAAACTAAAAAAGCCCCACTCCAACTTCCAAAAATATTCAGCTTCGATATTTATGTGTCTTTTGGGTTGATTGAGAATATAGTAGTTGATTAATGATAAAATTAATCCTCAAAAATATAACTTGCCGAATAACTCTGCACAAAATGTATTATACTCAGGCTAGGTATAAATAAATCAAATATCCCTTAAGTTTTATGTATTGCAATCGCTTAACTCTTGGTCAGAAGACTTTTTCTGTGGTCTGTTCCATTTCAAAGTCTATAGCTGGTAACTACAATCAATTAAATTTCTTTTAATTAATCACTTTTTATATACATCTGTCATGGTCTATTGTGATATATCTATTTGAATGTGTTATGTTTAATTAATTACTTGTGAGATGTGGCTTTCCTGGGTGTGACTGATTACAACGGACTGCTGGAAAGTGGAATCACCTGCAGTAATCGAGGTCGGTGGAGGATTTAAACCTGTGAACCTCTGCTATCACTGCTAGTCCGTCAACGTGAAATGGTAGATCGTTACATTGTCTGCAAGAAGTTTGGTTACTTTCTCCACCTAGAAATTACTGCTCCTGGTAAAATCTTCATAGTTTGTTTTTTATGTTCCCAGACTCTGCTCACCCTGACATTCTGCCTGCCCCTCCTGGTCCTGATTGCCGGCCTCCCATCTACAGTTTACTCTTCCTTCGAGCTTCCCGTTACCTCCTCAGTTGAGAGAGTGGATTTTTGTTGTACCTATTTAAATGCTACCTCCTCTTTTGAGTGAGTTAAATAAATCATTTTGTTTACTTCCTGTCCCTTGGCTGGTTCCTGCATTTGGGTTCAGTTCTTGGCTCATGACAACATCACAGAACTTAATATTCGTCAGGAATTAAAACAGTGCTGAATGCAGAATAAAGTTTGTTGTTGCCACTCAAAACATGTGTCTTTTCCCAGTTAAAAGGTCGACTTGGTCACTTTCAGCTGGTAGCTCTGGCACGAAAATCCTCAGCTCCTCTCATCTGAACGCAAAAGTGTGTCTTTTACTTTAATACCCCATATGACATAGACCAGTGGTTCTCAAACTTTTTTCACCAAGTATCAGCACTGAAAAAAAATTTGCACTCAAAGTACCACCCTAATGAGCAAGATTTAAATACACGAGTATAGTATAGCCACAGCGTATAGGCCTTCCTGTTCAGCTACATTTCAGTTCAAATAAAAGGTGATGAACATTAAGAATGTAATGATTATACATTTTTTTAAAGTATCAAGCTTGATGGCAAAATATCTGCTTTTTAACTGCTCTCTCTCTCTCTCGCTCTCTCGCTGCTCTTTCCCTGCCTCTTCTCTCTCTCTCCCTCTTCCCTCTCTCTCTTCTTTTTCTCTCCCTCCTCTTTTGCTCTCTCCCTCTCTCTCCCTCTCTCTCTCCTTCTCTCTCTATTCTTTCACTTTCTCTCTTTGGGACATGTAAACGTTATTAGCTCTGCTTTCAGTTGCTCTCAATCAAATTATGAGATCTTTCAAGAGTTTTAATATTGTTATGAGAGATGATGAATATGAGGCTGTGTTTGAACTCTGACCTTCAGGTTTTATATTGGCAGAGTGTAGCATAAACTTGGGCTGTATTCATTGGTAAATCTCATATAAATTGTGAATTTCTTTGTTAAAACCAGTCAACATTGGGATAAAACTCTAAAATAGTTCTTCATTCCAGCTGCAGACATTAAAGATAAATGAAGTTTTATGCTAACTTTTGATTAACTTTAAAGAGAATATCTTCCTGCTTTCATAGGAGACAGATGTACGTAGGGCAGAATGAATAGTTTTCGTTATATGATTTGCATGTGTAGGAATTTATCCTGTTTATAATGAAACTCAATTTAAGATTGAACTTAAGTATAGCGCTCACGGTTCTGCAGCAGCATTGCTCTCCATTATCAAACACGATCAAACTTTTTACCGCTACTTAAGAGGGTCAAACAGCAGATTTACCCAGAGGCTGGAGGGAAGTGCCCGTGATTTCATTGGACATAAATCAACCAACGGGCCAGATGCCTATGACAGATATTTTTTGTTTGATACCCACGCCAACAGTAATAACAAATAGTGTTTTTTTTTTCTTCAGGAAGGTCAGAGGTATTGCTTTTCTGAACTATAGTACTATAGGTTCTGCTGCAGGTACTCTCCTTTTGTATGTTTGTTTCCAGTGTCCTGCATGAGTAACTCACTATAGACACTTCTGTCCACCAAGCAGTCTCACAGATATCCATTCAATAGATGACATTTTCCTCATAACTCTTTCAAAATCAGTTAAAATACACTTCTTACAGGATGTTTTTATGAAGCTTTGCATTACTATAAAAATATCAGTAATAAACATAAAACCTGCATATGAAAAGTTTAATGAATGAGAATTGTCCATTTTTGAGGTTGTACACCAGGTATATAAATCTGCTACTAATACAACCAAAGATGGCAAGCACTAAAAGCAAGTACTTAGGTGATTTTTCAAAAAGGGTCTGGGACAAGGAAGCGACCAATAAAATGAAAAAGGCAGAATAGCTAACACAAACATTGAAAAAAATCTGCTTCGTTTGTGCTTATAGATTGGGATTGTAATCAGCCAAAATGGTAAAACTCTGATTAATAGAATATAATATTATCTCGATGTTGTGTTAAATATATAATTAAAGTCATATATTCAGAGAAATGCTACAGTTTTGTATGTATAACAAACAAAATCTTTATGTTCATTTAATATATGTTTAGTTTGTTTGGCTTTTTTTGTGATTCATGGCTTTTGGGCTTTCATTACATGGTGCTCTCAGAGATGTCCTGCTGAAAGAGAAATTGATGTCTACACCCAAGTCCGTCAGACAGTCTGGCATGTTTGAATGACAGATGGAGGGCTGAATTGAGCTCCTCAGATTCCTGCCATCGCTTTGCCAAAGACATCGCTACTCAGTTGCCATGGAGGCAGATGCAGCCGATCCGGCATCACAGCACTTCAGGCTAAATAACGGAATGTAAATGAGGGGCATTGGAAGTTGGGAAAAGACCGAAGATATACCATGGAGCCAAGGATAAATGGATACATAGATCTGCTATCTGCCGAATCCCTCCACCCTATCTGCTAGCCTCCGGGGGAGTTGAATAAACATCTAAATCCAGTGCAGAATTTTAAATCTCTAATCCGCTCTCGAGGTGTTGTTTCTGGAAACACATTACATTTTTGTCTGACCTTCCCAAAATGTTTTAAGTATTCTATACAGGTGTTATAGGGAAACCAGTAGGGTTGTAAAATAATGCGTTTGCAAAAATAACATGGCTAATTTGCTGAATTAACAGACTTATAGTAAAGTCCTTTAAACATTTAAGCATTTTTTGGACAGGGAATTCTAGTCCTGAGAGTCAACCTGGAGAAGGGGCGATCAATCACAGTTGAGTCAATGTGTTTGTAGCAACATTACTTTACTGAATTGCAATACAGAGGGAGACACTGAGGTAAAGCACTAGTCTCTTGAAGTGGACATAAACTCAGTTGAATTAGGCAATTAAAGACAAATAGATCAACTAGAATAAATCTCTACTGCTACTTGGAAAAGCAGGAAAGCATTTGCAGACTAAGTCTACAATCACAAATCTCTGACAATCTGAAATCGACAAATGCGCAATTCAGATTTTTTTTCTAAGATGATGAATTATTATTTTTGGAATGTGCTGTCTTGTACTTAAATGAGACACATAGAACAACAACAATGTGCTTTTTGACAGACATGAACACAGACGCTCTACATTTCTTTTGTAATTTTGAGTTAATATCTTTTCAGACGCAGTTAGAAGGTAAGAAGCCGCATTAGATGGAAGAAACCTATGAAACATATGCCAAAACACAGACATGATCAAATACTAGCATGGGCACCTAGGTATCTCGTGTGTTACACAAATCGTTGAAATTGTTGACCTTGTACCACTTGTGATTATCTATCACTACCTGTAGACTGGTTGCAGTCTCTAAAAATGTTGTATTCTAACAGGAATACTAATAGGAAGACATGTTTAAATACATTTTTCCCAAAACCTTTTTTTTTCGGTCATTTCTCTGTTCAGTGTATATTAATTGCATAGTCAGAATCAGAGCGGCATGATTATTCTCCCAAAAGCCACACCAATAATTACAGTATAATTTAATAGCAACTTTTACAAACCTTCTATAAACATATTCATGGTAGAAAAAAAAGACAGCAAATGTTGCGTTAACAGTCCATTTATTGCCGTAATTTTCACACACACTTAAAGCCACATAGTCAGACATAAACAAGCCCATGTTTATATCTGTCACAGCTGTGAGACATTGCCACCTTTCTCCAAACTCTCCTTTGATCTCAGATGAGAAGAGGGTGAAAATGGAAACGTTTGATTTCAAGTTTTCTCAACTCTTTGCTCATTATTTTAAAGAGCTCCAAAGAGCACAGAAATAGGAGCTCTGCAGGTGAAGGTGGTGACCTCAGAAAAGCTTTTTTTTCCCAGACATTTGTTTTAAGCTTTGTCTGCTCTGAACTGTAAAATAGACATTGATTCTCCTGCACACACCAGACAGAGAGTGAATAAAAAAAGAGTTGTACGCCAATACTTCTTTTTATGAAACCCGTGGATTGCAAAAGTATACATTTTTCCAAATGAGATTGCCAAGTGGGTCAGCTATAGTTTGAAAAGATATTTTTTTCACGTTTAATTTAAGAAAGAAACACAAATACAACAAAATGTGTCATTATTATTATTACAGTTTTCTGAAAAGTAGATACACAAAAAAGACTGCATGCAACTAAGAAAATATGCAGTAAAATAATATTTACAATCACAACAGTATTTTATGTATTTTTTTTACTATTTTATCTTTAAAACATGTCTTCATAAACCAAACAATAAATCAATACCAATATTCAAATCTGATTTTGTTAATTTGCCAAAACATTTTACTATCTTACCTCACAATTTTTTGCCAAAGTTTTGTGCATTTATAATAACAATATCATATATTTAGAACACTTCATTTATTTTGGTGCTCAAAATTTTGGGGTAGAATGGTCCGGTGGAAAAAGTTGCTAAGATACCGATTGTTTTACCCCACCTCTTTTCAAAGAAACATCCTGGGATATTTTGGGTTGCAGCATAGTTCTGTGAAATGAATATTTATTTCAGACTTCAGCAAATCAACAGATGGCAGTTGTCGAGAACACTTTACACATTTATTACCCTTGACACTTCATTTGTAGCAAAGGATCAAATAAACTTCAGAAACATTAAACAATCATTTAAGGCATCAGCTATGTATCTGAATTGACAGCAGCAGAAGTAACAGTCACCATAGTGACTGTGAGATTTGAAGGGTCTGATTTGCTCCTCAGGGACGATGAGTGTCAAAGTGGATCGAGCTCCAGTGTCCACTGCTTTATTGTGTTTCATGGTCATAAACATCCCGACCTTGGGTTTTCTCAACAGACAGTCCATGGCAGATTTTAGAACCACCATATAACATGCACATCTGAGTTGTCCACAGACTGTGCCCACACACGCGCAATAGACATATAGTTTTTCATACAAAATGTGTTAGCAAAGTAAGTGGTTACAAAGAACAAAAGCAGTGAAGCCTGAAGCTGAATTTTCTTTTTTATTAAATGTAAATGGACTCGAAATGGATACAGCTTAACTTAAAGCATGAGAGAGAGAGAAAGAGAGGGAAGAATTTAGTTTAATAAACAGATGTGTTTGAAATCAACTGCATAACGCTATTGTGAATTAATGAGCTTATGTATTAAAAATGATAGTCTTTTCAAACGCTTTCAATCACAGGTTGACACAATACATTTTCACAAGCTGGCCAGTTAAACAAAGCAAACTAATTAGGTTATTTTCTTTGTTTCCCAAATTCAATCTGCTGACAACCACATCGTATCTTTCTTTTCTTCTTCTTTTTGTAATTTCACCAGTGTTTGATTTTATTTGTTTCTGCAGTTGTAGTATTAGACAGGCATCTCCAGTATATGAAGTGTTCACCTTATCAGGATGTGAGAGTGTTTGAGTGTCAGTGACCAGGCCTGCAACTGGGCCGTGCCTTTCTGTTATCTTTCAAAATCAAACACTTGATGCATCTACTCAGGGAACTCCATGGCCTCATGACTCCAGTCCTTCTAGGAATTCAGGGAGGCAGATGATTATCAGAACGCTATCCTTCTTCCCCTGCAGCCCCATCTCATCCGGATTTTAAGAGCAGCCTCCAGCAGGATATTGCAACTACCACATCAACCTCTCGCACTCATTCACTAATGCACTCAATACACTGAAAGGTTCATGTACTACACGTCTTTGGAAGTTTCTATAAACTCACTCAGTTTATCAACTTGAAGTGTTGTGTTGAAGTTCTGTCTGAAAAAAACTCTAAAGGCATAAGTGGTGTTTGATTGTTTTAGACTATTCCAAAGACGATTGTTCATTCAATGATTTATGTTGGAACAATATCGCATAACAATCAATATTCCTAAAATGAAAATAAGTATCATTTAAGATTGAAAATCAAGCTGCATCATGTGGTAGAACAGATGTTCTCTTAGATGTATAGCAGGGGTGTCCAAAAATAGTCCTAGAGTGCCATCGTCTTACACATTTTAGTTGCTACCCTGATTAGTATGCATACTAACTTGGCTTCAGACAAGCAAAGAAGGCCTTATATACTGTGATCAGGTGAATTATGTTGGTTTATGTTAACCTATGCAGGGCTGCGAACCTACAGTACCAACTTTCGACACCCACTCTTGCTAATTGTTAATAAAACCAAAATATTACAATATCATGAAATGTAGTGACCTTTTAATAACCTCTGTATACTTCTTGCCATCTTAAACATGTATTGTGTAATGTATTGCATCGACCATGGCAGTGACTGAATCATTGCAGTTCAATTAGAAATTGAGTTATAAACAATTTCTTCTGAAACTTTTTATGTCAAATAAGCTTGCTGTTCAACAGACATACTTTAACTGATTAGATTTATTAATTTAGTAAAAACCAGCAAAGCTCTTTCAAGTTAAATCAAATGAAGTTTTATTGAAAAGCCTTCGTCAGCCAGCCAAGCATCCATGGCTGGGCTGTCTGTGAACCTGTCGGGGAAAGTGCCTTCTACTCTGCTGGGCTCTGGTTACTTTAACAAGCACAGATATTCAAATACATTTGGAAACTGTTCCAATTAAGTTCATTTCATGGTAGTCTCTTTCACTTTAAATCTTTCCCTCAAGATGGAAAACAGATCAAATAAAGAGTTTTGTTTTGGTTCACATTCGCATTAACTATACTGAATTTTTATATTGTAATTATTTTTGTCAACTACAATACAATAAAAATGTTTTATAATTTAATTAAATAACAATAGATAAAATGAAAGATAATTTCATAATGTATTTGTACAATACCAATTTTTCTAAATATACGTAAACTCATCACGTTCCTTAACCACCTATGTATTTTTAAAGTGCAAAATTTTTTTTTTATTTTTATCTGATGAAGAAATTATAAAAACAAATGTACTGGCATCCTTTACTGTTGAAATTCAAAATTAAATAGTGATTGCTGTAATACAGCAACATGTATTTTAAATCAGCTCTTTTGACTGCATCTGCTCAACTTTCATCATTTACACCTGAAAAGCACAAATCTCTGGAGAGTATGCAATTATATAAAGTTCATAAGAAGAGACTTTTTCACTGCTAATCATATCCTGTTCAAAACAGCAGACCATAAGCCAATCTTTTTAGAGGCTTTATTGATGGTTTTTCTGCCCCTTCTCTTACTCAAAGCGGAGGATTTTTGACATAGTTAAAGAGTCTCATTGTAGCAGCTTTCTTCTCATCTGCCACACATGCACAAAAGACACTAATGCGGCTGCAATGTGACACGGCCACGTATCAGGCCACGCTTAACATATGTGAAAAAAGATAGATCTCTCACTTTCTTCGCCTTTCATTCCAAGTTTTATCACTGTGGCAGCCTGAAGCCATGGGGATCTGCATGAGCTCAGACTGTGTGAAATGTGCCCAAGTGGATACGGGATCACTCACACAGACGGCGCCCGGTCTGCCTGTCATATGTGTTCAAACTTCATAAAGAACAGTGAGTATTACATTATCAAAACCGTGTTTTAGCGCATTCATAAAAATCCCTCTTAAACACCTTCAACATTAAGAATAATAGGTGTTTGTCGATCTTTTTTAAGGCACAGACATTTTTATTTTTATGATTTTTTTGCATTACAAAATCCTAAACTGTTGCAAAATGGACATAGCAAAACATTAAAACTCCTGTAAAGACATTAGTAGAAAACTAATGCAAAAAGATTATGTGAATTTTATAAATATAAATATTACATCTAAATGATTAACTATTACAAATTATTTTAATCAGTTTGATTTGGTGTTTCTTGTTCTCTGTTAATGTTCTCAAGTAATTGATGTGCAATTCTAAATTTTCTTTAAATGTAATTAGATCTGTTCATCTATTGCCTTTACACTTTTATAATAATGCTTTATAATTATGTTTAAAACATCAGATTTTACTGGAATGCATTCATTTTGTATTTTAGTATATATGTTTGGTTTGAAATTGTTATTTATATATATATTTAGTAATAAAAATAAATATAAGAACATATTTCAGTAATTCATACACGATTTCTTTTACAGGAACGTTTGCCTTTGTTTCTCAGCAAACTCCTTTTTGTAGTCATATCCATTTTTTCTACTTTTTAAAAAAATCCATAAACCTCTCATTTGGTGCATAGAATCTGAAAGAACATCATTTTGAAATGTCATCCTTTGTCTGAGTGAAACCTCCAATTAATAACATAATGACATAATAATACAAATGTTCTTACTAATTCAGGTTGGAAAAAAACGAAGAATACTATCATGTAAGGCTAAGAATTCAACAAGTCATTTTCGGTTTTCAGACTTTGTATTATAAAATAACATTTCTTCAATTTCATCATCTTACATCAGCTGAGTTTATGAATTTCAAATACTCGCTTTGACATTGGCTTTGGTTCACAATGAGTAGAGTTATTATTGAAGCGTAGATTAAGAGTCTGACAGCAGGTGAAGTTCATTGTTTGAAGTCTCAAGGCTGAAGCAAGCAGAAAAGAATCTGCCATTGAACCTTAAAGTATAAACATTGTGCCTGTGTCTCACTTCCTTAGCATATTGTGTCCTCAGCTCTAATCCCAACAGTGCTCAATTTATTTCCAGCAACAGTAACCTTCTCTCTTTCTTTCCTTGCTCTTTTGTGTCCTGCAAACCATCCCACACATCCCGTCTTTTTCAGTTTTATTCTTTCGATCTGCGTTTTTAGTTTCCTCAAATGTGCTCTTCTCCAGCTATTTTTCTCTGTTTGCTTTGCTCTCTTTCTGTCCACCTGTCCTTTTCTCCTCTATGGCTCCCCTATTTTTCAAACTCAACTTGTCTTTTCATGGAGTTGCATGAGAGTCCCGAGAGAGGCGAGCTGTTGTCGGTTTTTGAGGTGAAGACCTCTCCTCTGAGGACTTATCAAGGGAGAGGCTGGGTGAAGGAGGGTCAAAGACGCACATGTACTCACACTTACTGTATAAGTGCTCTTTTCAAATTAGTTTCAAGGAGATGCAATTTAAGAAGTGGTTAGGTCTTTGCTGCTTAGTCTAGACACTGGTTACGTTACACAAGACTGAGGAATCATGAACATGCTTTAGTTTGTTTGAATGGCTGTTTAATAAGAACCAAACTTATCTTTTCATGTGTAATTCCCACAGTGTTGTGTTCTGCCAACTTTTTCATGCATGCATCATGGATTGCATGTTATAAAATGCAGTGCTCTTTAACAGCAATGTGTCATATTCAATTTTATGAAGTTCTAAATATAGTAACAGGTATTGAATATTAGAGGTTGTGGTTAACCAAACTATTATGATTATATTACGACCATAATCATATTTGATAGATGACAATACTGATATCAGCCTAAAAATACTTACTGACACTCGTGGTAATGTTTAGAGAGGGTAAGAAACATAATTATCAGCAGTTTAATTAGCTTGTTTCTAAAACAACACCTGATTTACAAGTCTAGAATAATTTAATATGCCAGTGCTGTAACGTTGTTGTAATAAGCCATCTAAAACAATTTATTGGCTGTTCTTCTACCATAACTCAGCAGTGCCAAGCATGCGTTATGGATAATCAATCAAACTGTGAACAGCAACAGCCTTGGAATGCTAGAATTCAGCTTACACACACCAGGCCAAACACAAGAGAGATTACAACCTGGGGCAACTGAAGAAAATACTGTAAGGAGATTTGTCAAGAAATCTTTAAAACAAGCAATTGTTACAATTCCATGCTAATGAAGAAAATCAAAACAGAGGAATCAAGACACTCCTTATTAATGACTTGCCGTTCTCACCAATATACTAAAGAAATTTAACATAAATGTGAAAAAAAGAAGGTAAAATTAAGGTTAAATCAGTACAATTTGAAAAACGTTTCAACATTTATGGAACAAAAGTATAGGTGCTATTTAACATTCAACAAGAAAAAAAACATTGAAACTTTAAAATAAAGGGGAAAAAATCAAGTGCCATTTTTGCTTTGCATTAACAGCAAACATCACAGTAGCATCAGCAGTTCAAATGACCTAGTCTGACCTCCCCATCCAAATGGGCCAACTTCTGGGTCCGAATGTGGATCGTGTTCTGCTTGTTATTGACTGCCACATGATTTCCTGTGGTAAAACTGTTACATCTTGAAACCCACAAATATACTTTATGACCAGTCTAGTACAGTTAATAAACTGCAATCATCTCCATACCTTTGAAAATGCCTCCCTTTCATTGTCTTGACTCGTCTTGAGGGACTCGTTTGTAGCTTCCAAGTCAGCACTTGTGCAGTAGCAGCCCAGCTTTGTATTCATTTATTGGCAATGGGATTAGAAGTTCAATGTATTTACACTTGCTTCTTGCTGTTCAAGCCACTTTATTTGCATTCTCAGCGAGCTGTCCTTGTGGTATTGTTGTGACTTTTACACCCTATTAAGAAGCTTCATTATCAAGTATGGCAAAATGTAAATATATTGAGAAATTGAGTGCCTAAACCATATGAGGGGACAGGAATAGGGGACATAGGGGGCACCTGAATGGTGAGAAATTATCACATAATGATGTAATGTGAAGCTGATTGCCTAATTATTCTACCATTGTGTGTTTACGTGTGTGTGAAGCGACTGCCATTTAGTGTGTCGCTGGCTCAGACTCACACATCATTGATTTAACCTCAAGTCCAGATCCTCTGTTCAGCCTCATTAGAGCTTTGCTGCACCAGCTCGCATTCAGTATTTGTGTGTGAACAGTTCTTAAAGCGATGTTATTTTTAAAAAGGAATCATTTTAGAAAACAAATTTAAGTTGATCAATTTAAGTTGATCATTTGTGAATAGCAGAGCAATACAATAAACCATTTAAAACATGATAAGCTGCTCTACAAGTGAAAGTAACATTTGTCTGGCAGCACCACATTGCTTGCATTAGCTGTACCAATTGGAAGGCTACATTCTTTACTGTTCATCTGCTTTCAAATCTGGTCAACCCTGTTCCTAAGAATCAAACAGAGTGATTTAAATTAGAACCAGAACTCAGAGGAGTGCTCATCAGGCTTCAATTATTTCCCAAACCAGAAGCCCTCTTATGGACAACTCGCCTGGTTTATACACACCGCTTGTGCTACCAAGGCTTTTTCTGTAAGTGCGCCCTCGTCAAATATTTTACATTTAAATGAAGTTTATGCAATGGCTGGGTTGCTAAATTTTAATCCAGCTTGCTAAACTGATTTCCGACAAAATAACTAACCCTTCAAAAGTTGCTCAAAATATATATATATATATTTTTTTTAAATATTATTTCAGTTTATTATTTTGAAATTCTATCCAAGATTACCTGTATTCTAGTAAAATATCCAGGTTGATACTCTTAGTGTTGACATTGTGTGTATATGAATATAGCAGCATTTTTTGAATTTTGTTAGGCATTTTTGATTGTTTCGAATATCTATTTTAAATACAGCTTTGGCATGCATTTTCTGTATACCTCTTTCTTTAAATAGCAAATGGTTCCTTGAAACCATTTCATATTTAGTCTCTTGTTTAACCTTTTTTGTAGTTGTTTTTTTTTTAGCGATGTGAACTTTAAGTCAGATTTATTTAAATTGCAAATTGTTTTAAACAACAACAATCACAAAGAAAAGCATGCTGTTCAATTAATTCATTACACCTTCAACACTTTTATTTATTATTCTCTGTTCTCTCAAGGCTTTTCAATCTCAAAGTTTTATAACATTTTAAACCAAAAAGCTCGATAGTCAGTAGGTGCAATCAATTACATTTATTTTAATCACTTTCAAAATATATTACATAACATAAAATTCATCATAAAGTAAACAGTACTCAATCAATGTACAATAACGCTTGTTTTTGGTTCTCAAAGCATAAGTTGCTTCTCTGCTCAAGATTCTGGTCGTCCATCATCAGCTGGTATTTCTGGCGCCGGAACAAGCTGCTGCATCTTCCCTCAAAGCAAACTCTGTGTCTTCATCTTTTATAGCCGTATGACGCACTCTGAACTCATGAGTCCGTTGACTTCAGCTTCAACTGCTGTCAATGATGTACAATAGGTTCATGCACAGAGTATGCTACATTCATGGGTTGCTCACTAAAGCCCCCTCTGTCCATCAGGCAGTCTCACAAATGCGTATGGTTGATGTTTGCCCTACATATCTGACCTTTTCCCTAAAACTCCCTTAAATGCAGTTTACAAATTTTTTTTTAGAACTTCAACACACTTTGAATTAGTACTACAATATCTGTGATATCCTTAAAATAGAACAAAATAAATAATAATAGAAAAATAAATAATAGAATAGTAAAGTTGAAAAAGATGGAAAATGGCTAATTATTTATTTATTTATATATAAATAAATATAATTATATTTATTTATATTATAAATTAAAGTATATACAGCAATGTGTAGTGTTAAACTAAGTATATCGTTTAATGTATAGTATTGAAACAAAATGTTTAATTTAGTTTGAAGAAAGCTATTTAAATTCAAAATTGTTTTAAGACCAACAGAGATCCTGTTTATTGTTTTTTGTATTTCCACAAAAATAAATTTGATCTTCTGATATTAATCTCTAATAGGACCTCACGTATGAAACGTGACACAAAATTAAATATAAAGTTATTAGAAATGAACTGAAGCTTCTGGATCTTTTTTCCCCTCTTACTCATTTCCAGTCTTACTTTGTACAGCATTTTCACTGTCTGCTCATTCTATCACTCTGGGCCATCCCTCAGGATACAGTGCTAATACAAATCTCTGAAGTCGCAGTACTTACCTGCTAACTGTTGGCTCTTATCTGACAATTCTGTTCCTTTACCCTACATAGCAGCCAGAAACTTGATTGTCATTATCAGCATAGATTTTAGGCCCTCGTGAATGAGACCTGCTGGCTGAAGTGTGGCAAGTATGTTGGGTTTATTTGTATCTTCGTTACAGTGGATTTGGTTTTTTGACTTTAAGAAGTAATTTGTTTGTGGTGAATAATTTTATCATCTTTAAATGTTCCTACTTTTCTCAAAAAAGAAAAGCATAGACATAGAGTGTCACACAGAATGTCAGCCAACACTCCCGAGTGATGTGCATCTTGTGCTGTGCATGGGTAAAAGATAAGATGAGGAGACAATAATATGGAATTAAGTCTATATTTAGTTTTATTTGTGATCCAAATGTGTTCCGGTTGACGTAATATGTTTGTATCTAACCCCCGATGGCAGATTGAGCATTTAATGGGGTTTTAAGTGCTGTTTTAAGGGCTGGAAAGCCATGTGACAATACTGTCAATGGGGCATTCACAAACTTTCCAGATTATATCTAAATTATCTCAAAATCTGTTTAGAGGAGGAATGAAGCCATAACGAGTCAAGGACAACATGGGGTAAATGAATAATGACTACATTTTCATTCTTTTGGTGATGTATCCCTTTAAGAAACTCACTCATAACGCAAATCATATTTAATACGAAATAAAGAACAACTAATGAGAAAATAAAAGGCATGATAAAGGGTTTACTTAGTGCTAATGTATCTGGTGGCTTAATTCAATATTTTTTTATGAAACAAGTGTTGAGCCCACCTAAAAAAAACAGGTCATTTCACGCCTGTTCCAAACACACAGAAGTAATTGGGAAAAGTGAAAACCCGTCGTTGAAACTGCAAGTAGAACAAAACACCAGGAATAAAACACTTAATGGTAAAGCTAATGGGACAATGAGCTAATGAGTTGTTCTTGTTTCTGATGCTCCTTGACCTTTGTGATTTTGGGAGCCAAGACTGATTCTACACTTCTGTTGGACAGGGAGTTATAATGGCCTGCTTTACTATAATGAGCTCTCAGTGCCTATGAGAATACCTCCTGAGATTCAGCAATGATATAGACGTTTGTTGTGTTTATTATTTCCAGCGAAGAGCATTTTCAGAGGTCAAGAATCCAGTTAGAACAATATTACACAGTATCTTGAATGAACTTGACACAGATTCTTGAATCAACTTTAACGTTTAATATGTAGATCTAAGCATACTTGTGGAAATGAGAACAAATGCTAAAATATAGTATTTCTTCAAGTTGTCAGTGTGATGAGCATTCTCAGCTATTTCACTTGCTGTTTTTGTCCATGTTGATTTTGTTTATCGAACCATGCATAACATAGTTGACTGAAACCCATGCTACTTAAATACACTAGGAAATGTATTCAAAAAGCCTTGTACGCATGATTATAACAGTCATTAGAAACAGGTAATTATTCAAAAATTACAATTGCATTAGCATTACACCTTAACATGGAAAACAGAAAGCCTTTACTGTCAAATGAACTATATTATACTCTTTTGTTTCCATTTAGAAGTATAATCATGACATAGTGAGGAGATCAAATTTAAACTGGATATTTTTTTTTTTGAAAAGCCAATTGAATCATTGCAGATTTACAAAATAGTTGCCATCTGTCCAAATTGTGGCTTAGAGATCTGGATTTTAAATGTGTTTACACTGTGTTATTGATCTTTCAGATAAAATCAGTTAAAACAGTCTTGAAACGTTGTGTTATTTTATGGTTGCTTCAGTTCTTAAATGTCCAAATATTAGCCACTTTTTTGTCTCTCAGTTCATGACCCCTTTTAATTCTGTAGCCCAACTCATTTCATAGGTTGAGGGAAGAACAATAGATGTTCTAAAAGGCATGAGTTCTTATCAGAATCTTCTGTCAAATGTATGTATACAGCCCAAACAATTCTAAATATTAAATTCTTCGTCTGTATGAAGATTGCTGTCCTCCACTCTGAATAAGACAATTTCAGAAAATCCGTGAATTAAGCGAATTAACCCCACCTATGATAATGTCTTTTTTATTAAATGGTAAATTTTAAATCCCTGAAAAATGGCACGCTGACACTCATTTTAAACTCACAGTACCTCATCACCATTCTTGTTATCTACTCATTTTTCAGGCTTACTAATTCTTCATTATGCAGCTGTTGTTGAATCAAATCTTCACACATGACCCCAGTGAGCAAATGAACACAATGTGAGAGATCAGGAGATCAGAGGAGAATTACAAGATAAATACACACAACTCTCTTAGGAATGGAAGCTGACTGTTTTCTGACCTCTAGTGGTTATGGAGGTGAGAAGTTACATGGGTTTTAGGTGAAGCATAATTTGTTGATGACTGTTAGCTTGCTCTCGTTTCTCAGATATTCTACTGACCTTCGCACATTTAAAAAGACAACAAGTAGTTTTGTGTTTCAAGTAATGTCATGGGTTTTCTATCAGAGATTTGTAGTTCATACTCTCTGCCTTTTTCCTCTTTGTTCATTTTAATGTTTTTGTGCATTCAAGTATCTTTCATTGATCTTGAGATTTCTCTCAGAGGACTTCAGAATTTCAGTTAAAGAAACTCTCTTTTTAAAGCTCTCTTTTTTCATGGCACAACAACATAATCTGCTGAAACCCATGCTGTTTACAAGCTATTTAAAGAAGCCTTATACTCAAGGTAACATCACAATAATTAAAAACAGAAAATTATTCAAAAGTTACAATTGCATAGGCACTCTTCCTATTCCTTATTTTGTATTGTACATGCAGAACAGAAAGCATTTAATGTCTTTTGAACAACCTTATTCCATTTTGATTCCATTTAGATGTACAATCATGTCATTGTAAAGCGATCACACATCTAAACAGGATTAAAAAATAGGAATTTACATTGAATATTTGTTATGTTGACAGCATGATACAATTGTTGCTGTTTTGTTCAAAATGGTGGCTATCTGATTTCAGATAAAAGCAGTTAAAAACAGTGCTGAAATTTTCAGCATTATTTTATGGTTGCATTCACTCTTAAATGTCAAAATATTAGCCAATTTTTTTCATGACCACTTTTAGTTCCGTCTACAAAATGCTAAGAATAAAAGATTCAGACTCTTTGCATAGGCTGAGGAAAGAAAAATGGAAGGTTCTAAAAGGCCTTTCATTTGAAAGTTCTGACCAGAATTCAATTGATTTTGCACATTGTCTGTGGAAGGAATTTCCAGTTTGGCTTTTTCAATTCTAAACTCTGGCTTCTTTAAGAAATAGTCTGCACAATCCAAATTAAGCAGTTTTTAGCATTATTCAATTCCCACCGACAGAGCCTCAAGGTTGATCTATTAGCAATTTAACATAATGACAGTTTTATATATCAAAAACAACTTAGGCAGTAAAACCCAACGTTTCAAAAGTCATTGAAGGTGAGCGAATACCAAAGAAATCGATTCGCTAAAAGAATTTTAATAAAATATAACCACTCAAATGAAAAAGCTAGAAAATATTTTCACCACACGTCAAGGCATTCCTGTTCATGATATCAAGCGTAAATCAGATTTTCTTCCCTTTCTGATTTAATAAAGGTATTCTTGGTTGCTCAGGAGCACAGAGAGCAAAAGATGCCAGTGGACTTTCAAGTAGGAGCTGCCGTCCATAATGAGGAATGGATGGAGGAGGAAACGGATTCTATACCTGCTCCTTTTATCCAGCTTTATCCGGGGCAGTGGAGATCGAATCGGTGTTTAATAATCGTCTCACATCCTGCTAGTTGAGCCTCACAGATCAAATTGGGTTGAAATATGTTCATTCCTGAGAGAGGTGAGTGGAACTAGGTGGGAATTTAACTCAAACACAATGAGGAGATGACCTCATTGGAATGTGATTAGCAGACAAAGCCTGACAGTGTGATCATACAAAACGTTTGGCGTAGTCCTATTAATGAATGAGTGTTCAAAACAGAAATCTTGAATATCTGGTTGAGGGGAGGAGGAATAGAAAGCTATCCACATAATGATGGCCACCAATGAAAAACTGTACCAGTGTAAAGACATAGCAGAAAGCTGAGGAGGTTCATATGTGGTGTGAAAGCTGACACGTGTGCCACACCAGCCTTGGGTCCTTTGGCAGAGAAATCATTAATGGTGGGTGGACGTTGGTGAATATAAGAGAGGAACAGGCTTGGGACATCTTGGTTTGTGTTTCATGCGTCTTTTATGAGAAGCTGCCTTTTTGTTTATATTAGCTCATATATTAGCTCATATTTACCTTGAAGTGAGGGCTGGTTCTCATGTCTTTCTTTCTGTCCGTTTTGAAGATTTCAAAAGCCATTCAAACGTAAGTATATGCTTCATGTAAAAATAAGTACTGTTGATAATTTCGTTTTGACTGGGTGGAACTCCTGGCTGCTAAACCTGTAGATCTAGTCCATGAACAGCTAAATGAGCTTTAAAAATTGTCAGGCTATTACAGGACCAGATATAACCATATTGTATGTTTTACTTTATCTCAAAAGGATGGATTTCATCTGTATTTCTGTATGTATATTTTGAATTGTAGTAATTTTAGGACTAAATGTGTAACTTTATATTTTAGAATTATTAGTATTAATTGTAAAACCTGGGACCGAAGCTGCAAATTAGCCTTGGGCTAGAAGCTTGTATAAACATCTAATATGTTGTCTACGTTGTCACAGTCACAAATGAACTTGAAATTAAATGAAAATAATAATAATAATAATAGGAATAATCAAAATAATAGGAAAAAATAATTGTAGGGCTTTTGAGGATCTCCTATTCAGTGTTTATTGCAAATTTGTGACCAAAATTGTACATTTCGTCTTTTTCTAAACTGAGTGGCAGTTGCTTGTTGTCCAGCTTAAAGAATTAGAACAAACAACAAATATCAGCACATTTCAACCCTTTATGACTTGATTATGTTCATCTCAAATCACGCCGATGCCTTGATTTAAACATCCCTGTTTTGATTTTCCAAATGTTGTAATTAAACTATTAAGTAGGTCCCCCCATAAGTTTGCTTTGAATAAATAAGTCAATTCGTTTCCTGTTTTTTTTTAAGTTAACTGAACTCATTGAAATTACAGTGCATGTACATCAGCTGAAAACAATCCAAGAGCTCACATTCTGAGGGTTGACTTCTGTTTTACTATTGTAAAAGTACAATTCTTTTTAAGCTAATGATAAATACACCCGTGGCTTTCAGTGAATATCTATTTAGCCACTGACTGAAGAGTTTTTTTTTTCACATCACGTGAATGTGAAACCAAGCAGCTTGAACCCTAGATCATTCGAAAGGAAGAATGATCAAATCCTGTACTATACCGCCATCTGCAGGACAACAGATTAAATGCAGGCAATCAGAATGATGTAATTTCATTTTGGGGTATCAAAGTGGTTTTCACTGAACCTCTTAATCAAGGCTCCGTGAATGACAAATGCTTATTTCTATTTTGTTCTTTTCAATTTTACAAGCTTTCTTTTCCTAAGATTTTCTTTTTCTAAGATATTTCCTGTACTTGTTTTACATAGAATTGCAAGGAAAAGATGCTAATAGAAAAAAACAAAGTCATCTTAAAACATGGTCAAACCTGTATTAAGTGACAAACCATTTTAATTCATAACTAGGGTAGGAATGGGTTTGGGAGATCAGGTGGGATGAAAGACTTTTATTAATGATTTAAAAGGATAATGTTGTGTCGCACATCCGGAGAAGATATACCGGAGGATAGACTACGTTTTTTAGCCCCATAAACATGCTTTTCCAATCTTTGTTTTAGCTTATTTTAAACATAATCCTATATATAATATGGAAAACATTATTTTAAATAAGCATATTTAAAACAAACCAATGCCACAACAATGGCGTGTTCCAAAGATTCAAGGCTTGAGTAAGACTGTCTCCAATTCTGTACGTAAAATCACAAATAATAAAATAAGGCATTTTGGTCTCATGATGACATTAGTAGTACACGTATTTTCAGCTTTATGTAAATAAAAATAAAGGTTTATTATGAAACATTCTGTATTTAAAGAACTTCTGTGTAACTCTTTATCATGAATATTTTTGCTATTTGGACTTTGTAAACAAATGCTATTCTATTTTTTTTTCTTTTACCACAAATTGGCGCATGGTAAATTGCGTGCTTTATGTAGAAAAAAAATCCTCTAAACAGATCATGTTAAAGTTTTTTTTTATTTTTAGTTTGCAGCCCTGATTCTTTATTTAAAGAAATACAGCACTTTATAAAAACTATAAAGTAATCATTAATTAACCATTAGCAGATTTTTAAATAAAAAAAATGTATAAAGCATTGCTTCTACATTAATACACATTTGTAAACAGTTTCTAAATGTTGGTTTCAGTGCTCTATTCTTGGTTTAAAAACATATATATATATATATATATATATATAATATATATATATATATATATATATATATATATATATATATATATATATATATATATAATATGGTGAAAACACTATAGATACTAAATACTATACACTATATTAAATTATACTATATATTTATACTATGTTGTACCATATATAAACTATATGTATATAGTTCAAATGAACATGTTCAAATGAAAGAATGAATTACTTAATGGATGATTTAATGGATGGATGAAAGCATGAACTAATTTTTCTGCATCTACAATAGACAGCATGCTCCGTACTTTAGCAATGTTCCTGAAGTGAAATAGTAGTGTTTTTAAGTAAACACATGAGGGATGGTGGTGGGAGGGGGTTGGTAGGAGACCATGCTTAGCAGAGCTAATGATGAAGCATGCAGATGTCTTTCTTTGAGGTTCCTGGATGAACTTTCTCAGAGAAAATGTATGTTTAAGTACTGCAATGACTTTTAAACTTTCTCTTCAGCCCCACAGAAAACGTTCAACAGAAGCCCTGAGTGGAGTTGCTTGCTAACCTTTCTTCTATCCGTAAACACAACGGACCTGGTGCAAGGCATTGTTTCTCTTCATGCGAATCATACAGTAGAGGAATTCCAGGAAACAATACTGTCTGAGGTAAGAAACTGTATTATACGTTACTATTTTGTTTGTGTCTTGTGAATCTGGTTAGATGTAGTAATTTTTTTTTAATGTTTTGATTCAAATTTTTGACAGTTGGAGTTGGAGTTATTTACCTACTGAAATAAAACAGCATACAGTTATTCAAGTCAAAAGTATTATTGTTCCCAACTAAAAAAAATCTTACATCATTCTTTTCATGCTATATCAAACACATAAACATAAAACATTATATTTTAACAATGATGTCTAAAGAACAAATCATTTAAATACTTTTAAAGATTTTCAGCAGCACATTATAATAACTACACACTAATTGTAATTGTAACTAACAATTTTTGAAGCATGTTAGTACACATTTTAAACAGTTTATAAATAATAGTTTAAAAGCTGTATTATCACATGGTTAGTAAGCATTTATATAATATGCTTAATAACATGAATTACATGCTTCATTGGGGATCAGTTAATCATTTGTAAATTAAAAGTTTTCTGCATTTAAAAAACTATTCCTTTTGGACTTTTTAACTTTAGATGAGCTCACAAAAACAGTTAGAGTAGGAATATGTTAAAAAAGCATTTATTATTTTTTATTTATATATATTTATTATTAATAGCTAACTCATTTTTAAAAAGTGAAAAGTTGAATGTAAAAATGATTAACTGGTTCTAAATAAAGCATGATATTAATGCTATTAAAAGCATATTATATAGATGTTTATAAACCAGGAATAAAGCCTGTAAAGTTATTTTATAAACTCCTTACAAATGCATATTAACAAAACAATGCATCCTGAATTATTATTAATTATTTGCTGGTGGTTAATTTATAATTGTTAGCATGTAGTTAATATAAAGTGCTACCGGGTTATCTTTATAGCATGTCATTTAACATTTAAAAATGTTATTATTGTATATAACTGTTTTAAACGGTATTATTTCCTGTTTTCTATCAGTACGAAGGAGCTTCATTAGTCCATCACAAGAGTTTACATTGCTAAATAGAGGGCAAGTATTAGCAGTTTTACATTTGAATTAATATTCAATATGAGTCGCCCTCAGCAAAACCTCATCAATGTGTCAGGCCACGGTTATAAACTGCTGCATGATTGACAGTTTTAGGCTTTAATTATGCAAGTCAAATCTTAAACAGGGTTTTCAATTAATTAAGCAAATGTCAAGCTATCACATTTACTCACAGGTGAATTATTCACCAGTTGTGTATTATTTTAGGTGCAAAATGTGAAATTTCACATGGACACTATTTTGCAGCCAACTGATTTAATTTCCAAGCCTTTAAACTATGATTTTACATGTAATATAGAAATCAAGGTTAGAAGATCTACAGACGATTTTCTTTAGTGAGCATTAAAAAGACTGTTAAAATTGATTAAAGCTAGAGATAACGTTGAATCGAATTTCTTGGCACACTCAGATGAGGGCAGTATTGTGTTAAGATCATCTCCTTCAGATCTCTAAGCACTGGAATGTTTTCAACTGCAGGGGGCAGCAGGACATTAACAAAAGATAATTTGGTTTCCAGTTGCATTTAGCGAATCAACAAAATATATTTTCATTTGACATCTAAGTGCAGAAGCGTCTGAAAATTAACCAGAGCTTGTAAAACATGCTAAATTTAGCTTGCTCAAAAGTCATTTGTAACAAACATAACATGCATTGGAGCACACAGGGCAACAATTTCTTGTTGTTTCAGTAGTGTTTTTTTAGGTTTTTACAGGACTGGTGGTACTAACCTGGTGCCCAAACCGGAAACATCCACACGCACTCATACTCTATGAACAATTGTTTTACCCCAATTCACTTATGTTACATGTCTTTGGACTTGTGGGGGAAACCGGAGCACTCAGATTAAACCCACGCGATCAAAGGGAGAGCATGCAAACTTTATACAGAAATGCCAACTGACCCAGCCGAGGCTTGAACCAGCGACCTTCTTGCTGTGAGACAACTGTGCTACCCACTGCTCCACCGTGATGCTCAGTTTACCTATAAAACATGTATTTCTTTTAAGATTGATTTTAATATTGCTTAGCATTTTAATTTATAAATGTTATATAAAAACAAATGTTAGAACTTAATTAAGAAAAACCACTCTCTAACTGATACACAACTTCTCAACAATATTTTAGATCGGGTGGAATAAATGTCTCCACATTTCGAATGTTTGACTACTTTTGGTTAAATCATTTTTCTGTGAATGGTACACTATATGTTCAAACTATTTTTTATGCAAATGAAATAGAGAGTGTACAGAGGGTGACTTGTCAGATTGTCTCAGATCACTGCGAGAGCCTTCCGCGGGGCAATGTGCGGGAGGAGCGGGATTGTTAAATAATCCATATAATCCAATAGTTTGTCATCAGAAGGTTCAAAGATACAGATTGTGTTTAAAATTGTGTTTAACAACATGTTAGCTAACAGAAATTAACAATGAAACACCCTCTAAATGCTTTTTCTGTTGATACCAAAAGCATTAAATTGCATTTTGAACACATTAAACATTTTACAATAGCATGTCTACAAAAATAATGTGCACTTTCATTAGTTGACAATTCTTTTAAAATATAAAACATTGTTTTAAATAATGTTTGTAACACCTTTATCTTTGGTGTGATGATGGCATAAAGAAAAGCGGCACATTTAAAGAATTTGCTACAGGATAAATGCATTTTACATAGGCAATCAAGCAAAAACCACCCTCTCTGCAATCTCTTTTCAAAAGAATTCTCATTTATCCTGATCTAGTACACAGTATCTGCAACCCAGAGACGATAAGAATTTGAAAGTGTGGAAACCAGAAGAAAGAGTCGAGAACAGAATAAAAACATTATTAAAGTTATAACGTCCCATTTCAGGCTCTAATTGAGAATCAAGCAGCAGAATGAGGATGAATACAGAGCCATAAAGCCTTAATTTTGTAATATTCGGGCAATTATAGAGGAAAGCTGTGATGGAAACAGCAATCTGATTGTCTTAGATGATGGATGGCCTTATTCCAGAGTGATCTAGATTATGGTAAACCTATGATTAAAACCTAAAGCGTGTAAGAAGCTGCTTTTTGCGGAAAAGTCCAATATCAACAGCCGCCTTGCGTTGAATAAAAATGTGCGCTTTAATTTGAATGGAGATGCTATGAAGTTGCTCTTTCCTTTTTTAAGTCACATGCTTTTTATACAAACTTTGCAGGTTTCCATCATTGAAACTATGGAAGTTTAATACACCACTAAACATGCAATTTTTATCTCCAATTATTTATAAGCTTGAACCATGAATACTCTAACAATGTTTGTTTTTTTTTTTTTTTTTTTTCGAAATATGAGAAATAAAGACAAGAACAACAAAACAAATACAAAGCAACAAGAAAACAAAAATAAGGTAAACCATTACAAAGTTTATTTTAAAACACATCTTAACTATGAGTTGAACTTTAAGTATATATAAATCCAAAAATATATCAGACTATTGCTAGCTTAATTGCTGTACATTTTGTCTTTTTTTCTTTAAAAAATTTACATTAATAGGTTTTAGTAAACAATACCAGTAGTATTCTAAATGATTGTTTAGGAAATGATTTAAAGATATTAAAAGGTAATTTGTATTTAAACATGCGGGAAATCACGATGACAATCCTCAATCACAGCAGAAAACAACAGGATAGATTTTCTCTCCAATTGTAATTAATCCTGAGGGAAACATGGGGTGGGGTTGCTGGTGTTGTGCTTCTAATTATCACACTTAATTTAGCCTAGAGAATCTAATTTGTGAAATCTATTTACAGAGATCTACTGACTCATTCATTCAACTTTGAAGGAAACCGAGCACTTAGCTTTGAAAAAAAAAGAATGAAAATATCCATTGAAGTAACGCCAACTGTTATTAGGTTTAAAAAAGTCCTAGCCATTCATACATTTTCAATATGAAGTTCTCAAACTGAATTCACTCGAGGCTCTTTGAAAGTATCTTGGAGTAAAAGCAGCGAGGCTTTTTTATGTGGAAGTGCCTTAAAATGTAGTTTCAAAAATATCACTGCAAGGAATATATTACCTGCTCATAAAATAATGCAGCATTGTTATTTTTAAAGCAGAGCATTGTTGTCATAGCTAAAACTTTTTAATACTATTTTTACTTCTATAAGAGACAGGTGCCAACATTTATTTTCATTATTTTCACATCATTACATATTTAGATGCCTCTTTTTCTGTACTGTCCTATTGTAATTATTCTGTGTCCTATTGGCTTATTCTTCAAAAAAAAAAACAATAGATAAAATTGTATGTGATTGTGGAACCAAATAACAAATATTGCTGGATTCGTAAAGTGATTAACATGCATCAGACTCAGATTCTTAATCTCTGTGTTGGGAGCTTTCCCAGAAGGCTTTTAGTAATCATGGTGAAATCTGTGCACCAGCTCTTGTAGCTCAAACTCTCCATGTATGGCATCAGTGCAGCTCATAAATGACTCCAATATGATTGCAGATTGAGATGGACAGTTTCAAGCTCATCATAAAAAAAGACTTCAAAGACAAAAGCAGGCTCAATTTAAACTTAACAATTTTTATCACTGTTGGTGTTCATTCATTCATTCATCTTCATGCCAACTCACTGGCATATGTTTTACGCAGCGGATGCCCTTCCCTGCCGCAACTGTTGGTGTTGTGAATTTGTAATTCTGAACTCAAGAAAAACATTATTTTGGAAATGCTATATAATATAATTGGAAATTAGTTACAGAAATCAATTAAACTTAAAGTAAAAAAAGCCATTTTAGTGGTTTAGTTCATAAGTATCAGTTAATAAGTTTTACTCAAGGTTGAATCATAGATTCATGTAACAATAGATTCATATATGCTCTTTATCTTATCATTAATACCTATAAATTATACTCGAGTCTCCATTATAAAACCAACTTCAAACTTGGTTCAAAGTTCATTTTTAACATGCCCAAAGCTCAGTTCCGCCTCAGTTAATGTTTACACACCAGGAAACCCAAGCTTCCACTTTCTTTCTGCTTGAATTCATCTGTTTCACCAAAAGCAGTTTTCTCTCTGAAAATGGAGTGAGGATATTAATCATATTAGTGTACAAGCTATTTTGTTGTAAACCAGGGTTGAAGGATTACTTGTTAATTCTGCATGGAAAAGGTGAGGCATCTTGCTTCTCATTATCATATTTTTCATAGTAAAGGGATTTAAAGAGCTTTGTCAGGTGATTTTATATCAAAGTATAACACACACTTTTAAAAAGATATGTTTTATTTGTACTCCAATCTAATAATTTGCTGTCATCATCTAGACAGGTTTGCTTTTGTGATGATATTTTAGAAGCTTTACAAATAGTTTTTAAATTGATATTGGGCAATAAGCTGTTTAGATGAAAGAAATGCAAGAAAAAGAAATTGACCTTCAGTGTCTATTTCACATTTTCTTGTAAAAATAGAGCACATTGCTCACACATAAAACATGTATAAAGAAAAATAGCAACACGGCTTTGGTTTCGTTCATTTTCAGGAAGTCTTGGGAATTTGATGTTTTCTGAAGACATATCAACGCTGGAGTGATGGCCATCGAAAAGGGTATTGCGCATATCTAAAAATATTGAAAATATTTATTTCTAATAGATATATATTGAAGATTTGTTTCATCTCACAACTACATTCCACCACTGCATGTCTCTGGAAAAGTACCAAATAAACTAAAATGTCACAGCTTATAATGTCACCTTATTTATTAAAGATTAACGATTAGTACTCCACCTATTATTGACGTTTAGTTCAAAATGATTCTTCAGTTTGATATAAACTAGGACTTTACCCTTAGAGTAAACCCAAAGATTGCTCTCTACATAGAGTAATTACTCTAATCTATATTTGCTCTATTTGTTTCAAGCATGTGCCAAACCATTGTGTCATTTATAATCAAAACAAATTAGACCTCCCCTTAAAACAAACACAGGTGAGAAAAGAGGTTTGCCAGGATTGGAGTTTTTATAGTATAACACTTATGTTTTTGAAAAGACACAATTCAACATTCTCTTTTACTTTCTTTCTTTTGTAGTAATGGATACTCCCTCTGATAATGTGTATGCTTATGCATTATCCAAAAGCCTCACAAAGGTCTCTTCTCCTGTGACGGTTGGATTGCATTCAGAATGTCACAACAGGATCAACATGGTTCTGAAAAACATTGAGGGTGAGAGCACACGTCTCCAAAACAAAAATCTGCATTGGGAAAATAAGTCTGAAGTTAAGATTTAAGATTATCTCATGGATCATTTCATGTTTTTGAATTCATTTTTTTCTGCGACTTAAAATGCAAATGGGGTTCCAGCATACTCCAGAAAAGGATGACTTATTCACAGTTTTGTCTCAGTTTCACTCATGACTACAAACAAAACAAATAAAAGTGTTATACAGCCTTATTAATGTTGTGGGGAAATGACACCTTCAAAATAAAAAAATCTGTCCTGTGTGACTAATTAAATTGTTTTAAAGGAATATTAAAATGATAACATATATAATCCTCTGGTGAAATCTACTTCTCTTTCAAAAATTCTGGAAGAATCGCCTATGTTTTGTTTACTTATTTTGGTAGTGTTTTAGAAAATAAAACACAATTTCACTAAATGTTATTGAGGATATACAGTCGTGCCTTTTGGCATTTAATATGCAACACAAAGCTGAAAGCAGAGAATTACCTGTTAATTTGTCTGTCCCTCCTATTGTGATGTTCTTTACCTTTATTTCAGTTCATATGAATCAAGAGGCAAAACGAAGGGAAGAGAAGTACACCAAAGAGCCAAAACCTCGCTCAGTTTCACCTTCCCTTCTTGATCTTCTTTGTCTGATCTTCCGGCTTCTCTTCTTCCGTCCTGTGTGGACAGAGCAGAACCAGAGCATGAAGAACATTCGTTATCTCTTCGTGAGATTCAGTGCTTGGCATTTTGCAGGAAGTGACTTGCTCTGGGCAGGACTGATAATGCAGTTGAGCAAGGCTCTTCAGTTGAACTTTGGAAAGTTACAGCTAGCCCTATTCAGGATAGCTCAACACGATGAAGAGAAAGATGCAAGGAAGAAAACGATTGAGGATACTACGAAGAACTGGATGTCCAGAAAAGTTGGATGCATTCCAATCTGGGCACTTATAGTGATGGTATTTAATGGGTCACTTCTTCTTCTGGTGATTCTCATCCTTTATGGATTTCCCAAAATAAAGCAAAAGAATAACAATGAAGAATCAAACAGTTCTGGGGTGCTAGAAGGATTTGCAATCACCTTGCTTGGAGTTCCTGCAGTAGGAGCTCTAAGATTTGTTGCAATATTGTTGAAGAATCTTATTTTCAACCAAGACCTCAAAATTAGACAAGGGCTTGACAACAAGAAGGTAAGTGAGCAACTTGGACTAATGCATGAGGTTCGGAAGGAAATGAGACTACTGTGTTGCTTTATTTACTTCATGGAGATCTTTGAAAGGAGGAGGATCAGGGTGGTGCTGGAGATCACCAACTTGGACCGCTGCACACCAAAGAAAATTGTTGGTGTTTTAGATGCAATTAACATTCTCCTATCTGATGATGAGAGTCCCTTCATTTCTGTTCTTGCTGTGGATCCAGAAGTTCTCGTTCGGCAGGTCCAGAAAGCAGAAGATTGTCTAAATAAAAGAGACTCTGCATATGACTTTCTAGATCGTATAATCACACTCCCTTTCACAGTTCCTCCACTATCTGATTCATCAAAGTCAATCATCTTTGAAAATATTGTGCGGGGACAATCAGATATCCCTCAAGATGTTTCTTTTGAGAGAAGAGCTTCTGTTTTAAATAGTTCTGGGACAACATTTTCAGTTGAAGATGAGCACTCTGAAAAGTTCAACGATGATGAAGAGCATGCTATTCCTTTGATATCCAAGAAAGAAACCACAGAAAACTTTATTGCAGCAGAACTTAATATAGAGGAGGTGCAGAAGTTCATTGAGTCTGCATTTTCATATATCATCTCAAGAGATAAAAGCAAACTTCAAAAATACATTTCTGGAGACACCATGTCCATGAGGCGAGTGATTAACTCCATTCGAGTGACTATCATGATCATGGAGACTAGGAAACTTGAGCCTCCACATCCAGAGAAAATTGCAGCATGGGTGGTTTTGGTGGACCGCTGGCCTTGCAGATTGAGCTGGATTCTACAGTGTGTAGAAGATGACCAACAGAGTGATGAAACTGACCAATCATTCTGTAGTGCTGATATAACCAAGACTCTATGGGAAGTGTTCAATTACAACAGTCTGGAGCTCTGCATTATTCGACAGGCGGTGGAGAACTTTTTGGAAAGAGATGGAGATCCCGAGTTGTTTGAGAACTTCCTCAGGAAAGACTTTAAGTTCACTGTAGGGGAGTTAGAAACATTTAAACTTTGCACTGTGAACTTGAACTACTCCATCAAGAATGAGCTTGCCAGAGTCAGAGGGAGTCGGAGACTGAAGAGAGCAGGGAGAAATGCTTTCCTGTCCATCTCAGCAAGAACTCTAACGAACATGAAAACAGAGGATGTCTGTCAAGAGGTTTGTAAAAACAAATTGTTGCTGATTGATATTTTTACAGTAGATTTAAACTGTAAATGTAAGCACAGTTAAACATTTAAATTGATATTTTTTAATAATTATTTAAGGTGTTTGTGCATTTGTTCTCTTTCAGATGTCTCGCCTTCACCTCCCAGAGAAATATCTTGAAACAGTAAGAACAAATTTCATAGATGGCAGAACAATCCTCTTCAGTGACCCGAACGACCTGAGGCAAGTCCTGCAAATGACTCTGGGTGAATGGATGACTTTTAAAATTCATTTCCTCGGGGTCATGCCTCCAAGTCGTCCAGCACAGACACAAAGTCATCTAGCCGCTACTAAGCCTGGAGTGGTTATTTGTCCATCTGGCCATAGCCGATAAATGGAACGAATAACCTTGAGGTTTGCATCATTACATTTTTTTTACAATGCATACTTCAGTAGGGAATGTTTCAGCAAAGACAGTAGCCCTTAATTCACCTGTAAAATACACTTTTTAAAGTGGTTCAATGAATCAGACTTTTCTTTTGTGTTTTTGTTGCTATTTCCTATTTTTGTTCTTGCATATACAAAAAAAAAATACGTCTAAATCAGTAAAAGTTATATCTGTACAATTAAAATGCAAAAAAAAACCCTCTTGCTTACATAAACAAGAAAGGAACCTTTTATAAGCAGTACTAAGAAGTAATTTTTCAACGCTTATATCTTTACACATAAAAAATGTATGGCCACCAAAGGTTCACTACTTAAAGTTCTGCAACTTTCATTAGAAGAGCGGCAGCATATATCTACATAGACTCTTTCGAACATTGCAGTTAAATAAATTAGACTCAAAATGTAATCTAAAGAAACTGCAGGATCTCATGTTGCATTTATAGTCTATCACATGATATTTCAAGACAGCTCAGAGATTCATTATTTCACTTGACGTTTTTCCTTACCAAACTTTTTGCAGCATTCAGAATCTTTACTTAGACACTTCAGTTTTACTTCTTATAAAACTTTAATAAGGGCTTGAATGACAGCATGCAGATGTTTTTTTAATCGAACTGCCTGTCACTGACTTTCATTTGCCTTGGGAATGTGAAAGTAGAGAATAGAAATCCCATGCAGCTCCACGGAGACCTCCCACGGATCGATGGCAGAACAGAACACTAATGCAAAAGTTAAAATTCTATCTTCTGTTAGGCAAATGTCTTCCACTGTTGAAGCAACATAAAAAGAGATCAAATAGCATGCATATAATCTTGTTAGTTACAAGAAGAACAAACAGAAATGCAAATACAAATGCATAAATGCTTGATTATGGGTAAATTAATGATAATTTTCTTTATCTTCTTCCTGTGAGAGGTGAAGTTTAAAACCAATCTATTTGATTGTCATAAAATGTAAAGACTAAACAAGGATCATTTATTGTGTTAAATGTGAAAAGTTAAGCTTTTCTTTTTACATTGAAAAAGTTCCTGTCTTGTCTGTTCAGAAAATGAGTTTTAAGATGTATGAAGTGATATATTATAATAACATGTATCATGTATATGGAGTTTGGTATGTGTGTTATTTGTACTCAATTAGGGGTGTATGTGGCCCTACTCTTACTCTAATGATTTTATGGCATAGTTTAAAATGAGTAGTCAGGGAGATGATTTCCATTTAAATCTCTTCCACAAGTAAAGTTAGCACAAACCAATCAACAAAAAGAGACCGAGCAGTTAGTGTACGTTTGAAATATGACTCTAAACTTGTGAGCTTAAAAGTTGAGCGCTTGAAATCAATATCATGTACACATTCAAAGGGAGTTTAATGGGCCAGTAAAGAGGGTTATTTTCTTACCCTTCTCATGCAGAATCAATGCAGGAAACCGTCCTTGGAGTTTGCAATGGAAATGGGCACACACTACAGCCAGGTGATTAAAAATACTTTTGCACCAATGGACTCTATGCAATGGGGTTGAAAATGGTAGGTTAAACAGGCAAAGTTGGTTTGTATCAGAGATTATGAAAAATTATGCTTTATGTAGAAGCCAATGTCCCCATAATGATAGTCTCAACAATATTTGACACCAGGATGAATGAGTTGTAGATGAACAAACAGTAAGCGGCTGCATTGATTAAGTGTTTTATGTGAATATTAAATCATCTACTGCAATGTGGAAAGAAACTTAACATTTAACAACATTTATAAGCTTGAAACAAATAATTGTTTTTATTTCAATTATTTTAACAGTTAATAAAAAAATACTGGACATTTTTTTTTTTGTCTACATGAACATATATTTAAATGGATTAGAACATTGTTTTAAATTTAACTGAACAAACATAAAAAGGTGAACATATGTCCTCGATTATCCTTCATGAGATTCCCTGCACATTATAACAAATGCACACACTCTCCATACCAGTTGGCTTAGACTGGACTCTCCTCCTTTCAAAGCATTATTTATTTAAAAACCTTAAATGTGCCATAAACAAAATGAATTGTTTCGGACTGCAGAATATAGAGAGCATCTCAACAGGCGAGTCTTTGATTATTTCACATCTCCCATCGTGAGGCCTGCAGACTTAGAGAAAAACTAATGAGGAAGTATTTCCTTGGCGATCTCCATTTTTCTTCGAAGGCCAAGGTCGACAGACGCAGCAGCTCAGCAAACAGAGACATCGGTCTCAGAGCAAACCAAGCTAAACCAGCAGAAGAAGAACATTAAACATGTGAACAGATTGAATGCATGAAAAAACAGGAGAGAGCGCCATTCAACATAATTCTAGTTGAAACCCAAAACCCAATTTTGCCATGTAGGAGATCCCAACGTGGCACACTGACCATGAATGAACGGTTTAATTTGTGCTTGTGTGAAATTATAGATCACGTTTCGCTCTGGCTGAAATGTAATTAAACATTCACAGCTGTATTGACTCAGCTGATGGATATTCACAGTTAATAAGCCAATTGTGGGTGACACAAATTCAATGTGGCTAATATCTCTGTTCTGGAAGAGATGCGCGTAAGGATACTCTGTCATTTCTCGAGCCAGAAATAGCTGTAAAGAATGGTTTTGTGATCAAAAGAAAACAAAACGCTGAATTACAAAAATGAAAAAACATTTTTTTACTCTCAACGAATTAATAAATTAATGATGATAAAATAGTAAAGTGAGCAATACTTGGAGGAATGTGTACCATATTTGCATGACAGTTTTCAACACATGAAAATAGGGCAAACAAAGCAAAACCCACGAAGGGGAAAATGATGAACAATATAATAATAATTGTTAACTTTTATTGTTCATTGTAAAATAATAATAAATACAGCAATGGCACAACATAAACAAAGCACAGATAAAGAGTAATGTACCGCAAGAAATAGAAAACTGAGGGAAGCTTATGAAGAGAAACCAATCAGACATAAACAAACATGTACCATCCGAAAGAAAATGAGAAGGATTGGAAAAGGTAGGAAACCAACAAAAGACCATGTTTTCCAAACAGACAAAACATTTCAAACATGGCCACTGTCATCACATGACCTGAGCGATGTTGCTGGAGGTGGCAAAGGAAAACAGTAATGGAATTAACAAACAGTGAAAAAAATGAAACAAGGTAAAATAGACAAGTACAGGACTAAGTCGTGACAGATCATGACATTTGTTTACAAATCTACCTCATATAAAAAATATGTATTAGGCGACCGACTAAAATAACTTAAATGTTAACTAACTACTCTCCTAAAGAAAACATGGCTATTATTTTTTTGAGAAAAAAAACGAATAGGCTGACATAAAATTGTACTTTAAATGTGCCGTACGCAAGAATTGAACCTAAGGTAATCAAAAAATGATCTTTATGTGACAAGACACTTTAAACTATTATGTTTATTTTAAGTGCTAATAATAATATTGGTATTAAAGCCTTTCTCTACTATTGATTAACGATGTGCATGCTCAGAAACAAATTTCTTCTATCCGTATTGGTACATTTTTACAGTGTATCATCATTGTTACCAACATTTTTGTCAATAATTATGTACAGATTGGCAGTATAATATGAAACAAACTTGTTCTTTTTGAACGCTCTTTTGAATTTTTTTCCATATAGATTAGATTTTGGCCTGACCCATGTGATCAATTTTAAGGAAACTATTTTTTTTTTTTTTAGGTTAGTCTCGAACTCTTTAGGTTATTAGGCAATTATAATGAAATAAACTGAATTGTAAAACTGAAATTGTGTATATCTCATCACTTGCCTTAATTGTGTCACACCAACCTGGAAACCCATCTTCTGCCTGAAGGGGGTTTTTTTTGTTGACAAACGTTTGGGCAAATTTCTGCAGACTTTTCCTTTTAATAAAGCTAATCCAGACAACAATTGTGAAAAAAAATCCTTTCAAGCGTAGGACAAATCAAAAACTGATCCTGCTTCCACAGTTTTTAATTAATCTAAAACATGTTTGAAACTTTTTAATTAGGATGCAATGAGCTTGTAAATAAAGCTGTGACATCCATTGGGAGGAGAGTAAATTTAGACGTGCCATTCAGTTGGAGTGTTTGCTCATTGTCTGGTTGGCTCCCCAGTCTAATAGAGAATGTGTGGCCCTGACTCTGATGAACAAACAAGCTAAATATTTGCTGACAACTTACATTTATGAAATCAAATCAGTTTCAGCTGTTATTAGAGGCATGAGAGATGATCTTTTCAGTTTAATCTATCCAGCTAAGGTAGATGTAACAGCCAAATACAGTGCCTGAAATTATGTGAAATCAATGCATGTATTAAAAACATTCCTCTTTAACCTAGGTTCCTTTTTTGTCCCCAACACTTTTGACATTCCCAAAATCCAAACTGTATAGTCATTCTTGCAGGTAGTGGTCTGAGTCTTTTTTTTACAGTAAAATGGCATAGTTTTACTTTACTTTACTTTTATTCAAGCGCCAGTTGATTGAATAAAAATATGTAGCTGCCCATATCATATACTTGTGTGTATGCTTTTACCCCAATCATGCCTTACAACATTGTTAACATTTCCTCAAAGTTTCCTCTAAGCTTTGTCATTTATATTCATTTATTTATTAATAAATATTAAAAATAGTCTCAACTTACCATGGTAAAATGGGCGGACCAAGAATTCCTTTCCTGTTCAACTTCAGTGTGTTCAATTCACTGGCTGTGGGGCAGCTGGCTAATTGCAACAAAAAGGCAGCCAAAGCAAAAATAAAGTATTAAACTTCAATTCAACCAAAAATGAATCAGACTTGACATCAAATATTTTCCACGATTCAAAGTGAAGAGCTGATTTTAACAGTAAAATTTTTTTGCAGTATTATGCTCAGTGAAATATATCATAAATATATCATAATAGCAGCAGCTGAGAAGATTGTTGGTGTCTTACTCCGTACCCTCAATCAAGTTTTCAATCAATCAATCAAGTTTTTATATAGCGCTTTTTAGCAGTTGCTTTAAAAGCAGCTTCACAAAGTCCTAGTGTGAATCATGTAGAGTAAATATGAGTTTCCTCTGTGTTTCCTGGGAGCCTTGCTGACTGAGGCAGGTGCAAGTCACCTCCCCAGCATAATGAATATACAACTCAAGATCCATCGACGAAAAGTTCGCCAGACAGCACCTGCAAAACAAAACAAACAAAGACAAAACATAAACTAACAAATGAAAGACAATGGTTACAGACAATGTAACAGACAACAAACAGGTGATCAGCATCAGCTATAGGATGAGAGATAATTGATGGGTATAGGTTATATGGACACATTGAACCACATGGTTTTTTCAACAGTTTGTATCTTTATAGTGCTCCGACACCATATCCGTTTTGACAAATACCAAGAGCCAATTATTCAAATGCAATATTAAACAGATATTTTTAATTTAGTTTTGAACTCTCTGAGCGTAGCAGAGCTCCGGACAACATCCGGGAGTTTGTTCCAGAGCTTTGGAGCGCTATATAAGAATGCTCTTCCCCCTTTGGTGGATTTACTAATCTGCGGAATGATATGACACCATCCTGCTTCTTGGGATCGAAGAGAGCAAGCTGGAATATATCATGATAGGAGACTGCTCAGGTAGGCCGGAGCCAAGCCATTCAGTTCCTTAAAGGCAAGGGGCAGTATCTTATAGTCAATGCGATATTGTGCAAAAGGCCAATGAACCGGTGTAATGTGGTCATATTTCTTTGTTCTTGTGAGAACTCTAGCTGCTGCATTCTGACTAACTCTAATTTTTGTAGCATGGCGGATGTGCAGCCGGCTAACAGAGCATTATAATAATCCATTTTGGAGGTCATGCAAGCGTGTACTAATTTTTCTGCATACACAATAGACAGCATGTTCTTTAGTTTATCAATGTTCCTGAGGTGAAAAAAAGTAACAAAAGAGATATGGTTCACTATCTATAATAATGCTCAGCTGCATATTTAAAACTGAGATATTTTGTAATTGCTTTTTAGAGCCAATAAGTAATATTTCTGTTTCATCAGGATTTAGCATTAGGACACATTCTGAGATCTTATTTATGCGGTATCAGGGTGTGCCTTGTTAATTGCACCCTCGCATCGATTGGGGGCGGTCATGTATAAGAGACCTAACCGTCCCAGCAAAGGTGTCAGCTGGTTGCACCGCGCACGTCTGTGTTAGGTGACTGCATAGGTTTATGTAGTGTTCAAGTGATCCTAATTAGAACAGGATTTGACCAATCAGAGGGGAGCACTTGTATTATTTAAAGGCCCGTATATTGGTGCTTTGTGTGTGCATCACTGACTCCGGCTTCGCCCCTCCGGCACTTCCAGTTTCGCGCTATGTATACGGAACTGAGGTATGTGTGTCTCCGAGGGATATGGTTAATTCCTATCCAATTAGTTAGACTATTTTTCTCCATTTATTAGTAAAATTGAATTATCATTGTAGCTTCCCGTGAGCTTTGCATCCACATGACTGAGGTTGCCAATCAGACCAAGTGGGGAAGTAAATACTCGGATTACCTGCTGCAAAGTTGGGACCACTGTGCGTTGTATCTGTGCAATCTCGCGCGCTCTCTCTCCATATTTACTGTTTTTCCATTAATCTAATTTAATTGTCTTACACAGCAAGTGCCGACAGGCTCCCAATACTTAGACCTGATTCCCACCCTGCTGCTGTTTTGCTTACTGTATTTTTATTTCTAAGCTCCGCCTCGCCGCTTCACTACCGGCAGGTGTTGCTGCTGGGCCTGTCACTGCTCGCCCCCTTGCCGTTCGCTTGCTAACCGCGCTGGCAGCCCTTGTCCATGTGTAGTAATGGACTGTGAGCGAGCGAGCGGCTTCTCCCCTTGAGTTAAGTTTCTGTGTTTTTGCTTTGTATGTGTAGTTATATCTTGCCCTTATCCAGTGTTTAAGTGTGTTGTGATTAGCCTTTATTTTGTTTTCTGTTCGTTTTCGCTTCTGGTTACGTTAACCCTATTTTTGTTTATATCTCAATTGCACATCTGTCCCTTCAACGGGGTCCAAACTGCTGGGTGCCAGGGGAAGGCAAGCAGCATGGAGTTGGTATTACTGCACTATTTGACGGTTACCAGTGTGAAATGTATTGAAGTGTTCACCTGGTCTCAGGCTGCCTACGTCATCAGTGTGCTTAATATTGTGTTTTAAGTAACTTATTGTGCTAAATAAAGTAAAGTTTGTACTGTGCTCTGTCATGCCTCATTTAGGTAAGGATGAGTTTTTTTTGGAGTGAGAGCCCATTGGCTGGTGCGCCAGTTAGCTGATGGTTGGAATATGTACATACAGATTTACGTCGCGGTAGGAAGTCAGCTGTCTGCACATTAACCCTTTAGGGGAAGTGACAGGGATTATCTTGGCGTCTCGTGAGTAACTAACATGAATCTATTGGTGTACAGTGCCCTGGGGAAATGCACTTAAGTGATTGCAGGATTGTGTGTGTCCAGGATCCTCTCTCTCTCTCTCTCTTTGTATTTTCTGTATACCGATACATGGCTCCCGCTCGTATCACCAGCGGCGACATTTCCACAAGTGGCTGTTGTTCACGATCCCAGCAGCAAACGGAGGCGATCGCCTGGCGCAACGGCGAATCGAACCGGAGCATCAGTTACCACGGGAAGCAAGAAAGCACAGACTACTTCCTCACGGCTACTGGGATTCGTCGAGACTTAAACAGAGAACTAAGATTAGCTACCTAACATTACAGGTTCTAAAGGAAACTCAGGGGTTTTGTTGACGCATGTCTCAGCATACGGTGCCGGCGAATGTTTTTTATGAACTCTCTGTGAGGGACCTGTGTGCATCTTGTGTGTTTCAGATTGGTGGTGACTGGATTTGCATTTCAGGAGGAAGGGGCTGGAAGCTGGGACCTAACATTGCGAGCACGTGTGATGGAGGTTTGCTGTGAGTGATTTGAGTATAAACCACCTTGCAGTGAATGTGATTTGAGAGCACCGTGGTGAATAAGGATACGCATGTTAACATCAGTATTAGAGGTCCCAGTTTGGCTCCTTAGCTCCTCCTGAATTAGTGTGTGTGTGTGTTTGCCCGGTGTGGTTGGCAGTAACGTTCCATGAATTGTATGATTGTTTATTTTTGTTACAGTGATTATATTTATCATTATTTATTTTTGTTTACTGCCTGTGTGAATTTTGGTTAAGCTGGATTTTTTTTGTTTTTGTTTATCCTTTCGAAAAATTTGCATTTTGCAGTTCATCCCTTAGGACTTATGTATTTTTTACATGTGTGTACTGTGACTCGGCCCTCTTTGTCGGACATGGACCGGTCCTCATGTCCCCAACTTTTATTATGATTGTGGACAGTGTTTTAACTAAAATTTAAAATAAAAGTAATATATTTTTGTACATGACCCTGGTTTCCTGTTCTTCCTTTCTCTATTAAAATGAGTGACAACCTGATTAGGGGTTTTTCTGGAAGGTAGCCGGAAGGGGTTGAAAATATGTAATGAATGTGGGTCGGTTCCCTCTACATTTAGATTTAAAGGGTCGTTGAGTTTTACTGAGATATAGAGCTGTGTCTTGTTTGCACAGCAATGGAAACTTACCCCATGTCTTCTAATAATTCTGCCAAGGGGCAGCTTGTAGATTGTGAATAGGATGGGTCCCAGAACAGATCCTTGAGGAACTCCATACTCTGCCGCTATTGAGTCTTATGAGTCTCCATTTACATGAACAAACTGACTACGGTCAGAGGTAAGAGTTAAACCATCTTAGAGCCTGGCCCTGGATGCCTGCATCATTCTCTAGTCTCTCGAGGAGAATCCTATGATCTATCGTATCGAAGGCTGGACTGAGATCTAGCAAAACTAGAAGAGAGATATTTATTTGATCCCAACTAAGTAATAGATCATTTGAGATTTTAACCAGCGCAGTCTCTGTGCTGTGATTCGCTCTGAATCCAGTTTGAAGATCTTCATAAAAATTGCTTTTCTGGAACTGAGCTGTGCTATTACAACTTTGACTAATATTTTTGACAAGAACGGAAGGTTAGAAATTGCCCTATAGTTGGATAACTCAGTAGTATCCAGGTGCGTTTTCTTGATTAGTGTTTTAATTACTGCATTTTTGAGCTGTTTAGGAATGTAAGCTAGCGATAGAGATGAGTTTGTAATATTCAGAAATGGTTCTTGAGCTATTTGTAGCAATTCTTTCAGTAATCTTGTTAGTACAGGATCGAAAGAGCATGTCGTTGATTTAGATGCTGTGATTATTTTCAGCAGTTCTTTCAGGTCAATATTTGAAAAATTGTGCAGTGAGTAAGGCAAAGGCATAGATCATGAGTTAAGCTGTTTAGATTGAATGAGTCTTAGTGATTTTGCATCTAATAGATGTAATTTTATTTGTGAAATAATTCATAAATAGCTGCATTTGAATTTGTCGATGTTTGACTGTTTAGTAGGTTAGCCATTGTTTCAAATAGAAGGCGTGGTTATTTTGATTTGTTTCTATCAATTTGTAATAGTAGTTATGTCAGGAGGTCAATGCCATGAGATAGAACCAAATCTAGAGTGTGGTGTAGGCGATGAGGTCTGTAAAGGCAATACCCAACGATTCTTTTTTTTTGTCACTGATATGGATGTTATTAAGGGCTGGAAGGGCATCCGCCACATAAAACATATGCCAGAGAGTTGGTGGTTCATTCCGCTGTGGCGACCCCGAAAGAAAAGAAAGCCGACATGAAGATGAATGAATGATACTGCTGGTGTAATATGGAATTATGTTCTGTCTATTTGGTTGTATTTAGGGTATTTCTATATATTGTGGCAACACCCCCACCATGACCAGTAGGTGCAGTTCATTATTGTAACATTCATTTCTGGGTGTCGCTTCATTTAATCCAAAATAGTCGTTTGGAGTGAGCCAGGTTTCAGTTAAGCATACTATGTCAAGGTCAAGTTGTGAGATTCATTCTTTATGATTACAGCTTTTGGTGTAAGAAATCTGATGTTTATTAGTCAAAATTTTAGAGAGTACGTTGCGAGTTGCATAATTTGTAGTCTAATTTTATAGTGATGAAATTATTGGTGTTAACCAAATTGTTATTTTTAGTTTGTTCTATGATTTCATGGTATGGACACTATTAGGTAGATTTCTGATGGTTCTAAGATGTTATACTTGGAATTATTTAGTTAGATGCTAATAAGGGCCTTAGAGATCTTATCTGACAGAAGTTGAGAACCTAGTTTGCTTGGATGGAGGCCGTCAGGACGGAAGAGATTATGGCGCTCCCAGAAGAGATTCGAGTTGTCAACTGCTCTTCTCGAGCCACTCTCTGAGCGCAAAAAGTCTGCTGATTTTTTTCTTTCAGGACATCTACAATACCTGTCTCACCTGTTGTTACGGCCCTGGCCGTTTTGCGGCGTTTCATTTTTTGTTCTGTCACTTGCTTGAACGCGCGCCCATGCGCGCTTCTGGTTATTCCCGCAGGTGACTCCAGCTGTCCCCTGATTCGCCAGTTGGGATGCCGATCACCATCCTGGAGGCGGATCATCTCTGCTCGTCTGCGAATCAGCGGCGATAGCTGGAGTTGAAAAGGAACGCGCCGACACCTGTTCAGCAGCGAGGGCTCTGTGGAGTCCCTTAGCTCACGCGGCGTGGAGAGAGTGGCTCCACTCGGTTGCCGCCCGTTTTGTTAGTTTGTGATGCCTGTTTGTTTGCTTCCGTTTGTTGCCATTTGAGTTCAATCCTGTTTCCTACCTGGTGTGTCACGTTTGTTGTCTTCTGACTTCCAGGATCTCAGAGACAGCTTAGAATGTCACGTGACATACATTCTGTTACACGCACTAGTTTAGCGGTGTGCGCCAGGTTTGTTTATTGTATAACTTTCTAGTTAGCGTAGATTAGTTCTAGCTTTTTGTGTTATTTAGTTAGCTTAGAATTGTCTGCACTTTCTAGTTAGTTTATGTTTTGTTTTACCTGGCGTCCCTAGAGTGTGTGTATTTGTATTTGATTCATTTTACCATTGGTAACACCAGCTCTGTTCATTAAAACACATTTGATTTGTCAAGTTATTGTTTGTGTACTGTTGTTCCCGTTTTAATTTCTGCTCCTCCACCTTTTTGTTACACCCCGACCCTAGACACCACCACCATTTTGGGGTCGTAACACCTGTAAATCTCTCATTGTCATAAAAGATCACTCAACTGCCATCAGGGAGGAGGCTGAAGAGTTCACAGGTCAAGACCAGTAGACTGAAGGACAGCTTCATCAACCAGGCTGTGGGCAAACTCAACAGTCTCCTGGCTCTACCCTCACTCCATTCCTGAACTGTGAACACCATGCCCAGACTGAAAAACAAAAATAAAAATCAAAAAAAGCAGAGGCTTCAACCACCAACCTTCTTCCGGGACGTTTGCATTACATGGCTCATTTCTCATATAATATCAAAGTATGGTTATTGACAGCTACACTGAACTAATCACTGCACTGGCTGTCTGCTGTCATCACGTCATGAGAGAGGAGTGTTTATGCTGTCAATGGTCATACTTAATCCAATCTTTTTGTTCATGCTTTAAAAATTAGTTGTTCTGCTTTAAACTGTACTAACCAACCTTGAGGACACTGATTTGTTTTTTGGTAAGTCAAATTAGACAGTTTAGTTTGTAGGTAATTAACAAATTCAAGTTAGGGTAAAAATAAGGCTTACCCATGTTATGAAAAATAAAATACATATTCTGTTGTGTTGCGTTTTAATAAAGCTATCTCTTATAAATGGGAAAAAAATCCCTTGCCTTAAATGTCTTGAATATAATAACAACTCATTGTTGACCTAACATGGAGCTACTGCCATTTTGCTTTGTAGAGCAGCATGGTACACTCGTGGAAATATAATGGCCTGATATAAATAGATTTTTTAAATATATTGAATTGGGACACAGGTATGTTCATATTCACAATTCACAAATTCAATGTAAGGGATAGATATCATAACCTTGGTCTACTAAATGTAACCAAGGAATATACATGGATTAATAGAATCATACTATGAACTTATAAAATGTTTTCCTCCTGAGATAAGGTTGGTCTTTCAACAACTATAATGGAAGATAATTGAAAAGTCTGAACATGAGGAAGAGTTTATGGAAGGAATTGGCATAAGCGGAACAAATGAACTTACAACCATTGCTTTCAGAGGAAAAACACCTAAATCGAGATGTGGACAAGGGCCTCAAGACACAGTTTAAAATAATGATGATGTTAATATGTTCTCTTCCTCTGAGCAACCACAGGCATGTTTGTAAAATGAAGACACATGAGAGTGCATGTAGTCCTCTATTTACAGATAACAAACTGAAATGATCCCCGTTCTCCTGCAGCTTGCATCAATGAGTCGAAACAATGGGCATCTGATTGCCACACTGCGTACCCAGTGAACTTAATATCAGTGTGTGCGCAGGTGGATGTTTGTGTTTGTGTATCTGGCACATGGGTGGGTGTTTGTATGTGCATGCTCTACATCCTATACACAAGAGATCCTTGTTGTCATTACATGGAATAGATTAGAGTCTTCTAAATCGAACAGCATCACTTGTTTTGTTTTTGAAGAAAAATCATGTAAAATCCTTCTATACTGTTATAAAAATAAACACAACGCAAAGCAAATCAAAGTAGTTACATGCAGCATTTGGTTCATTTACTCACAAAAAAGTGACCAAAGCATGTAATCAAATTTGTAATCTGAATGCAACATTTAACAATGTATCTGAGCAAGGGTTAAATATGGTCTGTATAATCATTCTCATTTAAAGTGATTTCAGAGTAAATTAAAGATTTCTCCTTAAACTCAGCACTGTTTGAATAAATCAGCACATTTCACACATTACCTCAAATGAGCAGGAATGACCTACTCACTGAAAGTCACTGGCGTCATTTGCTACCAATGATACTTTTATTATCTTACGTTAATGGTTCTGTAATCCCCTCAAATTTCAATTTACTTGGGTCTCATGATGCCTGCACCATTCTTGGTCAAAAGAAGTCAATAGTCATTGCAGAAAATGTTATGTTGCAGAGCTAGCCAGTCTGGAAGATCAAAAGATTTTATTTTTTTGTTGAACTTGAAATTGGCTAATATAATAGCAGCAGGTGCTTTTAAAAGAGGCTGCAGCACAGATGCCAGTTTTCACAGCCAAATGTGTGATTTCATTTGCTATGTTGCTTCAAAAGACTGCTCGAAAATATACAATTGATTTAATCCAATATACAAGGAAGGATTTCCAGCTTTTCGATTACAAAAAACTATTTTTTTTTACAGAATTATGATATTTCTACCACAACTAATATTATGACTAAGTATGACTAATATTTGGTGAAATTCTGTTTTTAAGGCCCATTTTAAAGTTGTAAATATTGGTTAATTCTAAAAACGGAATACTCAAGTCTTTACATCTGTACAGTTGATTCAGTAAAAGTTCAGTAAAAGCACATTTTAAACTAATAAAACACTGAAAAAGCCCAGTGTACTAAAATGTTTTTGGCCTTTATCTGATCAAAAGCAGCATTTCAAAGGAAATTGAAAACAATTTATTTTTTCAAAGACCTTGAGTGTAAAAGTATTTTTCTTTACTCATTTAGGTGGAAAAGCTACTAAATTATAAAGCAAAAACAGGAAAACTCTGTTTTCAAGTACAAAGTAGCAAGAAAGCAGGTCTGAATGAAATGTTTATGTCACATCTTATCAACCAGCATTCCTTCATGTGGCATGTATCCTTCACAACCTATTATATTCCAAAATCTTACGGTTGTTAACTAACAGCTGAAAGACGGGAAAGGAAAGAAGTAGTTGAGGGTGTCAATTGAAAGCTCAAACATTGCTTTACTTAGCATACAAACAACTAATTGAAGTATTTGACCAGAAATTAAAACAAAAAAATGAGTAAAAATTACCCCTACATAAATCTGACACCACCAAAAAGGGATTATATAGAATTGATCAGATACATTGTGATTTTTAAAGCGTAGACTTTTGATACAGAGAAAAGTAAACATGATAAAAAAACTGCATTTAAATTAGTTCTTAGCATATGTAAAGAATAAAGGTAACAGTTAGTTTACAATGTCATTAATTTTAATTTATAAATTATTAATATTTTATGAGGCATTAGTGATGCATATTTATTTATTATGAACTCATTAAACCTGAGTCATATGAATTTACTGCTTTAATTATTCATTTCTAATGGTTAATTAATGCATTTATGAACTCTTTGGGGTAAACTAAATATAAAAATGCTCTGTTAGAATTAATTAATAATGACATCATAATGTTGGTAACATTTTTGCCCAGTAAATCATCAATGGCAAAATTTAAATACAAACAAACTATGTTCAAACTTCATGATTTATTTTTAGTTAATCGTTATAATTAAGTGATTTTACTTTATAGGGCACACCTTTATAAACGAAATTAACAATCATAATTAAATAATTAATTTAGGCAGTAATTTAATTTGCTTATCATTAATAAACTCATGGTTAGTTTATTCAATAACTAATGATGATTAAGGCCACCTTATTGTTATCAATATATAAAATAACACTAACTTAACAGCTTTCATCAAGTGGTATAAAAAGTTCAGACCAAAAACATTTAGAAGGATTTGTTAAATAAACTATGTATCCTTATATTGGATTTAAAACCCTTGATGTTAAGTTTCACAATTTCCCTTGATAGTTTATAATTTAGGTCACTGGCAATGCCCCTGTACATTCATTAAAAACATGCCAGGCTCATGGTCAGACTTTTTTCCAACGCAAGCTAAGACGAAGACTTTTGGCAGAAGATCTGGCTTAGCAAGGATTCTCCTCTTTGCTTTGAAGTTTTACTTGGCAGATGTTCCTTTTCAATGAAGACATTAGCAGTCATGGCACTGACGCGGCGAGACTCAAACAACAAAAAGGCAGAGTGCAGTGCCATCTTAGTGTCAGCTAGACCTGCAATGCTCAAGGGTACTTACTTGGGGGGAAATCCAGAAAAAAAAATAGCAAGACCAGGAAGCAGTTACGCATATCTGCTTTCTCATTTTCTCAAGGGCTCAAATGCCTCTGTGAATTAATCTGAGAGATTAAGCGAAGCCTCCAACCTCCAGGAAACGTGTTTTTAGCTGCCATGGAGGTGGAATGATAAAGCAATCCTGCATCCTTCTCATGCCTCTGCCTGGATTGCTAATTAAGCCCCAGTGATAATGATGAAGGAGATTAATTTGGCTAAAATGTCACCACATTTCATCCTCCACACTCTGGCTAATTTGAAATGTATTTATTTTCTGAGCTGAAACCTGGGTCAAAGCTACTTAAAAACAGCTGTTCATAAACTTGTCGTCAACCAGATCTTCTTCAAGTGTGTGACTCATTTAGGTTCATTTCATCTAAACTTGTGCTTGCTCCATTTAAAGAACGTCGAAAGGAATCAGAAGTATCTTTGAGCTAGACATTAGCATTTGAAAGCTGATCACAAGGTCTGCTGGAACCGAGCCTAATTGGAGACTCTTGGTGACACTGGTGTCTTAATGACCAGTGATGACCATGTGCTGGGCTGTAATGGAGCTAGCTGGCCAGGATTCTAATTGACCAATTCAGTTTTGCGAGGTCTGCTGATGCCAAAGCCCTCTGGCATGTGTGTTTGAGAGTGTGTGAAGAGTTTGTGGCCTCACAATCATTAAGATCGCTGATGATCTTACTCCAAGAGCTGTACTAATGGTGGGCATTTTTGCCATGGAGACGGAGAGTGGGAGGTGGATGAAAGCTTGTTGTGGTATCTATGGCGATGCTTTCTTCTTAATGAACACGGCTGACCATTAACAGGAGGTGATAACGTGAAGAGCAAGCATGGAGAGACACTAATGCAAAACTGAGACTTCCATCACCAAAGGATGTTGAGAAACGAATGTGTCCATCTTCCCAGAATCTACTAATCAGGACAGGCTTGATCCAGGAGTTTAAGAGGTCTTAGAAAAGTTCACATTTGATTGGAAGTGCCAAAGTTTGTTATTTTGCTTGGCAGCAATTTGTTGTAAGCTGTTTGCATATAATGTTTTATTAACACGTTTCAGGGGAAGCGTGTAACATGAAGAGCCTAAATTATGCCAGGTGTGTCCACTCAGCTGTAGTAACAAACTGCTTCACGGCACTTCTTAAAATGTAAAGGCATCTTGAAGGCCCAGGACTTGTTTAGTAGTAGTCTGCTACATTTAATTAATTAATTAATTCAATTGTTCTGATTGCCAGTATGCTTGTATTGTATAGAAGTAGTCTGTACAAGGCAAATTCTATGTAAAGTTAAACTTTCTTCTGTTTTTTTTTTATTTTATTTTATTTTAGTATATGAAATCTACTTAATCTGTGGGATTCTCTCAAGTTTGTACGATCTTCTGGTAGTTGTTTAGTGTTTTTCTGTCTTAGTGTGTGTGTATCCCTTCCTGTTCCTGCCACATCACTCCTACATCAGAATATATGTAATTCTTTCATTGGTCCTCATGTAGCCCTGCCTCTTCGTCAACAGGCAGCAGATCATGAACCAGGTCGACAAGTGTTGCAATATACAACACAAACAATAGCAAGGGAGCATAAGCTGTTGGTATAACAGAGTAGCAGTGTTCATGGTGAAGGCTGAGGCCTTTGCTGGCTGTGACGTTTACTGGTTGGGTTATTTAATGAAAAATCGTGTGGGTTTGTTAAGGATATAGAGTTGGAATTTGTACACTCTGTTTTATTTAGAAATAACTAGCTGCTAATCTCTCTCTCTCTCTCAAAAAGAATGCTTTCTAACACTCTTGTCATGCATCACTGTTTAGGGCTATGGTCATTTGTTTAGTTAACAACTAAATATATATATGCATGTTATGAAGGAACATTGTGCATGAAGTGCAAGTAAAAAAGGTGCACCCAATTTTGCAGGATTTGAAAATGTAAATGCCAATTTAGCAAGATCACAACACAAAGAGAAGGTCCAGATTGGGCAGAGTGGCAATGTTTAACAATGCCCGATAAATGACATAAAATAACAAGAAAGGAAAACACAATAAACCAAGAAACAAGAAACCTTAGAGGTGTATAATATATATAAATTATTTTTGAGTTTACTGTTGAGTTTAGCAGTTCTACAAAATAATTCAAAACAAGTATATTAAAAGTTAGAAAACCAGAAAAACTAGGCTAAGGTGTAAACTATACCACGGTGGTGCAACCGGCTGTCATTTCTTGTGTACATTTGAGACTTAATAGAAACAGTCTTGGCTTTAAAGATGTCAAGAAAGAACAAGCAAAGAAGTACACACCATAAAAACACATAAAGGATAAAAATACAACACCTTGAGGGACACCTATGATTCAAGATTGTGTCCCCATAGTTCTGCTTGTCTACAGAAGATGTGGTACATGTGAGCTTCGGAAAGCTCTCGGCTGCTTGAAGCAAGCTATTCAAACAGATCTGAAAATCCTCAACCTCTCAAAAGACAACCGCTGGATTTTGTCTGTGGATGAGACTCGCAATGTCAGAAACACAAGACTGTTGCCCCTCTGGACTCCGAGTCAGAGCGGCTTTCAAACATGTATGCCGCCTATGAGCTCAAAAAAATTCCATAGAGCATTAAACAGCGTGTGCAAGTCATTTTCTAGCAGACCAGGGGCCTCATGTATAAAACTTTTTATGTAGATGTAATCCTTAAAGTGTGCGTACGCACATAAGGCAGAAATTGCGTACGCACAAAAGTTTTCAGATTCATAAAACCGTACATACGACAGAACCTGCGCAAGGTTCGCTTTATAAATCAAAATTATCTGAATATTGTGCGCAGGTGCACGTGCGTATTGCTTACCCCAATCTCCTCCTGAAATAACCATATTTGGAGGTTAAGACCGCCCATTTTGAATATGTATGATCTCCCTGCATATTATTACCACCAATAATTCGGTTAACAAAAGCGAATTCATTCTCAGATGGTGCCTTTATTGCAACATGAGTACAGTCAATAGCACCGATTACATTGGGAAAACCGGCGATTGCTGCAAATTGCATTTTGACGTTGGCCTGTTCAGCTTGCGTGTAAGGAAAACGGATGTATCGGGGTGCCATTTCCACTATGGCATCCCATACATATGGCATGACACAGCTCAGGGATGACTGCGACATACCGATCGGTCTGCCAACTCTCGCTGGAAAGTACCAGTGGCCAAGTGGCACAGCGCATGGTTTCTCCGCGAGGGTCTTTCCAATACTGGCCAAGTGGATGGCTCTTGGGAATCGAAATCGGCTCATGAGCCAATCTTCAAGGAAATCTTCATGGTTTTTGAAAACACGCTCCTTCCGTATAGCGTCATTTGCAAGGTCTTCTAACAGCGCTAGAGCATCCATTAAGATGATATGTTTTATACGCACATACCTTTTTATAGCCCATTCATTAAAACAAATGAGTAAATTCGAAGTATTTGCACCTGGTTAAGAATGCTAATAAAGATAATTCAGGTTGATACAATTTGATTTATTGGGTGATGTAATAGGATAATTTAGAAGTTTTTCATTTTAAATAGCTATTGCTATTTGGGACAGTTGGTGTCGCCTAAACACATACTCTTCTAAAAGAGTGCGTACGCACGGTCAAGAGCATCCGTACGGTGCGCACTTATTTACGCCAAGTTTATGTTTTATAAATCCCGATATGTGCGTGAAAAAATGCGTACGCATATTTCTATGTCCATTTTGTGCGTACGCAACATTTATACATCAGGCCCCTGATGATCAGATGAGAAAAATGTATATCGGTATTTCTTTGGTATTTCTTCATATAGAAAGTTTTTTTTATTTTACCAACAAAACGTGGTATAACAGTGTTATTTTACAAAATATATTATTGAATAGTGTAGAATAATTATTTGTGTATATTGATAAAGAAAAAAATACCCTCAAAATACAAAAAAGGTGCATTATTTATGCATTTATTTTTATATTATGTATGGATTGCCCTTTTCTGCAATTAGTTTAGTTAATCACAAACTTTATAAATTACTTTTATTTCACTGCACTGACTCACACAAAACCCCTGCAATGAGTTTGAAGTTTGGAGTCTCCAACATAATTTTTGCATATTATTTGTATTGTTTCAATCGGTTTTGAAACATTTTTATTTAAAGTGCTAAGTCAGTAGCTTTGACTTGTATCATACAGACGTTATAACAATCAATACTTTTGTTTAACAAACACATTTGTCATATAAAGCACTAAGATATTAAGGGAATCATAAAACCATGAAGGAGACAACCATGCCAGTGTACACACACAGCAGTGAACAAACACACCGTGAACAGCCATGGCTGAGGGAAACTGGTGCCTTGCTCAAAAACACCACAGCTGTGGTTGTTGAAGATGGGATAACAAGCGTTTCCTCACTCTCACCAACTTCAACTCATTGGATTGAACCAGTGACTTTCTGCTCACAAGTCGATCTCCTTTTCCACCACACCCCAACTGCCTTTAATGTTTTTGTGAACTAATATCAATATTTACTGAAAGATCGTTTGTAGTGGGGAAGGTTTTTCCTTTACAGCGTCTTTTAGCATTTTGTCTGTTTACTGTTTAAATGAAATGTCTTACTAGTTTGAGATTCAGTGAAATCTATTCTTGCCGGTGCTTGTATTTCTTTCCACAGTGGGACAGTCTCGGGTTCTGGGATCTATTTTGTTGGAAACACTGAGCTATTGAGACTGAGGGGAATCCGATGGAGAAACTGACCTGACAAGGCTGATAAGTTAGTGAGGGAGATGAATTGTGCAAAAGAAGAGAAAAAGGAAGTGCTGAGGTGAGATAGGAGAGTCTGGTCTTTGGGTTGCCACTGTGATGGGAGATATTCAGCCGGGAGCCAGAGTGATCTGCAGGCAGGTTTGCTTAAGGCAAGACAGCTCTTCCAGCTACTAGGCGCACACACTGACACAAATGGGTGCACACACCATATGTTTGCTGCTGCTTTTGTTTTAAAAAGTTCCCTCAAGTTAATAGGTTTTCCTTAGCAATGTATGGTGCATCGAGAAAAAGAGAAAAGTAAAAGACCCATTGGAGTTCTATGCCAACTTATAGTAATGTAAAGAAGTTGTCAGACTTTTATTATTTTAACATTTAACATATAATTTTAACATTGTGCCATCAACCTACACCCCTGTAACACCTGTTTTATTGGTAGTACAGAAAAACATAAAGTCAGTCCATGTGATACAAGTGGACGAGGTTGAGTTTTATTAAATACGATTTAGAACTTTTGCATCTTGCCTTAGATTTTTACCACCATTATGTACCTGCTCCATCAATAATATAATAGTATAACAGAAATTTTAGTTGTTGACAGAGAGGATCATTTACATTTTCCCAACAAAACCAGTTAAATTAAGTATAACAGTTAAAAAAAAAAACTTACTGGATAACCAACTTGATTCCGTAAGCCTTTCACCCTAACAACCCTTTTGACATCCAACTGACCTTAGAATCTCATGTCAGAACATGGAGCATCACGACTGCCATTCTCTCTGACATTGCATTCTCGCAGGTCCATTAATCAAAGTGGCAGGACTCAGCTGAATAATTTAAGTGCTGTGCGGGACCCATCTCTCCTTTGTTTTATTAATTAATTTAAGAGGGCAATGGGAGTGTTCATTTACTTCCTCGTTGGCCCATCATTGTTAAATCTGGAGATTGATAGCTCAATTTGCTCAGAGAAAGCATGGGAGGTTGTTTCATTTGATTTAGGATTGGGATTTAAAACTCTGTGCCTCTGCATGCTATCGAATCACCTTCTGCAGCACTGTAGTCCGCTGCTTTACAATGGGAATTTAGTGCGTAACATAAATATTAGTGCTGGTGACCGAAAATTAACTAATTCATTGCAATTAATAGCAATTAAAAGACAACTTTTTAGGTTGTAAATATAACATTTAAATAATCTATGTAAACTGAAGACAAAGATACTATTTAAATTCAAAATATGATTGTTTATTGATTTTTTTGTTTAATTTGTAACATATTTTGTGACGTAAAAAACATGCAATGAACCATTAATATCCTCCAAATTAAATTTTTGCTTCTCTTCATTGGCTGTTAGTTTATGGTCTCTTTAGACTCTTGTTTTCCAGGACTCTCTGCCATTAACAGCTGGCTTTCCTCATTCCTTTCATCTTTGGGAAGAAACTTTAGGTCTTTATCCCTTGGAACAATAGCAGTAGCGATCTTCAGCCTTGTGAGTTTAGCGCTGTCCTTCCTTTTAGAGAAGTCTGAATCTATATTCAAAATCATGTTTGAATATAACTATTGGCTGGACCATCCTTTGTTGACTCTATAGTTTTGCAAGTGGTAACAAGACTGGAATTACCACTGCCCTGGAGAAAAAGTATTTTACTTAAATTATTATATTATTCAACACCATATTTATTATTTCATCATCTTTTTAATGTTGTTTTACACTAATCTGAACTTATTTTTATTTCACACAGCATACCATGACAGTGGACACACGCACACCCAAACAGACAGGAGTGTTCTCCTAAAATGCTTTACTGCTAGGAACACTGCACATAGCTTTAGGTGATTTATGTTCCAGGAAGTGTGTTTCTTGGTCCAAAACCCAGAGATTTTATGCTTCTGGCTTGCAGAACCCCATCCGGTCTTGGACGCATCGTTAGTTACTGCTACGCGCATGGCAGGTCCCCCCAGGTGGACACCGGCAAGAAGGAACCGAATATCCTTCCAAAGACGGAGGTGGAGGCGGCAACCAGGACTTCACCTTCAGTCTCCCTGGACACCATGCTTGAGGCGGGACACAGAACTTGAGTCAAAGCGGTGGTCTCATATATGTAATATGCCGAACAGAATAACCGCTGCTTTGGAAGCCATATGCCTTAGGAGCCTCTGGAAGTTCTTCAGAAGGACCCCTAATCTCTGCGTGCTGCTTTCGGCAGGCTCAGGGAGCACTTAAGAGAGAGGAGAGTTTGCATGTTTAGCTCCATACCCAGAAAAAACATGCTCTGGCCAGGGTTAGAGGTTTATTTTTTTAGTTGATCCAGAGTCCAAAGATCAAGTCCAAATACGGCTGAGGTGGCATAAGACCCTGTCTCTGTGTCGAGTCAACTAGGATCGTGTCTGGGCTAGTATCAGCCAGGCATCCCAGTAAACCAGGATTTAAACCCCTTCTGATATTCCAGAACGGAATCGATATCGGAGACAGAGGTCATTAGAACCGTGTTGAAACTGGGCGGCTTGACAGCAAACTGCAGTCGATAACCATGCCGGACAGTGCGTACGAGCCAAGGGAAAATTTTGGGACCACCAGGCTTCCGTAATCTCCACTAAAGTCTAAGGACAGGCTTAACTGGTGGGATGGAGGCCTCGGTACCGCCAGCTCCTGCGCTACCTGGGGAATACTGGGAGGGGAGACTGACCAACCTCGCTTTATGAGGTGCCTTCCAAGATTGGGACCCCAAAAACAAAGCATCCAGCCTGGAGATTTTTGGTGCAAGGGGCAGAGCCGCATGCAGCCCAATTTCTCTGGCAGCCTGGGTAAGCAACTCGGCCATCTCGCAGCACAATCTGCCGTCACCCCAGAGGGGAAAGTGATGTACCGTCTCCTTCAGGAGATGCGCCAAGGGAATGATCGTGGCTATCCGTAATCCCCCTCATCCAACAGACTTTGAACACACTACAAACATCCACAGTTAGAACACACTACAAACAAGTGCTCTACTAAAAAAAGGAGTCTTACTTGTTGGTGGAAGGCAGTTAAAGTCTGGGGCATTCAGCGCTTCCCGCCTCTGGATCCGGCCGAAAAACCTCGATGGTTGCCATCGACTCACCAGATCTCCAACTAATCCACATGGAATAATCCAACTGTTCTTTGTGGTTGTCTCTCACTGAGTTGGTCGCGTGTCAAGAGTAGGTTCGAAAAGCGTCACGCTTGTGTCTGCTTTAGGCGGAATGGCATGATCACGTGACCATTAGCATGAAAAAGTATGAAGAGAGTAGAGCGCTCCTAGCGGCGCTCCCCATAGTGGTCATCGACATAAGTCACATTGACCGACTGATGGGGAACTACATTTTTCAATTCAACTTAAAATTTTTGAATGCTCTTTGAAACTGTCAACAACTGATCCATATTATATGTAAAGAAAATTTGTCCAAAATAAATCAACATAACTTTATCAAAAGTTTAGCAGCGTTATCCATCTGTTTTTTTTTTTAAGATATATTTTAAAATTTTACAAATTATTTTCAAATTTGCAAATGTGCTGTTTGAGCAACAACAACAACAAAAGAAAAGCAGGAAAAAAATCAATTATCTTTTAGGAACTAAATCTATCTTAAAAACGAACTCAAGCTGATTGAATTTTCTGGAAATGAACATTTTGTGGGCAGCTACTGTTACTTTAACTGGCAGTTTACCACTAAAGTTTGTGGTTGAATTAAGTGCCATTGATTCATCTTTTAGCTCTATGTCACAACTAGTTTCATTGGATGAAACATCTTTACCACACTATCCTCATGGGCTCTGAAATCCAAATAATCTAACTGCCCAAATGAGCTCATGAAGTGCATATACAGTATGCAAACAATGATGATTATCTATTGTGACAAATCCATCGTAATGCATTAAAAAGCTAGACTTTCTGTAACAAAACTGTGCTCAGTTTAGTCTAACTACGCTTCTAAAAAGGGACACAGTGCTTGAGTGTGAATACCTTCTATAAAGACAACTGCATAGACACATAGGCATAGACACATAGTCCTCCTCCAGGTATTTCATCACTGTCAATGTAAACAGCTGCCTATGCAGGAAGAGCAATAACTGCTGACCTTTCTGTACTGGCGCTAGTATTAACACAGCCATATTTACGTCCAGACATTTAAAAATGCTGTTAAGAAGATTTAAGCTTAAATAAATTGAAACAGACCATGTACTGGTCAATTAAGTTATCGTTGTCATGAGGAAAGACACAGAAACAGGCTTGCCCATCCCCCCCCTTTATAAAACAAGCCATTGATCGTATCCCAGGGTTTTACTGTAAGCTATTGTTTATCTAACGTTCTATTACTGCAGAGCTGAAGTGCCAGGAAGTGCATGGATCTCTTGCTGATAGATTGAAAGAGATGGAAAGAGAGTGAGGGAGAGGTAGAGGGCATGAAAATGAGTGCAGAAAGTGCATGAGGGCAGAGAATAATGGAGGCAATCAAGAAGGGGAAAAATGACATTCAACTGTAAGGTTTTGACTTTTAATCAGCATTAGGACTGATAATAACAAGAAAAGGGCATTCATTAATTATTACTTAATTATAGACTTACTGATGAGAGCGGTTTTAATGTGGTACAGGTCTAAAGAATACTGAGAGGAATTGAAACTTCCAGGTTAGACGGTGACTTTTGAGTTAGTAGCTTTGGGAGGAAAATATATTTCAAATCCTATTTTAAATAAAATGTCAGAGATGATAAACAGCATTCGTTTGAAGATATTTCATCTTTCTCTTGTGTCATAACCAATCATTTTATTTAATGCATAAAAAAACTAAACTCACATACATTTGTTAATTTGTTGTTTTGACTTTGTCAGGAGCGTCACGGTGGCGCAGTGGGTAGCACAGTCGTCTCACAGCAAGAAGGTCACTGGTTCTAGGCTCAGCTGGGGCAGGTGGCATTTCTGTGTGGAGTTTGCATGTTCTCCCCATGATTGCGTGGGTTTTTCTCCGGGTGCTCCGGTTTCCCCACAAGTCAAAAGACATGCGATATAAGTGAATTGAGTAAGAACGATTGTCAATAGTATTAACGAGTGAATGTGTATGTGAATGTTTCCCAGTGATGGGTTGCGGCTGGAAGGGCATCCGCCGCATAAAACATATGCCAGTGAGTTGGCGGTTCATTCCGCTGTGGCGACCCGAAAGGGAAGAAAGCCGACATGAAGATGAATGACTTTGTCAGGAACATATACTTTTATAAATTAATTTTACATCTCTAAATTATTAATATTTGTATGGCCTTTGGGTCATTAAGGTTGGTTTCATCTCAGTTGAAGCCAAAAGCCTAGAGCTAAAACTGAATCATAAGTGCACTTTCAAATTATATGCTTATAAGATTCTCACTTTGTGTGGTTTTCCAATATACCTACACAAAAGGTTAAATAAGCATATTAAAGAGAGCAGAGAGATGCTGAAAATATGATAAAATAGCAATAGAATTTATTGAATCATTGGGAGGGTATAGGCAAATGCACTCATTTTTTTATTTGACTTAACATACGATTGACAATGAACATTTGAACTCAAATAGAAAATATTTATTCAGTCAACAACTCTTCAACAATATTTGAGCCAACTAAAAACAACTCAATTACATAATTACACTTTTAGAGTCCACAAATTATTCAACAAACTTAAATGATTTGTATTTTTAACAGTGTATATGGAAAGAAAGAAGATCAAATCATAGATTGTTTTACACAACGTGTTCGTGATGTCACTCGTATTCTGGCAAGATGTGGGTGGAACAGAGATGCTGAAAGTTGCACAGCAATGGTCTGTGGCTGTCACTCAAGAGTTCTTCCCACACAGAGTTAGTCACTTTAAAGAAATGCATGGGTTAAACAAGGTTGTAAACAGGTTTTAATTTCTTCTGCAATACTGGGAAATTTAACAGGAGAGCTTAGATCAACTTCCTTTGAAGCCAACCTTCAATCAGTTGATTCATTGCAGTTCAGTCAATTATACGTATAGGCTTCATGAGGGAGAGGAGGAGCCGTCCTCTTGGTTTAAATGTAGGTTCAAACAAAGCAAAGTAGCAGACCACCAAGAAATGCTCTTAAGTGTCCATTTTAACTCAGCATCAAACTAATAAAACATTGACATTCAGTCTTCAAGTCAACAGTTTCCCTGGTTATCGCAAATATTATTTAAAAATCACAGGTTAAAAAGAGTTTAACCCTTGGAACCATGCTTATTTTTTTCCTAGTTCTTCCTAGTAAAATCCAGCAGCAGAAAATTGTCCACAAAGACAGTGGGTAGCCACTAATAATTTTTATTAAAGAAACATGATAGCTCCTGTAGGTTATAATGCATTTCTTCTTTTTGCTCACCCTTCACTATGTATTTATGTCAACAAAGCACAATGCACTCCTAGAATCAAGAAACACAAAGTGTTTAATGTTAAGATTGAACTGAAGAAAGATGACCTTTTAAAAATGCTTCTTTCTCAGAGCCAACCATTTAAAATGAATTAATTTTGCAGATGAGGATGTGTATACACAACAAAACAGGCTTGTGTTAAATATTGATTTGCAATGACCTTAATCTCAATCTTTACAACCAATTAAAGTGTTGCAGATCTTCTTCATAGTCACCACCAATTGGACTACTGGATTTGCACCACCGTTAACCCTTTACTTAACCCCTTCTTCTTTTGAAATAGGGTTCGCTTCAGACTCCCAGACAAAAGATTGTACATCAAGGTTAAACGCAGCTGTGGGATGATGAAAAGAAGAAAATGGGCCATGTCTGCCTTTAGTTATTACTGAGGTAATGCATGTCACCCTGGCAACAACAGCTTTTAAGAGAGGATACATTTAAGAGAAATGAGTCAGATGAATTCAGGAAGGCAGAAAAGACTTTAACAAAAGTTAGAGTCAATATGATAAGATAACTCTAGCACTTCTCGGAAGTATTGTCCAGTCTTAAGTCTCAACCTCCAACATAAAATGAAGTGTCTTGAAATACTCAGAATGCAGTTGTTATCTGCAACACTTGACTCAGAGCTAGACTTAAGGTAGACAGGACCTTGCAAAGAACTCACAAGTTTAAAAATATAATAAAAAGAAAAGGCAGAAGTTCCTCAGAGGGCAGAATAAATGCATTAGAGAGCCTGCATTTGTGCCTGAAATAGTACTTTTAAGCCAAGGATCACCTTTAGTGACAGCTCCTCTTCGAATTGAAGTGGTTACCAGAGGAGAATTCTGATAGAGTTAGAAAAAGCTTATTTCTTAGCACAAAGGTCAAAAGTTCAGATTATTTACAAAGAAGCTTGTTGATGCGAATGATGAAAAAGAATGTTGAGCAACAATAGAAAGTGAAATGGAAAAGGCAAAGCAGGGAATGCAACATGCGGGTGGCAGGAGTGGATGATAAATTTGTCTGACGCATTTCTGCTAATCTTGTAATGCCCGTGGCTGACGGGCTGCCCATCATATCCCTCGGTCCCTTGCTGCGGGGTCAGATAAGTGGTACGTATGAGGGCGATGAGTGACAGCTCTGCCAGTGCTTCAGGCCACTTCAGCAGGCTCCATTAACATATGCAGGCTTTGTTATCGCACAAATTCTCCTCTCAACTTGAAGAGCTCAGGGAGTGCGTGTAGACAGCTGATACCTGCTTTGAGAGTTTAGGTCAATTCATTCTCTGCGCTTGCCAATTTACAATTTTTAGAGGTGACAATCCAGCTGTAGGGTCATTTTAAGGTAGGAACAAATCGTCCCATACCATTTAGAAAAAAGTACTTCGCACAGTTAAACCAATCTGGATTAATTGCCTATAGTTTTGCTTTATTTAAATAAAAAGGATGATGCTTTAAATGTTTTTATTTTTGTCAATGTTTGAGAGCTTTTATTAGCTGAAGAACTGGGGAGCTGATTGGATGGTAAACCCCACATGACACATATGTGGGCCAAGTGACTAATTAAAGTGTATGAGTCATTGTTCAAAGAAAAAAAAAATGGGATAATAGACCTGGAAAAACAGCATGAAAAAGCCAAAGTTATCATCTTGAGGAGACCACTGGGATAAAGATGTTTTATTCATTCATGGTCTCTTTCGAAAGCACTTTTAGTTATTAGCATGAATTTATTAGCTTGATTTATTTGAGTTTATTAGCATTAGCAATCTCAATGAACAAGTTCTTCAAACATGAACACTTGAAGAGTATTTAATTTGTTTAAATTATTTGTTTAATGTATTACAAATGTTGTTTAAATAACATCTTTTGACATCATATACAGCATTGCTATACCATTCTTATTTAGAATTTTTTGTCTCCAAGAACGAGAAAAAAACCATTCATATAGTTTGTCAAAACAATATTATGATTAGGGTGGGAAAACAGGAAAATTGAACCCAAATGCAAGAGCTGACTCAGAGGAAACTATGTCCAAAAAAGCTCCTTTTAATGAAAATTAAAACTGTTAACACAGAAGGGAAAATTAAAAAATTCAAAACCACACTGTCATAGAGTGGAAAATAAAAATGGCACAGATTCAACTGGAATGTGGACAATTGGCCTCCAAACTCCAAAGAAAAGAAAAGAAAACTTCTCAGGCAAAGAACCTCGGGGATAGTGACTTGGTTTAAAAGTCCTCGTCCAGAAGTCTGTGAGTCTTGCTGGTGGAAGTTCAGCATAGCAGTCTCTGCAAAGAGTAGAAAAAGGTGTAAAATGTTGTAGTTCAAAAACAAGATTTTTGTAAATAACAAGCAGAATATTAAAGACTGCTGCTGACATGTTTTGATCAACGAACCGATGCCGACTGACAGCAGATCTACAGCTTAAATGCAGTAGAACCTAGATAGAGCTCAGGTATATCCATCTAATCAGCCCTAATAGCCACACCTGACAACAAGAACATAAAAATACACACCAGCCCCCCAAAAACAACAAAATAGTTAGACTCATTGTAACAATTACATAAAATGTTTTACATGATCCTCTGTCAAGCTGTCAAGTTAATGAAGGAGCATCTCTAGTGGATGTATGTATCACTATCTGCATCATCATCATTTTAAAATAAACAGCTATTACGCCTACTAATGAGCGCCAAAATGTGGAGTAGGCACCTACTGAACAGTCAAAGTTCCCCATCAGTCGGTCACTACGACTTATGTCGGTGACGACTATTGGAAGCTCCGCTAGGGGCGCTCTACTCACTTCCACTCCATACACGCCCCCGACTTCAGTTCTTTCACTGCCTTCCACCAACAAGTAAGACTCTGTTTTCTTAGTAGAGCACTTGTTTTGCCGGTCGACTATTTGTAGCACGTTCCAAACATGTCGTGACTGTGCAAGTCTGCCTCTGTTTTCCTGGGCGTAGACATGCTGAGTCAGAGGTTGAGGGATCAGACTGTGTGGAGTGCACAGTTCTGTCTGGCAGTCCATTTAAGGCGAGGTTGTAGTTCTTTCAGTCCACCACCGGAGGCTTTGTAGCTCCCACCCGTAAGAGTCATGAGCGCATGTCTCCGGCACCCAGTCGAGCAGGGTCCCACTCCCCTGGTGCGTCCGTTATCCGCCACAGTGAGTTATTGGATGATGCGCTGCTTGCATCTTCTGAGGACTCCTGTGTGCCTGATGATGTGATCTCCACTGCCTCATCGGAGAGAGAATGCACATCTCCCGAAGGGGACGATACATTGCTCTCCCTCTCTGGGGTGATGGCAGATTGTGCTGCATAGGAGATGGCCGAGTTGCTTACCCGGGCTGCCAGAGAAATTGGGTTGCAGGTGCCTCCGTCCCAAGGCATCCGAGATCTCCAGGCTGGATGCATGGTTTGTGGGGTCGCGCCGGGATCATACCCCGCAGCCCCCTCCTTTCCCATTCTTCCAGGAAATGCATTGGAAACTGACTCAAACTTGGAAGGCACCTCTTAAAGCGAGGTTGGTCAATCTCCTCTCTCTCGCTCCCCTTGATGGCGTGGTAGCTAGGGGGTACGGGGCAATTCTCTAGGTAGAGCAGGCGCTGGCAGTGCACTTATGCCTGGTTAACTCTGCCGCCTGGCGTGAACAACCGAGGCCTCCATCCCACCAGTTAAGCCCGTCGTTGGACCTGACTTCAAGGGCTTACGCTGCGGCGGGTCAAGCTGCTGCTGCCCTGCATGCTATGGCAGCCTTTCAGGTGTTCCAAACCTAGGCTCTAAAAGAGATGCAGGAGGGGAGGTGTGGCCCAGGTCTTACAGAGGATCTGAGGGCGGCTACTGACTTCGCGCTCAAGGCGACAAAAGTTGCAGCTAGCTTGCTTGGCCACACAATGTCTATGTTAGTAGTTCACAGCCGCCGTCTTTGATTGACTTGTTGAGATAGTCTTGTTTGCCGCCCCAGAGAATGCTCAGTGCCCGCTGTTCTACTCTCTGTCCCAGGCTCATCTAGGGATAGATGCGCTGGCGCATTGCTGCTCCAGAAAGAAATGCCTCCTTGCAACCCTCTTGTGCAGGATCAGGGAGGATGAGGCAGAGGTCCTAGTGGTGGCACCTTATTGGCCCAACCGACCTTGGTTCGTAGAACTCTGCTCCATTGTGACAGTCCCTCCGTGGCCAGTTCCCCTACGATCAGACCTTCTGGAATCTCCATGCCTGGCACATCATGCCCCGGAGGACCCCCAGGTAATGCCTAGCTCTGTGGTCAAGCACTGTGCATTATCAGAGCTCCCTCTACTAGGACCTGTTATGCAGGCAAGTGTGGTCGGTTCGTCGACTTGTGTCAGTCTTGCCAAGTAGACCCAAGTAGCTGCCCCATTGAACTCGTGCTAACCTTCCTTCAAGAGGGTCTGGATCGAGGACTGTCTCCATCCAACCTGAAGGTTTACATCACTGCGATATCTGCCTATCACCTTCCGGTTGAAGGCATCACATTTGGATGACACGAGTTAACGGTCTGATTCCTCAAGGAGGCCAGAAGGGTTAGTACTTCTACGCCGTCCTTAGTTTCCTCTTGGGACCTTTCCATTGCCCTTAGAGGACTCTTCAAGGTCCTCCATTAGAGACACTTAAATCAGTAGAGCTTACATTTCTGACAGCGAAAAAACAGCGCTCTTGGTCGCGTTAGCCTCAATTTAGAGGGTGGGGGATCTGCAGGCACTCTCTGTTAATGAGACCTGCTTAAAGTTTGGACCTGGTGATATTCATGTTATACCTAAGCCCAGGCCTGGGTATGTGCCCAAGGTTCCTACCATCCCCTTCAAGACTCAGGTAGTGAACCTCCAAGCTCTGCACGGAGAGGAGGCAGCATCAGCCCCTGGTCCTAATTGCCTAGTTCGAGCACTGGGGATCTATGTAGAAAAGATATATATATATATATATATATATATATATATATATATATATATATATATATATATATATATATATATATATATATATATATATATATATATATATATATATATATATATATATATATATATATATACTTACATATCTTTAATTTTATTCAATCACATTTAACCAATTGTTTATTTTTTTACTAAATGTCCCTTTCCTTCTCTTCCCAGTCTTCTCATTTCCCTTTCTCCCCCTGTCCCTGATGACTTATCGATTACCCTTTGTGGTTTTATCTCAAGTCTCAAAAATCCCTGCTCTGTCTGTCATGCTACCTGCTGAGGGATTGTTTTGGAGGCCACCACTCTTTAATTGAATGCGTGGCCAGAAAGACGAATGGTCCCACTGGCAACTTCACTCTAGAGGAAAACAACAACTGCTTGAAACAGCAACACACACAATCCATGAATTCACCCATGGGTATACGAGTGGCAGGCTCATACTTGGTAACGGAGAGTCATGGGATGTCCTGACAGGGAAAAAAACCCCTGTCATGTACCTTTATATATCCCTCAATGGATTCTGACAGGGGCGTTTTAATGTGTCTAGAGGAAGGAATCCCATCTGCTGGAGAGCTAAGAGCAGGGAAAGCAACACTGGCGACTTAGATAAGTTTTAAGCATATAGTGTATTGTCTTCTTTTTCCTTCTTTGAAAACACGGGCCCACTTTATTCTGTCTCTGGATGTTTTCTTCTTCATAAATGTTGGAGGTTGAAGCATACGCGATTAAAGCTAGATTAAAAAAACGATCTTTCACTGTGCACTGTGACATTCTACCTTTCATCCTCACAGGCCCCATGTTGTTCACAAACTCAAGCAGAGGCTTTTTCGCCACTCGCATGGAACTAATTTTTGAGAGCAGAAAGTTGTCATGTTCTCTTTTTCCCTGTTCTTTAGTTGTGTTGTGCTTCAGTATTCTGTCAGCCATCTAGAGAGGCTCTGCCGGTTTGTTTTGTGTGTATAAAATCCTGATGGAATTGATCTGACATGAACTTCACATGCTGACAGCATCTGAATAAAACCCATTTACCTCAGTCTACGATGTTTCCCAGGTCATAGAATGTACAAGGTGACTTATACAAGCGGAGTAATATAGGAACAACAATATTGACTATTTGGAACATAATCGCACAGACCAAGAATTCTGATGACATGATTAAAAGGACACTATCCACCTCTTATTTTTTCAGGTTATTGAGATATCAAAGTATTAAAAAAATGTCAAATTACTTTACAAATGAACAAGTAACACTTACACACAGTAGCCTGCTTTCAAAGAAAGAGCTTCCAAACAATCAAGATATCCATTAATAGGGTCTGGGAAAATGCAATAAGACAAAAAAAAAAATGTGTGGCTACTGTATTTATTTATGTGCAGATCAGAGTCTGTTTTTGTCGGTGGTTGTTCCTGGCTGACATTTTACAAAGAGCAAACGATGCAGCACTTCTGAAATAATATATTTTTCCTTAATGCATTCACTAATGTAGTGTGGTCATACCTCTCGGCCAGCCAGTGCATCTTGTAGTGTTCGTTTTAAAATATTTCCACTCTTTTTCTGAACAAAGGTGGTTTCGACCTGCAGTATGCATTTGAATATAACAGGCACTCAAAGATCAACCTATACATTCCTGATGCAGGTATTTTTTGAAGAGATACATGGGTTAAATTAAATGCAATTTAATGTGTCAAATGGTTCATTCGTACTTAAAGCTATATAAATATCATTAGACCTTTTTGAACAAAGTTTGTAATTAGCTAAACTGAATGGATTTTTTTGGATGATGATGATGATTTTGTTGAATTATTATCTTTTGCCAAATGCTATATTTTCTTTGTTTTAAATAAGCTTAGATTAAGCTTTAAGGACAAGCAACTTCCTGGTCTGGTTTTTTTTTAACTAATGTAAAAATGTCTCTAATTTATTCACTATTTTAAGCTCAGCATGCGTGACTGACACTGAACAGGCAAGAGCCCATGGTGCATGCCTGAATGTGTAAAATCGAGTGAGAGAGGAGAAAACTAGAGATTTTTGACATGATAAATCAACAACCACATGAGCCATCTCTTTTCCAGCTCAGCCTTGCTGACTCTGAAGAAAAGCTCAGCTTGAATGCTTTGCTGCAACTCCTTCAACCACAGAGTTGTTTTACTGGGGTCCTGCAGATGCGTCCACCTGTATTCATCAGTCTCCATTTTCATTGTGTTGTTTCCATGTTGTTGGAGAGACGCTGATGCAAACTATACCAAATGCCAGCCATATTCTTGAGCTTGCTGATGCTACACAAACCTACTTTAGCCAGAAGCCCGACACTTTGTCATGAGTGACATACTGACAGAGGCTTGTAGATAGCAAACAAAGGTTATGTCACATCCATTAGTATGAACTCGGTTGTGGACAGGCACTGTATATATTTTCCCAGGTAGGAAATGTGTGCATATAATGGATTCAGAATTCTGACTGCGGGATTCATCTATCACAAACAACATTTTGTGTTTGGTTTATTTAGACAAATAATGACATACATAGACTAGTGTATATTGGCCACATTTCACCAATAGTTTTAGGTTGAATGCGATCCTACTTCCTAATTTTTTCTCCTTTTCTTTACTCTAACAAACACCTACTCCCGGAGGACTTTTCTCACACCAGTTCCTATCACCGTGTAAAGGAAACAGAGCATTGAGTCTAATTGAATTCAGTGTATTTCGTCTGGGGTTTAGCCATCTCATTAGCCTGTGGTTACTCAATGTCCCAGGACATTAAGCCACAGCCTGGAAAAAGAGAAAAAAGACTCAAAAGTCACCTTGTGACTCCTGGAGACAGAATTTTTTTTTTTACATAAACATGACTTACCAAGCAGAAATCCTCAAGTTTCCAGGAATAGGTAGTTAGTCCTAACATATTGGTAATCTTACTCTGGACTCTACAGGATCACTAGCAATAAAAGTGGCACGTAGAGTCAATTAGAGTTTGTGTTGACATGTAACAGGACTTCAGCTCTGCATTTACAGTGTGTTTGATTGCAGTTATAAGTGGCCCCAGAGTTATTGACTCTGTATGCTAATAAGCACTATTGCCCACAAGGAGTCGTTGTAGAGCGATTTTGAATAAGAAATAATCCACAAATAAATAAATAATGAGTAAAGTACAAGGTAAGAGCTGAAGTCAAAGAGTTTTTATTATTTATTTAATTACTTGCATGATCTGTTGCCCTTAGCAGAAGAAGAGCCCCGCAAAACCCACTTCCTGCTTTTCATCTCAGCAGGAAGAGATGCGTTGAGGGTCATCTCCATTGGGCGAGTGCTCTGGGGAACATGAAAAATGCATCAGGAAGGAAAAATGAAAAGACATGAAATGAAAAGGCTGAAAATTATCCCCTATCCTGTTTGCAAACACGGTTTTGCCATTTAGCTGAATTTTACTCTGAGGTGATACTTGGATGCATGTAAAGGTTGAACAGTGAGAATTCATATTATAAAATTAACTATTCTTCCTTTCATTTAAATGCAAATGAGCATAATGACTAAAAAATGGCATGCCAAGAGTTGAGAGATGATTAATAATTAAAGAGATAAAGTTTTTGAATTACATTGTTTTTATTAATTATTGAAGAATACAACTGTAAGCAATAATGTTTATCCCATTATTAACCTTTCCATAAAAACAAGGTTTGAACGCTTGCAGAAACTATTACTACACACAACTGATGAACAGTTATTGAGTACTTGTTGTGATGCTAGTAAAGCCATTGTGGATTTGGGTTCATTAATCCCTGAAGTCAGTCTCAGCAGTAATTTGGTGTGTATTCAGTTTGATGCTCATGTCAGACTAGTGTGTTTTTTTCAGTACTGGATTGCAAGTTCAATTTACTGTTGCTCTGTGAGTCATTTGGTCCTGACAGTAATGTCTAGCGCAGCTCCAGAAATGAGCCGCATGGAGCCAACTAATTCCAACTCAATCTAGTGTTACGGGGATTGGACTTTTTCTTTATTTTCTATAAGTAAACAGAAAGCTCTATTTACTCCAAGACTAGAATACGATCTAAAACACACACACCACCCAAACATCCAGGGGCTGTCCCTTTCAAACAACCTGTCATATTTCTCCCTGGAGAAACAAATGCATATTGATCTGGTGGCGAACTCTTTACACCAAAGGGCCATTTGGGCGACACATTACTTCCTGTGTGTCTGACTCCCCATACTTACAGCAGTGCACAGAGTAAGAGATCCATTGTGTGAATGACACGCTCATGCTGTTTTGACTGCTGCTGTCATTCATAGTGCTGTTTGTCTTGTATGGGGTTGCACATTACTCAGGTTACCAAGGACGAGGAGTGCGGAGACAGAGATAAAGACACACAGTAACCCTCAAGGCTGTATGGAATGAATGATTGGCGTTGGCAAAGAATGCGATGAATCCTAGAACTGAGCTAATTGTGCAGAAAGCATTCAGAGTTCAGGAGAGAAAAAATGGAGACTGGGGAAAGGTATCACTGCAGAGAAGGTTCCCCGGGGTGGGTTTTTGAAAGCTGATTAAGGGAGACAATCAAAGGTTTCACTTTTTGGACCAAATTTAATTGATATAATATTAGAGCAGGTTATTCAAAATGATGAAATATCCATAAACATAAAAATATTTTTACTTAAATATTTAAAATATTTTAATTAAACCTTTGCTTAGATGTCAAGTGCCTCTCAAATCAATCCCGGATTCTAACAAAATCTTTTATGTTTGATGATGTTTGGGGGTTTGATGTTTACTGTCAGATTTACTAACAGTGGCATGAGCACAATACACGTTAAAAGGCACTTTCTTTAAAACTGCTTTGAACATTAAATTTTTTTTTAAATCATCACTAAAGCATATGATTGTGATATTAAATTAGAGCACATATAAGTGTGTATAATAAGAATAGATGATCACCAAACAGTCTGAAATGGATGTCTGAAACATGAAAAAAGAAAACATTGTCGAAATAAATGAAATCGATTTACTTGCTTTAATTTTGTTCATAAGTTGTACATTGCCATTGACAAACTTAATTATACTTTTGTCGTTTTAGCTTTAATAAACTGGCTTTAGAATTTAATATGAAACAATAACATATATTACATTTTATCTGATAATTGTTAAAGCAATTAAAACAAGTGTTAAAAGCTGTGATAAATCATTAAATAGCCCAATACGTTTTTTGTTAAAATTCAAAGAATAGTTTGAGAATTTGAGCACAGTTTTTAAAATAGTCTTTAGAGTAGAATGATATACTCTTTAGATACCCTTCTTAAGAAGCTATTCGTGCATTGGTTCAATACAAAGTTCAGTGTTCAAACTCTCAACTATAGTAAAATGTTCATATCTTCCTCAGACTACAAGTGAGATGAAATTTTTTTAAATTTCTCCTCTGATGCAAGCTAACACCAAGCACATATGTGTTTGTGGCTCTTTTGATAGTTTTTTTTTTTTTCTTATTTTAATTGGCAGCTGTTAACTTTTCAGATTCAGAGGCTATGTTTAGCCTTCTTTGAAAAGAAATCCAACCATTAGCAAGCAGGTGTCTTTATGCAAAAAGTAATAGTTAAAATGAGGTTTTCTATTTTCATTTTAAATTATTTCAAAATGATTAAGTGGATTTGAACTTTAGATGTTTACTTTATTATCTTTTGAAAAGAGGACAGGAACAAAAAAGAGGCATAATTCACAACTAAAGAACTCTAGTCTAAGACAAATGTACATCACGTCAGTGTCTAGAGAGACAAGAAAAATGGCATTGCTTTTAGCTAAAAGCTCCAAAGTCCATCACTAATGCCAATTCAGACTGAAAGTAAGAGTCTAATTTTTAACATTAATGGAATCTTTTTTCTATTCCAAAGTAAAGCATAAAATCACACCTGATTTTTTTCTTTTCAAGCTAATTGACAATAAATAATGAGACACTTAAAGGTTGGTTAGGTTTCAGTTTCTATTAAATAAAAAACTGATTGACTGGATGGTAAGCCAAAAAGTTATTAAACATTTGCTCAAATATATTTTCAGAATTGAGCAGATAAATAGATCTTACACTAGGTCCAGTAATTCCCTGTCTATAGAGGATTGCATCAACAAGGTTATGGGTTCGAGCGTCACGGTGGCACAGTGGGTAGCACTGTTGTCTCACAGCAAGAAGGTCACTGGTTCGAGCCTCGGTTGGGTCGGTTGGCATTTCTGTGTGGAGTTTGCATGTCCTCCCTGTGATTGCGTGGGTTTTCTCCGGTTTCCCCACAAGTCCAAAGACATGCGGTATAAGTGAATTGAGTCAGAACGATTGTCCATAGTGTTAAAGTGTGAATTAGTGTGTGCGAATGTTTCCCAGCGATGGGTTGTGGCTGGAGGGCATCCGCCGCATAAAACATATGCCAGAGAGTTAACGGTTCGTTCCGCTGTGGCGACCCCGAAAGGGAAAAAGCCGACATGAAAATGGATGGATGGATGGATGGGTTATGGGTTCGGTTTAGATGGATAGATGAATGCATGGATGGATGGATAGATGGATGGAAGGATTAATGGTTGGATGGATGGATTAGCATGCAGATGTATTTAGGAGTGGATTGACAAATGGATGGATGGATGGGTTGAGGGTTGGAAGGATGGATGGATAGATGGATTAGCATGTAGATGTATTTAGGAGTTGATTGATGGATGGATGGATGGATGGATTGAGGGTTGGATGAATGGGTGGATAGATGGATGGATTGATGGAAGGAAGGATGGATTAGCGGATTCACAAGCAGATGTATTTAGGGGTGGAATGAGGGATGGATTGAGGGTTGGATGAATGATTGGATGGATGGATTGAGGGTTGGATGAGTGATTGGATGAATTAGCATGCAGATGTATTTAGGAGTGGATTGATGGATGTAGTGATGATGGGTGAATAAACGAAAAAATGGATGGAAGGATGAGTGGAAGGATGGATAGAAATAAGGACACATTTGAATCTTATTAACGTCAACATGAAACTAAATCACACTTATTCGTCTTAATTAAAGCAAATTATTTGAGCTGTCAATTCATAAAATGAGTCACTTTTCTTCAAGCCAAAGATAAGGAACCCTACTCCTCCATGTGTTAAATAGGGTCAGGAAGTCCATCCACCCAGTAAACTGTTATGGATTTACATGCAGACGAATTCATACATTAGACATGTAACGGTGTAAATGTGAGTGTCCGCACTTGTGTGATAATGCATTACACGCATGAACTACCACTTTCCCTTTTCCCTACTGGGGCAGGACAATGTAATTGAAACCTTTATGAGAACAGAGGGACAGGGCGGGCAAAGGGGAGGGATGGGTCTCTGAATCCATAACTCAATTTAATGGATCTATGGACTTGTGGCTGCGGAAAGTAAAACCAGAACACACATCTTTATTTTCATTTTCAATAATGGGCTGATGACGCAGCAAAACTGCAATCGATTTCATGGTCAGAGCACTCTCTATCCCTCTCTTTCTTTCTATCTTTCTCCATCTCATACAATCAAAGAAACCAGTCTAAACTAAAATGAAAGCCTCTTTTATCCTGTATGTAAAGGAATATGCATTTGTCATAGTTTGCATGAGGATCAACCCGGTTTTGAAGAACAAATCCATGTCCTGATATCTGAAAAAGCAAAAAGAACTTTCTTTCTGCATGCTATCGAAGTGACTATTTTCCTATATCATGTATATCATTCCTATATCCCAAACAAATACTTAACTTAATTTCTTTGGCCTGTTTGTATAGTGAACAAGAAAATGCAAGATTGGCTGACAGCACTTAAAAACTAAGTAGAAAATATTTGCATTAAACTAACTGATTTTTGTTCTTAATATATACACTGCTGTGTCTAGGCTAGTACATTGCGTTTGCACAGCACTTGACATCTCTTTAGAAAGGGTGATGTCCTTTCTAAACATGTAAATGTGCTTCTTTGATATTGTTTTCACGAAATCAGCAATTTACTGCCAACAATCTCATCTGGTTTTGACAGCAGCCACAGTATTACTACGACACAACCAGCCAGCATTTTTCTCATTAAATATTAATTTAGCATCTTAATTATCACTGCAGCTCTTACTTTCTTATGAAGTTAAAATCAGAGTAAATGATGGAACTTGACTTCAATCAGTCTTGATGTTTTAATGAAAAACAAAAAGGCAGGAAAAGTTTTGAAAAGTTTGTTTACTATTGAGAGTTTCTTCGTCGTAAAATATTGGTAGTATACCAGTATTATATAATTATATATGTTTTTTTTTACCATGAATGTGGCTTAACAAAGCTCGAGTGTAAAAAAAGTTCAAGCATTTGAAATTTGGGTTAACTGTATGCATTTTGTATCAAAGCAACAAAAAATGTGTTAATTGTATAGCCTACCTAAATGAATGTTGTGTTAATCATGTTTAGAAGTTAAGGAAAAGTTGTTAAATGTATTGAAAAAAAAACTGTCATAGCAATTGTGAAAACCTGTAACTGTCAAATTAATTACAAATTCAAATATGTAAAAATTGTGCTTACTACAGAACAAATTGATTCCAAAAACTACAAAATTGTTTATTAATATTGAAATAAGTAACTAACAAATAAAGAAACTAAAAACATTGTATTAATTCTGAGGGAAGTTTAAAGTGTGGGAAGTGTCTATGATATATCCACATTTTATTGGATGGAATTTTGGATAGTTGTATTCACCTTTTTGGGGAAAAAAAATGATTTTTTCTTCAGCAGATTATGTTTCAATACAAATCCAAATATTTGTAAACCTTTGAGAAGCTAATGAGTCCAGCCTTTGCAGCTGAGAAAAACCTAACGTCTATTTGCTCTGAAAGGACAGTCTCTCTATTTTCTCTATAAAACAGCCTGTGGTTTCAAGAAAGAAAAGGAGAACAACAGCTTTTCTTAAATGTCCTTGGTGCCATTTAAAGATAATGGAAATTGTGTGCTGTGAAGTACGCCAGGTTTCTCTGTGGTAATTCCTCTTTGCATTATGGGTTGAAGACTCTGCACTTACCCGCCCTGGTGCTCTGATCATTATTCATGGTTGCTGAAAGCACACTCTCACACAGCAGAGCTCCTCTATGGAGGTGCAACAGAAGAGCGCCTGCCAGAGATCCCCAAAGTGTCACTATGAAAGAACTGAAACAGACAGACAGATTGTTTGTGTGGGTTTATTTGCGAGTATGTATGTGTTTTCAAGCACATTTGCTTTGCTTTAGTGTCCACTAGCTGTTTCTTGTTAAAGAAAAGAAAGCAAGAGTTTTATTTTGATGGTTGTAAATAATTAATTATTCAACTAAATAATATTTTTCTCTTAACACAAAACATTAAATTTAAATAGATTTAAATATATATAAAAATCCTTTTGGTGAAATTGTTTTAGTTATTTTTGATACATATGAATCTGGAATTCGGATCCTACCATGTACCAAACTGGTATACCCAGGAGCTAAAATTATGAGTCTAAGGCTACTTTTTCAAATCCAACCCGGGTCATTTTCATATGTGCTCCAGAATCTGAAACATTTCCAATTTTTTTACCATGTGACCTCAAACTAAACAGCCAGGTCACATTTATCTGACTTTTACATCATAGTATGGCGACAGACGTCACATTTCTGTGCACTGATATGAAGTTTAACAACAATCATGGGTGACGACAGAGCTGAAAGCCGTCAGTGGAAGGGAAGTGAAGTGATAGAATTAATAAACATCTCTTCTTTGTCTTCTTCTTGATATGATTTGGTTGAAATGATGGCGGCTCAGATCAGAAATGTATTGAAATAAAGTTATAAAGGTTTACTTTCGTTTTGATAAACACAGCAAGCAAGGATTGCGAACATTCAAAGGATGGGTACAAGTTGCATGCTGTGTATAACGTCAACGAGCTCACAAAAAATATCTGATACAAAAAAAATTGAAATTGAGCATTAACCCCTGCAGTCTAAATGTAAGATGTCTAAAAGTTTGCTTCCAAACTCATTTTTATATTATTGTAGCAAAGACCAAAACACATCTCCACAGATCATCACAGGTTTTGATGTCACAGGTTGTTGTACTATAAGACCAGTGGTGTGCTAGTTACTGAAAAATAATTACTTTACTTATAACTTACATTAAATTGTAATGAGTTACTTTTAAAGAGCATGTTTTGATCCTCCATTAATGCTCTTTTTACTTAATTTCACTGATGCGTGTAAAAAATGCTTTTATTGACCAACACAACTATCTTTATTTATTGGTTTAATTATTAATTTTACGCATTATGCTAAGCATTATGGTCAATATAAACACATTATATAATTATGAATGTATTTAATTAAGACCAGCAGAAACTAAAAATATATTAAAAATAACACAAAACATTATAGTTATTTGCCCTCTAGCCCTGTCATCTTTAGCTCATTTTCTATTTTAAAATAATTGTTATTAAAGTATTTGGAGGAAGTTTTATGTCCCATTTGCCGTGTTCCTCCAGGACATTTTATCATGCTGACAAGCTGCTTAAATGTCACTGTTGACAGGACCTTGGACTTTGAGGCAGAACAATGACACTGGTGCATTTCATTGAAATATTATTATCTTTACGCTAACATGATATAATAAGTGTATTTACACTCAGAAATTATGGTTTTGCTCTCACTCTCTATTAGAGTGAGATGATACAGATACGCTCACAATGATAAAGTTGACATTCACCAATCCGAAAATGTGTTTTCTTCTGCTTCTGTACTTTGAGTGCCATTTACCAATCACATGAAGCATTTTCTTCTTCTTTACATACATTGGTCTACAGCATTTATTGTAAACAGTAACGGAATAACACAGACAGTAGTAATGGTAATGGTGTTATTTTATTTCAAAATGTATGCGTTAGAGTATTAGGTACTGCAAAAAGCTATGATGTTATTAGTAACACCATACTGTCCAAAACTGTACAGATACTGTTTTAGAAGTATCTGTTATACAAAAACAAACAAAAAACTTGCTCCATTACTCTGAGACGCAACTCAACAGTGTCTCATAGAACAAGATACAATGCAACAACTTTGAGCCGGGATGTTCTTTTGATCCAAATATCTTCCCACCAGCTTCATTAGGGTTGGAGTCATCTTGAACTCACAGCATTGTTGTGTCTGGAATGGACAGGAAGCCCATTGGGGTGCTCCGAACATTTGGTACCTCGAAAACATGATGCAGTGTCTTTTCAGCATGTGCTCTAAGAAAAGGGCTCTAATTGGTCTCACAGCATGATAGACCACAACGTAAGTAGGTGACCTGTTGAAAGTGGCCACCAGTAATGTGAACATTTCTTCCAAAAACAGCTGTTATTTCATCTTTAATTTCGATTGCTTTGTACAGAGCCATCTCCAAATGGCTGATCCATATCCAAAGAGTGAAAGCATTAGTGGATTCTTAATTGGACTTTAATGTCTGATTGTAATTAAAGAAGAGTGGAGCAAAATATAATGGACGTTAACAGAAGGGCTGTCATTCTCATCAGAGCTTGATTACAATCTGATACGTCTTAAAAGACTAATGAAAGAAAATAGAGGATGTTTTCCCCTTTTGCACTTTCGAATGCATTAATCTGTCTCTTAGTGGCAATGCTTTTTATTGCCTTTTTAAGAGAGAAAGGTTTGAAGGCAATATTTGCATTAAATGTGTAAACAAATCCATTTTGCCCAAGTGTACACTATAAACCAGAATATAGCTTTTGCATTATCCAGTTGAGTGTGCTTTGAGGACCACGGTGTCATATTTTAGGTACCAGATGCCAATAACAAATGCTTGGATCTTATCCATCAGCAATAAAACACATAAGTGTAAATTAACCACTGTTACACATCTCAGAGACAGCTGTGAAACTCAAGTATCAAAGTAATGGATGGGCTAGAGGATCATTAGGGAGTTTTGGAGTGCTATGAAAAGACACAAGCACTCATGCTTTGTTTTCACACCCCATCATCGCAAACCATTCTGTACTGAAACAATTGTGGTCCACCCACAGACACCTGCCATCTTTATCTTCGAGGAGGAGAGTTTGGCTTTGAAAGACGCATGGGAGGAATGTTGGGATGAGTAGAAGTGAGATTGAGTCACAAAACCTTACAATCTGTTGCATGAAACTATGCAAACAAAGTAAGAATTTGGGTTCACAATTAATTGGAGTTTTTTCTGCTGAGAAGGGGTTAGGTCAAGTTTCTGAGAGAGGTTTGGAAGTCGGGAGACAGACAGAGAAATTAAAGAGCGCTTTGAGCTGCTTGGAGACAAATTGGCTGTTAATTTGATATAGACTGTAAAATTTGGTTTCCGAGCAGCCTGGACCGTGTAGCCTGAGAGTCGCCGTAGTGACAGAGGAATTGTGCTAATGACTCGGAGTGTTCCCGTAAATGTTATTGGTCAGACGCCATAGCCATCGGTCTCTTACCAGTCCAGTGAGCACAGTGTTATCAATCTCTTGCTCTCTCTCTCTCTCTTTCTCTCTCTCTCACTCTCTCACTCTCTCGCTCTCTCTCTTTCTCTCTCTCTCTCTCTCTCTCTCTCTCTTTCTCTCTCTCTCTCTCTCAGAAATTGATGAGAGTCGATAGAATGGGAAGTTTGAAAGACCAAAGCCTTTACGTTTCGCATTCATCACTCAGGCCTGGAAACTCAAACTTACACAATTCTAAAGCTTGTTCAGTCTAGAATTATCTGTGCTGCTGAGGGGATAATGGATTACTTCTTCTCTGCTTTGAAACCTCGCAAGCCTCAGACCTTATGTGATTTAGTGTTCCGTTAGTGGAAAGATTATAGTAAGAGGGTACTAATCATATTAACACAACAAGCAATATAGTAATTCAAGTGCAGACAAACAATGTGATTTGAGTCCAAATATGTTATCAAGACAAGGCAATGTCATTTATATAGCACATTTTTGTATACAATGGCAGATCATAGACAAAACAGACCAAAAAAAAACAAAGCAAAGATAAAAGCAAGGGGTAAGATATTAAATGCATGAAAATTCATAGAATAAAACAAAACAGAAGTACAAGCAAATACTGCTGTTCAGAAAGCAGAGCTCAGTCAGTAAATGCACATTTAAATAGACAAGTTTTTAGTCTAAATTTAAATGTGACTACAGTTTTAACTCCTCTAATCTTTTCTGGAAGCAGGTTCCAGTTTTGGGCAGCATATTAACTGAAAGCAGACTCTCCTTGTTTGGAGCAAACTCGTAGCAATTCTAATTGATTTGGACCCAGTGATCTAAGAGCTCTGTTTGGTTTGAACATTAAGCATTTATGTTATTTACTTTGGTGCTGAGGTGTTTTGTGACTTAAAGATGAGCAGGAGCACTTAAAATCAGCAAGTGGTGGGTTTTTTTTAGAAAAAAATAAAAAAAAGTAGTCAAAACAAAACATTAAATTCAAAACATTCAAACTTGATTTGGGAAAAAAAAAAGTTTGATTCTAGTTGGTCTCCAATTGAGTAATGGGAGAACAAACATTGGTCTGTCTAATTTCCCGTAATGTACAATTCTCTGTTGGGCAAGAAATCTATTTATTAATTGACTGTTTTATGTATTGTGTAGAGTTTACATTTTCATGTATGGTCTTCTTTTGTGAGGCCAGTGATGATTGTCTATATGGGTGAACTGTAATGATTTTAAATCTATATACGATTTGTGCCATACTGTCAGATTTTAGTAGTATTTCCATTTGCTGTAGATGCAACATGACTTGTTGTCTCTTATTGTCTCTTTGAATATTGCTTCAAATGTTACCATGCCATTCAATGGGCATTGTCTGATATTATAAATTCATTACCATGAAAAAGTAGGTATTACAAGTAGTGGTCATTAGGTACATTAGATGATTTTCATCCATTTCCTACAAACACATATACATTTACTCCCACTAGAGTTGCTGTTTAGGCCAGCTATTTTGTTTGTTTGCTTGTTTTTATGATTTTCAACACCTTTATTCGATGGCACACTCCAGGATGAAGATCAGGATCAGAGGATTGAGAATCAGACGATCTTACAGTATTTTTAAACAGTATTTTTAAAAGCTAATAAAGTTTTGGTACTTAGTTTTGTTTGTGGAAACTTCACTCCATAACTTGGACCAACCGCCTATAATTAAGATGCCAGAAGGCGGAGTAGGTAACCAAATCATGTAGCTAAGCTTTTGATCAGGAGCAAACGTCTAGGAGTTTTTTAGTGGGACTTGATTCTAAACACTTCCCTGATTTGGTCATTTTATTTTAATGTTGTTCTCCATCCGAATATATCTGAACTTTTCATTGCCCATAATTCAAGTGAAGTTGAATAAACTGTTCAAATTCTCACTCATCATCCTGAGACAAACTTTGATGTAGATAAGTCTGTGTGGGGCTGCTCTTCAGGTAAGCAGCAGAGAGGTATGTTTAAAACATGAAATGCACAGTTGGACATCCACTTGTCCAGAAGAATACTTCACATTATAAAATATAATCCACCTCACACAATTTAAAATTTTCTTTCCCTCCACTCCATCACGCCCACACAGAAACACTAGCATACAAAATATGTGGTACTTTTATAGTCTACAAGTGTATTCATTCATGCATTATTTTTCCACCAATATCCCCAATGGGATAACACAGGTGGGAGTTAACTGATTTTAAGTGGAGTTAGTTGGATAGAGTGTTTTTTTTAAGAAAACATATGAGTGCACAGTGCAAAAGGAAAAACGCTTTCAATAACACTTTGTCCATGCTCTCCATTTGAGTAAAAAAGGTGAATAGAGGAAAGGGAAAATTCTCTATCTAAATTCTGAGGGCTGGAGTCCTTCAGGTTAAGTGCTTCTCACCACTGCCATATAAAATGTGCTGCAATGAGAGGGAAGCTTTGATGAGAACCTCCTCTAAAGAGGGGGCAGTGATGGGGAGATATTTGAATGAAAGTCCTTTATCTGATGTAGAAAAACAAAACAAATCATTATATTACAATCAACTAAAAAAAACTAGGATAAAACTGAAACAAAGAATTTTTGTTGTAGCTCTAAAAGAGATAAAACATCACTCACTTATTTTCAATTTGAACAAATGAACCAATGAATGAATGAGTCAATCAATCAGTCGATCAATTAATCAATCAATCAAAATCAACATTATTTGTTAGTAGGGTTCTCATGGTCATCGTTATTTTACAGAGCTTTTCATTGAGCATACTCTTACATGTGAATAATTGTTTATGGTTTCTGAACATGTACTGTCTCAGCTTATGTTCTGGTTGCCATTGAATAATGGAAAAAAAAATAATGCTCTATAGCAGAATTTTATTTCATGCAGATTTGCTTTCCAACTCCAAATGAAGTAGTTTTTTTCTCAGATTTATGATATTTCAGCAATGTGAGAGCTTGCATCATGCAAAATTATGTGTGAATAAGGCAGGCAGAATGTTATAGCACAGTAGCACAATATTATATATTTATAATAACAGACATTGTGTATCTATTCACCAAAATTAGTTTTTAGAAGTTAAGCAGAAAAAATAAAGATGAAGCATTGGCTTGGATGCACACCTGCAAAAACATTTAAGTTTTAGGAAGAGGCGTCTACTTCCATGTGGAAACCAGGTGCATGCACGGATTGTGTAACTAATTCCACCTAGTGCACTCACTACGACAACATGAGATCATCAGGAGCAGGAGTAACAACAAAACACATTTACAAAAAACGTGGATTGCAAGATGGTAAATGCTCCGGATACAAAGCCTGTTATATAAAGTGAGTTTTATGTGGAATCCCTTTCAAGTCAGATAACAATACGTACAATGGACGGGCCTAAATAGTCACTGGAGTGAGTTGTGTCAAAATTAGTGTAGGCAATAAGTGTGGACAAACACATGTTCACAACACCCTCACTCTCAGTTATTGCACTCTGACAGATAACATATTGAATTTAAAGGTGCAGATGTTTTCATGGACTCCTTGATATTTAACCAAAATTATTTTCTGTTATTTTCAAGTCTTTCACATTATTTTGCACCATGTTTCTGTCTCACATGCTATTTCACATGCCCAGCAGGAAGTAAATCACAAGCCTCTTACGTCTGTCAAGATCATATGAAGGCCTGAGGCGCTGATTAGAGCTTGGTACAGCAGCTTTGAATCTAACTGCCTAGTGTTGTTGGTGGGGAGCTGGGTGTGAGGATGTCATAATGGCCTGACAGGTCAGGCTGTTTTATATGTAGCTCATTTAGATTCCCCCTCTGGAGGTAATGCAGCTCTGCCTGTCTGCTCCTGAGACCTGACTGACAGGTAAGTCCTTGAGGTGGCTGCCAACCCGTGGAGCAAAGGGCATAGTGACAGAAACAAAACAGTCTGCTTAGGTGGGAATTTACTCTAATGAGTGCTTAACCTTGACGACATTTGATCAAAAACTATAACCCCGTGCTTCAATTTACTTTAAAACTTAAAAGAATTAAATAAACTCCACATTACAACTGCCCAATACAGTATAATTGACATTACATTTTTAAAGTCCAATAAAAACACAGAAAATGATGCCATAAATAATGGTGAGAAGATTTTGACATTTAACAATTGAAAATAGTTCACACTTATAACAAATCAATGTTGTTTAGCATTGTAACTTAATTTTGGCAAATCAAGATCATAAATGTAAAGACTGCTATGTATGTGCATTTTAGCTTAAAATACTATTACAATGATTTTTCCTCTGTTTGTTTAACCAATTATTACTTTTTGGGCGTTGTGGATACACCTTTGTGCCTACACCAAACAAATTATAGATTAACTTTAAGGAATAGAAAATTTTCATGGTTTACATGGTGTTCCCCATCTGTCGGTCACTACGACTTATGTTGGTGAGGACTATGGGAAGCTCCACTAGGAGCACTCTACTCCCTCCACACGCTTTCAAAATGCCAATCAGTGAACACGCTGATGGTCACATGATCACGTTTTCCCGCATACAGTGGATGCAGGCGTGATGCTCTTCCTGTTTTCCTGTCCTCCTATCCCGTGCTTCCCAGAAGTGCATCGTAAACTGACCCAAACTTGGAAGGCACCTCTCAGAGGGAAGAGGGGAAATTTACCAACTTGATGGCGCGGTAGCTAGAGGGTATGAAGCAATTCCTCAGGTAGAGCAGATGCTGGCGGTGCATTTATGCCCGGGTAACCCTGCCCCCTAGCGCGAACAGCCGAGGCCTCCATCCCGCCAGTTAAGCCTGTCATTGGACCTGACATTGAGGGCTTATGGTGCTGCGAGTCTAGCAGCATCTGCCCTGCATGCCATAGCAGCCTTTCAGGTGTTCCAGGCCAAGGCCCTGAAAGATATGCAGGAGTGGAATTGTGACCCAGGTCTGACAGAGGATCTGAGAGCGGCTACCGACTTCACAATCAAGGCGACGAAAGTTGCCGCTAGGTTGCTTGGCCACACAATGTCTACATTAGTAGTCCACAGCCCCCATCTTTAGTTTACCCAGGCTGAGATGCTCCCACACGATCGGAATCGTTTCCTCAATGCACCTGTGATCCCATATGTCCTCTTCAGCATCGCCGTAGAGGACATTGCGGGTCTCTACGATCAGGAAGCAGGCGAAGGGTCTGGGAGAATTCATGACACCGCGGAGGAAGAGACGTGTCAAGTCTACGCCCACATCACCAACACCGGAGAAAACCTCCTCAGTTCTCCCCTAATCATCAGCCCCCACATAATAGACGTTGACCAAGAGCGGCTACGAGGAGTCGACGGAGGAGCAGTCCTGGTCAGGGGCCCTACCAACATCATCAGGGGAAGATGTCCCATTGCAAGCGGCCCAAGGACAGGCCGCCCAGGGAGTCCAGCTGCAGTGCGGGCTTTGCCACCAGACCGCCTCCACTTGGAGGGAGGGGGTGCCACCACCATCAGGCAACGGGCCCACAGGTCACATCTGAGTATCATTAAAATGCTAAGCCAGGAGGCTTATATTGCACATCCGAATGCAGCTCTCGTTTTTGAGACACATTCAAGGGCGTGGCGTCTGATGCAGTGCAGGCCAGATGGCTCTCAGCCTCCGTGTCGGAGTCATCTTTGAGTGAGACCTCCTCAATTGGAACTGGATGCTGCTCCGAGATAGAGCCTAAACGGCCAGGTATGTCTCTACCTAGGCTCCCTGCTGACCCCACCACTAAGTCCGCTAGTTCGCGACCCCACTTTGGAACCATTGGCGAAATATGTATAGCGCCTTTAGTAAAGATAGGAAACTTGGTGGGAGCTTTCCCTTATGTCCTTTGGCTTATACACACTTTCCAGCGCGGCTGTCAACTGCAGTTGTGGTCAAGCTGCCCAGGTTCAACGGAGTCTTTTGTCCTTTGTCTCAACCACAGAGGCCCTGTGTCTGCGTGAGGAGATCAGTTCCCATATGCAAGGTGCAATCGAGCCAGTCCCTCCTGCCGACATGGAAACAGCCCATACTTTCTAGCTCCCTAATGCAGAGGCGGGCTGCATCCAATCCTCTTTGGAAGGCTTGTCTCCTGAGACTTTCCTCAGGATAGTGTCTCCAGACGCATGGTCCATTTAGTTCATCCAGAGGATTGGGTAGCATCTGAAGGATGCTTACTTATTGTATAAGTATACTCCCTCAGCACAGACCCCTTCGGTTGCCCCATTGAACTCGTGGTAACCTTCCTCCAAGAGGGTCTGGCTCAGGAACTGTCTTCATCCACCCTGAAGGTTTACATCGTCGCAATTTCTGCCTATAAACTTCCAGTTGAAGGCAACATGTTGGGACACCATGAGTCCCTATTCGGGGAATGGGCTGTTGTTATCTTTTTCAGTTGGTCTGTGGATATGTTAAGGCTTGCACTTCTTGTCCATATTTACATGATTAATTAACATGTTTCCATCTAAATCATTTATGTGTTGAGTAGACTAAGTTAACTAAGTTAATAGCTCTTGCTATTATGGGCTGTGATCTGATCTACAAAGTGCAAGTGCTCTTTGGTTCAGAGTTTGAACTCTACACCTGGTTATGTTACCCTTCCTTGCTTCTCACTCTATCTCTAAGTTAGCTTTCTCAATTAGCAAAAATACAATACAATTAAGCATTATACAATGCAAAAATATCTGTTATTGAAATGTTCTTAAATTACTATGATTAAATTTATGGAAATGCCATCCATCCATCTATTTTTATGTCGGCTTTCTTCCCTTTTGGGGTCGCCACAGCAGAATGAACCGCCAACTCTTCTGGCATATGTTTTACGTGGCGGATGCCCTTCCAGCCGCAATTTATGGAAATGCCCATACTAAAATAGAGAAGAAAACTATATCCTGACAGTACTTTTGGCTTCAACAAGGTTTTTTTAGTATTCTTCCAATTGACGTGTCTCCACCAACCTCCACAGGTTTTTTAACTCAGTGTTTTCTTTATTTGCTATTTTCCCTCCTGAGCTCAGTGTCTTGACAACATTCTTGTGTTTGAAGACATCAAAGTAAAAGCAAAGGTTGTAAATAGTTGAATCTGATAAACTGATATATTTGTTCAACATTCTAGATTATCATCACATTTCATAATGTGCCCCTTTTATATCATATAATGAATATTTGACCATTCTATAGAATCACTACACCCTTAAAAATGTTCAAAAGGCAATATTTATAATAAACAATGTCTTTGAATCACTTCAAACTGTTGTGCTCAGCCAAATGGCAAAACAAGCTGTTTGCCTCATGTTCCTCCTATTGCCGAGTTTCCCCATATTGGCACACAGAAAATCCACCACATTACCGATGAATACATTCAAGTTTTGCTGAGCCAAAAACACTTTTTTGCCTGGGACATTCAAAAACACACTTTCTTTTCCTTATTTGTTCGATATGATTACACCGTGGATACACTTTTGTTTCAGTCAGTGCATATGCTCTTCATTGATATACATTAGCAAGTCATCTGATTGATTAGTGGGCAGTGCTATGGCCAATTGGTGTTGCTACAGCCATTGAGCTGTTTTGAGTTCCCCTAAAAAGAAAATACGATTACACAAACATGAATAAATAAAAACTACAAATACTAAAACATGCTAAAAAACATTTAAAAATGTTTTTGTCGAGTTAATTTTTTTTTATAGTTTGCTGAAAATGTTGTTCATGTCTTCTGAAGTTTCTTGTGCCATGTATTTTAGAATGACTTTGAACAAACCATAAAACTCACCTTCATCCTGAGAAATTTCTAAATCCTTTTCTGTGTTTACATTTATTTGAATAGAAATTACCAGCTTGAAATGAAGCATTGTGAGTTGTTGTCAAATGAAATGAGCAACGACCATGAAATGTTCCCAAAAAAGAACAAATGGAAGAATATCAATATTGTGCCTATGCAGCACCAAAGAAAAAAATATATAACTTCCAGCAAAGCCAGAGGCAGCTGATGATTTGATCCCTTTTTTCTCTGCACTAATTCTATTTTATTGTCATCCTAAAATCTAGCAGTGCAGTGGAATGGTGAAAATGAATCCACTAAGCAGACAAGAACAATTCCCTTCTTTCATCTTTTGATGGAATAAAAATGTGGTTGAATTTTTTGTGCCCTGGCAACCTGAAACAGCCCTCTTTATTTATAGGTTGTGTAACCAACCTTACAGACAAATCCGATATTGTGTATCAAACGGTTATAAACATAAAGAAATAATGAATTTCCAGAAGTTCAATCTATTTTCATAAGATGAGCCAGCAAAATGCATGTTGTCCTGACTCCATGTGCAGAGGTATTCATATGTCTAATTAAAAAGAAAAATGGTTAACACTCATTCACAACATCACTGTCTGGACAAGCAATTGATTGGAATATCACGTAAAACATTGATCGAGTAAGCCATTGATGGTTCACTTGTTATGAAGTCAAATAAGCAGAACCTCGGACAGACACAGGCTCCATTGATTAAGCATTATAAAAAGAACATATGCTTTTGTATTGACTGCTTTTTAAATGCATATCAGCAAGCAGTGAGTACGACAAATGATCAGGGTGTTCATTCTCTTCATTATTCATAAGCCATTCCAGGAAGAAGCTGCAACATAAAGTAAATACTGTAATGCACCTCCCTCCTATTCCAGCCCATGGGAAGCTTTTTAACAGAGGATTGTATTGGAGATGATGAAGATGATGTTTAAATCCCTTCAAGGCCTACAGTGACAATCTGGAAATGCTTATTCCAGCAATGAATTTATAGGAACCACATTAAACATTCACATTGTGCTGGTGCTGATAGTTGATGAATGAAAGCTTTAAGACTTGGCAGTCTGCACACATCTTTTTTTTTGTTTTTTTTTTAACTTTTTCATTGATCTCTTAAAAGCGCCATGTAATTTTAATCCAAAAATGTAATTTATCACTGCAGTCTTAGGATATTGAGTACCATTAAGTATGAGACAGTGATAACATAAAAAAGACCACAAGAATATGATTTTAGGGGACAACGGAGCTCAAAGACTACATAGTAAAATTTTGAGAGACCAAAAAATATTTGAATATATTATAAATAACCTCTATCATCATCTCTTTTTTTCACCACCATCTCCTCATACTTTATAATAAAATTGGCATTTTGTTTTGAAAAGACAGTCTTTTTTGTTCCTTTCACATTGTAAAACTGTCAGGGCACAAAACAGACAAGGACACAAGTGCATCAAGTTTAAACAGAGATTCTTTATTAAGTGATAAAGACAAGGATAAATAAGCAGACTTCAATGCCCAGCTGGCTGAGTCTCGTGGTGCTGCCGGGAGACATAGCCCTCGGGGTCTTCACCGGGTAGTAGATCGAAGAGCCAGGACAGGAGAGCAGAGCGTAGTTAGGAGCTGGCGGTAGGTCGGGTAGCCAGGGTTGAAGATCAGAGCACAGTCGGGAACAGGCAGGCGTAGCTTCTATCAGGGCAGGAGAGTTGAGCGTGGTCGAGGCGGTCCGAGTCGTCAACGGGCATTCAGGTTTGGCAGACAAACAACAGGCAGTGGGGACAGAGAAACAGACAGACAGGAAGCAGATAATAAAACAGAGCCAGGAGTCACAAAAAGCTTGCCTCAGCATGCTGTAAGTTCGCAGACGATCTGCCACTGACTATCTGAAACCAGGCGCTTAAATAGGGAGAAGAGTGATTTAGAATAGTTTTCAGGTGTGGTAGCCAGGGGGCGTGGCTACCAATCAAACTCAGGTGTAGTGGAAAACTACCGGGTGAGAGAGAGACATTGAGTAGGCTCATGACAAAAACAAACCAAAAACTTTACTTTAATACATTTTTCCTTCTCTATATAGAGAGGGACCATAAAGACTCACAAAAGAGTCAATTTAATTTAACAATTTAACAAGACCAGCAGGTAAATGTTGCTTGAATGAGAGTTTGGAGAGTGGTGTTAGCTGATGATTAGACGGCTGTGGAGACAATAATGTAGAATGAGTGCATTTAAATTGTAGTTGATGTAGAGATGTATTCTGGTGATTTATCTGTTCTGTTTCTGTGGATTTTTCAGGTTGATCCTGCATGTTCAAATGATCAGGACTCCGTTTTGAAGATTAACAAGAAGAGGTTTTAATGATCTGATACAAAGAGACCATTCAGCGCCGGGTGCTCTCTCCTTCACCAAAAGTGCATCAGAGAAAAGGACACCTTACAGAGTTTCATACAGATATTTATACAGCAGAGCTTAGTCCCTGTTTTTGAAACATTCTGTTCAGCATTCTGTTATATAGATATTTCTGATCCATTTCAGAGACCCTTCTGTAGTTACGTCACCCAAGTCATGTGATAGACATCTCACATTTTGTCAGTGTGCAGACCAATGATTGTAAAAAAATATGGATGCTATTGGGCAGAATTTAGTTTCATGGGAAAGACAGATAGACATGCAAGTGATTTAAAGGAGAAAAGGCGGGTGACATATTTTTCCTAGCTCCGCCTGGATATTCACGCTCATTATTCCCATTTATAAGACATACATTTATTAAAATGCAACTCAACAAAATTAGCACTTGTAAGCTATCAAGTATATTTATATTTTTCATAGCATGACTAGGTCTTAACTTACCCCTGAAAAAAAACTGTGCTCCTGGCACCTTCTTGGTTCCCTAAGGTTGGTTAGTACAGTTTAAAGCAGAATGGCTCTTTTTTAAAGCATACATATTCACTTTGTTCACTATATATATATATATATATATATATATATATATATATATATATATATATATATATATATATATACATTTTATAAAAAAAAGGTAAAAAAAAACATCCTGCAGCCATACTCAGGCGGTTAATTACAGCACTGTGGAATCAAGCAGCTGGTCTTGTGAGACACACCTGGTGCAGACAGTTTGCCACAAAACTGTGCTACATGGCGTAGATGCTGTTTCGTGGATGTTCTCACCACAGCATCCATATTTGCACATTTACTGTGTAGTTTGGAAGATGAAAACATCCTTTCCCTGCTGTGTTTCTGGCTAGTATGAACAAACGAGTCTGTTACTATTTCACTTCAAGCAGAGGCAACTTCCTCTTATTACAATATCAAACCCATCCTTCCGTCAGAACTTGAACTGTTTCCGAGACTACCTCAAGAAGTGGTTTTGGTAACAGTTCCTGAAAACAAAAGAATGTTTTTCACACATGCAGCAACAAACCAATACCAAGTGTTCTTGGAAATGGCATACAGACGCCAGTCTGAAAGTGCCCTTAGAGGGAAGCTGGCTCTGGTGAAAGTCTTATATGTGAAAGACACAGATATAAGTTGAAAATGTTTCATATGAATACTAATACTACATTATGAGTTATGTACACTGTAAAATGTATTTTTGCTCTTTAGTTATTAAAGCCCATTATTTTAAGTTAGCTTGACAAAGGGATTCATAAATAACATAACAACATAAATGTTAGTTTACAACAGAAAAACGGCAAACATAAAACTTTAGGTTGAAATGAATCAGCAATGTAAGTCAACATAACTTAAGAAGAAGTTGTGTTGGAGTTGGGACTGAAAGTGATGACGTCATCACGTCTATATCCGGACATTTGGCGGCTACCTGCGAACTTCCAACAAACGGCCCTTCCTGCCAAGTGAGTCAGTTTCAAGGGTGAGTAAAAGCGTTACTAGCTATAACATGATTGCAGTGTATAATGTGTAACACCTTTACGGTAACGCAAGACATTTTTGCAGCCTAGTGTATTTATTACAGTTGGCTTCAGCAGAATAACTAAAGCTAGCTAAGGTAAAAGCTCAAGCTAGCTATGCTTAGCTATTATTCTAAAAAGTAGGCTAGCCAAGAGTTAATGAAAAGCATTTAACAACTGCTCATTCTGCTTGGACTTAAAGTAGCTACCATCAAAATGTAGGCTAAAACGGTTACAAGACCAACTACACCAACTTTAGGGAGTTAGCTTTAGTTAATGTACTTGCGCACACGTTAATTTTCTCGCATTTGGCGTGCACGTCTCTCATGTAGTGATGTGTCATTCATGAACGATTCAACGGCACATGCACATTTTTCTGGTTTTCAGAGCGTAACGTGCTCATCATAAATGACAAGATAACGAAAGGAGCCGGACTCGGGAAAAGAATGAATCTTTTCTGTTTCCGTCTCAAACTGCATTTGGTTAATATTAGGGAGCGTCATGTGACAGAAGAACTAAAGGACCCGGTGGACTCGGGGAAAGAACGAATCTTGACGGTTTCCGGCTCATATTGTGTTGGTAAATATTAGGGAGCATCACGTGACAGAAGAACGAAAGGAGCTGGAGGACTAGGGGAAAGAACGAATCTTGTAGGTTTCCGGATCATATTGTGTTGGTAAATATTAGAGAGCGTCACGTGACAGAAGGCCCCGGGGCCGGACTGCACTCGTTACCATCAGAGAGAAGAAATGTGAGTAACGAATGAGACTTTAAGCTAAAGACAGATGAGAACTGAGCTGAATCAGACAAAAAGACCCAGGTAGGCTTAATTAAAATATGTTTTTTGTCTTCAAGCATTATAGTTTTGTCTTATTTGGAGTGTGATTCGGGTTTTATTAATATTTTACTAAAATTAATTAAATTAACGAAATGACTCAAAAAAAAAGATTTGTTAATTTTGCTGAACGGAACTCAAAGATCCGAGTCGGAGAAATGATCCGAACTTCCCATCTCTACTCTCATGCACAATTTAGTAAAATAATTTTAACTTGTTCTTCAAGGAGGGCCAGAGAGAAATTTAAAGTTACTGTATGCAGTTGCTATTGCTGAAATAGGATTTTGCAGAGACTCTGTAGTAACTCCACTGATAAGATTTAAGTTTCAGTTTTATTGGAATTTTTACTAATTGTAAATCTTTTCTTTTGGACTCCTTTTCCTGATTTTTCCAGTTTTGCCGTGATGAAAAGTTACCATTTTGTCAATTCACATTAAACTCACATTATAGAAGACACTAAATTTATTCATGTACAATAACCACTGTTTTAAATACTTTAGAACCCAAGCAAAATGTGGTTATAATAGATTTACATTTTTCTCAAGGATGTATGATCAAAACAGCTTTTTTAGTTGTTCCTGAATGAAGTGGACATGTAAACGTTGCACATTTTTCTGTGGGATTTGCAAGACAATTATTGAGCATTACATAAATGGTCACAGGCATTACTGAAGAAACTACCCACTGCCTTCCATATACACAGACTGTGCACAGTATATCCGATCTAAGAAGTCCCTGATCTGAGAGCTCATGGGCTCATAGAAGAAAATTCTAATTAACTTTTTGCCTTTCAGCTAAAATGTGCATTATGTGACTTTAAAGAGTCAGCTGGCCATCAGTGGAAATCATCAGTGAATTTTATGAAATTGGTGTTTTCATTGGTGAATTAAATAAGTATACAGTAAAAAAAATATACTAAGGCAGCACATTGGCAACACTGATTAAAGCACTGTAACTTTGGTAACAGATGCCTTACAAAGCCTAAGTCCACTATATTCAATATCAGAGCATTGGTGTCTAGGTTCAGAGCAAAAAAGGTTGTCCTATTTTAAGAAAACATTTGGTATCATTGATCCAAATGAATGCATTTTGGATTTACCATCAAAGAAGACATTTGTTTATATCGCAGTTCTAAAGACTCTGCAAGGGTTGTTATAATTATTGTCATTTGATGAGAATATTTCCAAGCTCAAGGAGAATTAAACAGTCTATCTTACTTTCATGGCATAACTGGTATTCCCCCTGACTTCTTACATGATCTTTTGGAAGGTATTGAATAACTTTATTGAAAAAAATACTTCACATTTAATTATTTGAATATTGCAATACAGGACTTCCCATAAAAGTTCTCTGATAAAGTGAACTGTCCACAGAAAATTTCAGACAAAGTACCTGGAAGTAATACTATTGGAGGTAATGGCCATGAGAATTGGTTTCTGTGTTATTTGGAGGCTAAAATAAGTGAACACAGAAACCTTTTGCTGAGTGTGTTTCCAGACCTAAAACTCAAACCAAAACACCACTTTCTGGAGCATTATGCTCATTTTATCTGCTGCTTTGGGACACTGGTTGATTTTTGGACAATACTTTTTGAAGCTAAACATAGGTTTTTCAAGAAAGTAGTTCATGATGCCAATAATTTGTAGTTGGCATACTACATGGACATGCCTGACCTGTTTAGGCCAACAGTGGAAGTGAAAAGTTGTCAAAGATTTCACTGGACATTCCTGCCACTTCAGTCAAGGAATTGATTGACTCTCAGCTGTGTGTCACTTGTAACTACTGCATTCATACATAGAAAAAAGTACACAAAGGAAATGTTTGTATCAATTGTAAGCACAAGTGGACTTCCTGATATTTGTAAGATTGTACATGTATTGCTTGTTGTCAACAATCCATTCTTTGTTGTTGAACCTGTTTCAGCTTGGTATGTAGAGTACCTCAGATGTTATGAAGTCTGCAAGAGAGATTCTGCACAACTGGTTATAGCTGAACTGGAGGAGCTCAACCACTACACCCCACTGTCAGCATACTTTGTGCAAGGCAGATTCCTAGTCTCACCGAGAGTAGTCCTTGTACATTAAGGTATTTTTGTGAATGTATATACTCTGTTTTAATGTTGGGTAACTAAATATTTTAACACAATTGTTATCTTTCATTCTTTTCTCAGCTGTAATGGATTAACCCTAGAGTTGGATCACTTGGTCAGACTTTCACAATAGCTTTAAGTTGGCATCACTGATGTCAGTATTGTTAGGAAATATTTTCAATATTAGGTTGGTTGTTAAATGTGCTAATAAAATTTTTACATTTTATGAACCATTTCTTGGGACTTAATGTACCATTTTGTATCGGACGTTTAAGATTGAAATAAAAAAAATTGCATCATGATGAAGTTAAACTAAATAATACATTAAATTAAATTAAGCTTACATGTTTTAGTCTAAACAACATATCTTCGATTTTAACTTAAAATAAAAATATTATTTGAGTGAACATAAAGAAAAAAGTCCATACAACTGACCACATTAATTATACTAAACTAAATATTTAACCTTAAAGAGCTTGTGATCAAAATCAACCTAAACTGAAAACTTAATTTGACTGAACTAACTACATTAATTAAGCTGAACTAGATTTATAAGTTAAGACAACTAGTAAAAGTTATTCAATTAATTAACAAATGCAAGTCAACTAAATTAAGAGAAGTGTTCACTCAACTGTAAATGTTTAATCAACATAACATTTCACTGTGTTCAAAGAACAAGTTTAGTTTTTTTTTTTACCTAACTTAAAAATTTAAGGCAGCCCTTTCACTTATATATTTAAGTTGAATCAATTAATTACATTTTACAGTGTATGTGCACAGCTGGCAGGCAAATATTTTTGTATCTTATCTTTCAAACCTTTTGGATATCATGGAATGAAAAGTCTTTTCTTAATCCCTTAAACATTTCATCAAATACCTATCAAAGTAAGCATCCTTTTATCAATCAAAGCAATATACATACATGGCTTTCCTTGCTGATGCAAATTGCCAACTGGAACAGACCCGCTTGAGTAGAGATGAAAGTGTGCCATTGTAATTTGCTGCCAAGCAATGTCAAAACACCATTCAGAGATGGCTTCAATGCTATATGCTGTCCCCATCACACCTATAACAGATGCAGCCATGTGAATAAATGCTGCAAGGATCTTAAAATGTCTGATTCTTTGCCTGCTGGATTTCTTAAAGCCATGCTGTAGCTGTATGCACGCTCTAAGCCAAATAAGGCGACTGGAATGACTTATAGATTTGAAAAGCGACTCCAAAACCATGTTCGAACCTCAAGAGAACCTTGTGGTTATCAGAAGCGTTTTCCTGCCGAAGCCATCAGCACTGTGTATTAGAGCATGTTTCTGAAGTTTATCATGCATGAGATATGAAATGTCTTCTGATCATCTTATGGACTGCACAAAAGGCTGCCTTCCCTTCAAAGATTGTGACAATTTAAAAAGGGTCTTTTTCTTGCTTTCTTTGTTCACTTCAGGTATGTATAACCACCTCTGCCTTTTCCTCTGTCTCTCTGTTCGTGGCTGATCTCTCTAGACACTCTGCTAACAAGAGTGGCTGTCTGTGAACCTCATTGAACCATTTATCTGAGCTTGCAAAGGTTTTGCAGGAAGAGGTGTGTTCAGCTATGATTCAAATTATTCGAATCACCTCTCAAATCACTCAGCACTCATTCCCACCTTTTATCGCTCCCCTCCATCACTTTATCCTGCTGTTTCTTGCTGTCAATCATCTGATTTTTTTACCTACTTTAAGATTCTCCTAATCTTCAAACCTCGTTGGAGACTTTTGAAACACTTTATAGACTTTGAAAATTTCTGTTGTAAGACGTTCAAACTAACATCACTAGATTGTTATCATGCTTTAAAAATTGGTTCCATTTGAAATCTTGCCGCTTTTGGTTCATTCCAATCGAATAGTATTATTCATTGAACTAAGTGGTTATGAGATCAATCCATGATGAGATGTAAATCTCAAACTAGAATAACTTGTCATCCTTTAAATACTAAATGCCATGGGCTACACCTGATGCCTGTGTGACAGGCAAATGGGTAATTTCTGTCTTGCAAGAGCAAAGATGTGAATTAGTCTTTGATTTTCACATGAGTTGTAGCAAGAATATGTAAACACGAGAAAGAGGAATGCATGAACAATTCGTCACCTTTTTCTTTTTAAATAATTTCACAATTAAACCTGATTTCTGTCATGGACTTCCTGTGACCACCCCATTTGTGCATCATAGAAATCTGAATTACATGATCAGGTATGGCTGCACTTGGTCACAAGATCAACTAAATTCAATAAATGATAGCTGTAAAATGATAATAGTGAAGTGTCACAAAAAATGAAGTTAAATTGGAGTTAGTTATGGGTATGGTTTTCATTAAGAAATAAACCTTTCCTGATGACAAATTAAATCATTAGTAAATTACAAAGTGCCTCATCTTGGCTGCAACACAAGAAAACACACACTTTTATAACTTTGACAGTAGTCATTCTGCAAATGTAGACCAAACAAAGAAAAACCCATCGCAACTGTCACAAACTACTGTACATTTTATTTCATCATATCATCTTGAGATTAGGGTGATTAAATAATTTCTGTTCACTGCTAACATAATCGACCAGGTAGCACTGAATGATTCTCACTAAATGACTAATAACAACATTTTGGAGTGGTTTGAAATCATTTTAAGTCCATCTTGTGGCAAAACGTGCTGTTAAACGAGATTATTGATAGTAGATTGTTGATGGATGGATGGATGAAAGGACGAACAGACTGTCTAAAGATAGTAAAGACAAGAGTGAAAAACACCACAGCAATGGAGAAATCTTCCTATCATAAGCTACATTGTGAAGTGAGTTTTGTGGATGCAACCTTGTGATTCTCTAGCTGAGACCTGATCTGAGTTAATGTGAAATCCAATCTCTAGTCAGTTGTGGTTGACCACTGCAGCCTTGGCTTCTCGTCTGACATTTGTTCTTAGATCAGATTAGTGAGGAAATGCACCCTCCCTCGAGAACTAATGGGGTTTTTATCTCTGTGGTAAAGTATGTGAAACCCACTGAACTGTCAATGCCACCCCTAACTTGTTATATGACCCCTTACTATCTTGAACCCACTTTCAGATTGGGGCAGAGGCCTGAAAATTGCCTCACAAAAGTTCTGATTAAGCTCAAAGAATCTGGCCATTGTCCTTGCTGTTGTAACCATGGTTACTTTTCTTAGCCATTCAAAATGGTCTGGATTATTACAGTGTATATATAATATGCTTTCTTTTCATCTCGCCCAAAAGAAGCCACCTTTTAATGAAAAATAATACTGTAATGATCTGTTCATTCAGCTCAAGCCATTTTTGTGCTAACGTTTTAATGAATGAGGAGAAACAGTATACTTTAAACTTATTGATTTAAGCTTTGCTCTCGAAATGATTATCAAAGAATGAGTCTACATTGTTAATATGTGAAATGCCTAAATTGATATAATGATATGTTTTCCAAAATGCTATTTTTATGTTAACAGACAAATAATGAATTTATGTTGGCGAATATGCCAGAAGGATTGATGAACAGGGCATGAGTTAGACCAACAGACAATGAACAGAAATGCCGATGAATAAACCGAAGTGTTCATGGATGAAATGACAGTAGACAAAATGAGCAACTGAGAACTATGGATGAACAGATGGCTGGTTGCATGAAACAGAGAGAGTTAAAAGTGCATTATGTTAGAAATCTAGAAGACTGGTATTTCAACCAAAATATAGTTTTTTATTTCTTTATTTTTTTAAGCTAAGTTACAGTCTAGAAATGAAAGTTATTCTAACATTTTTATTTTGGGCATGAATTTTTACCTCTTTCCTTTCTGTCAAATGAGTCCTCTTTCAGTCTTTACACATAGTTTATAAAGGAAGAGAAAAAAGTGAATCCACACCCCAAATTATTTTGACAAACAAATATAATGCAGCTTGTAACTGCTCCAGCTAAGACTAACTGGACCGCATTACCCACAATACCTTGTTTTGTTTGCTTAACCTGTTGAATAACTACTCAAGTTGAGTCTTTAAAATATATTGTTTGTCTGATTATTGGTTACAGGTTCATTGTCTTGTTTTGTTTTTTACCATGTGCTAAGTTTGTTGTCTGCTAGCCAACCACCTGTTAAGTATCATATCTAATTTTAACTTTTGGATTCGACTTTACTGTTTGTGTTTATTGCTTGAATACATTTATTGCTTCTTTTTATTTAGATATCCCCAACATAGTAACTTAAGATTAGAAATAATGGGACAGATAACAAGACAGTCACATGATCGTAAATAAATAAAATATATTTAAACATAAATCACGTTCCAAAATCAACAAAGTATTAGATTTGATTGATTTTGTAATAAAAAGTATGCTAATTGTTGTTAAATCCATGTGAAAAGACGGTTTAACTGAGAGGACAATATTTATGTAAAAAAGACAAACCTTTGAATGAATTCTGAATTGTAAACTTTTATTTTGGCAAATGCATCATGCATTCTCAGATTTCAATCAAGAGAAAGAAAGAAAAAAGAATAGAGCACGTGTCACTCAAGTTAATGCAAGGAAAAAAACATTTTCAGAGTGATAATTGAACATTTTCACACTTAATATAGCACACTGATGTGAAATCTTTCTCTACTTTTCTAACTCTCACTGGACTCTGTTTTAACAATCCATTGTTTCCTTTCTGAGATTTGCGGTCGGTCTCTCTACATTTGTCATTGATTTAGCTCTCTTTGTTATTGAATCCACAAATAATCATTACAGACAACATTTAAACACATCTGTTTTACCCTTTTTAAATAATGCAAACTAATCAAAGATGTCTCACGCCTTCAAAAACAAGTCAATCATGAAGAGAGTTGAATGGCTAGAGAGAGAGCGAGAGAGAGAAGGTGGTATCGATAATTGTGTAGTCAAATAAAATATATGCATCATCAAATTCACATTTGAGAGATGTCTAGTAATCAGATTAATGATTTTAAAAGTTTTAAATGTCTGACAATAAAACTCTCAAACTCAGATATGAAACCACAGACTTGATCATAATTGATCACAGTTTCATAGTTGATCACAAAACACAATTTCTCAGAATGTACCTTCATGCAACTCTACTCTATCTTCCTTTACTTCATTTTTGTCAATTGCATAAAAAAGGTTAAGGGGTTGTTCGATCAAAACACTTTGGTTTCAGTAGCTTCACTGTTTACTTGACTTGCCTTCATTTTTTATTACAAAACTATTAAGAGGTTAGGGATGTTGAAATATATTTCATCTTTTGTTTGTTTCATTTAAGTAATCTACATGTGCTATAACCATGTGCTCCACTAAAAAGTCTATTTCAATCGCAAGCTCAACAGGTTGTTATTCATACACTATACAATATTTAAATGGAGAATGAATTTTGCAGAAAAAAAATACTTTGAAGCTGGCTTTTGTACAAATTACTTTTACAACTTATTAATGTGCAGATGTGCAGTTTCAAAATATGGATAAAACCTTAATCATGAAAGTGACCAATTTCGTAAAATGAACAGGGCATTTGTCCTTTATTTTACAGCATTGTTCAATAACTTTTTTTTTCCAAAGAGTCTTCCAATGATCAAGATTAAGATTATAGACACAATATCAGACATTTCAGACATTTTTTTCATTTTTTTTGTTAGCTACACATAATTAATTACAATTAAATGTTTCAACTCATGTAGAAATTTTTAATCTAAGGGTTACTATCAGAGCATCTGAGCTTTAGAATGAACACGAAGAGAAAATTTGATGAACTTTATAGACTCTAGGAGTGATCATTGGAAAAAAAAACAAGACTGATTGAGCAGATTATCAAGAACACACACCCTCTTTCTTTTTCTCAGAGTTTCCAAATCAGGGTGAAGATGCTTTGGGAGGAGAGGGCAGCTTGTCTTCGGTCTCCCCTGTTTAAAATAAATAAAGTTTCATCTCTTACCTGCATCTAAAACTACCTGGAACGAATCCAGTGAACTCTCCTTAGCATCCGAGGCAGCATGGGCTTACCTAATCACCACAGAGACACTGTTTAATAGATGGCAATATGGGAAATGTGAAGAGTGCAGGGATTTGTCAACGCGCTGCTTGTTTTGCTCCCGGCTGATCCTTAAGGTGTTGCTTTCAGAAAGTTGATGATCTGTGAGGAGGTGTGAGAAGAAAAGAGTAACAGAACCTTTCATCCTGGAGAACATCAGAAGAGAATCCTAATGGATTAAAATGTTGCCGTTAATGAGGCTTGACCTCATGGTGTACAGTTAACTGAGGTCAGGCAATGAATAACACTATTCATCCGTGGTATAAAGTTTAACTCTGGAGTTCCTGGTTATTCACACAATCAGAAGATCAATCTAGGTCATATGTAATCTACAGCAGATAATGCTCACTTTGAGTATATTATATAAGACTCAACTTGTTTCTATATTGGCTTTTAAAATAAGCTGCAATGGATTTGTCCTCCCTGTTGTAAAGTATTTACTGCTCACTAAGGAGGAGCCTTCTCAAATGAGAAACACAGGGAGGAACTTGACGGTCTTTAGATTGCTATGGGAGGATGATAAAGGTATGTATTCAATAATGTTTTGAACTGTTACCTTCACCATCATACTGGTACATTTAACCTGCAGTGTTCAAATCAAACTGTGGATCATTGTAATGGAAAATTGATCCATGTGAGTGGATATATAAATGTCAAGAAACCAGAGTGATCCATATTTGCATTAATTTATCAGTGATTGGGGGTTGGACATGGATTGTTATCAGAAGGGAGATTATGAAGATTTTATTCTTCAAGGAGATCAAATTCACCAGTGCCCTGGAAAAAAGCCATGCTGCAGTGTTCATAATCCTACCTTAAATAAATGTTGAGCTTCTTGGAATTAGGGAAGTATATAAAACTCTTTTTCTTCAAATAAGTGTTTGAAATTGAAAGTCTATGGACGCTGTAAATAAAAACTGGATTTAGATTTTTAATTTACTGTTTAAATTTCACAAATAAATACATGCAACATAAAGTCAATCTGCTCAAACTGTTCTCAGAACATTACTGTTAGAGTTGTTGTGTTCTGCAAAATTATGTCATTTTTAATGCAAAATGATGCCATCCATGTTACAAGAAAGTGCAACACAGTGGTTCATAGTCTTGTAAAAACACGACAGTGTTACTGTAACATAACTACTGAAATATAATATTTGTAGTTTCACCTCTAATTAACAGCAACATAAATAGCAAGTCTCTAAAAATACTTAATACAAAAACTCACATTTAGATTTTTGAGTGTTAGCATCGATGAATAAAATGAACAAAACAAACTCGCCTCTAAACCAATATCCCCTTATATAGCTTAAGTTTTTTATCTGCAAACTAAGATATGCCCAACCAGTGCTAACACACTAATAAATCAAAATCTAATTTGTCTTATTCATTAGCATAGAGCATTCTCTTCAAGGGTTTTTTCTGTCTTTTAATGGTATTGTGTAAAATTAGTAAAAAATACAATTTGACACTGAGCAATGTAGTCTTTTTAGAATATTTTCTACTATTTTATGCCCTCCTTCACAGATTGGAAAGCCTATGCTCAACCTTTCTTCTCTTTCCTCTCTAAAACATCCTTTTTTATGGCTAATCATGTCACAGTAAATTAAATCAATTACCAGATGCCGGCAAAATTCCAAGCTTTTCACCATTTTGTAACCTCTCCACCAATGTTTATGGAGATTTGTTGCAGGTATCCCATTTTAAATGAGCACATTTAGTAGTTAGCAGATTTCTTTTGTGTCTGTTCTGTATGCTCCATTGTGCATTAAATATTAGACCATGCAATTTTAAAGCCTTTCAGTTCTCAGCCTTTCTACTGAAAAAAGCACCAACATTGTTGGTGTCTGGAAATGGCTGTTTAGTGATTTTCTTTATAAGTTTCAGTTTCTAAAGAGAAATTTAAGAGAGTCGTCATTTACCAACAGATAGAAACCGATATGAGTATTTAGACATAATAGGTCAGATAGCAAGATACTAGATATGTATCGGATTTAGAATGGTCAAAATCAATTGCAAAAAAAAACACTTTATATCTTCTATGTAACCTCAATACCATGAGAAACACACAATGTAAATTCATTATGTAGAACTGTTGTCATGCATCCAGTTAGAGAAATAATTTATTAGCCTGCACGGGAATACTTTGTGGTAATACAGTTTCAAGCAACACCCCCCAAAAAGATGGTCCTAAAAAAATAAACGCAAAAGGTTATATCATTAGTCAACTTAACAAAGCTGTTAAACAATTCGATTGGACAAGCTTGTAAAAGTTATTTGCAGTGTCATAAATGTAGGACTCACCAATCAAAGCCTCTTGAAATGGAAATTCCCACTCTCGATTGCCTGCCACATGAGCATCCATGTATACATAGTTGGCATTTTCTTTGCCTGACTCCATTAGCGAAGGCTGTATATCTTCTACTCCATATTGACTTTCTTTCATCTTCTGGAGGAAACTCTATAGCTGTAGATTACAGACTGACCCTAAGGCTCTCTCCTCAAGACGAAGGAGAAACGTGTGCCAGCTCAAGGCATAAACGTGCACGCATACCCAAAAAGCCGATAACACAATGAAAAATGTCAATGCTTATAGTCTGAAAGTGTCCAACACATTCACCCAAGCATATGTTTCCTCACCCACTCAACACCCTCCCCCTTTTCTTTCCCACAAACACACTCAATTACTCTCGTGTGCATGATCACAAAAATGAGTCCCTACTCTCTAGAGACAAGCGGTTTATCAGCTTATCATTGCTGACTGACGTAGCTCACATTTATTCTTTCTTTCTCCTTATAGTACAGCACATACTCATTGTCCTTCCTTTGAAAGACAAGCCTCCACTAAACATCTGCTTCACAGTGAGCCTCACAAGTGAGCTAAACCCATGTCTCCAGCATCATTAACAAGCACACGTCCAGAAGGGAAAAACGTGAGAAATGGTTTTCATCCTGTTTTCATTTTATAGTTCTGGATACAAAAATGTGACGTGCCTAATGTTTTCTGTATGATTTGGCGCTACCTGGTCTCTATGTCCTGATACCTGATGCCAGATGAAACTCTGCTATGCAGGTGGAAGGGGAAGTGGAACGGATCGATGCACTTGTTAAAGATTGTAGATAATGAAAATATGGAAAAATATATTCTCTGCCATGAATCTTTGATGAGAAGAAAGGCCATGGATGCAAAAAGACCCAAAAGACAAAAATGTAGAAATAGTACACTGGATAAATAATTGAATGAGTATCCTCATTGATTTGTCAGTCTTATTTATTTTTCATTGTCCTCAGCTCACTTAAAAGGATAAAATCTAAAAACACTAGATGAAGGTCATGGTATATGTCATATTTTGTGTGTGTGTGTGTGGGTTATTTAATGCAAGAAGCCACTGGACTTTGGTCATATCCAAAAATGTAGATTTTTTTTTCGTTGTTTGCTTTCATGTTTTTAATGTAAAAAAATCAGTCAGTGCAACCTCGTGCACCAGCAGAGACAGACTTACAAAAAGACAAAGGCACCAGTGAGCTGCCACCCATTACTTCTGTAAGACTGTTTAAATTATAATAAGCTTTATTGATAATGGGATAATATTTGGCGCACAACATTTTAGCATTTCAAGCTCTAAAACCCTTTATTTCTTACCCTTTAAAGGCGCTAAACTGAAGCTTTTATTCTGAAATTTTCTAGTCTTTTATTGAGAGGTCACACAATATTATTCTTAAAATTTAGCAAATGTATTGTTTTAACCTGAACAATTACAAAAATGTTACACATTCCAATAATATGTCCCTTAAAGTGTAAAAAAATGTTGGTTATTACATTAATTGATTAAAGTCTGCCACATTACTAACACTATATGAAGGAAAGCTAGCTCCGCTAGCTTGTTTTATTGATTTTTTTGATGGTTGAAATGGACTGAAAATGCATACCCTTCTTTCTGCACTTTAGGATTTAACATTACTTAATGTGAAATTTTGTGTGCCAGTGAGAAACATCTGGACCATGCATGATTTTTCTGCAGACATTTTATGGAATTTATGGCAATGTCTAACTACCACATTATGGACCAAATCATACAGTAACATCCATCATCATGTCGGCTTTCTTCCCTTTTGGGGTCGCCACAGCAGAATGAACCACCAACTCTCTGGCATATGTTTTATGCCGCGGATGCCCTTCCAGCCACAACCCATTGCTGGGAAACATTCACACAAACACTCATTCAGTCTCATACTCTATAGACAGCTGTTTGTTCTCAATTTTCTTATCCCGCATGTCTTTGGACTTGTGGGGAAACCGGAGCACCCAGAGTAAACTCATGCAATCACAGGGAGAACATGCAAACTCCAGACAGAAATGCCAACCGACCCAGCCGAGGCTCGAAAAAGCGACCTTCTTGCTGTGAGACGCCCGTGTTACCCACTACGCCACGGTGACGCTCCATACGGTAACATTCATTCATCTTCATGTCGGCTTTCTTCCCTTTCGGGGTCACCACAGCGGAATGAACCGCCAACTCTCTGGCATATGTTTTATGCAGCGGATGCCCTTCCAGCCACAACCCATCGCTGGGAAACATTCACACACACATTCACACTTTAACTATGGGCAATCGTTCTTACTCAATTCACTTATACCGCATGTCTTTGGACTTGTGGGGAAACCGGAGCACCCGGAGAAAACCCACGTGATCACGGGGAGAACATGCAAACTCCACACAGAAATGCCACCTGCCCCAGCCGAGCCTAGAACCAGCGACCTTCTTGCTGTGAGACCGTGCTACCCACTGCGCCACCGTGACGCTCCATACGGTAACATATGTAAAGTAATGTTTTTTAAACATTTAAACAATTTTTTTTACTAATTAAACAATTAAAAAGTATGTAAGAGTTTACTTGTTGTAAGAACTCACTAATCTTGAAGCAGGATGAGAATTGTTTAATCGATTTCACAGATAAAACTGTTTCACTTGCTCTTTAATAAGCACATGGTTGACCCTTTGCAAGTCACTGAACTGCCTCATGCATGAAATGCTTTCCATTAAAGAAGGGACATTAATTGACTATATATGGATACAACTGAAAGATAAAATAAAAACAGAATAAACATGGTCTAGAGTTCTGGGGTATGTTTGATTCATAAATCTAAAGATGTTCCTACTTAATTTTTTTGTAAGAATTTTTTTTGAGCATGAACATTCTGAAGTAAGCTAACTCACTAAGAATAATACATACTTTTGTTTTTTAAAAAGGCCATTGGACCTGAATCATTAACAAACCCTCTCTAATGTAAAAGTTATTGCATTTCTTGTAAATATCAAATTAAAAACATTCAAGTAGACTTTCTCTGAGAAAACATGTTGATTTGACTTTTTTACTTATTTCTTCAATCATGATTTTATTGTATTCTTCTTTGTTACCACTAAAAACCAGCAAAACATGCAAAAAAAAAGCAACGAATCATTCAACTTAAGTTATATATATAATAAATCAGAAATTCTAAATTGTTTTATATTCTGTTTAACCATTGAAGAAATGAAGAGATGAAATAAACTTGAGAGGGCTTTTATGTCAGTATTAAATGTTATTGATTAAAACATAAAAACAAGTTATGGCTGCATTAGCCTCAGCCCTTATTTTCTGAAATTAAATTAAGTTATCGCTGGCGTGACAACATAACTTATCTTCAGAATTTAAAATGTTCCGGTAGCAAGAAAGTAGCAAAAAAGTAGCACTTTTGTTAAGTGATGATAGAAATGCAATTTTAGTCAAGAGTGCATAATACATTTTAGCTATTCTTATTATAATTTATGTGGTTGATACATTTACTAAAAATAAATATCTTGCCATCCAACTTAGCTATGAAAGCTTGTTCTTTATAACACTGAGAGATCTATTCTGCAATGTTGAAATCAAGCAAAAACACTAAACACACACCCAAACAACCTGATTTAAATCCTTTCAAACTATGATAAAAGTATTGCATTAATTAACACATCTGCCAACCTTTCACCGGTGAATCTTAGAGCCTGTGTAAACACATCATCCCTGTGATCAAATGCTGGAATAATGGCAGTTTTCTCACCTCTGTTGTCTTACTTGTGTTTATATTGTTTCCGAGGGAAGTGTTTACAATTTCTTATAAATAGCACTCTCAGTAAAGCAGATGGCATTCTATAGTTATTCCTAAATGACTTGATTCACCTCAATAAATGCACATTGGAAATTTACTATTTCAGAGAATTCTTTTGGCATGATGAAGTTGTTTTTAGCTTGCAAGATTTAGTTACATTAACTTGTTATGCAGAATTGACATTTTGGTAGTTTGAGCAAGCCACCTCGATTACAATAATTTTAGTTAAACTAGTAAATTAGATGCATAGTACTTCAGAATCAGAGCTCATCATTCCTATAAATGTTTGCACCCAGATCTCTATGGGGACAGGAGAGGAGATTTTCCATAAGAATACTCCTGTTTTAAGACTTTCATTAACATTATGCAGACCAGTTGATGCTTTTGCACAGAGGCACGATGCAGACACGCAAATTCTTGCACGGAGGCGTTAAAAATGTCTGCTGCTTCGTCAAGATAACCTTTACATCAAACAGAGCTACAGCTGAAACTCCCAGAGAGAGAATTTTGCATTCTACCGAATGCAAATGTATCATGAAACATCCTACACATGGCATGAAAATCATAAATTAAGCTGATATCTGTGCATAATTAATCTCAAAGATGGTAAGCTCTTAAAGTTCAGCTCGCAGAATATACTTCTTACTATAGCAGAGTCCGTTTCTATATAATAAATGCTTATAATCAGTGTCTCAGACTGACTGAACGAGGACAGAATCAAGCTGTGTTTCTGAAAGCCAACACAGTACGTGAATAAAACAAGAACTGTATGCCTGAGAAAGTTTGTGTTGGCATCACAATGAGAGTGCAGTATGTGATTTGAAATATGCAATGATCTTTTCATCAAGAATAGTCACATGACTGATCTCACAGGATTAGCAGAGCATTTACATCATGGCTCTTCTGACACTTTGAGAGAATGGAAGTCCCCCTGAGTCGTGAGGTCAAAGAGAGCGGGAAACTGTCAGAAACATCCAAGTCGATTCCACCTAAGCAATCAGCTTCAACCTAAAATATTTATAAGATCTTGTCAGAATATTACAAAAGCACATTAACTTGTGCCATTGAGCACAACCACAAAAAGCACATTGTTGAAGAACACAAAGTATGCTTGCGCAGAAACATTTATTCCAATGAAGACATATTAAATCCAGCTTCTACTTCATTTAGTGTGATGGAACTTCAAAGTGTCTACAAATGTCTACTTCATTTGTAGAACTAAAAATAAAATGCATATCTGTATTTGTACTTGAAACTGACTGCCTTATTTATTCAAAGTGAACTTGGGAGGAAACTATTAATTATGTTTGAGTAAATGTACTAATACATATTAAGTAAGTTTAATATCTCAATTCAAGTTAATCTACTTTAATGCCAAATGATGCTACATCAAATTATAGTAAGCTTATTATGTCAAGTTAATGTAACTTAATATCCAATTTTAAGTAATGCTGAATAAGAAATCGAAGTGCTATAGATTTCCTAATCTCTTCAAAGCAAAATGAACTTGCTGCTTGTACTGCTGACAAAAAGGAAAAAAGATACTTTTTATAGAGTTTAATTTAAAATGAATAGGCATTTAAGGACAATGCATGGAAAAAGAACAATTGCGTAGACGCAACGCAATTCCTTAATTTAAAGAGCATGGGGACCTTGATTAGTGTGAATAACTGCCCCTTAAAATAAAATAACACCACTTTTTAAGAAAATATTGCTAATACGAAAAACACAGCTTAAGCTTTTTCACATTGGCACACAGACAAGAAGACAATTGATTATAATGCAAAACGCTCTGTTTGTTGGACGAAACGCCTCGAAATTCAGAAGCTGAAGTGATTCAATCATTGACGGAAAAAGGTCATAGGAGGAAACTAAGGGATTCATTCAACTTTACAGGTGAAATCAATCAAGGTGAATAACAGTTTAACAATGAGTGCAGGAAGAGATTAGGGAGGATGACTCGTAAAAAGTTTACCCACAGGAAGACCAAATATGGGTAACATAACATTGAGGAATCACTTAAGAGATTGAAACCAAACTATAAATGTACACTGAAAATGTACACTGAACTAAACTTGAGTCAGGAAGACCAGAAACTATAAGGCATCAAACAAAACAATTATAACATGCAGAACCTGACAAGCATAAGTTACCCCCAAACCAAAAACAAAGCAGTCTTAAACATTTAACAAGTAATCAAATTTTACAGAGCTGAAGTGCAGAATAACTACATTTAGATGTTTGTTTCCATTATTACTAGTAAATAGTCTTACTTGTTCACTTATTTTTCTTAATCAGTGGTTGCTCAAACCTTGTGCTTCAGTAAGGTTTGGATATAACTCATATATGATAAAAATCTCAAATATTAAAGCATTAAAGACACAAACAAAATAGAATTTTTCTAACAAAGTATACTATTTGATTTTACAGTCTATTGTATCAAATGGTTGGGCAGGTTACCAACTCACCTACAGTTTGCTCTGCTCACCATACACAATCCCATACACACATAAATGTGTATAATTGTCACTGAAATCATCCAGAGGAAACTCAATTATGAAGCACAGGTGAATCATGCAAGCCTAAATCATGCTGTGACCTGAACCTGAAACCTAATTAGAGAACCCAACAGTCACAAATCCAATCACTTCTAAAACACACCAATCTTCAACACACAGTGAACTTGAGCAGTCTGTTGTCATATATAGATGCTTTCTTAAATTACAACTGATTTAGTCAATTGGTGACATTTCTTCTTATACCAGCATTTACTGGCAAGGGCTAAAGAGCAACAGTCTGTCCAGTGAAACCTTGACCCTTTGCTTCCAAAGCAGCCAGTAATACATCAATGCCATAGCTTGGGGAAAGGGTGTAACACAATCTATCTCTTGCCATCACACAATATCACACTAGAAGTATACTTACAGAATGAATAGAGATGTTACATTGTGTGCTAGTATTGAAAGTCTTGTTTTGTATTGTGCTTAGATCATGTTCATCTTCAACCCTTAGACACTGTATTGAAAATAGAGTTCTCTCCTACTCTGCTTTAATGATGTGAAGAGATCTTTCAGAAAGCCAGCTCTGAAACAATCACAGTTCCCCTTAGTGTTTATTGATTGTTCTTTTTACTCCAGAATTTATTGTTGTCTCAGGCGGTACAAATAAAAGGCATCTTTTTAAATATACTGCCTATCAAATTAGCACTTTGTGATTGGATTTTTATGATTATTGAATCTTAAAGGATTTTTATAATTCCTTCTAATTACTGTATTGTAAGAGTTTCCATCTTTATATATCTGTGAAAGCTGTGCTACTTTTCAAAGAGTCATATTGTAGGATAAAAATACAAATATTAACTTTGACAGTAAACATTAACCAGGAATTGACCTGCTCTTCTTTGAGCGAGCTGGTAAAACCAAACATCTCTTGTTGTGGAAAACTATGTGATCTTTTAAGTAATTGACAAACTTTTATTTAAGTAATATGTTGTACATACAGATACAGATGTAGAAAAACACAATACATTTTATTCTAACTCAAAGTTCCCAATAAATTACAATGGAGAGAAACACAAGTTTCTGGGACCAAACGGGTACCAAGGACAGTTAAAAGGATTAATTTTACATAATTTCAAAATAACAAAAGGGGACAATTAATACTGTCCATCCAACCTCGATAAAAAAACCCAAACCAAGGAGAGTAACCAAACATCAGTTGGATGTTTTCAAGAAAACAAAAAGCAGAATTAATTTTTAATTTTGCTGTGGTCGATAAACAAGAAGAGTAATTGGCTCTATTCACACTGTCTCCATCTGGACAAAGGAAAAGAAAAAGGATATACGTATAGCAGGCTGCGATGATGGAGACAGGTGCAGGTGATAACCAATGTGGTAATGAGGAGAAAGTCAGGTGGGGATCAAAAAGAACTGTGACATTTTTGGTCACTATTTGTTTATAAAACAGAAGCCTTATTTAAAATTTTACTGATCTCTGTAAGCATTATGGATTTTGAAGATATGTGTTTTTTTGAATATCTAGTGAAAACCTGTTAATTGTCAAACTTCTAGAAGATATATGAATAGTGTACAACATAACTGATCCCTAACCTTACATGCATAACATCTGTTTAAAAGAGTTAAACTTAAATCTATTTTATTTGGTAATATACACAATGTGTCCAGTAAATGTAGGTACATAATGAATTTGATAATAATGTTAGCAAAATGCCATATCCACAGCAGTAAATTTGCACAACACAGACCAAATGATATTGTTTTCAGCCTATATTTAAAATATTACTTTTATCCTTTGGAACATTGTAAAAACTCAAAAGCTGTTTAACCAAAGCCTTATTGGAAGATTGGAATCTGCAAACTTTCCTTTCTCCTTTTCCTTCTCTTTTAGTTTCTCTGCTGTATTTTTTATTATTACTTTTGTATTAGTTTTTTGTTCACCTGTGGTTTGTGAAATACGTGTGAAAACTGATATAAAATGTACAGTGTTAAAACATCTGCCTTTTAGGAAATGAATTTGTGATTGGGGAGAGGGCCGGGTTCAGGCTTTTTTTGTTGGTGTAAATGATTTTCATGCCCGCAATTGACTGAAGGACATGGGAAAATGAGAAGGCAGATAATGGCAAAAAATAAAAGAGAGGAGAGATTGTTTGCAGCTCGGAGGTGATGCTTCATTTCTCTTCATTGACTCTAAATTACCACCAAGACCCATGGGATGCTTGTTTTGCCAGGTGCCCTTCAGTTTCTTCTGCAGAGCCTTGAGAAGTTAACTCCTTACTTTACTGGATGTGAAATCAGAGATCTGCTGCATGTCGTGGTTATGATGTGAGTAATAGCAGCATCAAGGCCAGGATGGAAATTGTGATTTATCTAATATATTTGACCCGGAAACGGTAAACATTACAGTATAATTTTATGAGATTTTTTTCATGACACTGCCTTGAACAAAAATTTGAAGCGTTGATACCTTAAGAAGCTACAGGTCCTATTTACTCTACCTGATCCTCACGAGGACTTTGTGAAGCTGCTTTGAAAGCAACTGCTAAAGAAGCGCTATATAAAAACTTGATTGATTGATTGAGGTTACATTGGAAGAAATTCTGGACAGTTTGCTGTACAAAATTGGTATATTTGGAAAATGAAAAAAAAAAACTATAGCTTTTATAGAACAAATTCTACACATTATTTATTTATTTATATATTGCCAAAATATGAAGAAATGTTAATTAAATACTTGAATACTTGAAGGTAACCCAAGTCAGTTTTTGGCTACTTAATCAAATATAATACTGTATGAATCAAAATTATTTGTAAACAAATTGCATTTTTTGCATATTGTAGTTTTTTTGGAAATCCTAATACATGATGTTTTGCACGCTTCAAATATATCTGAAAATAATGTTACACTAGTCTGTGTGCAATCATTATTTTGTAATAATTCATAATAAATGTGGAAAGTTCACCACACTACAGGCTACAGTGAGTACTGCTTGCTTCAGTTTGACACTGAGACCTTTCCTGTGGCAAAGCATGTACATAGCCTTGGTGTCACAGTGGGCCCGAGGGTCTTATGAACGCTGTTGTGAACTCATCCTTCATTCAAATCCTTAATATCAACAGGCTCCATAAATCTCTTTTGCTGGCTTCATCCTCCATATTAGTGCATGCTCTTGTTACTAGTCGGCTTGACTATTGTAGTGCACTACATTGTGGATTATCAGACAAGATTGTGCAAAGCTTCAACAAGTACAGAATGCAGCTGCCAAAGGGATTTTGTGTTTTTTGTGGGATATGTGTGTACTGCCAACTCAACTCACATAAGTCCAATACTTAAATACCTTTACTGTCCCCCAGTTAGACAATGAGTTGAGTTTAAAGTTTTACTACCAGGTGTTTAAATCACTGCATATTCTGGCACCTCCATATGTGCATGACCTCATTTCACCCTGTATACCCTTCCGCATGGTTCTCTCAGCTTTGTCGGTCTGGTTGGATTTCCCTCCTAAAACCATTCTAGGAGGAGAGCATTCTGCTCCACGGTAGTATATTTGGAACATTTCTATGCTTTCTAGTTTTAAATCCAACCTTAATACATTCCTCTTTAGGCAGGTATATAACATATAAGGGGTGGCATTTTTTTATTTCAGCAACTCTCCTAGTTTTTAATGAAGAATTCTTTCCTTTTAATATTTAATCTGTACTTTTGCTCACTATATTCCTTGTGACTTTATTGTGTATTTTATCTGCATCTTGTTTTAAACTTCACTGTAAACCTAGATAAGTTTAGCTTACTCAAAAAAACTGAATTATTTTCCACACTTGTTTATCAACTGTTTTGAGCATTAAGGGCTTTCATTTTAAGTATGCACAAATATTTTTTATTTTCAGTTTATTGTCCTTAAAATAATTGATTTGTCCTAAATGCAGACTAGCCCAACTCATTTATTTTGATAGGAACTAACTTATATAGCTTACTTGTACGCAACTATTATATCTAAACTACTATAGTGATCAATTCGTCCACCCCTCCAAGTGTAACCTTGCTGAGTAAAAGTGATCATGCAGCATCCTTATCATAACTAATAAAAGCAAAGATCAGACACATTTTATGACAATGCATTAACTATTAACATTGATAGTGTGCGATAAACAGCACATAAACAGTTTTTTAACAACAACTTGCTGATTACCCACAATGCAATGAAAATTTAGATTTCACAAACTTAAAAATATAAAAAGTTTGAACTACTCCACATTGTTAATTAATATATGCTTGTTGTAACGTTTTAAGTTAATACAAATCAAAATTCATTAGTTGCAACTTTTGGATTTACAGTGTTGTACAATGATCTTAAGAGTTTTGAAAGGTGCCTGAAAATACAAAATTAACAAAATTAACTCCATCCAGAGTAGGACCAAATACACTCTGAATGAGAACACTCAAATGAAGTTAAAATATCAATGAGGTTATCATCTAAACCATTGATTCTTCTTGCATGTAAAACTTATACTTATAAAACGTCTGTATTTCACTTTAATAAAAAACTGCTTAATAAAACCTTTTTTCATAATTCAAGTTAAAAAGCTCAGTGTTAAGTTAACTCTATTTAGAGTAGGGCCAAATAGACTCAGAACAGATTCGATTTACCACTTTAAATTTTAATGTGTACTTTAGCAACAACAACAACTACTGCTACTACATCTAATAACAACATTTGTTAAACTTGGTTATAGAAACTAGCATTTTTAGTATGTTTGTAATCTTCTCATACCTATTTACAGATGGTGTATTTCCTTTTTCTTCAGTCAAATCGGAGAAGCAGCCCTCATCTGTGGCATCTTAAATGCGTCTCTTTGATGTGATGTGTGTTTGATCTCCTCTAGGCTTTCCTGTTTGAATTGCACAATATTCAGTTTTGATTAGACGCAATACACCGGTTTTTATCAAGAGCGAAACAAGGTTTGAAAGGTCAGACAGTTGCATATTTATAAGTCAATCATTGTAATTCATTGCTTGGGTATTCATGTGTCTGAAACAGATGTCACCACAGGCTGTCAGGCAAACCCAACTTCTTTATTAGCTGAACCTACTGTGTTCTTCAGCTTTATTTTGAAGGTTGAATTAGTTCAGGGTAGGTTTTTTTGTTTTTTGTGTTTTTTTGCTGTATGACCAAGACAGTCATTGACTAACTGGCAAAGCAATATGTGACATTTTGATCCCAGTGGGTGAGAAATGGACACTATAAACAAAAGATAAGCATATAATAAAGACATAAAACAGGTATTTTGTGTATCAACAGATGGTATCCGCTTCATTTCCTCACTTTGTTTCTGCCATATTGGAGAGAATTGCTCTACAGCATGGAGTGGATGTCTCGTGGCATTTCTCCCACTCGGTGAAATCGCCCTCTTCTCAAGCTGCACAGCGGGAGATCACTAGGTCAGACCTGTTTTAATGAGACAACACAGACAGGTCTATATGCATGTGAAAAAAAAAGAGCGATAGAGCAGAAGTGTATTAGAAAGTCATGTTCTTGTCCTCACCGGTCTTTATTCTGGAAAGGATCAAACAAACATGTCCTTCAGATATTTACTCAGTCTGAGAAGGGTGTGTTTTCTCATGAAGTAAGAGAGTTGTCCCTTGATGTACCAGTTCTGGTTGTGATTCAATTTTACTGCCAATATCAATCTATGGCAATAAAGGCTGTGGTGATCGCTCTGTTCTCATAACAGACACATGGCAGATGAAAAATTTACAGTAAAATCAGGGTTGCTGGGGTTCCATCCATTGTTTGATGTATTGGTACAACTGTTAATTGTAAAAAAGCTTATGAATCAAGGAACTGGAAAGTTATAAATGTAAAAGAGCTGCCATTTTACAAACATGAACCAAGAATTAAAAATGTCTTCGTTTGTATGCCATTTTTGTTCACATTTTGCAAATGAAAATATATAATTTTACAAATAACAAACCCCTTGGTTGTGTTATTACTCCATACACTGTAACATAAATGGAAGTAGAAGCATTTCTACATTTATCCATTCAGCTGTCATTTATGCTTGTTCTTTAATGTGTATTTCTACATGGAAGATGCGAACATGTAAAGTTTTTTTTAAATATGTATGTGGCGAAGACTGCTTCTTATTTTTTATTATAGATTTATAAAAAGTGAAATTAATAGTGTTTTTTGCAGTTTTAGGTAAACTTGATTCCAATTAAGCTAGGAACATTATATTTTTAACATCTAAAACATGCTGGATATTGGATTAATGTTCTGAAATCTCACTTCTAGTGCATGAACTCTTGCATTTGATATTTTACAAGACATGAATTTTAGCAAATTCATGGTTCAGTAATAGATCGAATCAGTGGAACCCATTTATTTTACAATTTATGTAAAATTTTGTGCCTTTATATGTAAGACGCTATCCTTGGTCCTGAAATCGAGAGTGCCACTGAGGGTGAGAGGAGAGAGAGAGAGAGAGAGAGAGAGAGAGAGAGAGAGAATAGAGAGAGAGAGAGAGAGAAGAAGAGAGAGATAAGAGAGATGAGAGCGCTCGATCAAGAAATGAGAGAGGGAGCTGCTAGGCTCTCTCGCGCTCTCTTATTATCTTGCTCTCTAGTCGCATCTCGACTGATCGCTCTCTCTCTCTTTCTCTCTCTCTCTCTCTTCTTCGTTCTATTCTCTTTCTTTTTTTCGCTCTCTCTCTTTCTTTTTCTTCGTCCTTCTCTTCTTTCTCTCTCTCTCCGATCGCTCTGCGCTCTCTCGCTCGCTCTCTCTCGCTCTCTCTCTTTTCTCGCTCCTACTCTCTTCGCCTACGTCGCTCTCTAGCTCTCTACTCTCTCTCTCTCTTCTCTCTCCTCCTCTCGCTTCTCGATCTCTCGGCGGTCCTTACTTCGCAAGGATCCGGTGAAGCGCGCGCACATTTGCAGCTGCACCTCGTTAAAGCGGGAGTCAAAACGTTGTCGAAGGTTAACGACTACCCTCAAACGGGTTTTAACGGACGGAGATAAAACAGAACGGCGAAGCGGACTACTTTTCCTAATTATGAGATTCCAGAGCACCACCGGAATGTTCGTCCTCGCGACGCTGAGTGTATTAACTTCAGTTTTATCTGCGAGTAACTGTAAGTTCATTTGTTCATTCCATTAAGTTTATAGCGTTCACTGCTTGTGTAAAGTTAACATTCACATCTCACACTCAAGACGTGCTTTGTGTGGAAATCAAGTTAAACGCGTGAAAACAGAATTTTATTATAGTAGTTTAAATATTCGATAAGTGTTATACCATTGTGACATTTTGTATAATTAGGTTTAGTTGTGTTTTGTAAAAACACGCGAGTGCGTTGGAGATCACTAAAATACATTTTCTTAAGTATACTTGCTCGTGGTTATAGAGCTCTACTTCTCGCTCTCAAGAGGAAAGAGCCAGAACTTCAATACAATAGAAGCGTGCGTGTTCTGCAAGGTGTGAAAAAAGATATATATATATATATATATATATATAAGTATTATAATTATTTTTATATTATATAATTTCTAATCCATGTATTATAATCTATTTCTTCCTGGAGTCGTGTAAGACTTTAAGTAGCAATACTCTTTTTTTTTGTACCTCTTTTTTAACCTGAGCATAAATTACATAGCTATACTACAAAGAAACCTGCCAATGCTTCTTAACTACTTTCATCGAGCTAAATAGTCCTTTGCTAAAAACGTTTTGAATTATATTTGAACTGAAATGCAGTCTTGAATGCATTCTCGTTGTCGAGCAGAATTATTTAAAAATTAAATATCTGAACAAAAAAACATTTCATTGGGATTTAGTTTTTCTCAAAAAGTCTTGACACTGTTATGATTGTCATATAAATATATACACATGTAAATATATACGCAACACATATACACATGTGTAACATTTTTCACAGCATGTCTTTATGCAATGCTGTTTATATTGGATAGTTTTCATGGTTTATTGATGAAGATATCAGTGTCAGCACATAGACACAAGTGCTCTTATGAGACCTTTGGATGTGCTATAATTTAGTTGGTTTGGGAGTACTTTTTAATAGTCTGGATATGTAAATAAATTGTCGTTTAAAATGGGGGATTTGAGGTTGACTAAAATATTGCCTTAAATAACAATATTGACGAAAATCTTAACTTAAATAGGAACTCTGTTGTTTTGGTCTGCTTTTGTGAGCAACTATTTAAAATGCAAAGGATCGACCAGTGGTGTGGATTATTTTTTCTTCACAAACCCATAAACTTGGTAAATGCAAAGTATATATTCAATGATAGGAGCTAGGCAGCCAATACAACTTATTGTATTCCAAATTAATGTTGGAGCCATTTTATATTACTCTTCATATTTGCTTGTTAACGTTGTATCTCCAACTCACAAACACTGGAGAGTAAACATAGGTACATCCTTGACCCCGGTATTTTTAAGGCGTCGCATAAATGTACCATACATTCGCACATACCATCTTAGAATGGTTTAGTGTCACCAATCCTGCATACATGCATGTATGCATGAACATTGGGAGAAAATCAAAGCTAAAGCAAACTTGTACAGAAAGAAACCTAGTCAGGATTAAACTGGAAACCTTCTGACAGTGAGGCAGTAGTGCTGCATACATCGTGCTGCCCAGCTTTCATGTAATAATTTTTAAAGTAATTGACAGTTGCTGTCAATTTCAAATCAATTTGAGTAGTATAAATCTATAAAGATAATAACATCAATTAATTAGCTAAATACCTCTAAATGTGTTTAGTAGAAGAACAACCCAGCTGAAAACCGAACACAGTTAATGTTGAAACTCTGCTGTGGTCCAGAAGTGCAAGTCTGATTGGAGATTTTTTTCAGGGTTCAGCCGTGTGATTGATGTGATTTTAGAAAGCTGTGCAGGGGTGTGTTTGTGTGTTAAGGTTATGACTGTTTTGTTGTAAATTCATGGAAAGCTGCAGTCAATGAGCAATCAGCACCTCCGATGTCAAACAGAGGTGCTGCATCTCCCTTAAGATGGAGCAGTGGCATTTAACTCTATCCCTGCTGAGAACAATAGCCTTCTGCAATTTGCAATCCATCTCTCCAAGTTTTCAGCCAACGAACAGGTGTGTGAACGATTGAGCTCCTGGACACTTGCCAAGGAGAAAATAACTTTCCTTTAAAGAAGTTATGCTTTAGAAAAACTGTTCAGAGAGAGAGACAGCAACTGTGAAATGAGGGCTATATGGAGCATTTCAGACAAACCCCTGGTGTAAATATTGCTCATTATACTTGCTGGTTGCTTTTACCAAAACCTGAGACATGGAGTATGAGAAATACCGGATTTCCCCCATCGTTTAAACTATGCAAATCTGTGTTCTTCAAACAGCAATTTTCATACACAACACTTTCATTTCACAATGTGACTGCATCCTACTGGCATAGTGCCGCAAAATGACAGAATGCAGTCAGCTCTGAATAGCACACAACATTTCAATAATTTGCCCTGGGGTTTAAATGGAATTTATTTTGGCGAGTAAATTTCTAGATTTGTTTGCATAATGGCTTTTAATTTGACAATTTCACCTGAAAGTAGAATTAGAGCCACTTTGAGTTTGAAACGTATTAATAACTCATAAAATATGCTAGAATAAGACATGTATAAAATACTATAATAAGACAAATAATGATCATAACATCCATAGTTCCTGATGATGCTTACTCCACCTACCTGCAGCCCCCACCAGGTGCACTAGTACCCTGTCATCAATTTTAACAGAGGGGCAATCTCTTACTTTCCCTCTATATGTGTGGCAGGAATTGACTTATATTTCAGTTCATTGGCTGACCACTTGAGACTGACAAGACAGCTGAGTCACAGATACAGTGATGTTAAAAATGCCCAACTTTACAGCAAAAAAAAAACATGTTTACACTTCAGGCTCTAGGTTTTCCATCTTCATGACAACTATGAGAGGTTATTATCTATTTTTAAAGTTATATTAAGGTTTAAAGTTTTGCATATTAAAGAGCTGGGCTTTTGAGCGAGAGGATTCGTTCTCACCACTACTGATCCACCAAAGTGCATGCTTCGGGCCATTTTTTTCCTCTGAAGTGGTGACACTTTGCCATAAAGGAAATGCCTGATTACTCCAACTCTGCGCCTCATTTGCTTTCTGCTAAAACCTATGGGTGATGTCACATTCGCTATATCCATGTTTTATACAGTCAATGATTTTAGCACAGCATGATCTTCTACAATGTTCAAAATACTTTTCTATAAACTTGAATGAATGATCAATTGAGACTGTCAATTGAAAGGTGTTGCTCAATATATTATGATGAGTATGTTTCTCATTAAGCATGTTTCTGATCGGTTATCTTATTTTTAACTCCACTAATTTATTTTTGAGGACTATTGTTACATTGATATTTGCCAGCAATGGACTTACCAGCTAGGCTTCTCTGAGTGGTTGGTAGAGTTGGTGGAACTGGTTGATAGTTATCATGTCATATAGAATGTATACAGCTACCGAAAACTGTGGTCATGAGTGCAGTTATTTAGATAATCTTAACAATGACTTGTCTAGAAATAACTCCAGAGTGTAGGCGGATTCCATGTGCTTTATGTACAAGCAAATTGCTAATTCATACAGCCTTCATTATTGAATGCCTCTCATTTTCCTTAGGAAGAGAAAACATGTTTACATAGGATCGCATCTGCTGGTGAAGATTAAGGGCGTTTGACAACCAAGCTAGCCAGAATTAGGCTCTATCTGTGTGATTCTGAGTCATGTTTACAGTTCTTTCTAATAAATGTAAAGTGTGTTCTGTATGTTTGATTATCAATAGATCTGTTGTTGGTCCATCAGATGCAGAAAGATAACAGTATTTAATGTTAGATTTTTACGACAATGTTGTCTTATTAATCATATAGTGTGTGTCTTTGGACTAAATTCATTGAGTGTGATCAATTCATGCCTATAGTGCAATCGCAGAATAAAATTTTCACCCTAAATCTGAGACCAATGAACATTTTATTAAGTTGATCTAGTATGTCAAGGGAAAAAAATTCTATTAATGAAATAATTTCATTCATTCAGAATTCCTCACGATAGTGAATAGTCAAATGTACAGCTTGAGGACTTGTGAATTTGATAGCAGCTTTGACGTCTGAAACAATCAAATTCTGCATGTCAAGAGATCAGTCTGATTCTTTCTCCTGACTTTACCACTCTGTGACAAATCCATGTTGCTTGTTTGTGTGGCCAGATGTGTCGTGTAATCCACAAGTGATGGAATTCTTTGAATTTCACAGTGTCCTTACCATTGACTTCAACTTACATTGTCATGTAATGTAAATAACTTGTACAAGATAACAATAACTAAGAAGTAGTTTATTGCTACTAGTGACATGAGTGTTTGCAGGGTCAGGATATTTTGATACATCATTTAGCATTCATTATTATCGGTGGCATCAAACACGTTCTGTTAGGTTTGCCTTCTGTGCTAATATTGTAGTTCATAATCCAGTTAATAAAGTCTTTACTTTCTTGAAAAACATTGTTATCAATGTACTCAGGCAGTTCTCATCTTCCTAAAGCTATTAAAATGATCAACACTTCTTAAACCAATTTTCACAAGTTCACATTAGATATAATTGCCTAGTGTCACAAGCAGTCTCTGCAAGTAGGAAAGAGCAAACTTAGGCAAATACTCTGAGGAAGGGTTTTGAAAGTTCACTTTATAAGACTCCATCTACCAGCAACCCTTTGTCTATCCATCTTTGCATTTACCACTTTTACTTCCTCTGTGTTCCTGTGTTTCTCTGGATCGCTGCTTTAAAATTTTCAAAACACCTAGTGCCTTTTTGAAACTTGCAATGTTAAGGAAACGTTTCTCCTGTTGGTCTGTTTATTGTTTTCAATCTTACTGGCTTCACACATACAGTATGAAATTAAAAGGAAAGTCAGTTTATGTTTCATGTATCTCAATGTGTATGTGGTTACTTCTGGATTTCCGGATTCATTTATATCCCTATGAAAGTCCCTCAAAGTCAAAACATTAGTATTTACTGACGTAACACCTAATGATTGTTTCATAACCAGAAAATACTCTGTAAAAATAACATAAATAAACATAAATTGTGAACTAAGGGTTGCCCCTAATAATCCTGGATCAACAAATCCGGTGTTCTACAGATTGTTTGGCTACCTCTTGAGATTTGCCTACAATCTCTTTAAATTGAGTACAAATATATATTCTTAACTTCTTATATTCTTATATTCAGTGGGTCTCATTTCAACTTTACATACTTATTATTAAATGGTGTACTTGAAAAATATTACAATAAATGTTTTAACAATGTTTTATAACTATTAATGTTAGTGTAATAAAACCAATGTTTAATAAATAAAACAACACTTTAAAAGTGTTTAAAACACATATCCATTTATTACACAGATTATGGTGTGAAAAAAAATAGTTTCCAAATAAAACTATGCCAGTGTCTGCGCATGCAGGGGAGGTGAATTTCATGGGGGTAGCAAAATCTGACAAAACACCATCCTTCAAGGCCCTCTCTCTAATGCCAACTGATGATGTTGTGCATAAAATAACATGTTTATGTTTTCATCAATGTCTGAACAAATCTCAGAGTAATGAACAATTCCAGACTGTAAAACAATGTAAGTGAGCAATTTGGCATAAATTCATACTTCAGACATTTAGCTACTTTGTGCTGTTGATTTCAGCTAAATGAGTTCATCCCATAACTAAAAAAATCAGGTTTGCCTCATTCTGTTTAAATGTCAGGAGAACAAAAAGTTATGTTATTCCCATGAGAACACAAAATGATAGCATGGAGCGTGGTTGATACTTAAACTCTCACATTTAAACCTTTAGGTAAACATGCATTTGAAGGTGAAAACTATTTCTGTGTTTATCACATTTTCTGGCCCATATTCCATGAACGAGTCAGCAGAAACCTCTCAGAGTTAGTTCATTAAAAGTTGGCGGTGGCCTAATCACATGAGACATTTAGAGGAGTGTCGAATTTCAGAATAAACTATAAAGTTGTCTTTAAAGTGACTAGAGTTTCTCATCGGTGTCAGTGACATCACAGCCACAGTCTGTGTTTTCCTCCTAATAGCCACAGAGTTTGTGAAGCTTCCGAGGTTCAGTAAAGCAAGGTGGCTGCTGACTGCATGAAGCTGTCATAGAGTGTCTGTGGAAAGTGCTGATGCTAATTTAGATGCAGAATGGAATCTTCTTGGTTTCTGTGAAGTTGATTTTAAAGGCTATACAGAATTGTTTTTGATGTCTTAGATCTATGTTCTTTATTCTGCTGCATCGCTGGGAATCTCATAATTCTCAGTGTTTTCAACAAGGGGCCCATTGATTTTTACAGTCTTTTTTCTTAAGTCCAGAAAATGGCCCTCTTTGGATTATACCATGTGAATAATTTAGAAGTCTGCTGAGCATACAGTTCTTGGCATTTTTAATATTGTCTGGCCAACAGCTGGCCTTATTCCATTTATATTTTTTATTTCTTGTATTTTCATATAAAGCAGAATGGCTTTAATTTTTATTAGTTGTATGCACATCCTATTTACTCTCTGTCAGTCAACTTTAATGTCATGGGCCAAGAACTGAACCCAAATGCAGGAACCAGCCAAAGGACAGGAAGTAAACAAAATTATTTATTTGGCAAACGTAAATCCACTCACTCAAAAGAGGAGGGAGCATTTAAATAGGTACAACAAAAATCCACTCTCTCAACTGAGGAGGTAACGGGAAGCTCGAAGGAAGAGTAAACTGTAGATGGGAGGCCGGCAATCAGGACCAGGAGGGGCAGGCAGAATGTCAGGGTGAGCAGAGTCTGGGAACATAAAAAACAAACTATGAAGATTTTACCAGGAGCAGTAATTTCTAGGTGGAGAAAGTAGCCAAACTCCTTGCAGACAATGTAACGATCTACCATTTCACGTTGACGGACTAGCAGTGATAGCAGAGGTTCACAGGTTTAAATCCTCCACCGACTCGATTACTTGCAGGTGATTCCACTTCCAGCAGTTCGTTGTAATCAGCCACACCCAGGAAAGCCACGTCTCACAAGTAATCAATTAAACATAACACATTCAAATAGATATATCACAATAGACCATGACATTTAATTCCTGGCATCCTTTATATTTTTACACCTGATATTCTATCACTTGAGGAGCGCTCAGACTGGTTTTGCAGGAAGTAGTTATGTGAACTTATGTAGTGGTATGTCACTAGAAAAACTCTTATTTAAAATGTCAAAAGAAACTTGAGCGTCCAGATAATCTTTTTGACTGATTAGATTATTCATGCAATAAATATTGATTTAAGAACAAGCAACTTTAACAAAAACTTAATTCAAAGATTAGAAGATTTGTTTGCATACTAATTATACATTTATAAACTGTGAAAATATTTAGGTTTGATTTATTTTGTAATAATTTATTGATATATTGATCTTTTTACTTATAATCATTGCAGGTGTTGGCTTTCAATCAACCATTCTTACCATTATAATGTTGGGAGATTGTCTTAAGTGTGTCCCCACACACATCTGTATGAGGCAACGTGGGTGAAGTGGCTTGTCCAGGGCCACAATGGCAGAATGACCCTAGCAGGGATCAAACCGCCAACCTTCCAGTTACAGGCTGACCAACTCAACCACTGCGGCATCTTTCCGTCCAAGCATTATTCTATTGCTTACATTTTTTTACTTTTTATTCATACTGAGGTTAGCATGAGGTTACCACTAAATGGGCAAAAGTTTTACAAGCGTATGCATTTACGTTTATGCATGAAGCAAATGGTTTTATCCAAAGCGACTTTCTCTAGGGGTAAAATAAATGATAAATATCCTTATATATATATATATATATATATATATATATATATATATATATATATATATATATATATATATATATATATATATATATATATATATTTCTGTGTGTGTGTGTGTGTGTGTGTGTGTGTGTGTGTGCGTGTGCGTGTGTTTAGTATTCATTAGGTTCAAAGAGTATTCATTTATTGCATACACTTATTCATTATATTATTCTAAGATTGCATCGTTTCAAAAACAATTTTCATTCATTTGCTTGTTTATTTCAATTGTTAATAGCTATCTGTTGATTTAAGCTGACAAACAGCATCAACTAATATGGGATTTAACCTAACCAACACACACAGCACAACGCTAGTTTGCATTAACTACTCGCGTGCGTGTGTGTGAGTGTGCTTGCGTGCGTGTGTGTGTGTTTAGTACTCATTATGTTCAAAGAGTATTCATTGATTGCATACTCTTATTCATTATATTATTCTAAGATTGCATCGTTTCAAAAACAATAGTCATTCATTTGCTTGTTTATTTCAATTGTTAATAGCTATCTGTTGATTTAAGCTGACCAACAGCATCAACTAATATGGGATTTAACCTAACCAACACACACAGCACAACGCTAGTTTGCATTAAAAAAAAACATTTTAAACAAAAGGGAAATAATCCTGTCATTAGGTCCTGCACTGGCCTCAGAGGAGAACACTATATTTGTTGCCCTATAGGAGGAAAAGTGGTTGTTTTGGGTGTGCTTGTGAGAGGATCCTTCCAGTCCCACAGAAATGAAGATCAAAGAAAGAGGCAGGGATTTACAGAGATTAAAGCCAAGTGAAGGACAAACAGAATCCTCCTCCGTTTTGATGAGGGGAAATTAAGGCCGTGGCTCAGCATCGGATGAATGCAAACAAACAGACGCCTGGCAAATGACGCATCTTAGATGAGGGGGAATAAATAAATAGAGGCACAAATAACATGGTTTCTGTAATGACTAAGGTTCTTCGTGATATTGCCTGTCAAGAGTTTAGAGGTAGATAGATCACTGTTGGAGCTATTGGAGCGTATAATTGAGAATATATACATTTTTTTACATTACAATTACTGAGCATTTTGCCATCATCATCATCATCATCAAGATAACGCACTACAGTATATTAGCTTTTTAAAAAGCTGCTAATTCGATCCCACAGGAACAGCAAATTAAATGTAAAAAATGTATAAAATTTTTTTTCTTATTTGTAACTTTTACATCTCTTAGGCAGTTTTACGTTTTAATAACTGCTGCTGTTCTGTTTAGAGATGATATAAACAACGGCAGGCAGAAACTCACTAATCTGTCATTAATCTCCCTTTTTAATCAGCGCTATCATGGTGGCCCTTCTGATGGGTGATCGATCCCATGAGCTATTAATAGCCTGAAGTGGTGCGAGCTAAACAACTCTCTGATGTGATGTACGTTCATTAAACCTGCATGCTAGATGTGTTTACTTGATCCTTTTCTCTCTGGTGTTTCCATAAAAATATTTTATTTTACTTTTTATTAGTCAATGTTTTTGTCTTGCTTTAGCTTTTTGTCAGTTTTTTGAGAGATTGTAAGCATTCTTATAATAATCATATTATCTGTCATTTGGGTGCTTTATTTTTGTTGTAAGAGGTTTGCAGAAATTATTTGGTTTGCTGGCAAAAAAAACTTTTTTGTTTTATTGTGAATTCTGGAATAAATGTATATAAACTGGCAGTTGCTAGTTCATTAGAAGCTGATGTTTTTGGTAGTAATTTGTGCATTGTCTCTTCATAATACTAACAGAGCAATATGGGATTTAAAAGAAATGTGTCAGCAAACATGTCTTAAAAAGTAAAAAATGTGAAAACCAAGCAGATTACTAATCTCTCCAAGACACCCCAAGGTTTTCTAATGTCCAAGTAAAGCTTATTTGACATGTTTTTGCTGTTGCTTGAGGTTACAATAGATTAAGATAATACTCCTAAATGCAAAAAATATATAAAGAAATGATGGTTACGTTTGCCATAGTTTGAAAAATGTGCATAGAGGCTCAAAAACTTAAGTTATGATTAGGGTTGGCATGAAGTTTATTGTGCCATAGTTTCAGTGTGCCAGGTTCAGTTTGAGAAAACCTTCCATGGTGCTCAAAAACACAAAGTGATAGTTAGGATATAAAGTTATTTAAAGCATACTATTTATGTATATGCTTTTTATGTTATGATATAGATCTTAAATTGTATTCTTAATGGTCTTAAAAAGTTCTTAAAATTCATCAATTTGAGCTTATGAGACTTGAAGAATCTCCGGAGGTAGTAAATTCACAGATTGAATCAACCAGGGACTGTTGTTTCAACGACCTGCTTTTAAGGGCCGTGTTCACAACTGTTTTGTAAGCCAATAAATTAAAAAATGTAGGAATTTAAAACTTTAAGTTTTCTGTTTTTCTTTTAAAAACCTTGCAAACTTAAACTTTTATAGTGATTGTCCAACGGCTTGAGAACACAACACAAAATAAAAATACACAATTATACACTCAATTGTGCCTTCCACTAAACATGATACTCCTGTGATTATAATTTGGTTAATTGTAGCCCTTTTTCTTCAACATGTAAACATCAGCAAGGTTTTGGCCACCTACTGTATAGTAAGAAGGTCAGTGTGATATTAGTGAGTTGTTGGAGGAGGAGGAGATAAATGAGATATGAGTCAAGTTCTCAAAGAGGATAATCAACAGATGTCTCCGTTGAATCTGTGCCATGTATGTGAACTTTATCTCTGGTAATCAGAAAATGTTAAGTAGATTTCCCCTTTCATTTTCCAATGTATTGTTGAAATTAGGAAACATAAACTGAAGTTAAGTTAAACTGTGTTCAGTGGACCGTGTGGTAAACAAATTTGCTCTCTCTGGTGACTCCCTCCGCGTTCATCAGGGTAGTGCAGTTTCATCCAGTTTTCAGAGAAGTGTTTAGTTTTGTAAGTTAATAAATCAAACTGAGACATGGTGTTTTTTTTTTTCAATTTCAGCAAATTGATAAACATTCCACTCTCTTCCTCTGACAAATTAAATACAAAAGTTTTTAACAATCCTAAGTAGTTATTCATACACATGTATTCATTTCACTTTCATTTTACCCATGTCTCCTTGACCGCAAGATTATAGCCCTTCTTTCTTGTCCACAGTGAGGCAGTACATTTACAACGCCTGCCCTTTTGAAAACTGGCCACATGGACACACTTTTCAGCCAGTTCCGAAAGAGGAGTTAATCAGAGACATGGACCTGCATTAAACTTCACAGACTCAGGCCCACCCACAGCCTTAAAAACCCACATAATGTCTATCATTCCGTTTTTCAAAAGCAGATGCTCACAGAGCTATTTCCTGTTGCAAAAATGCAATTATGTCCCTGTTGCTAGGCAAACACTTTGCTGGCTCTGTGGGCTCTGTCATCGTTATTTTTGTGTGTGCATATTATGGACAAAATAGTGTTAGGAAGATGTAAAACAGAGGTGTTTATTGAAAGGTCAATGAGATTCTCAGGCTGTATATAGAGCTTTGAAGTGAGGAGCTATCAGTCTTGAAGTGCCATAGAGCAATTTTTTAAAAAGATAAAAAGCAAACATTTTTGTTAGCAGATGAGTTGAAAATAGCAATGTTGAGGGCACTTGTGAAAACTCCAACAATGGTGCACAAACAGGAGTGGCTCAAGAGTGTAATGTTTAAATGCTCTTTCTTTTCAACAGTAATTGCTAGCAGCAATAACATGTATGTCCTTTTAAACAAATCCGCTGATTGAGCACCAAATTCAGATGTCTCCATGAGGGCTGTTGAAATGTAAGTCAGATGGGTTAACAACAATTGACTTAAAGCTGCTGAACTTTTCTTTCCATCTAGTATAGGGCAAATGAAAGAATTATTCCACTAAAGGAAATAAGTATAAACTATTAAAATGATTACCATAATTCACACATAAACATTACATTTTTTATTTTAGAATACATTTGGAGTTAATATCCCCAAAATGCAATGGGTCTACCTTGTCAAAGTAACAATAATGAGAACACCACACATGGTTTAAATTCTAAATGTGAAGTAATAATGTTAAAGAAGAATAAATAAAGTATATTTGCTTTTTATATTACTTGTTTTTTTGGCTAAAATAAATATATTTTATGTTTTTAACATAAAATTGAGTGAGTGAATTAAAATCCCCAAAAGGTAAAGGGTCCTGCAAAAACTGCCTGGGTAACAATAATATGAACACCACATAAGTATTAAATATACTTGTTCAGTTGCTTGGTTAGACAAAATGCTAACTAACTGAAAATATAGCAGGAGTTGGGTACATACGGATGTTTAAGATAACTTAACCACAGATGGTTAAGATAACTTGCTGAAGTTCATCCAACCATGATGGATACACTTGTTATCTTCTGTAATGGTCCATATAAAGACAAAGCATCCAGTGAGCAGAGGTTGTGTAAATGATGCCTTAAAGATGTCAGGAATCCAAGGAGAATTGAAAGATTTGTAAATTTGATAGAAATGTTGTTCCCAAAAACAAAGTGTGAAGTTATCATAAAAGCATACTTAGCCAAAGGGCTGAAAAACAGCATAAAGGATGCCAATCCGGCTTGACACTGAGTAGGTGTTGGCTGGTTTACTCTCTGTATTCCTATTACCTCTCAAGGTCCAACAGTGTGAATGTGAGCATTTTTGGGGCCCAAGACAAAGAAAGTCATACTTTAAAGGTCCCTACATCTTTTTTTCAAACTTGCATATCAGAACCAAGCAAAGCCAAAAATGTGACTAAGTTTACATCTTGTTTTCACCCGTGGCTGTATTGTTTGTTTTTATCTTCTCTTTCTCTCCTGAGGTTGTGTTTTTATTTCTTTCTCCTTTCTCTTCTCATTGTAGCCTTAAATGTCTTTTTGTGTGTATGTGTTGCTCAATAATTTGAACTCTAGCTCTGACGAGCTGATGTTGGGATGTTAGTTTTTCTTGTAAACATTATTATGGCATTAAAAAAAATAATAACATTGATTGGATGACATATAAAATTAAAACATTAACTTTTCTAAGATCTGTGTATTGAAGCAACTATTTTTTTCTGACAGAATTTTTTAAATCATTCATAATGTGTGAAAAATCTGAGTTACAAGAAATAATGAATAGAGCGTCACGACTGATAGGTCAACTTAGCTCAACAGCTCTCTTGGAAGGGAACGGGACCCCATTCTAGACATAACGCTACGGAGCAGGGCGAAAACACTCCTTTCGCTCCTCATCCGCCAACCGAAGAGAGAGACTCCAGCTCCTGGTTGTGCTCGCCGGTCGTCCCTGGCGGAGGGGCTTAGGACGGTAAGGTCAAAGCCTCGTCCCTCGCTCCGAAAGTCTACTATCCCTCTGAACGACTCCCTCTAATCGCCTGTGGGCAAAGAAGGGCTGTATCTGACAGACAACAACTAGGACAACACGTGGCGGAACGCGGGGCCGAACTCCTCAAGCTCTACAACTCTGCTCCGAGACTTGTGGATCTCCCCCCTCCTACGGTGCACGAGGTGAGAATTGTCCTACGGACGAAGGGACGGGGGAATCTTGGTCGAAGTTCCCCGGTAACGACGGCCTTCGCGTACTACTCCAAACAACGTCGCCACCCCCCTCTAGACACTAGAGGGTAAGGGCGTACAAAGCCATGCAGTGAGCAGACTGCTCTCCCAACCCTCTTCAGCCCCGTGGTGGCTCGGTCGCTTACATGCCGTCTTCTCGTACCTACACCTTTGCCCGTTGCATGCTAATCGCAACTGCGCTATCGGCTCGACGTCCCGATCATTACTATGAGCGTACTCTCCATCTTTGGCTTCCTCAGACCCTGCCCCTCGAGCACAACTTCGCCTCCAAAAACAGTGCAGGAATGCGCGCTCTGGTAAACCTAGTTAAATAAGCACACCTCTGACAATGAGTGGAGCCTCCGCGACACACACGCGCACGGTTTACCTGGCCCTACCAGGGCTAGTTACACCCCAGGCCAAAGGGTGGACCATACCGTAGGGCCGCAGAGGACGGGACCCTCAGCCCTAGCCCCGCTCCTACGGCATGAACTCCGAATCCAGGAGCAAGCTGCGCGCGTCCCGAGCGCCGCTGACGCGTGCGGAAGCGCATATTGTCTCTCCACAGCGTTTCTGCCGATGAACTCCCAAGGGTTTCAGCGCGGACACGAGCGTTCTCTTGCCTGAACCCTAACCCGTCCGCCCCCCTCTCTCACCGCCTAAACCCTCTGGGCAATCGACTTAGAAAGGCGCCGAACTCTTAATGCCGTCTCTGCTATGAGAGGGAGTAACAGTAACTTTGCCTAACAAACATCAAGAGGACCTCTCCACTAGTAGGTTAAGCCCTACACACGCCGTAGCGCTCAAAATAAGACTGCCTCGCCTCTGTCTAACGTGAGGAAACCCTCCCCTTTCTGCCCGGTCTCTCTCCCAGGATGTTGCATCAGCAAGAAAGAATGGTAGCGTCAGCGACAGCGAACACCATCGTGCGAGCAAATCTATCACGCTCGAGTGGGTCGGGACCTAGATGGGTATTCTCAGTCTAAGCTTTCTGTCACCTCACGCGTGGGGATCACCTACCCCGACGGCCCCTCTTTCCAGGAGCGCTCTTGTGATCGTGATACTTCTGGCCGTACCGCGAGGGGGAGCGACGGAGGCTAGGGGAACCAAGAAATGCTAAAACAAGTGTACAGATGAAGGAAGGGGGGTAAGAAGCGGGGAATTAGAAGATCAAGACGACACGAGGGACAAGGGGAGGAAATAATGCAGGGTTGGGAGGAAATAATTGAGAAAGAGGGGAGAGGGGGGCGGGGATTATGGCGGAGAAAATTAGGAGCCCAGAGAGGACGATATGAAAAAAGTGATGAGGGGGGGGGGGCTGGTGGGGGGTCATCAGCAGAGGATTAAATGAGGAAGAGGTAAGTGAAGTAAGGAGGGGAATATAGGATAGGGAAGATGGGGGGGCGATAATTAAAGAACAACCGGACCAGCTAGCGGGAGGTTGGGGAGACAGCAAAGGCTAGCCGGGAAGGGAAGGTCGAGGACAAGATGGCGTTGACAGGGTGCAGGGAACAAGGGGACGCAGAGTAAGAGCCAAGGTAGGGGAAAAAGGAGGCAGATGAGGGAGTAGACTCCAGAGCACAAGAGTGCATCATGTGAATCTTGCTACTTTTCTCACAGAAGAAATAAATTGCCTTAATTTTAAAGGTAAATGTTAAACACAAACATATTTAAGTCTTGCTACCAAAGAGGGGGTCAGTGTGTGCAACTTGAAAAAATACTTCCTGTTTTAAGAATTGGTGTTAGACTATGATAAACTCTGTGGAGCATGCGCAAATACTTGTTTTGATCACAGAGAGCAATGGAGAGAATTCTGCTTAGCTCTGGGAGCAGGGTTAAATCCTCAAATAAACTGGCAACTTCTCACAAGTCATACTCAGGCTTAGACAGGTTTACATATACTTGTTTATGGTTTCTTAAGAAAAAAATTAATCACATAAAGAATATCCAATAGCAGCAGATGTAAAGTTGATGCATAATTTCACAAGATATATTTTCAGCTTTAAAAGATAATGTAGAGAAAAATATTTTTCTCCATAGTTACCTTTAAAAATGTTCAAGAGAAATATCACGTCGAAAAGGTTTTTGTGCAGAATGACAATTGAGACAAGTGTAGAGCGTAAAACTTTAATTATAAAAAACAGCTGAAAGAAAATCAAATATAAAAGTATCCTTGAAAAGATCTGCTATCTTTTGAAATTCAACACAAAGCTGTTTTTTTATGAGACTTGTGTGGTATGAAGCTTAAATTTAAATAGAATTGTAAAGATTGTACTTGTCCTTGGCTTTTGTAGATTTTGCCAGTGTTTCTCAAATGGGTCAACAAGCAACTGAGAAACCAGGCAGGATCGGATTTCACAGAGTGCTGTGTCCTATTCTTAGTTCTTCATCGGTTGTTGACACATGTGCAGTGTTTCAAAATCTTGAGTGGGATTACTATAGTCTGTCCAGTCGCTGTACTTATAATAATTAAACATTAATCTAATTTTATTTGCCCTTATCATCCATAACATCTTCAGCTCCAGAAGCACCACTGGGAAATTAACTGTGTTTAATGAAAATTCCAGTTTGAAATATTGCTGGAGTCAACAAGACGTCCAGTGTTTACAAAATCCTGACACTGCCTGTTTATTAATTTACACCACAAGAGAGGCCTTGATTAAATTCAGGACATGCAGAAGTTCAGAAATATGTGGTTGAGTGAAATTTATGCATGCACTTGAACGTGAAATATTTGGTGATTTTATTGAGGGTGTCGCATAAACATCAGATAGAACATTTGCAATCTGTGAGATTCTATTTTCAGTGCAAACAAATCAAAGTCAGATGTTTTAGTGCGACGCTTCATCTGTGAACTTTCTGGACATTTCTGGTCGTCGGAGTGAGTGTGAGGAGGATGTCATTTGCTCAGCTGAGAGGTAAAGGACAATTCTGCAGCTGTTCTCTCTGGTGCAGCAGAGTAATGCTGACTCAGATTATGACTCCCTTATGGAGATGATAATGCATGTGAGCGCCCTCACAATGGCGAGACTGCTTTCTTTTCTCATTAGGTTGAGGGGAAAGTGGGAGTTAGTTTGTGTGAGCTCTAGAGCTAGACAATGGAAAAGAGCTCAAACGAACAGTGACTAAATAGGGGAGAGGCATTGGAAAGAGGGCCAGGAGGGAGCTTCAAAAACTGACATTTGGCAGTTTAAAGTCAGTTGAGTGATTGTTAGAAAAAATGGTGCCATATATATACGCAAAGCCTTCTAAACGAGGATATATTTTTAATCTGGTTCATGGAGAATGCTGTAAGTGCTTAGGTTGCTGAAATAGGAGAGAACTTGCAAATGCTCCCTGGACACAGCTAATGGCTCCCTGACCTGCCGTTTATTGTTTTGTATTCTGAAGGTACGTGCATATTTAGGATGCTACAGACTTATTTGGTGGCTGTTGGACTTGGCTGCATTTTCATATTCTTTTCATTGTGAAAGTCCGAGGGAAGATGTTTCTTTTCCGCAAGTATGTTTATTTATTACATAGAACAACGATAAACCATTGCGTTACATTTTTAAACTGGTGAATAAGTGGGTACATTCAAAAGCTTTTAAAACTAACATTGCCTTATTTTATAATTATAGGTTGTCATAATGCAAAATGCGTTATTTTAACAGTATTTTAACAATTCCAGATCGACTGTATAGTACAGCGAAGGAAACAATACGTTTATTGATATCTTATATAGAAATAAGTATATAAGATTATTGATCATTGAAAAAAAGACCCATAACAGCAGTGCTGAGCATAAATAAGTACACCTCACTACATTTGTCAGAAAACCTTTAGTTTCATTTCAAATTAAACATTTTCTTTGCAGATACAAAAAAGTTATTTTTCTTATAAGTGCACCCAATTACACTTAGGACTATAAAATTCTAATTAAAAGCCCTTCCCAATTCTTTCTCATTTCATACTCTCATCAATGGGTCCTCGTGGAACAGAAAAGTCACAAAATCTGCAAAAGGAAATCCATTCTTTGTGAAGTTCTACGAATGCAATTTCGGCAGGAGGTATAAGATAATTAGCAAACAATCTACAGGTGTTTTCAATCCTTCTGCCCGATCCCAGATATAAAACCGTAAGCACTCCACTTCCAATTCGACGATTAAATGCAAAACTCCCCCGCCACCCATGTCTCCACACCTCACAGGGAGGGGTTCTTGGGCCCGGATCGCTTCTCGCCCCGAGGCCCTCCGATGGACAGCTCGCCCATTACACTTATCTTAATCTTGCCACATTTCTAGGCTAATCCTCAGTAAGCGACCTCTGAACCACAAAAAAGGGAAAGAAAGGGCTACAAGAAAAACATCTACAAAGCTTTAAATATTAGTTAAAATTAGTCCAAAAAGATATTGCAATATTTACTTGTTATACTTGTTCGATCGAGTGATACAAAATATTTGATGTCGGTTTTCTTGAAGTGTGTTGCTTCAACCAATTTGAGTAAAAATGAAGACTTTGTGATTTTAAAGTAACAGAGTTACTTGACTCAATTTTCACAACCAATTTTCTTTAGTTCATTGTGCTGCCGATTTAATTCATCATTGTTAAAGGTAATATACTTATTTATGCTTAACACTGTATTTCTGTAAATATTTTATAGCGTAGCCTCTAAACAAGGGTGCTTTAGGTCTCATAGTTGTTTATTAATGTCTAAATATACTCCCTTTCTATTTGACAGTACGTTACTCTCTTTATAGAGTACACCTACAGCTATTTTTCAGTGTTTTTTTTTCAGAATGAAATCAACCTTGACTGTTATTAAAATAAAAATTAATAAAACTTCTGTGATGACTAGAATTTAAAGAATTATATTTTTCAAGAAGCGCTGTTTGCAGAATTTGAACCCTTTTTTTCAACTTTGATTTGCACCTTTTCAAAAACTGAAGATCACGGTTGAGAATAAAATTCCTGACAGCCCAAGCAGTTTCTCACATGAAACATGTTGACGTTAAGAACAATCAGGGGTCAATGACAGACCATCACAGATTAAAGGCAGGCTACTATACACGAGACAGCTTGCATGACTTCAATTAACTCTCACAAACTGGCCAGGCTTACAGACAGCAGATGTCTGTACATCAAACCCTGCTCAATGAGAGCCCATCACCATAACGAAGCGGGAGCTGCAGTTGTGTTGTTTCTGAATGAGATTTGAGAGCCATTAATGAGCGCTATTTTTAGAGAACTGAATCCAGTGAGAAGGCATCTGTCATGATCATCTTCAGATTGATCGCATTAAAATTTCAAGATGATTTCATGGTTTATTTGAACTCTGTCTATTGTTTTAGTTAATAAATTGGGAACATTTATCTAATCTAACTTAGATAGATTTCCATATAATTCTAATTTAAACCAAAATAGTTAGTTTTTTAAGTTACCACTAAAATGAAGCCCAGGAGCTAGCAAAACAAGTAAAAAAAAACAAACTTCTTTGGAAAGTTTCTTTGCGAAGGGGAAAAGGCCCAGCGAGGAGACAGAGGAAGAGACTACAACTTCCAAGAACAAGAAAGCTGCATTTAACAGACAATATTAAGAGTCATACTTAAAATACAGATTTATCTCGATTGGAGATTCCCATGTATAATATGCGCCAACCGGCTTTCAAATGAGGCAACGAAGCCCTCAAAACTCTTGTTAAGAGGACGCTAGTGTATTTACATTTATTATGATGTTTAGAAAATTACAGTTTACCTGTTTTAGGTATTACATTATTTTGTTGTATTTATCCATCACACCTCAAAGACCAGTCCCTGAAAATATTGTCAGACATTAAACGGATCTGTGGCACAAAAAAGGTTGGGGACCGCTGATTTAAAAGAATGTGCACAGCTCACAGACTGGTTGATTTATATGAATAGCTTTATTTGTCATCTTTTTTACTATTGTTTTTTTCCCTCAGATTACTGTGAAGAGTCACTTTTGCCATCACTGCCCAAACCTTCCTTCCAGAACTCATCCAAATACTCTGAGAGAAGGTCACCGCACTATGCTAAACTCAACAGAAGAGACGGTATGTGTCTGGGTCTTGTGCATTTGCCTTGTGTTTGTTTCCAGTGTGTTTATGTGACTGGAGAATCAAGCCAAAGACAAATTTGTCCTTGTTAAATGTTTTAAAACAAATCCCTAGCTTCAAATTTGCACTTACATGGAGGGAATATTGGAGTATTTTGGAAGCCTTGAAAACTTTGAATAGTGAAAGTTATGTTTATAAGATGTGCTCGAAGCAAGATTTTAAGATTTTAACGATAATTTCTCATTTCTAATTTCTAAATTCTTCTAATTTCATAGACAGCCGTGAATGTCTGATAGCAGACATTGTATTCTTTTTCTGGATGTTAATCTGGACTCAAATGAAAGTAGAGGAATTAAAAATAATAAAATTTTCTATTGTTTAGGAATTTTCTAATATTTAGGAAAAGTGTTGGTGTATTCAAATGAATCAGTCAATATTTAAATCCTTGACAAAATTGTGCTGCTCAATAAACGTTTATAATTTATGTATAAAACATCATTCATTTTAAGCGCTACAGCTCCATTTACCACATAAGATTAATAAAAAAACACTTTAGTGATCTATTATAATTATTTTAGCCATTGGATCCCACAACACTCACCAAACAAACCTTTGCTGTTGCTGCTGTACAGAGTGTACCAAAAAGACTGTATAAATGATGACTGAGCATATGTGTTGTTGTTTTATTGAAGCTAGTTAAATAGTTTGAATTATGAAACTGTAGAATTGAAATCTTCAGAATCACTTAAAAACTCCCCAGCATAAAAAAAACTAAATAATTACTGTGTAAGTGGTTACTTTGCTTTCCATTGTGCACTGTAAGATCCACCTATAGATAAATAGTTTAAGTTTCATAAAATATTATGAAACTCTTAATGTTTATAATTATATAATGGATTTTGTAAGAAAGCAAACAACTGCAATGTCAACTCTTGACATTAGTACAATAGTTAGTAACACTTTAGATTGCTCTTCCTTAGTTAATGCATTAACTAATTGTTAAACTAATATGTATGCGAAACATCCACCTGAACGTATTTATGTTGCTATTATGCATCAGAACTCTCACAAACATTGAGTAAGGATAGACAGAGGAGTGTAGCCAGCCAATCAGAGGGATGTAGCCAAAGAGACTATAGGGATTATTAAAAGGGCAAATTTGTCCGGGGTGCTGGGCTCACACCCCTACATATTTTGAAGAAACACTATGGAATTTTAACTGACTACAGAGAGTCAGGACCTCAGTTTAATATCTCATCAGAATGACAGTTCTCCATAGAGCACAACATCCCTGTCACTGTACCCACAGTGACAGGTTTATTTAATTACTAATTTAGTTTTGTTCACAGCAAACTACTTAGTATTTGGAACAGTATTCTACATTTTTGGGAACTGGGAGAAGTCACCTCATTAAATACCACAATATATAGCAACTCCCTAGCATGTTAGCCATTGTTAATGTCAATTGTCAAAAGTTAGTTACCTCTGACTCCTTCTATACATTATAAGACATGAGGCTAAGGCATAATAGTCTAAAGTATTACAAAACTGCATGTGTAATAAGATTACACTTTAATATAACTCCTAGTATTTTTGGTTGCTGTTGATAAAAATAGAAAATAAAATTATATTTATTAGCAGCACATGTGTTACAAAACTACTGCTTTAGTTTAGACTGATGATCTTTAAGATTCAATATCAAAATGTACTCACCAGTTTGTCAAATAAATAATTGCTCTGGCTAAAAATACATGTACTCATTAAATGTATTTTATGACAAAGAATTCTCTACCTGCTTTTGAGGCTGCGGTTGAAATCTAACAAGCTCGTAGATTTCACCTGACCTTTTGTGAAGACCTTCACACATGAAAAGCACCCAGTCACTGAACAGCCTGATGAAGCATTTATTAGCTGACCGTCTTGTTCTCACAAGCCCTGAGGCAACACTGTCACACTCGACCTTGAGGGTTTCTTTTCGCTTTCCAACTCCTTTTTTAATGGGTTAAACAATGCAAAAATGCTGGTGAAGTCAACAGAAAATATACAACCCTATATAATTTTTTATGCCTGCAAAATCATTTTAAGGTTGCACAAAGAGTTACATTAAAATGGTGAAATAGATTAAATTAACTTAATCATATTTCCAGTGCTGAAGTACTATTTCTCATAAACTGACCAGTTCTTTTAATACAATTTGTAATGGCTTAAATACAGTTTGAAATAACTAAGTGTAAACATTAAACTGATCGAATTTTATGAATGGAGTCATTTAGAAACAATGAAATTAAATAGTTTTAAACATAATAATTTTAAACTGTATGTCTACAAAAACAGTTATATGATATTACTGTGATTACTTGGTAAAAGAAACAATAACACAAGTTAGAATATGCAAAGCAATTATCGAATATTCATATTGTACCACTGAGGTATGCTGTCATCTTGGGATGAATTGAAAAAAAGAGAAAAGAAAGTGGCTTTGTCACCACCCTGCTTGAACAAATGTAATTTTTTTCTCTACGCACTACATTCCAGTCCTGTCAGCATGATGAAAAGAAGAATGAAATCTTAGCAGGTGCTTGAATTGTGGGGAGTTGAATTATCCCTACATTCTTTTCATTTTCTGCTCTTTCTGAAGCTCTGGTTCTTTATCCATTACTGTAGGTGGAGGGGGGTGGTCTCCGAGTGGAGAGGACCAACAGCCCTGGATACAGTTGAACTTACGAGACAGGTTGAAGGTCACATCTATTGCTACCCAGGGTCGCTGGGGAAGCTCTGACTGGGTGGTCCGGTACCAGCTGCTGTACAGCGACTCAGGGAGGACATGGAAACCATATAGACAAGAAGACGTTATATGGGTGAGTCTTGCGAATGCATTTGGATTGTATGAGATTGCCAAGATAAGTTTCGGGTTACATTTTAAAATAAAAAAAATTAAGGAAAAATGTAAGTAGAGGAAAAGAATGTTTTGCAAGTTACTGGTTTGCACGGCTCTGCTTTTTGCCTTATGTGTGTTAGATATACTCCCCGGTAGACTGTTTTTAAAAAAGTGAATATCTATAACCAAGCAGATTTATGAATTTGGCAGATGACTTTATGTAAAGCAATAGTGATAGACATAATTCAGTTGTTACAAAGTCTAACTAAAGTTTTTCACACTGAGGTTTTCTGATATAAAAATATTGAACTAGTCTTTGAGTAAAACGGGTTAGACAAGTTTTGATGTAGAAAAGAGAAAATTTAGTAACCAACGTTGCTCAGTTCATCTCAACTTCAGAATTACAGAGCCAGCACCCAAACACTCCTAAATCAGCTTTAGGTCGGTGTTCCTCCATTGAGTACCAGCCACTTTCTAGCCCGCATATTCCTGGGAGTTGTTACACCTCAAGTGGAGATTCTGGCTATTCCAGCTCTACTTGTCCTGACTGTTTCAAGATGGATGACCAGTGAAAATATCTAATTTCTGCTGCTTGAATATGGGGAAGGGCTTCCACCATCAGGTGGCACCAAGGAATGCTTTTCTAGAGTGTATGGTGGATGAAAGTTAAATTCTTTAAACTTGTTAATAAACATATACGCATAAAGTATTTAAAATCAATTCTGAAACACGCATATTTTTTAATTGTTATACTGTTGCCTTACTTCAACGAAACCCTCTTTTGTCCTGGTTGCAGCCAGATACTGCAATTTTAAGTAATTTCTCTCTCTCAGACCTTTTGTTCAGTTTCTAAAAGTAGATGTCTGATTGCAGCTGTATATTTGTCTTGATTTGCCTGCCACCAGCAGCATTCATAATCTCTCTCTGCACCCAAGTAAGTAAATGAACCACAAAAGGCTTTTGATGTTTTTGTTCAATTTTAAAAGTTAGATTAAGTTTATTTGATATGTCACAATTTGCAAATGCCTTAAATTACAGTGTGCGAATTAAAGACAATTACAGACAATTTGTAGGGTATTTCTTCTTAATTAATTGTAATTACATGGCAGTAACCTGTATGTCTATGTGCTTAATGGTAAATACTAATACTAACTTATTAATAGTGTACTTTTCAATAATTATATTGTAATAACAAGTAGAATATCTGAAACAGTAAAATAACAATAAAAAACTCCCAATTTACGTCAAATTAACAAAAAAAATTTTAGCTGTACAAAAAATAATAGTCTCATTTCAAAACACACAATCAAGTTACGTAGATATGTTGCATTAATATAGTTGCAAAAGTGTTTAAGTCCTGGGTAATGCCTGTGTCAGAATGAACACTTACCTCAGCAACAACTGGTAAATTATAAAGGCCACATAAAGATATTATGAAAGGATCAAATTTGAAATGGCATGTCATTAGTTTCATTGTATCTTAATTTAACCACCTGCTAGTAATTTGTAGCAGTCATATAAAGATATTATGGGGGTATCAAAAATAATGACGCACATTTTCCTTCCGAGTTGTTTGATTCAGACCATTCACCATTGCTGTATAATTTGTATAATTTAGTTTGACCAATAACGAGCATGAACATAAGAGAACTCAATTAGAGTTTGCTCTGCTATTTGCGATGTGATGGTCTTTGTTTGTGCTGAGCAAAACTCAGCTGTGAATTAAGTCTTTTAATTACATGGATCTGAAAGGTGCATTGATGTAAGATGCAGCGAAGCACGTGACATTATGATGAACTGCATTCGGTGATGGAATTTTGTTTGGAATAAGTTGATAAATTATTCTCCCCATCTGAGATCAATAAAACACACTTCGGGTCACTTAAGACCTGTCAGCGCATGCGGCACATACAAATGATTCATTAGACTAAGTTAATTAATCCTGCAGTTCTCCAGTGGCTTTTTTCTGTGAAGGGATTTTCAACACAGAGAAGATTTAGATGAATCTTCATCTTCATACCATTTCCATCATCATATTGAATTTTCCCTCTGACTAAAGTATGAAGTGCAGACTTTCCTGCAAATGTCAGTCAAACTTGCAGTCAGCCTTCAGTCATTTAAAGTTGACTAAAATAGCCCATTGCTTTCTTTACTTTATATATTTATGTGAGACAGTATTAATTGTCTATGTCCAAAGGTTACTGTAAGAGTTGATGACTTAATATCACTCTTAATTTCAGGTTCAAGTATCATGATGGACATATTAATAATTAAGTTTATTTATGTACTAAATCAATAAAAACAAATTGATATTTATCCTTTGGAAGGGAAATCACACTGTGTTGCAAACCCATTGTTTAGTTTTGCTTATGTCTCTGACCAGGATTCTTCATAGAACACAATGACCTTCACCCTACACAGGAGGTTACATGAAGGAGTGTGAAGGGATATATGTTAGACAAACAGACAAGAGGGAAAATGTAAGCTTTTGAACTAAGCATGTGTTTAGGATGGTAAACCCCTTTTCACCTAACATAAAGGCTAATACAGTAAATAGACATCTCATAATGCTACCCACCCACTGACTTGAACAAAACACATGGACAACTAACTATATTACTTTATTTTGGAATCAATTTTCTTTACCTCTACTTAGCTTTCTTTAACAGATGGACGTACTGTTAGATGTTTTTTTGTTTTTGGAAGGCATTTCAATAAATTTGGTCAATTTTGTTCCACAATTTGCAAATTGCCTTGTCATATTGCCTCTCCCTTAAAATGTAACAAATTTAAACCTTGTGTAGTCTTCGCATTTTTGTTACCCAGCCAGTGTCTGTGCGAATATGGGAGTCTGTCGTATTGCAGAATATATGATTATTTCAAATACTTTCTAACAATTGAACAATTCTACAATATGAAACAATGTACGTTAAGTTTTGAGTGCTTGGTCATTAAAAATTTGTTCTGAAAATTTAATAATTCACAAAAAACTAGTCAGTCAGGGTTTTCACATCTTCCTTCCTTTTTCTTTTGAAAAATTATCCAGATATAAACAACATACAAGGGTTAAAACATGAAAGACATCCAACTTAATAACTATACAAGTTATTTAGCATAAATATGGTAAGTAGTTGGAGTGTCTTAGATTGAATGCAATTAAATTGGTAATTTTCTCTAGCTTTTAATTCCAGGTTCTTAAAAAATCTGCAAATGGTTTCTACATACTTTCATTTCACAGCATTCTATTTCTCACTTGTGTTTGTTTTCCCTGCTACATTGAATAGGACAGCTAAATGAAAAAAACCTTTTTGATTTCAGGGTACTGAAAATACGTGTTATATAATCTTATTTCTGGCATATTTTTTTCTTCTACTTTTTTGTTACTTGCATTTCCATGTCTCGCTCTTCTACCACCATCTGTGAGAGAGTTTTGGAACCTGCAGTACAGCTGATGTATTATACTTGGTGCCCCAAAGCATTTTATTCTCACCCCATACCCCAGGGTCTGCTTTACAATTAAATCCTACATTAAGCACCATTCCCTCCACCTGCCTCACATTTATTTCAGTGTCTGAACACAAGTGCGCAGTATATTTCAGGTCTCTCTGGTGTTTTAATCTCAATCAGGACAAATCTCAAATACCTTTGAACTGAGAACTGTGGGGATTGTTTCTAAAACAACTTTATGGCTATTTTCTTTAAGCTTATTCTTTTGGAAAAGTACTATTTTTAAGTAAAGTATTTAAAAAAAATCTATTGTTATGTAAAATGCAAGGATATTTCTATGGTTACTAGAATCAGTCATCTCAAGTTAACACGAAGAAGTCGTGCCACTTTAAAGTGTACGTGGGCATATTATGTATTAATTTAATAATATAATTTGTCTAATATCATAGAAACTTTGCCAGTCCCCTTGCATACTTGATTTATTGGCTTTTATTTAACTAATTTTATCAGCTTGATAATCAAGACTGCTATAGTATGAGTGCTGTTATTGAACCATAGAAAGTCATTATCCAAGATCTGTTGTAAAGTACACGGCACACATATGTGCTAGTTCTTTCATGTCTTTTGAATAATAAATGATGTAAAGCAACATGGTGGCATGCTGTAAAAAATCCAACTTAAATTCAAATTGGTTGACTACATTTTTTTGTTTTTTTAAAGGCGTAATTTACTTCAGTATACATTCAGTCTAGCACATATTTAAATACATTTTTATACCATTTACCAACATTCACTTTGTACAGTTTATAATTATTCTTTTACAATTTTGCCTTGTTAGCGATCTGCTTATATAACGAACCGGTTTTTGTTCAGATGAGTGCCAGCTCTTTAGGAAAGTCAATTATTAGCCATGCTGCTCCTGAGTCTAGTTTGAGAAATTTAATTTGCCCAAGTGCACAAACACAACACGAGACAACAGCCAAATATTACTCTTCACTTCAACTCACATCTTCCTTCTCTAATGATCATGTTCAGGCAGGAGAGACCAAAGTGACAATTTGATGGCCATATCCTGTGCACAGCAGCAGCTCAAGAAGTAAATACCGCTCTGCTTGGCACTCTGCATGTTCGGGCATGGAAGATAAAAATGTTTTATTCCCAAGCTGGAGCAATACCTGATATGCTCCAGTCCAATGTTGTAGAACACAATTTACTGCCTCATTGTCTCGGTGCATAGACCCTGTTGTTTTTCCTGGCAATGTGACACTACATATGTTTGCATGCTGATATGAACCGCTTTAGATGCAGCTTCAGACTTTTGTCTCAGGAATGCTATCAAAGGAATGCACATGATCTTCAAAAAGAGTTCATCTTGTTTTCACACCTGAAAATAACAGATTGCAGGCGAGGCAGACGATGTTTATGACATGCATAGAACAACTTCATATCTAATCAAACACACCTGAAAGTCATCAGGAGCACTTGGAAATGGAAGACAGGTGTGTTTGATTAGAGATGAGTCAAAAGTGAGTTTCAAGTGGACTTTGAAATATCGTAATTATGAATTCTGCACTCCAGAAATATCTTGTGGCATCCAAATTGTAATTGTGTTTCTAAAATCGTTGTGGTCCTCTAAATAGACTTATTTCACTATGAATCTGTAAGTCAAATTTCGAATGATGTTGACATTTTGAAAATGAAAAAATATAAAGTTTCAATAAGGTAAAATGTTACATGCTATTACACCTCATGATCATCCGAAAGCTCGACTAATATAATATATTTGTTGTGCTTTCTGGGATGGAGAAAATGCCATAATAATTTCTTTAAATAATTGCTTAATAAATAATACAGCTTCGTAAAGACTCTTTCGGTCATTTGACTTCCTTAGCAACCAGCGTCGATACTGGCAATATTCCAGTACAACCCATCAAACAGCCTGCTGTTCATCTGTTATTCATCAAACTATGATCAAAATAAGGGTCCAAAAAGTTATCTTTTTTTAATATGTTGTGTTTGTGAAACATTTTTAATTGTTTGTAGCATGTTTTTGTTTTACATAGGTGTCACATTTCCAGAGTCAATGGTTAAATGTAAAAATTAGCTATGTGACTTGCAAGTGATTAATCAAACTACTGGTAGTTTTTTATGGCCAAGATAGATATTCACAATGATTTTATTCCATATACACCTGCATAGTTTCTGTTGACTTCTAGCACTTCTAGCTCTGTAGACTTCTAGTTCTGAGACACTTGCTCAATCAAGCCAAGCAGGGCTTATGTAGCTGAGTCATGTATGTTCGGTTAAGGTTGGAGTGAACTGGGAATGGCTGCAGTCTTCCTGGAATTGAGTTTAAGACCCCTAACCTAGAGCAATGCAAAGCCATTAGAAAAAAATTATGTGCTCATCCCATCAAAAGTCAAGCCCCCCCTGTCACCACAGAAACACTGTTAGCACAGCAGCAAATACAGTAGAAAGAACAAAAGCAAAACCTGTAATTTTAAAATGTTTAACGCTATACAATTACATCTGTAGAAAGCTAATGCGGTGGCGCAGTGGGTAGCACGGTCGTCTCACAGCAAGAAGGTCGCTGGTTCGAGCCTCAGCTGGGTCAGTTGGCATTTCTGTGTGGAGTTTGCATGTTCTCTCCGTGATCGTGTGGGTTTTCTCTGGGTGCTCTGGTTTCCCCACAAGTCCAAAGACATGCGATATAAGTGAATTGAGTAAGAACGATTGTTAAAGTGTGAATGAGTGTGTGTGTGAATGTTTCCCAGCGATGACTTGTGGCAGGAAGGGCATCCGGCGCATAAAACATATGCCAGAGAGTTGGTGGCTCATTCTGCTGTGGCGACCCCGAAAGGGAAAAAGCCGACATGAAGATGAATGAAAGCTAATGCTTGCAATCATTGATGAATGAGCACTGCAGTATAACAGGCTTAGGCTGATTATAATATTAAAGAAATAAACACTATGCTTTGTTCATTTTTATCATCCTGTTTTAAATTGCCTGACAAGCAATGGGTACAAATGAAATAGCAGACATTCATTCATTCATCTTCATGTCAGCTTTATTCCCTTTCGGGGTTGCCACAGCGGAATGAACCGCCAACTCTCTGGCATTTGTTTTACGCAGCGGATGCCCTTCCCTGCCGCAACCCAACGCTGGGAAACATTCACACACACATTCACACTTTAACACTATGGGCAATTGTTCTTATTCAATTCACTTATTCCGCATGTCTTTGGACTTGTGGGGAAACCGGAGCACCCGGAGAAAACCCACGCGATCACGGGGAAGACATGCAAACTCCACACAGAAATGCCAATGCAACCTTCTTGCTGTGAGACGACCGTGCTACCCACTGCGCCACCGTGACGCTCCGAAATAGCAGACATGAATATTGCAAACCACCTCGCAAACCACCTCACCGTCTAAATGCTCAGCACAATTTTTTCTGTTTTTACTTATACCTAGAGTCATAAACAGCGATTCAGACACTTAAGACTTCATAGTGATTTATCCAGTTCTCAAGATGGACATCACTCTCTGCAGAGTTGTTGTGTGGATTACTACAGTGCCTCCTGTTGTGTCTTGTTTAGTTTAGACCTATTACAACATCTCTAAAATCGATTTCCTCAGCCTCAATCATCAAGTTCTTTGTGTTTCTGCAATCACACTGGTGTACACCCGTACACGTGCAAAAACCCACACAAAATCAATAACTTTCATCTACAGACCATATTTTGATGATTCCTGGTGAAGTTGATTAGTCTACTAATATTGCAAAATGTCTCTTTAATATCATTAGCTGTGTTGCTATTCATCTACAGTAAGAACAACATGCTGAAATGCTCTATTGGCTTTTAGTGTAGATTCAGCAATAGTTAAGCTCATTTCACCCTGATGTCTAATATTGCTTCAGCATTTGCTCTGCTAAACATTCATCATTTACACAGACCATTTGACACTTTGAGGAATAGATTTTTTTCTGGAGAAATTGCTGTTTCTTCGTTTAACAAGTTGCTGCAAAGTTAATGTCATTTAATTGCTTGTGTGAAGATGTTTTAAAAAGCATAATTGAACATGAACATTAGAGTTTCTAAAAGGTTTGGTGCTTAAAAAAATCAATCAACACTGGATCTATATTTTCTAACTTGTGATGTGCACCTCTACAGTGCAGCTCTTAGATAATCATTTTCTAAGGATGGTAAACGAGATCTGAACAATCTCTTTTTCAGATCTATTGAAAAATATAACAGTCCATTTTAGTTGCACTTCATGTGCGAAATATTTTAGAGAACAATACCTGGTTTAAAATTACTTTTAAAACCTTAAAAGGTATTCATTTGAATGGGGTCTTTTTCTTTTTTCATCTAATATTAGACATCATGAAAGGTCAGAGTATGTTTGTAGTGTAGAGCTTCGGCACTGATCTCCAAGGCTTTTCATTATGTTTATTATTCATTAAGAGCTTTGATGTGTTTGCTTTGTAAACCATCCAACATTGAATCCCTCGTAACAAGATTTTGGTGCCCATTTGAAATCGATAGCAGTGACTGGGTAGAGCTTTTGCATAAGCCGCTAATGTGCCCAGGGAGGATTCACCACAGTGTGACAGATTCTATTAAACCACTCTTAAAAGGTCAATCTGTTTAGAAATGTGTTTATAGATATTATCTACAAGCTACTCTTAAAGGTGATTTTCTGTTTAAAACATTCAGCTAACCTGGAGGTCACCATGGAAGACACTAATTAAACAGTTTGGTGATTCTGTTTTTTTTTTTTAAATCACTTTTTATCTTTTGTTACGGTATATACAAAAATACTTTTTATTTCTGAAAAGGTAATGAAATCTTGTATTGACAAAAAATACACTGTTAAACAAGAGGCCAAATGAGAATCTATAACTCATGCTGCAACTTTCATATACAAGCTTTCAAAAGGGATTTGATAGATCAGAGTTAATTGACTTTCTGATTGAACCTTGGTGGCTACACAAAATGTCAGCACCACCTTTAGAAGGTGTAAAAATAATGATTATAATTTCAAAATCAATACTCTCCTGCCTGTGTATTGATTCTGTATTGGGATGAAAGAGTGTCACAGCATTATACTGCATTGATTAGCTTCTCTCCTCTCTTGTTCAAAGCATTCAAATGCCATCACAGTGAATAATTAAAGAAACAAGGAGGATGTTTGACGATAGGTGGTTAAATGGTTTATTTTAAAACAATGGTTTACTGCCTGTGTTATTTTATACATACTTGTACAAGTTAAGACATATATCAAAACATTGTATTTTTATTGTACATTTAATTTCTTTCATTATTTAAAATAGTTTTAAATAATGACTGTACATTAACAGCACTGTCGTAGCTCAAGGGTTAAGACTTCTGTTCTTGAGATGCATACAATGTTGCAAGTTCTTTCAGCATTGTGTTATGTGTCTACGTGAGAAGATATTTTGCCTTTCTTTCTTTGTCATCTTTCCCTCAACTGTTTGCTACAAAGAATTAAAACATCAAAGCTAAGCCTATTGCTGAGCGCAAGTACGAATAGGCCTTCATTCTTGGGTTGAAAAGGTAAATGACTTGTAAATTTGGTTTTCTTGTAACCGTCTGCTGGGATGTTGTGGAAAGTTCTAAATGCATTGTATTATTCAATTTATGTGTGAATAAAACATGCATGGAACATTGTTGAATTATGGATAAAACTTAGCTATGCTTAGCTTCCCATGTACAGTTGCGAGTCTTGTGGAAATGAAACTATGAAAGGCATTTTGGAAATACTTGAATAAATTATATGTTTATCCATATTGGAAGATGGAGACTTCTTAAAATAAATCAAAAGAACTCTATGTAGTTTGTTTTGGTGATAGCAGAAGGGGAAATAAATTAGAAGTTAGAACTTATGCAAAGGTTTTTCATTAAATTTGAAAAGGTTATATGTGAGTAAAGCACAATAGAATAAACATTGTATGATGTTCACAAATTAAGCATACATTATTTCATGCATTAGTTTAAACAAATTAAAAAGAACCTTCAAATTAACCATTAGCTACCTGATTCCCCCACTTAGTGCTTGACTGTGTTGTAAGATAAATTTAACAACTTAAGAAACACACACATTACAATTTTTTAAAATGTAAAATCTTAATTTTTCAATGAAATCTCAGTTCAGTTCAGTGATTAGAACAGAGAAAACGAAATAAATACATTGTCTAAATAAATACATTGAATTATTAAAACGAATTAAACAATTTAAGCATGTTACTTAACCTTTTAAGTTGGGCATCGAAACCTTTTAATGTTTAATGCATGAACAAATCGCATGAAATTGTTTACAGTTTTTCACAATTGCTAAGACAGTTTTTTCAATACATTTAACAACTTTCCTAAACTCTTAACACAATTAGCACAACATTGGTCTAGGTAGGCTCTACAATTAACACATTTTTTGTTGCTTTGATACAAAACACATTCAGTTAAGACAAATTTCAAATGCTTGAACTTCTTTTACACTCAAGCTCCACCAACACCAGAACTATGTCATTTTAAAGCCAATTTTTTTCTCAATATGTTATGATTGACTAAATGTTGCTGTCGGAAGAAAACATGTGTTAGTGTTTTGAAAACTGTATTATTTTATTTTGAAAATTAGTTTTGGAGTTTTGTTTACAATGGGGGGTTTTGAGAATGAAATGAACTGTTTTGCAAATTGTGTGTTTTAACTGATTCGGTGCGTTAAGAGTTAAGCAAACTTGTTAAATGTATTGCAAAAACTGTCTTAGCAATTGTGAAAAACTGTAATGCATCCAGGCTTTTTGACTTTTAGAACCTCTTTTTCAACAAAATAAAACAAAAACTAATCTTTTCACTACATTCACATACAAATGCTATCATTGAAATTATGACCTTTGTGTCATTAACATCAGTTTCGACTATAATTATGAAGAAAAAGTCAAAATTGAAATCACCAGTGCCCTGTGAGATTACACACTGATAGTTGGCTCCTCTCCTAACTGTGGGGTTTTGCATGGTTTTCCAGTATACCTGCACAAAAAAAAAATATATGGACATGCCAAGACATGTGAGGTTAATTCACTTATTTGAGTAACAAACACAATAGAAAGTTTAACCAACTATCACGACTGTATTATTCTGGTAAATCGAATCGTTATTTCATGAAAGATTCAGTAAAAATATGTGATCCATCTGTCTCAGTAGCCTAGGAGTTAGTGAACATGACATGCTCTGCAAATTTGGTTTTTAAGGTCTAAGTTTGAATCCTGTCCATAGATCTAACACACTGTAATGTAAATATAAATATAAAAAATTCTCACTACTTTGTTAATTTGGTCGTTTTAATGTATTGTATAAAATCTATTGTAAAATATTAATCTCTTAGTAGTAGAGCTTAGTAGTTAGTAGTGTATAAGATCATTAAACATAAAAATGCTTTAGTTATGCGATTGCTTAACTAAAGTAGATTTTGAGTACTTAAGATGTATATGTTTATTTGACATTTTAAGGTCCAAACTATTTCTATCATCCACAATCAATCTTTTACCTTGCATATGCCATATGTGCTGAATAAATTAGTTTCTTGGCTGCCACAATAAGGGCCTTGATTACATACAATTCCAGGAGGAAGTGGTAAATGGTACCACTCCACATATGTGGCAGTAAGCATCGTTTTTGCAGGTCAGCCTCTGTACAGCCTAGCTGATCATAAGATGGTAAGAGTTTGAATAACAACTTGTATTGCATTCCAAATGAAAATATAATCCATATTCCCTGTTAATAGCCAGTGTGTTTCATTCAGTTTTTTGATTACCGATTCCATATTCCTACACTGCCATCTTTTTTATTATTAAACAATTCCTAGTTCCCTTACCTTTCTATTACTTGAACCAGATAAATAAAACTAGTACTTTGTTCTCTAAACTCTTTATTAGACCAACAGATGTGACGTCGCTCATTCTCTTTCAGACAACTGGTAATATTATTCCTTTAATAATGGTTTCACATTTTTTCATCACCCCCTTGATCTTTCATTAGCCCTAATGGCCAACACAAAAAGAAAGGAAATTAGTTGATGTTGGCCTGTGTGCAATCAAAATAGTTTAGCTTGGTGATAGAAAAACAGAGCAGCTGCCATCTTCCAAAAATTAATTTGCTCAAGGAGTGATTTGTTTTTCCTTTAAAAGTGGCAAAAGCAAAGCACCCCAATGGAGATGAATCAGCGAGCAGTTGAAAGAGTGAGAAGGTCAGAACTCATCAAAACATAATTTAGCCTCATTTCATCATCTCTAGGGAGCAAAGAAGTGAACTGAGTGTGGATAATTGTGCTAATGTAATGTTTGCATCGTACATTGCCTTGTGTGCTAAATGGTGTGCAGGGATTGTTCATCATGGCAGCTGTTGTTGATGAGCCTTTAATAAACTGTCACTGAACTTTGGTGAAAGGACTCACTTGTTTTCCATGCTGTTGGAGGTCTGTTTTGTTAAAATGATTTGGTGGTCAGCTACCATTATGGGAAAAAAATCGTGTACAAACTACTTGCATGCATGTATCTGTTAATATTATGTTTGATTGATTTTAGAGAGTCGTTAGATTGTATGATAGTTTGAATTCCTTTCCAGAACAAATCTCAATGGATGATCGATAACGTCTAAAAAGCTTTTTTTGTGTCTTTGTGTACATTTACAGACATTTACAGGAAACAGTGACTCAGACACAGTGGTACAACACAAACTTCCTCATTCAATCAGAACTCGATACCTGCGCCTCCTACCCCTAGAAGGAAGCCCCAGAGGAGGAATGGGTCTACGCCTGGAGGTCTATGGCTGCACATACAGTGAGTTGTGTTTGGCCCACCTTTCTCTTTCTAATTATCCTGAGGTGTACATATTTATTTGTAATATTTTTTTAACCTCACTTCGACAGACACATTGTTATTTCCGCTCCTAAGCTTTAGAACTCAAATGCAATGTTAGTTCAAAAAAGAGTCTTACCTATCCCTCACAGGGGTATGTTTTAGTCCTAATCTTGATTGGAATATAATCTTTATTTCATTAAGACTGAAGCTAAACTGAGTAGAGGATTAAATTTGTCTACACCCAACTACTTAAAAAAATTCCTTGTTTCATTTCTGTATTTAGTTTGAAATCTGTGTTATAAGTATAGGCTTGTCAGAAACGTTTATTAATTCTCTGGTACTTTATGTAATTTCTACCATTTTATACCGTTTTGAGGCTCTAAAGAATCCAGCTATTTTCAACTATTCTTTGAATCTTTTAAAATCAACAGGAGGCACCAGAGCTTGGAAGGTCAAAGAAAGTGCAGAGTGGAGGTTCTTCTCTCATTCTCTTTGATCTGGTCTCTATCCTCTTCAGAGTCGGATGTGGCTGACTTCGATGGACGCAGTGCCTTACTTTACCGGTTCAACCAAAAGTCCACCAGTACAGTGAAAGATGTGATTTCCCTGAGATTCCGCAGCCATCAGGCAGAAGGGGTTCTAGTTCACGGAGAAGGACAGAGGGGTGATTTTCTCACTCTGGAACTTCAGAAAGGAAGACTTCTTCTGCATCTTAATTTAGGTTAGTGTATTATGTATTAAATGAAAAGACCCTAGAGAAGATGGCAATGGATTATCTGAAAAACCTCATCCTGTGCTTTTTAGAATGACCTTCTAGGCTGTTATTCACTCTCTCCTTTGCAAATGGTTCTAGATCTATTTTGGATTAAATAAGGGATTCAAGTGATTGAGAAGTGGGGATGGGTGGATAGATTTTTTCCTCCCAAGTCTCGCTTTCTGTCTGTGTACAGATGATGCCAAGCTTAACTCTGGCAGCCGTTCATTTTCCGTCATGTTGGGAAGCCTGCTGGATGACCACCACTGGCACTCTATCCAAATTGAGCGATTTAACAAACATGTAAACTTCACAGTGGATGGGCATACACAACACTTCCGAAGTCCGGGACAGGAGGACACTCTGGAAATAGATTATGAGGTGAGAGCAGGGTGAAGTGGCTGAAACAGAAAAAAAATCCTTATTTTACATGTTTTCATTTTTCTCCTTCTGCAATTGATAAGAGTGGTTTATTTTTAAATAAAATGTGTCAACACCACCATCAACCAAAGCAAAAACAAAATAGGTTACAATGTCATGCATAAACGTGAGAAGAAATGTGAAACTTTTTTATTCAACAACTGTCTCTGAAAGCTTGTGAAAGTCTGACAAAAAGAACAGTGTGGGAAAAAAAATCAATGATTATTGGCATCTCATGAGTCTAGATGTAAACTTCATGAATACAAAAAGCATGTTTTAAGGATGCAATTTCACTCATGATTCTGTTGCTTTCCCCTTCAGTTCTTTTTCAATAACCTCCACGCAAACGGCCATTCCTCCATTAATTCTTTTGTATATTTAGGGGATAAATACAAGCATGGGAACGCACATCCTCTGTTTTTCACACTTTTTGCTCATTGCTTCTTTAATTATTCATGAATACGACACAGGATGACAATTGATACCATTTATTATAGATTGATCTCGTTGCTGAAATATTTACCACCATCCTTCAATTTTGATTTCTTTTCTTGCTTTTGTAAAGTGCTTGCAATTTTGATAAGGACAGCAATGCAGTTTTTAATCTTTTCCAGAATTCATTCATCTTCATGTCGGCTTTAATCCCTTTCGGGTTCGCCACAGCGGAATGAACCGCCAACTCTCTGGCCTATGTTTTACGCTGCGGATGCCCTTCCAGCTGCAACCCATTGCTGGGAAACATTCACACACACATTCACTCTTTAACACTATGGGCAATTGTTCTTACTCAATTCACTTACACCGCATGTCTTTGGACTTGTGGGGAAACCGGAGCACCCGGAGAAAACCCACGCGATCACGGGGAGAACATGCAAACTCCACACAGAAATGCCACCTGCCCCAGCCGAGCCTAGAACCAGCGACCTTCTTGCTGTGAGACGACCGTGCTACCCACTGTGCCACCGTGACGCCCTTTTCCAGAATCCAATCACTGAAAATATTTTGTAATTTTTTTTTTAAGTTTCTTATCCAAGCTATTGTTCTCTGGAATTTAGCAGATTTCGCCACATAAAATCTTGTGTTTTTCCACAAAGCTCCATTTGTGAAATATCATGCTGTGATATTAGTATTTAGGGTTTATTACTGTACTTATCTCTGGGATCTGTTATTTTCTGTGTTTTTTTGTGTTTGTGTGTCCTTATTCAAGCTCAGTTTCGGGGGAATCCCTTTGCCTGGAAAGCCTGGGACATTTCTTCATGAAAACTTCCATGGCTGTATAGAAAATCTGAACTACAATGGGGTTAATGTCATTGACATGGCCAAGAGACGGAAGCCTCAGATTTATACAGTGGTAAGCTTGAAGTTCATATCAGCAATTAAACAAACGTGTGTCTCTAAATAAAAGTTTTAAATTTATGTATTTAATGTATTTTTCAATTAAGTTTATATTATTTATTTTTTATTTTTATATTTAAATTTAATCTCAGTCCACAACACTTCAGCTTGGCAAATTAATTTTACTACATGGAGCTGTGCATCATACCATAACAGCCCTTTCACCCTCTGCATCTCCAGGTGGTCTGATACATGCATGAATAGAAGAGCAATATCGCATTGTTATTTTGTTTGCTTCAAGGCTCTAAAGTATTTATCGAAGTAGATTTAAAAACATGTCTGTTTCAAAGTGCTTTCAAAACCTCACAGTGCCTCTGGGCAAAATTTTTCACTCCAAACATTTTCCAGTGGTTTTGAAATGACATTTTTTCCACTTGTCTCTCTTTTAAAATCCAACCACTTTAGTCAAGCCCTTGGGGGTCTGCATTCCCTCAAGGTTGACAAATGCTTGTCTTTGTATGTAAAGGTTATGTTACTATTTTCAAACACCAATAGCTTCTGATTTACTGATTTGAAAATATAAAAAAAAATACTGATTTAATGCTATACTCCTAATAATCCTTTCCATTTCTGTGCTCCAACACTAATTAATTGTTATTTTTCCCTCACTTTTTCTTTACCAGGGAAATGTGACGTTCTCCTGCGCAGAGCCTTCCTCAGTTGCAGTAACGTTTCTTAGTTCAATGGACAGCTTCCTGGCACTCCCTATAGATTACAGTACAGACAGTCTCTCTGTACGCCTTCAGTTCCGCACTTGGAATCAAGAAGGTCTGCTTTTCTCAGTCCTACTCTTCTGTGATCCAGACTCTATTAACCTTGTACTAGAGCTCAGCCAGGCCCGGCTTCTTCTCTCAGTCTCTGGAGGACATCTAAACTCTGCTCAGATTTTTACTGGTAAGATGAATAGAGAATAAAGTTTCTCTTTACATTAGGAAAGACATTTTGAGCTTAAGTTTTTTTTTTTTTAATATCGCCTTTGCTCTTGGTATACACACAAGTTTTAGGTATGGAGCAATAACTGCAGGTAATTGCAACATATCTGCTGTTTATACCCTAGTCAAGGGTAGCCTGGCATTGCAAGAAAATAAAGGTGAACTTTCATGCCAAATATTGGTATTTTTTCCATGCCCCAATAACCTTTTTACTTTTCCCAATCTAATCCTTAAACAATGAAGGTCAAACCCCAAACACCAGACAGCCAGTTCTATATATATTTATTTTTTAATCATAGAAAAGAACTAAACACACCTTAACTGTGTTAATAGACTTAAAAGCTAACGCTTTACTAAATAATACTAAAAAAAGAACATTATTTACTTGCATAAACGAGGAGACAGAAAAATAGAGAGCAGTTACACATGTAAAAGTACAATCAAAAGGCAAAGAAAATAATGAGACTACAAATGGGGATTAATCATGAGGTAAGCAAAGCAAACAAGTGGAACAGATACCTAATTTGCAGGTAACAAGAAGGCTAAAATCAGGGAGGAAAGGAGACAGGAAACCTAAGGACTAGATGCTCTAAACAGAAAGTAAATATAAACCTCACCAAGCACATGGAACAACGCTAAGCACATTGTTGGTGTAAACTAATCAAATAATTAGATAGGAAACAGGTGCATTGTGAGGAAACACTCCACGTGGGGGAAGACACAGAACGCCAGGATTAAACTCCATGCTATCAAGATTAAAAAAATGAAAATTGTACCAGGGTGCTGTCTTATATAAAGACTTAAAAGAACATAGCATAAAAAAATTAGGACTTGGAAATAAACAGGCCTAAACACTCAGCATAACACACACAAAAACTCCTGGGTTATTTACCAATAAAATTATTATTTTTGCTAGAAAGATAAATTAACAGTATGAAAACTACTAAAATTTCCCTATTCAGAATTGAAGTTTAAAGCACTTCACTGAAAGATGAAGTGCTTTTCCTGCCGCTGTTTTCACTCGTATCTTTTGAATAACATAATAATGACTCATTCATATCATTAATGTGCTTTTCATATTTGATTAGGGTAAGGACGTGTTATCATCCCCTCTCTTTTTGTTCCAGGTCAGAATATGAGTGATGGACAGTGGCACTCCATAGCAGTCGAGGTCAAGGGTAGAAAGGTGTATTTAAGAGTCAACGACCAAAACCCCGTCTTCGTGGAAATCACTGGAAGCAGTCAAAACATGCAGAAAACTATTCTCTTCATTGGAGGTACAGCACAGAAAGAGTGAAAGATTTATTTTAATGAGCTATCTTTGGATACACTAAGAGAAACTTATTTTGATCTATGATCTACCAAGCTAATTTCTGAACTAGCCTGATAGCTGCGGGCAAAGAGGAGTTATTAGGAGTTAAAGACAATTTTCTTCTAGGTTATTAACTGTAACCTCAATCAACTAAATGTTCATCATTTTCCTGTATAAAATACAAACCAGGCAAGCTAAGAGCAATGGCAGGGCCGTTCATTTTGCTTCCACATGTGTTGTTGAAAAACTTATTTCCCTTTTCTTCCTTTTTCTTTTCATTATACAAGCAGCTTTAAGCACATTGAATTACTGGATTGAAGAAATGCATTTTCTTTAAAGCTATGACTGGAGTCTTTGACTCAGAACATCCAATGTCTTAACAAAGCTTCTAAATCTCTAATTTTGCTTACTTCTGACACAATGCAGTACTGCTGAGATTTTATAAGCCGCTTTGCATGACTTCCTCAGAACAAAAAATTTGTCGTGTGAAACTTGGTATTAGCTGTAGATGTTGCGTTTTTGTTAAAAGCCAGTAAGTTTGAATGCTTTATTTTTTAGGCTGCCCTTTATCCCAAAGATATATCAACTGTGTGACCCCCAACATAGGCTATCAAGGCTGCTTTCGCCTCCTTTTAATCAACAACCATCCGGTTAACTTTCTTCAAATTCTGCAGGAGGGCCTGGGCAATTTTAGCAAAGTTAGCTTTGATGTTTGCAACATACAAGACAGGTCAGTTGCCTATTTGTTTTTTTTGTTTTTTATATTTTTGCTTGAACCAGTGTTTTGTAACTGTGTAGTTGGGTAATTTTTTAAAAAGTAGTTTCATAATAAGCAATAACATTTAGTTCATGTGTGAATGAAGGTAAAACTAAAGTGACACTACAGTCTTTCGCTGTAGATGTTCAAGACGAATATGCTTATAAATGTGTTTGTTTTTATTACTTGATTTTTATTGAATTTCGTCATTTTTCCTAATAGGTGGGATTTGTACTTTTTTGAGAATATTAACATTTTCACATCCTGCTCCAACTGAAAATGTTCAACCCAACAGGTGTTTGCCCAATCTGTGCGAACATGGTGGTCAATGTTTGCAGTCATGGGATCAATTTTACTGTGACTGTTCTGGAATAGGATACACAGGAGCCACCTGTCACAACTGTGAGTTATATAAATACTCTGTTATGAGCATGGTTTATGGTTTTGCATGCAACTGTGACTTTACTTGCAGGTTTGCCAAAATATATGAGCTTTGGGTTATTTTTGTGGTGCAAATTCATTTTCATGGTAAGACCATCATTTTTAAATTATGTATATATACAGCCGTTATAATGTAAAGGAATGTTAAAGAAGCAATTATTTAAATCAAACTCTTTTTTTTTTTCATTTGAAATGCATGTAATTATTTTTGATTGATGTATTCCACTTGCTTTCATAAGTCTAATTTAGTGGATAAATACAGTCTAACTTACCACCCCAGGCTGTTCATGCTTCCTAATACAGTTAATGACTGTAAGTGTTCAAAGCGAAAGAGGCATGGCAATGCCATCTGTTAGATTCATCAGATTAAAAGTCAGAAATATAAGATTTACTTTATTTTTTCTGCTCTGTGATTTACCATCAGCAAAATGTGCACTGCAAAAATTAGCTCACTCTAGCAAACAAAGGACTTTTTTAGGATAATCAAGTATTGGGTAAACAATAATTACCTGTCCTTGCTAAATGAACATTATGGCATAAGCAATAGTGTATAGCAATGTAAGGTGTGCTAATTTGATACAATACTCTTGATTTTATGCCTGATTTAGCAGTTATGTATCCGGAGCAAAACAAAGAGGTGTTCTTGAATAATATTCTGGTTTTAATGCCCACTTTAAGAAGATGCAGAGGAAAGAAATGTTTCCTAAGTGATTACACAGCGTTCCCAAAATACAAATACAAAAGTAGTTTCACAAATAAATTGAAACGTTAATGGATTCATGTTAAAGGTCAAAAAGAAAAAAAGGTAATCAAATATAATCTGCAAATTTCCTGTTAAAAATAATAAATAAGTGAAAATTAATTCCCTAACGCCATTATTATGAATACATTTTTAAATTAGGTCCAAATAAATGTCGGGCATCCACCAAACTCTCTTATATTTTTGCACCATTATATAAGTTGTTGTTCTTTTTTTTTGGTATGACAATAACCAGATTATTGATTCATAAGAGAGAGATAGAGACAGATGACTCATTCTGTTTGTGACTGACACATCAAGCACACAGCAAACACAACTGAGAAGTAAGAGTTGTCCCAAGACTTGTTAACCAAAAAATGTAGAGCAACAAAACAATAACCCATTCATTTGCAAATCCCAATCAATGCAATACAACAACCCTATAGCATGAGACAATGCTATATACAGCTGTAGACTCATTTCAGTAATGTCTCTTTCAGCAATATATGAGCGATCTTGTGAAGCCTTCAGGAGAACAGGAAGCCACGCTAGTGTGTTTACAATAGACCTTGATGGAAGTGGATTCCTGGAGCACACTCAAGTCAATTGCACTTTAGCAGGTGATGGATCTTTTTTTTTTTGTTAGAAAATAATAATGAACGGATGTTTATCATTTATTACCTTAATGTTAAATCTCAGTGTTCAGCAGATTTGTTTAACAAGCCTTTTTAGTTCATTGACAGTTGTGGTCTCAGCATGTGCTTTGAGGGGGAGGGCTGCCTGGAAATATCTCACAAACCATTAAATGAGTGTGGCATCTTGTGCGACTTACTAGTTCAGCAGGTTGGATCAGGGTTGGTCAACTTTCCTCCCAGGGTGCCCCTGGTGTGGCAGTTTTTTGGACAAACACCTGACAACATCCCTGATTCAGCGAGACTGGATGCAAAGAAGCAATTGATGAGAGTTACAGACACGTGCTCTGATTTACAGTATCTGCAGTGCTCACTAATTTGTGTGTATGGAAAAGATTAATTTCCATTGATCATCAACAGATTGTCAGTTGCATTTTGGTGGTTTGCAGATTCTGAACAAATTGTATCTTACAGGACTGTTTATAGTGACAGTGAAATTGTATTATTGTGCTGAATTTTTCCAAGTAGCCTCCAAAGATAGCAATGCTATGCCAACAGACCAAAAATATGAGGAAATATACATTTAGTTTTGATGTTTTTGAAAGAAATGATCACTATAGTTCAGTTTTACCACAACCAGTCAATTAACCAAACTGTCTCATTCACTGTTCTTGACCTTTTAGCATATGCTTCCTACCCTTATCATAAAGATCTCTTTCCACTCAGAAAACAACTAAAATAAATTTCCGTACACATCTAAATAAAACTAAATTTTAACTTTGCATGTATGATTAGTTAAAATGTTTTCAATACGAACTACTTGCTTGTTGTTTCTTTCTCAGTTGTTAGTCACTATTGGTAAAATCAACTGCTAAATGCATAGCTGCCAATGATTAGAATCAAGAGCAACAGACACTTTGTGATGACATAGAGCTATTTTGGGTCACACGAGAACTTCATAACCCCCATCGTAGCTCATCAGTCATCAATTGAGGGTTTGGGAACTAGTCTGACTTGGGTGTTATCTGTAGAAACCAATTGCTCACAGATAGCTCTACAAATGTAAAGTTATGTTAAAAAAAGGGCTTGTTTTGATTAAAATCCAAGTCACTGTCCAAGTCTTTATTTAGGGAGGGTTTCCTATTTCCATGATTGTTCTCCAATAAATGGCCACTATTACAATAAATCTATAAAGATTTCCTTACATTTGGACTTTGGCATTTTTTATGCTTTTTACACCTAAGAAAATGCTCTGGTGAACTGGCAGCAATGTGAAAAACTTGCTCTTGTCAGGACATGCATGAACAAGCACTTTCTGCAAGGACTGACCTGTTTTTTCATATCTCTTGCTAGATTTGACGACCTTGGTTTTTGGCCTCTAACATTACTCCGGTGCATCAGATTCCTGGCTGATTTGTCTCTGAGATAAGACTGTAATACATTATATCATCACGCAGGGAAATTTAAGCCCCATTATGTCAGCAGCTAGAAAGAACTACAGGTAAAGGAAGAAAAACGTCTAGAAGTATGTTGGCCTGTAGAGACCAAGAGAGCAAGCTTGCTGAGACGTAGAGCTTCATTTTTCTTAGTTACAAAGGCAAAGGGTTTTGCTCTGGGGTTATTGGAGCAGGAAGCTTAACTACGAAAGTAGGTACTTGGAAGCTGTCCTATCCCCTGGCTACCTGTTGCTCCTTGGCACAGCTAAGCTCCCTTTATTATGCAAAGTTAACTTTGAATGAACATTTCTCAGAACGCAAGGTTAGCTTCTATCAATGCGTTGAAAGAAATGCAGTCTCAATACAAACAGGTGAAATGAACAAGCACTGGCAATAAAATCGTTTTAAACTGACCTCAATTACAGGAGTTATTAGCTTTGCTAATTCTGCTAGATATTGCAAACTGGCACCTTTACACATGGCACACTGCAATTTCAATTTGCATAGGGAAAGGTGCCAGTTTACGCTTCCATACTTGCATCACTCTACCCCCTACTGAACAAGTGACCTTCTGTTCCCTGCTTAATATTCATCGGGTATTTGCATACAATTCCATCACTACTTTAATCTCTCATTTTCATTCAGGAGCACATGCAGTCAATTGAGTGCAGGTTTGCTTGAGAGACTTGCTACATGATGGGAGTCAATAGGGATTACAGTACCAGTTTTAAGCGTGCTGTGACTCTGTGTGTGTTTCTTTCACAGAAGATAAGGTTTGGACTGTGGTGGGACATGATCACATGAGGTCCATTGACATAAGAGGATCCACTCCACGCAGCCCTTTCGTTCTCATCTTTAACTACAACATATCACCGTACCATCTTCGTTCACTCGTGACCTCTTCAGAACACTGCCAACAGGAAGTGATCTACCGTTGCAGGAAATCTCGACTTTTTGACAACTGGGGTTCGTGTTTCTAACCAACTCTTTATTCTTATTCTCTTTCAGTGGAACATTATCTTGTGATTTATGACACTTCTGGGATTCTAATCTTCTAAATACTTAAAAAATGTTTCAGAAGAACCTTGCAGCTAATCATTCACAACTGCAGGTTATTACCAAAGATATTAAATAGGCACAAGTGTGACATGACGACGATGCATGGTGAATGATGATGCTCCCTTAAATTGGTTGAAGTATAATTCTTGTGAAGCAGGGATAGGATGTGATGAGGGCATTTGCATTGCAAAGCCATGCATACAGCCTTAAAATATTATAAGCTGGTGTGCTAAATTATTCCATGTTTCTTCACCACTCTGCCATAATACTTTCGACTTAGGAGGAGTTCACTTATCCTCAAGCACTTACCACACTTTGCGGATTTGTTTTGATTTGATGAAAGGAGATATAAATAAAGCCTTTGAGCAACCTTTGATCAAACCTCGTTAAAGTAGGGAACATCTAGCTTGAGACATTTGTTTGCCATTTGTAATTTGTTAAGCTCTTGGGTAGATCTCTGCATTACTGTGAAAGCAGACATATGGTCAAGTATATTAACAGTATTATAACAGAGGCTTGATTGACGAGGGTCTCAGAGTTCTTTACTGACCAACAGGGGCAGAAGACCATACATCATATATGAATAAATTGCATAAGACTCTGCTGTCATTGCATAATTATTTACTCCATGCAGAGTCAACACGTTCTTATTCTTGGGGTGTTTTCAGATGGAACACCTCTTTCATGGTGGCTGGACAGAGATGGAGTGAAGAGGACGTATTGGGGAGGATTTCTGCCTGGGGTCCAGCAGTGTTCTTGTAGCTTGGATGGCAACTGCAGGGACATGAATTATTTCTGCAACTGTGATGCAGACCAAGACACTTGGTAAATTTTTATTTCACTGTGTCAGGGTTCAGATTTGCAAGAAAACGACTCAACCAAATGTTTCAGTGTGCAATACCATGAAGAACAAATTTGGATCATCACCATGTTAATGGATACTTTACTTTTCAAATTCCTGCATTTTGTAATAAAAACTAATTTTATGCTTTATAACTAATTTGATTCAGAAAAATGAGGGTCATGTACTTTGTACTGTTCATGGAGGTTTTACAGTTATACAGCCACAGCAACTTTCTCATGAAAATAAGGTAAATGACATTAATGTTATTTTGTGATTTCTAAATATACAGGAATGGTTTTCTTTAAGTTAACAAAACGTAATGGCTAACCATTCTAACATTTAAATTTAACATTTAACTCTGTGTCCTGTGTTTCCTGGATTGAAAGAAAAATGCTACATGATAATTTTCATGTATGCATCAGCAAATGCCTAAAGGGAAATATATGTTACTTATAGAAGTGAAGATTATTGTTTCCTGTGCATTCAGTGTCAGAAGAAAGTTAAGGATCAGCCTCTTGTAACAAATAATCCTCACTTTCAGTCAGATTTGAAAAAAAAAAGAAAAATTATTAACTCTTTCATAACTCCATTCATCTTTAATGACATCTTCACAGAAAGCACTCATGATGAGCTGTTTGTGAATTATTCAGAACTGCAAAGAGACTCATGAGAAACATATTTTGGGGGGTTGTATCTTTCCCAGCAGCACCAGATGAAGAAGTCATTGCTTTGATTATCCCCATGCCTTCTGTTATGGGACAGTGACTTGGGAGGAAGACAACTAAGTAATGAAACCTCTTTCCAGTAGCCCATCATCATGTTTAATGTATTTTTAAGCTCATAATCTGGATCTTTTTTATGAGGCGACCATTTTGTGAGCCATTATGACACAAATATAATAATAACGTTGCTTTGGATGAAAAAGTTTAGTTTGTATTGGCAATAAATAAATGTTGCAAGTGTTTTTTTCACAGGTTAAAGTATTTTGGTCTGTTTTGCATTGTTTTTTGCAAGCAGATTAAATGCATACACTAACTAGTTTCTCAGTTCATGATAACGAGATGTGCAGCGAATTTAGCAGGACAATCATATACAATTGAACCAAAACCAAACTAAAATATGCAAGGCAAGTTTATTTGTATAGCACATTTTGTACACTAGGTAATTAAAAGTGCTTTACATTGGAAACAAAGGATAAAAAGAAAGTACATTTAATAAAATCAATCATAAAAAAATCTTATATAAAATCATAGTGATTAAAAATTGAAAATTTTAAAATATTGATTAAAACATAGATTAAGATGGTGAAGTGGAGAGGTAAAATAGTTGTTTGGACTTTGGTGCTCAGTATGTATGGACTAATATGTGAGCAGCAGAACTTTAAATTCTATTCTGAAGGAGACCAGCAGCCAGTGTAGAGACTTAAGAACTGGAGAAATGTGTTCTGACTTTCTAGTTTTGGTTAGAATTCGAGCCGCTGCATTCTGAACGAGCTGTAGCTGTTTAATGGTCTTTTTGGGAAGACCGTGACAGTTTTCCAGCCTGCTGGAGATGAAAGCATGAATCAGTTTCTCTAAATCTTTTCTGGAAACAAAGCATCTGATTCTTGCAATGTTTCTAAGATGGTAATAAGCCAATTTGGTTATTGCTTTGATGTGGCTATTTAAACAAAGATCAAAGTCCAGAATCACCGCAAGATTCCTGATTTGTTGTTGTTTGTCCCTTGGCATTGAGTTACGTGTTAACCTTAACAACCTCACTTTTGCTTCCGAATGCAATGACTTCAGTTTTTTCCTTGTTCAAATGAAGAAAGTTGTTTGCATCCAGTTTTTAATCTCATCAAGACAAAGGCAGAGAGAGTTTATGGCGTTGTAAACCAATTGTTATAAAACCAATAGAAATGTGAGTGAATACTCCTTTCTCATCGTTTAGATTTTTTACTGAATTAAATATTATAAATAAGGTCTTATTTTAAGTAGAAGTTGAGTCAGAAGAGTTTAGCAGAAGTAACCGAGCAACATTTTAAGACAATCTCAAACTGGTAAACCTGTAGATGAAGTAGTTTTCTTCATAGTTCACAAGCACTGTTCTTTTGTAGCAAAACGTGATTGTTATTTCATAATGATGAAAGAAAACCAATTCAGCCTCTAGTTTGTTAATAATTAAAATGCTTTTGTAGAATATCACTTTAAAACCTTTCATTACTTTTTCCAGTGGCCAAAACGCTGCAGCAAAGCTTAATACTTGCCATAGGGCAAGTATTACAGGTTTTTTTTTTTGCAACAAGTGAAGCTTGTACACTCCTCGGAGAGCAATTGTCTGCATCAGAGAGAGATTAAAAGACTTTCTTCCAGACTTTCACTCATTACCTCTCTCATATTCTCTATCTCTTTCTTCAGGGCAAATGATACGGGAGTGCTGTCTTACAAAGACCATTTACCCCTTAGTGAGATCGCCATTGGAGACACAAACCGGACAAACTCGCAGGCAGAGCTCCAAATTGGACCGCTTCGTTGCTATGGAGACCGTGGGTGTTTTGTTTACCAAATTTAAAAGGGGAATGGGGGGGTAATATAACTCTCTGCTGAATTCATTTTCATATTTCAAAATGCACAAGACATAAACCATTTCTGCTGAATTCAGAGCACATTTCTACTTGTCGCTCTGCTGCAGGTTTTTTCTGGAACTCTGCATCTTTTTACCAGGAATCTTCCTATCTGCATTTTCCAACCATGCAAGCTGAACTGGGCGTAGATATTTCCCTCTTTCTCAAAACAAGTGCTTTCTCTGGAGTACTATTGGAGAATCTTGGGGTCAGAGACTTCATTAGGCTTGAACTTAGCTGTGAGTTACTCTTTCTTAGATGTCTTCATTTCGAGAATATTACATAAAAAGCATAATACATCCAATATGATTGTTGTTTATCTCATCCTCAGCTCCCTCAACAATGAACTTCACCTTTGACCTTGGAGATGGAGCTGTAACTCTAACCGTTCGGTCACCTGTTGCCTTGAATGATCGCCAATGGCATTTTATCCGTGTAGAGCGAAATGTAAAAGAAGCTTCTCTACAGGTTGACTCCCTACCGCTGGAACTAAAAGAAGCACCACCTGAAAGACCCTACCGGCTTCAGCTCAGCAGTCAGCTCTTTGTAGGTGCGCAGACACGCAGCTGAGCAAGCATCACTATAAATGTTGAAACGATATTCAGTAAAACTAGACCTGAGAACGGCCCTGTGCCTAGTGATGGTTAGATAATTGGAACGACACAACGTTTGTTTTTTTGTTGAGTTTTCTCCATCATGTTAAAAAGAAGGCAAAATATCATAGACAAATTATCATCAATTTGAGGGCTCTAGTAACCGAAACATTAAATCTCTCCCTGGATTTTTTTGAATATGTCGTTTTAATTTAGCATGTACTTTTGTTTACTGAATTTCCCTATTAATAATGACAGATTGGGGGAATTGTGTCTACGGATCAGGCTCTCATGCCCAGCAAATGGCATCGTTTCCAGAGAATGACACCATTATCATATTCAAAGGGCTTAGCTTTGCAAATTGGCATGACCATTAATCATTATAATTTCCCCATTAGGAGGAACGGCTTCCAGGCAGAGGGGCTTTCTGGGCTGTTTACGTGCCCTCACCATTAACGGCGTTACTCTTGACCTTTATGAGCGTGCAAAAACCACCCCAGGGGTGAATTCGGGCTGTCCAGGTCACTGCACCAGTGACAGCTTTTGCCACAATGGAGGGAGATGTGTTGAAGAGAGAAGCAGTTACACCTGTGACTGCTCACAGACAGCCTTTGATGGGCCACACTGCAGAACAGGTGAGTTGAGGACTGATTTAGAAAATTTCTCATTTTCTGGGTTTAGTGTAGATTTTTTAAAAGGCACAAATATGTAAAATTGAGTGAAAAAAATGTTTAATCTGTCCATGTTCCGAAAAGCAAAATAAGATGCAACATTTTTGGTAGAGCTGGGTTCAACTATTATTTCAAAAATTGTTGTTAGTTTAAACGAATATGATTTATAATGATAATGATCTCAGCTGTAGAAGAGCACTCTACCCATAAAAAAATTTACACTCGTAAAAAAAATTGCATAGTGTCGTGGTTTTTTCCTTGAGAGGACAAATATAAGCTCATAAATACAGACAAACAAAAATTTTCAATCTAGTTTGTCTCTTTACATGTCGAGCATAAGATCATATAAGCACAAACATCAGATAGTTATGCACAGACCGAACTCTCAAACTGTGCCACTCATTAAACCCCTCTTCTTTTTCGTCTGATACAGCACACACAGTTTGTGTGATTTACATTTTTATGGAATTAATATATCTACATTTTTAAATGAAGATATCTATTAGGTCAGTTAAGTTAGCTTGCCAGTGGACGACAGGGTGTCCTTTATGGCACCTTGAATTCCTGGTCTGACAGGTTTTGGCAGAAGAGCTTTTTCTGACAAATGGAATTTAATTACAGCACCCACTCCACTGCCACAAACCCATCCAGCAGCCTGTCAGTCAGATTAGTGATGTAATGGTTTTGTTTGTGTACAATGCTGTGTCCATTCAAGTCCTGGATGTTGACCGCTAGCTTGAATAGATGTCCAGAAAATGAGAATAGACAGAATGAATCAGCAATACAGCAGTCTCAGCTGTGTTTGGGAAACAAGCAATGCTAATATTGTTGAAATTGTATTGCTCTAATAGTGACAGATGTGAAGCAGGCATCATTGTCTCACTGAATTTGCATAGAGATGATGGTGATTATGCGGTTCTTGGTAACGTTTAACTCGCAGTGCTTTGTCTCTCCATGTCCATGACAGCTCTAGCAGCTTCTTTTGAGAGTGGATCCTCAGTCCTTTATACTTTCATGGAGCCTTTCTCTGGAATACTGAATGATGAAGTCAGAAGACCGCCGACTGGTTTCCATGAGCCAGAAGTTCCTAAATCAGTGGAGAAGTTATCATTTGGGTTTCTGACTCATCATGTGCCAGCGTTGATCTTGATTGCTTACAGTTTGGAAGAGGACTACATGGCAGTTATGCTTGCTTCGAACGGTACCAAGTCATTCTTTATTTGAAATCCTAGTGTTCTAATCAAACTCATTTGTCAAGTAAATGTTGAAATTTCACATAAAAAATAATAAAACCTGAAAATTCAAATTTCCTGCCGACCATTTTGTTTAGGTGATGGACAAGTTGGCATCACCATTTTGTTTTTTAAAGGTGCATACCTCACCTTTAATTAATTCAATGCAATCTCACTTTATTTACTTTGTCCAAATAATTTCCAAAATGTTCAAAGCATATTTTTAAGTCAACAGTAATGAATATTTTAGTATTGCTTTGTAAAGTGCTTTAAAATCATAAATCTGAAAAAAAAACACAAGATCTATGCTCTTTCTCTTACAATAATCCTACTCTTACAAATACTTGGAACATTGATTAGAACATTCCAATTTTTGGAACAAAAATCTGTAGTTTAATACAAGGAAGCAAAAAAATATTAACAATTTAGAAGTAGAGAAGAGAAGGTTTAGTATCGTACACCTCCACGTAAAAGGATTGAGCGGGAACTCTTGGGTGGCTTTGGAGGTCCTGTGGTCTGATTCTCTTGAAAATGTCCAAACATTTAGAATGCACAAGTTGTTTATTTAACTAAAAAGGAAATTAAATAATGCAAAGAAGTGTCAAAGCAAGCAGGTTTGCCACAAAATCTTTAATCTCTGCTCACATTTAGCAATTTCAATGGTTTTGATCTATTAGGATATAGTCTTTAAATTTAGCTTGAAAAATTCAATATGTTCTATGCATTTTCATGCTTTTTCTTTAAAAATGTTTTGTCATTGTGTCTTTCATTCCATTTTAAAATATGACTCCATTTTGTCTTGGATTCCTATATATTACAATATATTATAAGTCATGTTTTTTTCTGATTTCCCAGGCAGCCTGCAAATACAATATTTTTTGAACAAAGAAAGGAAAATCGAAATGTTCAGCCCAAAATCAAGCAGTCTAGCAGATGGACGTTTTCACTGGGTCAAAATCAGTCGAAAGGGACAGGAGCTGCTTGTCCAGGTGAACCTTTTTTCATCTCTGCAGAGACTGATGTCAAATTGACTATGACTTGTTATAGCATAAAAATGTAGAACAACAAAGCTGAAAGGATTTAAATAGATTTAGCCGTTTTTGACATCAAGCTTATAATCTCACTTTTATAGCAATTTGATAGACTGTCTGATTTTTTTCCACCAACTCCTGACTTTCTAAATCAAAATGAATGTTTTTTTGATAACATTTTGAAGGTTTTTCTTTTGTCATATAAAATTCGTTTTCAGAAATTGTGCCAAAGCAACCAGAGATTAACTTTCCTTGATGGATTCAAATACTGCATTCACAAGTTGGTGTGGCTCTTCTGCAAGTTATATGTCATTATGTTTGTGCTCTTTTCAGATTGACAGCACAATAACCCAGCAGTACAGCCTGTCTCCTGGCTCTCCACGCAGTCCAGTGAGGTCATTGATTTTGGGGAGAATTCAAGGTGAATTTCTGACAGGCTTTTGAAGAGGACTCTATCCCTTCATGTTCCTTGTGTGCAGTTTCACATATTTCTATTTCACTGGTATGGCGTCAGGAGTTTGAATTCAGACTAGTTAAGCTGGGCTGTATGTGTGTGGGGGGGAGTGGGAGGGATGGGATGGGTTCTGGGTAAGGAGGAAGAGCTCTGGTGTACACAGATTTGACAGCGCCGTCACAGGTGAGTTGCCAAGTGGAATTAAAATGGAATCTTTCTGTGTTACCTTGGAGACTGTTTCTTTTTACCTGGAGAGCAGCAAGGAGCTTGATGCTTTGGTTGGGGAGAGAACATTTTAAACAAATTAGCTATACAGTGCTTGGGATGATACAACAAATGCTTTTTAGACTCATTAATGCCATTACTGATGCAAATGGAAAAAGGAACAGAACTGAGTGCTCTTATTTGTTCCTATTTGAACATGTTTGAGCAAAAATAGTGTAATTCTAAAGTCTACAAATCATAACTTCTATTTTCAGGTAATGTTAAAATTCATCACCAAAATGTGTACCAGTTTTGCAGCTAAAAGTAACTGAAAACAGACCCTTCTATTATTGAATAACTGAACTGTTTAATTACTTACATTTTATTCAGTATCATTTAATTACATTTGGTTTTCCAACTTTAAAAGCATTAAAGATACAGTACAATAAGACCAGAAGTAACTCTCAATCTACAACTATTTTTGTTTCAGGGGGTGACATCACAGATAAGGAATTGGTGCAGGCTGGATTGAGAGGGTTTATCGGCTGCCTGTCCTCCATTCAGTTTAATCAGGCAACCCCTCTGAAGGCAGCCTTGCAAAACAGCCAAAGCCCTTTAGTCACTGTTATTGGACGTCTAGAGCCATCAAGTTGTGGAACAATACCCACCTTGAGTAATACACATACAAGCTCAGGTAAATAATCAGTTAAATGTGTCCTCAGATCAATATTCAACCAAATAAATAGAAAAACCTTTTCATTCGCTTTATATTCTGTCTTCTAGATGACGCACCAAAATCAGACAGAGGCAAAGACCCGCTGAAAAAGGCTGATCAAAAGGACTTGGCTCTAATTGGAGGTACAGCTCCTCATGATATTCTGCTCAAGGAGATTCTTTTTAAAATAATACCCAAGTTTGAGAAGTGAAAGAGCATGCAGAGAAATGAGACTCTGAACAATCACAAAATTTCTATTCATTTTTTATACAATTTTTAAATAACATTAATTATATTGAAATTGTAATGAATATATTTACTCATGGTTTGGCCTGGTTAAGAATTGATTTAGGCTGTTTTTATGAAACCCAAATACATTTTTTAAATAATATACTCATAGTTCAATCTAAGTGAATCAACATGTTAGTTTGGTTTACCAATTTAATATCATGTTGGTTTATTCATACAAATGGTACATAGTTTACAAGTTTTTAACCATACAAATGTTACAGGGTGATTAAAAAAAGAATTCCACAACTTTGAAAATCGATAACGCTATAAAAAAGAAAAGACGGGCTCAGCTCATTCTGTCTTTTATTTAAGGTAGCTCTAAAGTTTGGTTGAAAAAACTTCAAGTATTCTTCACAATAATTAAAAAATAAACTTTAATCTAAATCAACATTGTGGTAATCTTTTTGAATCACCCTGTAGATTCAATTCTATACACTATTTTGCATTATCTTATTAATCTTAAAACGATTGACATGTTGATAAGTTCTGCACTGAACAGTGAGAACTAGTTTCAATGACAGCAGACAGTGGTAAATTTCTTCACCCAATATGTCTTGGAAACATTTTGGCCACAAACAGAGCATATATCTAGAATTGTTGTACATAGTTCTTAAATGTGATGGGAGGTAATATTTAAATTTGCATTATTTTATTGGTTAACAGTTTAACTTAATTTGAGGTGTGTATATGTTTGCAGGTCATTATTAAAATGTGAAAAGTCTAATAAGGATGAAGAACCTTCAGGAGAATAAATATGAGAAGTGACAATAATTGATAGAAAGAAAAATCTAGATGTCGCACTGGAAGTGTGTTATTATTAATACTTTTTAAGAAAGAAATTTGTGAATGAGCTTTTGTTAGGAATTAAAATAAATAAAAGTTTATTTGCTGGTGATTACCAGGCAGTGGATTCATGTAACACCTTTAACTGCAATTAGTGCGTTTGCACACATAAATACATTCCTAACATTTTTAATGATGTAATATTTTCCGACAATTGATCTTTTTGACATGAGCATAGTTGATTCTGAAGAGCTGCATCCCCTGCTGGTTTTGTTCCAGATGTTTCAAGATTCATGCTAGTATTTTCCAACAAACCAGGTGTGATGCATGAATGTGTAAGCGAAGTTGTGCTGGACTGTGACGCTTAATCCATAGCAGACATTTTGCTCTGTGTTGTTTTTGTTTAAGAAATGGAATTAAACACAGATTCTCAGGATAGCAGGATGTTATATGTGCGGTATGATTTTAACATTAAATTTACATTTTTGGCATAGAAATAAAACAATAAAATATGATATTCTGTCCATAGACTTCATTTGGTGAACAAAAATAAAATGCTTATAGCACTTCTTTGTTCAGGTGATTAACTAAGATTCATTGTTCCCTTACATGAAATTGCATGTTGTTCCTTGTAAGGGATAACCTTTCCCATATTCCCGTTATCCAGGAGTAGTTGCTGCAGTGGTTTTCATCATCATCTGTGCACTGGCAGTTATCATCCGATTTCTCTACCGACATCGTCAGACTCCAGCAACTTCCGGAATCACCAGCAAGAGTCACCGACCCAGCGTAGAGCATCCACCTTATCGAGCTCCGCTGAATCTACACAAAGCCAACCACGACTGCAAAGAATACTACATCTGACCTCGCAATGTCAAGTTTGGCCTTTAATCTAACAGCCTGTTCCCAGTGTACATGTGAACATCCCGGTGTTCATCTACACTGCAGGCTGAACAACCAATCAGAGGGCAGCAATGACTCAACAGACTGGTGCACAAGAATCTACAATCTTTTGTTTGTATGCTAATTGTTGATGAAGAGTGTGAAGCTGATGTGGAATTGGTCTGTGCCAGGCGTCAGATGATGACAGCGCTCTATATTGTTATTTTTTGGAGCATAATAATAGGTAACACATGCACAGCACAGTTTTTAAGCACAGTAGGGGGCTGAAGCAGCACTATGAATTGTGATATTCTGAATGCCTGCTCAAACCTGCCTCTCTCTGAGCCCGCATACAGAGCAGGCTTAAGCTAATGGACTGAAAGCCCAACGGAGAGGTTGTGAGAGAATGCTTTTTGTGGCAGAGAGGCGGACCTTTCTAGATGACTCTTTAAAAGGATCGATCACTGTTCAGAGTCTAAAAAACACAAATTATTAAAGATATCTACATCCATCGACCTCACATTTGATGCTGAATCTATTAAACAGTGTAAGCAACCACTAAAAATGGGCATCAAACCCCAAAGGAGCCTAAGCACGTATCAGCAATTGTTATATATGGATATTTTTGTGCATTTTGATGCCCATGCGTCCACCAGATTCAGGCTGTTTAATTCTATTTCTTGTCATAGTTAAGGAGGAAATTCTTACTGAAGTGCATTAAATCTTGTGACTTGTTCAACAAAAGTATTGCTTTCTATTAGAATGGATTGTATGGCTGTTTTTATATTTTACTTCTGTAAATGAATGCTGTAAATAGATTTCATATTTCTATTTAATAAATGGAGCTTTATAAGAGGTTGAGTGCAGATTACTTGAGAATTGTTTTTGAGTTGCAAAGTATATAGATGAAGTACAAATTTTGTCAACAAACATAATAAGTAGAAACTTTTCTTTTTCATACTGACTGACTTTTCATTTTCTTTGTCAGATGAAATGCTATTAAAACAGGCCAAGATAGACAAGGAGGAAGATTGAAATAATTGATTGAGAGCTCTTGATGGTATTGAAACAATGTCTTCTGTTATAGGTAATATTGGTGTTTTAATGATAGTCAATGCTCAAGATTACACTTGTTTTTTTTACAGCTGAATATTTGTGTGTATGTACATTTTTCTTAAATTGTCAGAAAGTTAGGTATGTTTTCTCATTAAAGAAATTAAGGATAACCCCCCCACACACACACACACACACACACCCACACAGTTATTATTATTTTTAGCATTTTCCATCAGTCTCGTTCTTCTTCAATCTTGTAGTTTTACATTCAAACTATTGTTGAGAAAACTGTTTTTCAGAAAATCGCTACATGACTTTCTTGAGATTAAAATGAATCTATTTTGTTGAAGAAATTGTTAGCCCAGACTCTACATCAGAGGTTGAATATTTGGGCAAAATTAAACATTTAAAATGATCCTTGGCTCATAATTAAGGTAAAATAATCTAAGATTTCTCTCTACATCTAAAATAGCAGTATATTTATTTCATGAAACACCTTCACATCTAGCTCGTATTTGCTATTATTATAATTTAATTTATCAAAGTAAAAAAAAAATTCTCATTGATGCAGTGCTGTTTAGCCAGAAGTTGAGTGCATCTTTGATTAGTATTATACCAGAGATCTTGCTCTTTGTATTTAAAGGCTTTTATCAGTTTATGAAGACTTTTTAATGAGGCACTGTTTCAAATAAAGTCTCAGTTCTGGAAAATAAAAAAATTAAAATAGCTCAAGGATTTTAGGTTGTTTCCAATCCAAGTTCATATTCAGCATAATGTAAGTAGCATTCTAGATATGCACCTCTTAAAATTACTGTCCTTCACCACATTTTTGAGGTTGGGGAGGGGGGTTCAGACATGACACAAACCCCTCCACAGCTTACGCTCTACTGTAATCACCAAACTGTGTTGCTGAGACCAATTCGATGTAAGTGCAAACTTGTGTAACTAGGAATGATGCATGCTACACTGCGTCTTCACTAGAAAGTATTGGATTTGCACATTGTTGAAGTGGGGAAAAATGTTTTAAGATAATTATTAATAGTTAAAAGAAGATTCGGTTAATGACTTCTCCTTCCAATATCTTATCTTGTTAACATCTGAAAAAGAAACACTCTTTTTGGATGAGTGTCTGTTAAAGATAAAAGCACAATAAGTGGTATTTTGCCTTATGAAATTGCATTTCCAAAGTATATAATTTATAAAAGAAGAGAGGGCCAAGCTTTGAATTAAGTGGCAAAATAACAATGTAGAAGGAAAAAGAAACTATGTAGAAGTTTAATACTAATTTTATTCACCAATAATTGAAACCTTGATTTAATTGAAAATTGCAAACACTCAACTAACTGGGATCTGTTACACCATTTTAAGTACTGAATTAACCCTTGTGCGTTGTTCAAAATGTCTGCCATTTTGTTGTGTTAGGGAACTAAAAATCCATTAACTTTAGTTTAGTGAACTTTAGTAAAATTACCATATGTTGTTTTTTTTTTAATCCAGTATTTTTGAGTCTTTATTCCCTATGCCAAAAAAGTAGAGTAAAAGTATCTGATATAACACTCAGTATGAGTTAAAAGTAGCCCTTCTAAAAAGTACTCATGAGTAGTGAGTAGAGTATTGCACTGCAAAATTATTTAACCTTATATGCTACACATTAAAAATTTACAGTACATGGCAGCTATTTTCTTTTTCTTCTCGTTTTTAAAAGTATAACAAATAAATGTTCTTTTCCATCAGTTTTAGTGCCAAACGAAGACACTGAATAATTAAACTATAATCATTAGCCAATTGTACAGAAATCTTCTTAAAATGTGACAAAACAAATTAATAACTTAAAATAGCATTACAAAGCTTCACAAATTATTTTAAAATCTGCTGGTGCAAATAAGAAAATGAAGCTGAAATTAATAGTCCAGAAAAATCCCCAAATAATATATTTTAAGGCTAAATTTTTTAAATTTGTTTCAATTTAACAATGAGCTGGTTCTCAAAGTTTGTACTATCCAGCCTTGAACGTTTTGGGCTGAACAGGTGCCTAGCACACCTAAATAGGTGCTCACATGCTGCAGAAGCAGGCAAGAGTGTGTTCAGGAAACAAGTGAAGCAGTCTCAGGTCTTCAAGCACAAGCCAAGTACTTACCCATTGCTCTGTTGTTCAGCACTTAAATACTGTTTTAAAAGAGAAACAAATAAAAAAATATATTACATATATTATATCTGAACCAATAATATGGTGACATAGTACCCCATGCAAATTCTGTGTACCCATGGGATAGAAATCTAATGTTAGCTGTTGTTATTCATTTAAAAAAAGCTTAAACTTTAACTGGCGCCGCAAGCCAAACTTGTGAAGCAGTAATGTTAATACAGTAGGCCCTTTATAATATGTGTGCAACCAGACCACAACTGCCCTGTTGCCAGTACTCCTTTGACTTATAATAAAACCACATTTTATTGTTATTCCATGACACCATATAATCATACACAGGCCATATGTGTAAAAAGAAGACTAAAATCGTTATATTTGCTGAAATAAAGTAAAACTAATGACCAAATTAAGACTCAAATTCACCCCTGAGTGATGCTCCCATCAACACACAGGAGTTAAAGTATTTCAGATTCTTTATCTTTAGGTCAATCATAGTAATCAATCAATAAATCAATCAAGTTTTTATATAGTGCTTCTTTAGCAGTTGCTTTCAAAGCAGCTTCACAAAGTCCTAGTGTGAATCATGTAGAGTAAATAGGAGTTCCTCTGTGAGGTCCCTGGGAGCTTCGCTGACTGAGGCAGGTGCTAGTCACCTCCCCAGCAAAAAGAAACATACAAACTCAAGATCCATAGCGAAAAGTTCGCCAGACAGCACCTGAAAAAATAAAACAAACAAAGACAAAACAGAAACTAACAAATGAAAAACAATGGTTAGAAAACTGTAACACAGACAACAAACAGGTGATCAGCATCAGCTGCAGGATAAATGATAAATGATGAGGATAAGTTAGACAGACACATTGAACCACATTGTTTTTTCAACAGTTTGTATGTTTATGGCGCTCAGACACCATATATGTTTGGACACATACTAGGAGACAATTATTCGAATGCTAGATTAAACAGATATTTTTTTAATTTAGTTTTTAACTCTGTGAGCATAGCTGACAACATTCGGGAGTTTGTTCCAGAGCTTCTCTTCCACCTCTAGTGGATTTACTGATCTGCGCAAGGAGCAGTATATTATAGTCAATGCAATATTGTACAGGAAACCAATGAAAAGAGAACAAAACCAGTGTAATGTGATCATATTTCTTTGTTCTTCTGAGAACTGTAGCTGCTGTGTTCTGGACTAAATGTAATTTTTGTACCGTGGCGGCTGAACAGCCGGCTAACAGAGCTTTACAATAATCCATTCTGGAGGTCATGAAAGCATGCACTAATTTTTCTGCATTTACAATAGACAGCATGTTCTGCACTTTAGAAATGTTCCTTAGTTGAAAGAAGGCAGTCTTAGTAACATAAGAGATATGGTTCTTAAACGTCAGTTCACTATCTATAATAACGGCAAGATTTTTAACTGTAGTGGAAAAATTAACAGTGTGTCCCCCCACACATTCTGAGATCTTATTTAGCTATAAAAGGTCGTTAAGTTTTGCTGATATATAGAGCTGGGTTTCATCTGCATAACAATGGAAACTAACCTCATGTCTTCTAATTTCTAATAACTTTGCCAAGGGGCAGCATTAATATTGAGAATAGGATGGGACCCAGAACAGATCCTCGAGGAACTCCATACTCTACTGCTATTGTGTAGTAGTTCATTTGCAAATGAATCTTTTTTTTTTTTAAACAATTTCCAGAATTTTCCCCCTTTTGAACTACTTTTTGTAGAAAGGAGAGGAGAATAACAGTTCTGGAAACCATTTTATAGCTAGTCTAGCCAATTTCCAAATGGGATTAAAAAGTGCTTCACAACAAGGCAACGTATCGACTGTGTTTTTTCTCAACATTGCAGTTTTGACTTGAAGTTAATGAAACCAAAATATTGTTTGAAAGAATATATATGAAATAAATATGTGGGTGAAGCGTCTCCACACAATCTAATGTTTCAACTTGTTCTGCATTTTCCCGAGGCAAGGAAAAAAAGTGTAAGGAGAGGGAAAGGGCATGAAGATTAAATTATCGATGAGTCCAAATTCAATTCTCTCTAAATGTGCGTGGATATCTTGAGTCTTCTGAACCAGAAAAGGCACAATATGAAAAAATGCACCTGAAAGTGGCTTCTTGGAAGTGCCTTTAATCATTATTGCTCCCTTAAAGGAGGATGAAAAAAGATTCAAAGAGAGATAAAGAGAAAAAATTGCTCTTTCTCTTCACTGCATGCACATTTGACTTGAAAAGAAGCTGCATGATAAACAGAAAAGCGAACTCTAAACAAATTCCCAATAATGCAGTCCAATTGTGAGCTATATTCATGTCTGATGCATTCCAAAAAACACTGTGCTAAAAGTACAAATCAACAAATGTGGTGAAAGGAAGCTTTAGCAAGCACAATTCAGGCTGAATTAGTGTAAACCTTCTAATTACAATGAAATGCAATTATACTTTGCATTGATTTTAATTGGATGCACTGAGGACAGTGAAACGCCGGGAGTGCAGTTTGAGCCACTTGAGGTGACAAAACCTTTTTTATTTAAAAACCTTGATTAAACCCATCACCCTCCGCACTTAACACAACCAAAACAATTTTGATAGCTTCGATCAGCCTCTGGGGAGGCCAAAGAAGCCAATTAACCTTGGCTGCCATTTACTGTGCGATGAGATCTGAGGCAAGTCTAACCCATTGTCTCATCTGTTGTCTGCTACGTGATCTCATGGGATAAACCTGACGTAAACCTCATAATTAAAATTTCTTGGAACTTCCAGCAGTTTCGAAGTCTGTTGTGCTGGTGGGGGGCCTGACCGGTAGATCGAGAATCTGGGGTACTTGGAGAATAGTTCTAAAAAATAATTTTCTAATTACATTTCTTGATGGAGTTTGCTGCTATTGAGCCTTACCGAAACTGGAATGATGTTTAAGGGTCACTCATCATAAGATATATTGTAAAAAGTCTAAAACAACTCCCACATTTAGCCAAAATGGGGAGTTGTCATCACAAGTGAAGTGACGGGCAATTGAAAGGGATGCTAGGCGAGTTAGAGTTAGAGTTAACGGACCAGGAAGGGATCTGGGCCGAGGATGTGAGTTCTATAATAATTCTGGAAGGGAGTTTTAGTAGCGATCAAAAGAGAAATCACCTGTAATGATGTAGCTTATTTTAGATTCACTACCTTAAATCCTTCCTGATTCCCATCCAGCGAGAATCAAAGTATACTCCAAGTAGTTATGTCAAACATTTTATATGAAAATATCGACTAGGTATATAAGCTAGGTAACAAGATCGAATTTCGATGTCAGCAAAAATATGCAAGGTGAGACAAGATCTGTATTTGTGAGGCAAACCGTTTATTTGCTACCAGACATAAAACACTTAACTAACTAAAACAAATTCACACACACATTCACACAAGAGCAAAGGAAAAGCAGGGTATGAATTGATGACTAACATCTCAACGTCTAACTAGGCTTTAGCTTGTCTGTAAGAGTAAACTCATCAAGACTTACGTTAGTTCTTAACTGTGCAGAGTCAGAAGTCAAGTCCGTGTTTAGGCATTCCTTGCCAATGTCGCCATGCGTTGAGATGATGCCAGATAAAGTCAAATGAAGAGATCCGAAGGTTTTAAAGAGTGGGCCAGGTATCCGGCCTTGTTTGCATCGGAGCGGGAGTTTGTGTTCACATCAGGATCATAGTCTTCATTGAGAATAGGAGTCCTGAGATGCTCGTAGGTTCATCTTCAAGCTTTGTATTTAAGAGCGCAGGGTTAGGCCCTATAGCCCCATATTAAAGTTAATTCCTGCTTTACGTGCCCATGGAGAGAATAAGACCATAAGGTCTTCTGAGATGAGAGCAGAAAAGTGAACAGAGCGAGTAAGAGCGGTGAAAGACAGACAGAGAATTCTGAAAGAAGCATAGTATTATATGTGGACACAGAAAGCATGTGACAGAGCACCTTTGACCCTCCAGATTATCCTGGGCTAGGGAAGGGTTGATTAACTATAAAATCTATTTAAGGAATTATTTAAGGAAGGGTAAAAGTTGTATCATACCGAATCATAAAATACCACATAAAAATTACAATCAGACTTGACCCAGGGAATAAATAAAGACCAAACATAACTGACTTAATATAAAACATAGATGAACAACCATCACTCATTTTCTTTCATCCATTCAAGTATCTCGCTAAACTTCTGTAATAATTATGTTACATGGAAGTATTTCAATGGTACACATTTAATTATACTCATAAAGATATATAAATATTTGATTATTTTTTATACTTCTTTATAAAGATTCCCTGTATTGATTGATTTCAAAGAAGCTCACAAGGAGTTCACATGATCCATCCCGTGATCCACTCAGCACATGTCCGAGGGTTGTCCCATGACTGTCAAACTTCCATTGTTTAGTAAAGGAGCAAGGTCACATGTTCTTGTTCAGCTGAAATCTCTGGTTTGTGTTTCCATGGCCCAATGCTTAATGGTAAATTCAGCACCGAATTGGTGAATAAATATTCCTTTATCCAGGAACAGTCTAGTCCATGTCAACAGTCTTCCCTACTGTGGCCAGTTATAAGCTACTTTCTAAATGAAAGAAGGAGTGACGCTGTCTTCATCAATGAAAGTTTGTGTGCTGAGCTAGCTGATTATCTTGAGTGACTTCAGACTGTGTGGATAGGCTAATTATTTGACATGCAACCCCTGAATCTTTTTCTTATTGTGCATTATAAGATTTTAAAAATGTCATTTTAAGAAATCTGTTGTGATTATGTTAGGCTGTTTGAATTTGTTACAATGCTATAGCTTACAAGCAAATGTCCCATAATAGACACTTTTGGTCAATGAAGAAGGACCAAGGAACTGTGTGTGATTGCCAAATTACTGACATCCCAGATGCTGCCAAGATGGTCAAATTAAGTCAGTTTAACACTTGCTTGGGTTTTTAGCATTTTGAATGGCAAGTTGTCTACTTTTACAAACCAACACTTTTTAAGTAAAAAAAGTAATTCTAAGAAAACAGGTAGATTAAGTTTATATTATTACATTATACAAATTATACAAAGTAAGGATGATAGTTTAAAATTTGTTTCACTTCCATTAATTGATGTTCAAAAAGTAATCCCTGTTTTAATTTAGTTTTGCTTCAATTAATTCATTCTCTCCTCCTCCATCTTGACCTTTTAGTTTTCTCTTGTTGACTTGATTGATAGACAGCACTATGGGCCAACTGTTTGGAACATTCAGAATCAGCTAAACAGGTGGAAATGCTATGAAAGTGTCTTTACAAGCAGCTAACATAGTCCACCCTGAACAGGCAATGTAAACAGGACGTTTCTTTTACTAGTTCTGAATCAAAAGATGTCAAATAGATGTGTAATGAACGTCTATTTAAGGTTATCTGTTTGGTGGGTCTGTTAATTTAACTTTGAAGACGTATCTTAAGAAAATAGGTAAGAATAAATTAATTGGAATAAAACAGACAATCACATGTAAGCATCAACTCGTGAGAAGGTGAAGTTGAAGATCTTCATGGAGGGGATGTGGCTAAAAACACACTCCTAAGTAAAAGGATGAGTCACAGATGTATGTAGCTGAACTTTTGATCAATGGTTCAACATTTCTATGTGATCGAGAAGTGAGAGGCATTGTTCTGCCAAAATAGTTATAAACTATTTATTTAGGCACACGTAGCAGTCTGTGAATTTGAAAAGGGTATTTCTGCCAGCCAAACTGTTCAGCAAGCCCCCGCAGCCATATTTGCAGTTGATGTTCAGGTTTTTTGTGCTTGATTTCCCTGGAAAACTATTAAATAAATGTAGCAAGGAAGATGCTTTTGATTGTATTTGATTTATTAATTCACTCAAAAGCCATTTTAAAGCGTGCTTGTAAGCGTATATTTAGATATCTTATTTAAATGTGTAGTTTAACGTGCTAATGTTGTCCAAACCTAGTGATTTTGTCTTGTAGTTTTAGTATGAAGTGGAATAAAAGGGAAACAAAATTACTTTCCAAATGTGCTGACCAGTGAAACGATACAATCCATGAATTAAATTCTATTCATGAGCTCTTTTTTAACAAGTCTGGTTTATTTTAAAAAAAATATTTTTCCATAAGCATGTGCATATCAAAAGATCTCTGGACGTCTCTGTTCACCACCCCTTATTAAATGAATGGAAGCTAATGAGTCTTTTCGAGTGAAGATGTTCATGTTCAATCAAAGCACGAGGGAGTATTCGCAAGGCTACTTTTTATCACCCAAGTGTGTGCTTGCTTTAATTTGCAAACCTGGCAGCGATTGGGAAATGAGCTCTATAGTGTAGCGCAGAGGGGTACAGTCACACCTGTTCATATGCACACATCCTCATTACATCTAGTGGAAGCTGCTTTTTCTGCCAGCTAGGAGAGTCATTGATTACTCATGTGGGATAATTGGGGAAATTTACTGCAAAATTACCTTTTCTGCGCCGTCAAGTTACAAGCCCTTATTTTTCATCTATTTTTATTTTTATTACATTGTTACTCACAAAGTCATGGCTCTAAGCTCAGCATGGGTCTGCAATGGCTCAATGTACCGGCCAACATATTTCCTATCAGGCATTGCTGCTGATTCTCCCTGCAGGCGCACAGAGACAAAACCATCCATGGTGTGTTTGTTGGCCTCTGTTGAGCAGGGAAGCATATTTATCATCTATGGTTGTGAGAGTTTTCTATGTAAATATTCATGGTTTACAAAAGCAGAGCTTTCCTGAAGCGCAAGACTTCATCAATGGGTCAAATGTTTGCAGAAAGCGTTTGTATTAAGTAGATTTGTGGGGAAAAAAATGTCGAGATCACACCACATTTGCAGCACATTTTCATTCATCAATGACAACAACTTCTGGTCCAAGAAATTGAAAAATTGTAAAGTTACAGATTTATATTCATTAAACACATAAAAGTTTTGCAAAGAGATAACATCACGGGAAGTCTTTCCAGTAAGGGTTTGTACATCGCAAACATCAGCCAGCAGTCATAAGTGTATCTATTAGTCGGTGACAGCATTTGAAAGCATTACACAAGACGTTGTAGCTCATTTACTAGTAAAGGCTTAAAGTTTGCAGCCGAGCCTTGCCATCGAGCGACTATCTCCGGGCCGTTAGCACGAGTGTCAGAGTGATTTAGACAGGTTTCAGTGTAGGATGTGCTGGGACGAGCCAGTAGCGATCGCTCAGCTGCTGCAGCCTACCCATAGTCAGGGGCATATAAGAATAGTGCTATTTTGCTGTCGCTGAAGCATCAGAGGAAGTGTTCATCCTCCTCGAGTGAATACTACTTGAGTAAAGACGATTGACCTGCGCGACTCCACCAAGCAATGCCACAGAGTCGGCGTCCAGTAAGCAATATTCTTGTATCTATTTCTCTTTTATTCTTTTCTTTTGTTTTCCCTGCTACTTTCCTCACACATCTGCTAACATGTGCTTTCAATACATTCCAGTCATCCTATCAGCGATATTTCGCACCACCCGTGCCCGTAGAACACACTCCAATCCTTCAAACCTGCTTTCACATTACCAGAACAATGCTCCCTCTCTTTGAGACTTTGGAACTGTCAGTCTGCTCTCAATAAGGCAGACTTCATCCCCACTTTTGCACTCCAGTCTTCACTGGACATCGTTGGTCTGACTGAGACATATATCCATCCAGAGGACACCGCAATGCCTGCAGCCTTCTCCAATAACTTTCTCCTCTCCCACACTCTCCATGAGATGGGACGAGGTAGGGGTGTTGGACTTCCCACCTCTCTGACCTTCATAATCTCTGCCTTCACATCTTGGAAAGACATGCTCTTTGAATATCATGCTGTCACTATCACTTCTCCTTTTGTAAAGCCATCTGGAGAACAGCTCTCCACATTTCTGGATGAGCTTGATTGTATGCTATCCTCTTTTCCTGAGAATTAATATTTATTGTGTTTGAAGACTTCAATATACATCTTCATAAACCATACGCTATTGACTTCCACTCACTCATGTGCACCTTTGACATGACTCTTGTCTCCACCTCAGCCACACACAAATCAGGAAGTCAGCTAGATCTCATTTACACACGCAGCTGCTCTCCTCATCATCTCACAGTTACTCCTCTGCCCACATCTGATCACTTCTTCACCACATTCAAACTCACACTGCCTACCTGTTCACACTCCACGCTACCTCCTGTCACCTTCTGACGTAACCTTAAGTCCCTTGATCCCTCTCTCTTTTCTTCAGCTGTGTTCTTATCTCTCTCATCACCTGGAAACTTTTCCTCTTTAAACATTCATGATGCAACTAACTGTTTCTGCACAACACTTGCTACATGCCTCGATCGACTATGCCCTCTCTCTTCTAGACCAGCCAGAACAATGCCACAAAACCCCTGGCTATCGCATACTCTCAAGGAACAAAGGTCTACCCTCAGATCAGCAGAGCAGAAATGGAAGAAATCAGAGAACATGGCAGACCTCGAAGCATACCAAACTGTGCTCTTAACCTTCTCGAGCAAGGTACATGACGCAAATACAACATACTACCACGACAAGATTAAACATGCCAAGGACAGCCGAAAGCTCTTCAGGACATTCATCTCACTTCTCTGTTCACCCCCACGTCCCCAAGTGACCTCTTTCATTGCAGATGACTTCGCTGATCACTTCACAGACAAAACCCTCACCATCAGCCGACCACCTTACACCCAAATTCATCCACAATCCTCGACACCTTGCATGTCTCGTTCACTCCACTCACAGAAGATCAAGTGTCCAAACTCCTTCACTCAGTGCATCCAACCACCTTCCCCCTCGATCCCATCCCATCTCATCTTCTACAAACCATCTCACCTACCATCACAACTGCCCTCACTCACATCATCAACCCCTTGATCACTACTGGCATCTTCCCTAACGCCTTCAAGGTGGCCAGAGTCACCGCACTTCTCAAGAAACTCAACACATCACTGGTGGACAATTACAGACCTGTCTCTCTGAAGCTCTACACTGCCAAACTCATTGAGAGGGTTCTCTTCAATCAACTCTCTTCTTTCCTGACTCAGAACAACAAGCTTGATGACAACCAATTAGGCTTCAAGAACGGATACTCAACTGAGACGGCTTTGTTGTCTGTGACGGAAGCGCTGCGAGGTGCCAGGGCTAACCACAGATCATCTACTAGACCTCTCTACTGCGTTTGACACAGTCAACCATCAGATCCTTCTCTCCACTCTCAATGCGTTGGGCATCACTGGCACTGTGCTTGATTTGCTTGAGTCCTATCGCACTGGTAGATCTTTCAGTGTCAGGTGGAGGGGTGAGGTCTACAACACTCATAGACTACTCATCGGAGGTCCCCATTGCTCAGTCCTTGGTCCCCTTCTCTTCTTAATCTACACCATCTCAGACATGGATTCTCGTACCACTGCTACACTGACGGCACTCAACTCTATCTGTCATTCCCCCTAATGACCAATCAGTTACTACCTGCCTAACTGACTTGGAAGAAATAACCATCACCTACAGCTCAACATGGCCAAAACAGAACTTCTAGTAATCCCGGCCAATCCCTCTGTGCATCACCATCACCATCCAGTTGGAATCCTCAACAATCTCCCCTTCTCCTTCAGTCAGGAATCTTGGAGTAATTTTAAATGAACAGCTGTCCTTCAAAGACCCCATCACCAAGACAACTCAAGCGTGTAGCACTGCACAACATTCGAAAGATCAGACCCTTCTTAACTGAGCATGCAACTCAACTGCTGGTTCAGGTTCTGGTCCTCTTACGTCTGGACTACAGCAACGCTCTCCTAGCAGGACTTCCAGCAAACACGCTTAAACGTCTGCAGATGATCCAGAACTCTGCAGCTCATCTTATCAACAAGGATCCGAGGCAAGCTCATGTTACACCGCCTCTTCATCACTCTTCACTGGCTCCGCATTGCAGCTCGTGTTAAATTAAAACCTCCACAAGTTCATACATTCCTGCATGCCCCCCAGAAGCCAGCACTCAGAAAAGGAACAGCGAATCATGGTTCCACCTCACAAAGAAAAATCTCTTAGCAGAACCTTCTCTCTCACTGTCCCTGGCTGGTGGAACTTCCTGATCCAGTCAGGAAAGCAGCAACACTAACAGCTTTCAAAAGCAACTGAAAACTCTTCTCTTCAGGGAACACTTACTATAAAAAACTACCTTTTTTCCTCCTCTGTCTTAATTTTCTTCCTGCTATGGGTTATTGATCAGTTGATACAACTTCTATTATGACCAAAGCTGAGATAGACTTTACATGTGTAACAAATTGAGTATTGTCTCTTCCCTACTGTAAGTCACTTTGGACAAAGCGTCTGCCAAATGCATAAATGTAAACGTAAATATAAAAATATTTGAACTCATACAGAGGTTTACCTAAGCCTTACCACTTCTTACCAGTATAAATACCAGTATAAAACCAGTTTTGATGGGAATTTATTAAAAATGCAGACATCTGACTCGTTTTACCTCATTAAACCAACTTACAATCAAGATTGAAAAGTTGAGCAATTTTTTTATAATATTGTTTCTCCTTCACCTCACCGTTTCTGAGAGAATCTGTTCTGAGAATGTATCTGGCCGAAGGTTTGTCTCTAAATTAATTCGCTCAATATGAAGAAAATCTAATCTAAAAATCCAAAAGCCTTGAGGTTTTATTTGAAAGTTAAAGCTGTTATATCAAAGTGACAGTTGAGCAGTGCATAGTGTTAAAATTGTATGCTTTTTATGAGGTTTAAATTGTTCTTTGAGCTTTACACTCGTCAAAACGTTAGAGATTATTTGTTCTCTTGTCAGTAAGAGATTTGTGCAAAAATAACTTTGAGGTTTAAGAGGTAAAAAAGTGTACTTTAAAGGTTCAGTGAATAAGACCTTTAGTAATAGGTCTAATATTGCTCTTATTTCCAGAAGTTCCTCAGCTGGAGCTGTTCCCAGAGTGCAGTGCCTGTTGTATAGTTGATTTGTATAAAGCACAAGGAAAGGGAACATTTGCAGACTGACATGACAATTCACAGGTATTTTTAAACTAACATTGTTTAATTTGAAAACATTTGTTTGCTATATAAGTGAGAGTCAAGTTTGGTAGAGATAATTCACTAATATAGTAAATCATTAGCATGGGTGTATAAAGTGACATTATGGGTATTCATGGCTATAATTACTTTAGTTTATTTAGGATACAAATTCTGAACAAAATTTCTACCCTAAATTTATTTTATGTTTATTTTTAAATAAAGTACTTGAGAAGTTTTCCCCCTATTAGATACTTTTTTAAGTAAAAAAATATTTTTGAAAGTAATTTTACTCACCTAAACAAAAGTACATGCTAAAATTGCACTAATCTAAATATAATTTTATGTGAGCCTGAATTAATGTTAATTTTGCAGCCACTATTTGAAATTACATATTTGTTCAGAAATGACTTTCAAATACTTTTTTTCCAAATGTGTATCTCACTTCCAACACCTAAAGCAACATTTTGCATAAAACTTTTTTATAATTAATATCACTTCAATCACACATCCCAGATTTTTATGTTCCATCAAAGAAGAAAGGATCAAAGAAGAAAAGTGTGTGATTGTTCTTTGGAGAAACAAACTTACATGCATCAATTTTGACCTGTTTTGCACAGTTTTTCATCAGTTAGCTACCTTGATCAAAGATTTATGAATGGCTGAGGTACAGAGGGAATGTGCAGAGACACAACTCAAAGTAGCTTGCATTGAAGAAACTAATATATTTAGATGTATTAATTAAGCTAACATTTTTAATCATATTTCAAGGACAGAACCTTCCTTCAGGACATTTCACAATGCAACTATTCAACCTGCACAGTTTGAGCCATCACTCATTTTGAGGGTTGAGCATGTTCTTTTATTGCCCATAAAACTTTTCATTTCTATAATTCTGTTGCAAAGCTGCATTTACTGTCTTCCAACCCTTTTCATTTTACTAAGAATTTTTGGCAATTCAATTTAATACAGAAACAATAAAAAACTTTATGGAAGGTGTTGTCTCATAAATGTAATAAATAAATACATTTATTTATATCTTTACACTAATTATATCAAACAGATGGACAAGCAGATTTGGAAAAACTTTATTATAGTAATATTGTTTATATATAATACATAAACAATATTAAATTGTTTATATATAATACAGTGATAACTGGCGTACCAAACAGATGAATGTTTTTTAAACAGATGCCTGATCAGGGATGGAACACATCGAATGAAAGCCAAGAACTCCAGGACAGAACTGCATAAACCTGGGAACACAGGATGACTGGTAAATCATTCTTAGGATACCTTTACTCAAGATAGTTGAGTAGTTTAAGGTGCTCAAAGTGAATTGTAGTCTCAGTCTCAGACCTAACGGCTAAAGTGCTGATAAGTTTGGTGCTTTTTTATGGCAGATACTTCAAGAATCTTCAAGTCGTTATCTGGTATGTTGAATTTGTCTGAATTTCAAGCAGAAGTGAGTTTCTCACATCCTGCAAAATTACGCTATGCTAAACTACATAGGATTGGTTGTTTGACATGTCAGTTCTGGGTGGGTCTTATCCAAAGAAAGCTGCAAAAAACTAACCCCTTAAGATCTGTCCATGTGAGAGGTGACTAAGGTTGTATGGTGAGATCATAACCAGAAGTGAGATGAGCTCTCACAGCTTTGGCAGATAATGTCAAATATACTGCTTCTGACATTTTTATGAGATTAAATTTGATTGAACGACAGTATAAGAATTGTTCACAAATATAACTCCTAATGTTGGAGTGCACAAAGAACATAACATTGTTAATTGGATTTCTAGTGATGTCAGAAGTAACATGGTCATTTGAACCAAAATTCACAACTTTAAAAGCTTTCATGATAAATAAAAGTGGACAAAAACTGAGCACAATCAAGATCCATTCTTTGCAGAAAGCGTGAGCAGTTAACCAGTGTGTTTCTATACCAAATGTACCAATGGTGTAAAAGTAGTAATTGCTACTCTTATTTCAACACTTTTTTTGTGCTCAAAAGCAACCATTTGTGCTTTGATAAAGGTCCCCGAATCACTGTGACCTGCTGATTACGTCTCTCGAAGGCTTGCATTCAACATAATGAGTTTCTGAGTGTTTGGCCAATTCCAGAGCTTGGTTCTGCTTCTGGGGAAATGGAATCAATAGCCAATTAAAGTATTAGGGGATATGGAAACTCAATTAAAGTGTGTTTTATAGACATCAAACTAAAGCACACATTTCTATCAAATCTTTTATCTTTTAAAAATCTTTAAATATTCTATATTTTGGTGCAGGTCATTTTTGTGCTCCAGACACGCTTTGCTGGTTAAAAACCTAACATCACCACTTGTTTATAAGCAATCGATTTTATGTATTTGATATTTGGTGCTCAAGTCTCGGTTTTCTTTGACACAAATGTTCCTTTTATTGTCATCTGTCTTTGTTTGAGCAGAGAGTTCTCAGAGAAATTGATATTTGTATACCAAACAGACATTCATAAAATCTAGAAAGTGGAGGATGAAATAATGACTTCTTTTGAGGTGAACTGAACTGCTTCACGTATTTAATGAGGAGGATCCACCTTTTCACAGCTGATTGTTCCTTCAAATCTGCTTCTGAAAAGAAAGCTATAGTTTAAAAGCTTTTTTATTGAAGCTAGCAATTTACTGGCGGTTCAGTTTAAAAATGGTCATTTGTTTATACTGCTCTGTGTGTACATGTGTGGAATGAAGATTTATCAACACACGGACAATGAGAGACCTCGACTAACAATCAGCTTGTAACGTTTCATCATGACACCATTAAACCTTCAATCAACAATTTCAAGCAACACCAGCCACCTTTAATGAAAGCACTTTGGGGAGGGTTATGATAGTTGCTTAATGCAGAAATGAACAGAACGCAGTATAAAGTATATTAGTAAGCAAACATTTCACAGATCACATGGTGTTTGACTGAAAGCCAAGGATTTGTGTAAATGAATCCACTCGTTTAGTGCAACTAACATCTGGTAATATGCTAATCACAAAACTGAATATGCTTAACCTTTGGAAGAATTGTAACCTTTAGCAGCTTGAATTTGTATTTACATGTCATAATAAATAATTACCAAAGTGGCTTTGGTAAAATAACTTATTACATCACAAAATGAATGACTGTTCCCATGACAGATTTAAATGCCAAGCAGAGTTGCTTGTAAAATCAAGACTTGTATCAATCGCATTCTCACATTCTTGAGTTTAGTTTGTAAAACTTGTAGCTTTTTAAACTTGACAGTTTTAGGCTGAATTAAAAAAATATTTAGAGATTCATTAAAAGTTAAAATATTTCTGAAGTGACGTTTGCCTTAACAAGATGCCAGCTAATTAGCAGGAAACTATGCTTCTGCTTGATGCGGTGTGTGGAAAAAGTTTTAAATGTGTTTTTAATGAGGATTTTTGAAAATGCCGTTCATGCAGATTTCATTTCTCCATTTTTTCTTGGACTTTGTCTAGAATTAATTTGTACATTTACTTTTGCAAAAACACATGGATGGAGTGAATTTGTATAAATCTTTAAACATGAACGGAGTATGTTTTCGCATCAAAATTTCAAAATGCAGTTTACATTTTCATGGCCTCTCTCCAAGCAAATTATTTCAGATTTTTATTTTCTCTTGGGTAAATTTGTTCCCCAAAAGAGGCCACCCCTGATCCAAGTATACACTCTTGATAATTATTGTGACCATGTTCACCACAAAATTGATTGTGATTGTCAAATCTTCCAAAACCAAAGAAAAAGATTCCTGCTTTGGTTAAATATAGCTCATTGCTGCACACAGCCTCTAGCTGAGGAAATTTTGTAGTGTTGGTAAGCACCCAGAGGTGAGAGAGGAAGAGCTCATTTGGTATTCTCCTCAACTCTCCGGTATATTTGTCTGGAACAATCAGGTGATTACGCCAGTGTAGTTGGATGGCAAATCAATGGCATGTCTTCGCCTTTTTCCTGCTGTTTCTCGTCTTCAACATATCATCATGAAGATCAGATTCAGTTCAGATGCGCAGTGTACATCGCCATGTTTTAAAGGTCAACAGAGCACAGGTCAACCTTTAATCAGATATCTTGGAAATGTCAGACGAGGACGGAATCCTTAAAACGTGCATTTCTCTCCAAAATGACAATTGTTATTTTCTTTTCTTTTCTGTGACATTTCCCAAAAACAAATGACCTATATTCAAACACTTAGATATTTATCAGCAGTCTTGTTTTGAGTCTTTTCCAAACCCTTTGTGTAAAGAATCGTCTGAAAGAAATTCTTATTAATACTTACTTAAAAGGTGCTGACTTGGAGTAGCTCTGAGAACTGCCTAATGTGTTTCAATGGGAGTAAATAGAATAAAAGCAACAGACTTCATAAGCTATGTAGAGATGTATTCCGTATGTCAATGTGGGAACATTTTGAACTAGAGTAAAAACTAGTTTACAAATGTCAGTTATAACAAGAAAAGTTTAATCCTTGGCAGTCAAACTATTACAGTTGACTATGTCCATAATAAACACTTGTGTGCTACATGGCATGTTTAGTTATTTAACTTTAGCTAATGTATACATTAGGTCAAAACTACATTAAAATCTTAACTTTATCTCATATTTTGCTTCAGAAGTTTGGCTTCAGAAAACGGAGATGTTGTTTATGTCTGCTAGAGAATAGACCTATATTATAAGTCCTATAAGAATAAGGTCTAATGCGGCTAGATGCTTGTGTTTAGGGTGTAAATTTGGGATTTTCTTTAAAGCAACAAGGGTCGCCACCCTCCACAGATTAGCTTCAACATACATGTAACACACCTGATTGCATTAATTAAGCTTCTCATTGTCTGTTTGAAGGTACTCTTGTTCAAATGCAATCTGCACAAAACACTATTCATATAATTCGTGTATGTACATATCATCAGTTAAAACACTGAACATGAAGAAATAAATATTTATAACAAGTAGATAATTTTGCTATGGTTCACGCTCAACCCCTACACTAATGAAATGTATGTTTGAATCTCATGCAGAGCACCTCACTGCTTTCAACATTCCGTACTTATATAGAATCCAGCAGGTTTAGCTGTCTGTTGATGTTTTAGAGCTTTGTATGGGAATGGGAACGAAATTCAAAATGTAGAAAGGGATTTAGGCCTAAGCTCATTGTTTAACTGATCATACAACTTCCAAAGAAGACTTTCGGCTCCATCTTGCATTCGTTTTTAAAATAAAATCAACTCCATTCTCAATCTCTCAGGATATCTACAAGGCACTATCAAAAGTAATCCATGTGAACTGTAACATATAGGTTGCCAACCTGCCATATAATTAAAATCTGTTTTAACATTCACATACTAAAAAATACTGGAATTGGACCATCTATGATTGTCAGTCTATACATGCAAAATATCTGATAATAGTATAAAATGAATAATTTTAATTAACATTTTTATTTTAATTTTTATAGTAACTCACAGCCCCAGCAAATACTTTAATTTTCAATGTAGCTTTAAAAGACATGTTAACATCCTCAAAAATACGATGAGTGAATTGAATGCGACCTGTTTCACTTTGTACATCAATAAATAGCATTAAGATAGGAAAAGGAAGTCATTAACTGTTTTAATATTGTTCATAAATTGGGTTTGCCTTGTAAATGTGGTTGAATGAACTGTTTAAAAAAGCTTGAGGTTAATATAAGATTTTCATTTCTCGCTTCACTCACGATCATAACCTAAAGCCCGCTAATATACCAAGACATCACATAAATGGCAGACTAGAGATGTTTAATAACTTCATGTGAATACAGAGAGCCAGGGAGTCTTCAATCAGCAGGCCAGTGATGACATTTAAACAGGCACCTGAGCAAATGAAACCCAGAGAAGGTTAAGCTTGGTTAACACCATCGCAATGTTAAAAATTCTGCATGAAGTTACTTTCAGCTTCTTATATTTGAGTGGGGATTGAACATGATGGCTCACAAAGCCCGGAGAGCTCTCATACTGTGCTCAGTCTGAAACAAATGATCTAGTTTTAGCTTAGCAGGATTTGTAGACCAGGAGGCAGGCAAGAGAAATGGGATACTGTCATCTTGACCCTTGGGGAGCTCAGTGAATTTGGTGCTCTGTCGTCTCTTTATGTTTTTCTGAAGACCTCATGTTGTAAGAATTTAGTTAATAGGTGTTTCTGACAAGGTGATGTTACAATGTTATCCCACATAAGACATTGAGTGGTTGGTTGGTTTAGTGAAAGAAGAAAAGTCAGATTTTTAATACAAACCTTCTAGGTTTTTGTGTATACTTTTACAAATGATCCAAGATATCAGAGCAGAAATTACCATAAGATACATTTTAAAAGGTGTTACACATGGGTAAATTTTAACATACAATTTTAGAACAATATCCTGTTATTAAGTCCTTTCACATCAATGATGTAATTTCATAATACATCAGATGTCTGACCAATCACAATGCAGTTAATTGTGAAATCACCTACAACGTTTAATATTATTGACCAGTTGATCAACTTGGTGGCTGCAAATAGTGTTCTTAGTTGTTGATTATGAACTGTTTGGCATGTGAGGGTATTGCCTGGATAATATAGGCTGGGATTTACACAATTAACTCTTTTAGACCTGAATTTTGGGGAGACATTAGTAAACATTTCTGTGAATTTTGTTCATTTTTGTGAACACTAGGTTGTCTAATAAAAAAATGACAATGTATATTAAATGTGTAGTTGCTGTTTAAGAGTAAATATGAAGAAAAAAACACATGAAATGTGTACTTTTGTGTTTGGAGAATTGTGTAGCCATTTTTTTTCAAATTTCAGTGTGCAGCCATTTTCCAAAATAAATAAATAAATTTAAAAAAATAAAACACATTCAATGTAAAAAAAAAAACAGTGACTAATTGACTTAAGTGAAATTTGCCAGAATGTAAAACAAGTGTTGGAGTTTTTTTAACCATGTAATTCCACACTAGGCCTTTTGTAAAGCTGCTTTGAAGGAACTGCAAAAAAAAACTATATATGATTACTTGTTGATTGATTGCATGCGAATGGTCTGAATGGGTTAAAAACTAGCGTGAGAAAAGAAAAACTCGAAGAACCTTGATTAAATCAATATTCACTTTTCCTCAGCTTAAGTTTTGTAAACAAAAATCCATAAAAACAAGACAAGGTGAACATGCTTGAACAAGTCCACAATCTAAAGTGAGGCCACAAATACCAACATTCCCTCTTCAATTGGAACTCAAACCAAGAATCAGCGTCAGAGGTGGCAGTCCTAACTTGACAAGAACACAATGATATTCAACATTCATTAACTTAAATCAGTGTGATTACGTTAATATTTTTTCACCACTATAGCAACACATTCAGCTTTTTTATCATTAGTTGTACAATATTTTTCAACCCTGAAGATCAGTTTTTTTCAGCACAAAATAGATCGAATTTGCACTCCATATATTTGTACCACATGGCTTAACATACAATGGAAGTTTAAAATACTTTGGCCAAAACTGAGCAAAGCACACTGTCAGGCTGATAAATGATGCAATTCTACATCCACATCTCAAACTCGCATCATTCAATTCACCCTTTATATTTCTTTGGTTCCTTACAAGCTGCAAATTTAATGTCATTCTTAACCAACACATTCACATAAGCATTTCCTTTCCCCGTCTTTTTAAATGGTCGGAAAACGAAGCAAAAAAATCAATAAGTAAAGTAATTTGACTTCAGTGACTTCCAATCAAAAAGCAACCCAAACAAAAACACCCAAGCACTTTTCTTTTTGTCAGTACACAACTCATGATATCACTTGTCTCCTGAATAAAACATGTGTCCCATTTAGATTGAGTCTACTTCAACTGGGGGAGAAAAATCTCAGGCCTGATGGGATCGGGGAAAGAAGTGAATATAGCGTTGGCACAAAGACCGAGGTTCTGCATGGATAATTACATCAATTATACATCAGCGCTTATTCGTTGCCTCAATAGCTAGCAATGAAGATGTCTGGTTGAATCCCACAAAAAAGTGAGTTCAAGATCAAAAAAAGAAACCTATCAGGATTACACTCTTTTTAGTCACATGAATGTTGGCATGAACGTACCTTTGTGTCATGCAGGAGCGGTCCTAGTCTATTTGGTGTCCTTGATGAACATACTGCTTTTTTAATTTTAACTAGATACAGAAGACCTAAAGAAAAACAATACACTGAACATTAAACTCATTTAAATTTAGAATTTTTTGGTTAAAAACAGGCATTTGGGGTTAAAACTATTAACAAACGTATCACAACTTCTTTTTTTCCATCAAACTGCAGACATTAGTGGTGTATTAAATTTAAGTTAGCTTTTATCAACTTTATTGTTAACATCCGTAGCTAGATTATAGAGAGACAAAATGAGAAAATGCACACGCATGTGAGTTACTTAACCTCAAATAAAGTATATTTAGTCTTTGAGTGCAGGAATAGAGCCAACATATTTGCAAATATTATTATTATATTATTAATTTGACTGCAAGCTCTGCCATTTCACCTGTTTAAAATAAAAATATAAAAATGGGTGTCAGCCCACCAGGTACACACGATGGACAGTCCATGCCCAATCAGCTTGGAATGGGTGGCAAAAAAAAAAACGTAAAAAATAATTCAATGACCAATGATGTTGCACACTTTGTCCAGAGCTACTCCATTGAGAGACATTTACATTAAAATCACATTCTTGTCATTTCTGATCCCCCAAATAGCACATTTTAGCCTACTTGTGACTCCTACTAGTGATGTTGTATCAAGAAGGAAGTGGCTGTTTTCTGAAACTCTTTCTGAAATGGCTTTCTGCTATAAACCTGTGGGTGACATTCCACCAAAATTATGCACCTCATTGATAAACTGCATACATTTTACACTTGTATTGAATACTATTATAATCATTCAATTATTAAACATATAAAAAATTATACTCATTCGATAAGCTTACTAAATATATCTATAAGTAATACATATGAATGTAATAGTGTTTTTTTATGCGGAAGGTATTTGATTTTAACATTCAAATAAACATGATAATTCTGTACTTAAGTATACTACTGAGGTTATTGTACAATTGTAGTTATATATGCTGAACTCTTATACTTGATCAGAGTCTTTTTCGGTTTTCATATAGCATTTGTCAGTTGTCTGTTTTGAAGAATATTGATGGAAATGATTGCAGTAATTATTGCTATAAATCACAAAACTAGAATTCGTTCCTGTGATTTCTCATGTTTACATAGGAAGTATGTTGAGACATAATGGATTAAGGAAGATAAAATTGTGAGGTTGAATACATTTGCACTTTTTTATTTTTGCTTATTTCATAAACCACACAAAAATTCATTAATTTATGACAAAAATATTGCTACATTTAATTAAAACTTGTGTGAGTTGTACTTGATAAATAAACAAAGTACAATATGGTTTGTTTATTATCTAATCTAATGTTACATTGATGTACTGCTGTATCAGATTTTGTATCCTTGCAGGACATTGGTAATCATGCAATAGACAATAAAAGCTGATCACTCTTCAGTGCTAGAGACAAATTTCCTAATTTGACTAACTTAGAATAATGACATCTTTTCAGTGATTCTTTTAAATCTGTATGATGCACACCCGCTGATTATTTATCCCTTATTTAAATCACTTGTAATTAGGTAGGGTTCAAAATCGAGGTACTGCATGTTTGTTTTTGTAATTTCAAATGTCAGCCCTTACCCTAAATATTCACTTAATGCATTCTAACAAGACCGAACAAGTTGAGTTATATAAAGGCCAAATTATTATTATTTTTTTTTTGAGCTTTGATATGGTATGGGCGTCAGTATGGAAATTAAAGCAAGTTAGCTATCCTCAATTGAAGATCAGAAAAACATATAAATATATATATCTCCTATATATTCCCTCTATAAACTTTGGCGAAGAAAACAGCAACTTTGATATTAGCCGTGTTCATCTCAGCTAAATGCGCTCCCATAATTTTCGGGCCAAATCAATAATATTAATCAAAAAAATGAACTAGGCTATGTTTGGACAACCAGAAACCCGATAAGCCGGCTGCACCTGTGTTTCCGCACACAGATCCCCGATTCGGCGCTTGTCGCTTTCCTTTATCCAGCCTGAAGGTTTTCTGTGTGTGACACATATCGACGTTTTCCATGCATACTGTCACCCTGATAGATTTTCAGTCCTATGCTATAACTCCCCGCAGTCCTGAACCTCACAGTTTCCATCAGTCTGTCTCTTTCAAACACACAAACACACACATTGATCCGGCATGTTCAGAACTACCAGTGTCTACGGCAGTCAATCAATGTATCCTATCGTTGAATAACAAAGTCTAGAAAACATGACTATTCCCACTCAGCATGAATAATTAATAATGTCTACCATCATGGACACACACTGTATTTTTCCTTCTTATGGCACCTCCAAGCTCTGATAGGCCTCAAGGCACAGTACGATTTTTCACACACTGTGATCAACAAACCAAATGCACCACAGGCTCCAGAACAAATACCTTGTTTGATAGAAATCCTTAATTAGCAGACACTATGCAATTTCTGGCCTCCAGCTAGTTGAATCATAGTCTATATTTCAGAAATGTAGTTAAGATTTTTTTAATGCTGCTTCTATAATGTGCAGCATAATCAATCAACAGGGAGAGTGTTCAGCTCAGTGCATCCTGGAAGTGTTTATTAAGAAGAGGTTGCTCTGTGAATAGGAACAGCGCTGCACTGTAATGTGACTGTATAATCATGATGATGGGGGTCAAATGTAATTGTTTAGTTGGTGTGAACCAATTTATATTTCTGCTGTGATTAACAGTGAACATAACTCAGAAGGAAAATATGTTGACTTCATAATTTGGCTCATTTCAGCAACAAATAATGGATATGCTTTGTAATGGTTTGTTGAGTTATTAGTAAATAAATCACTCCGGCTTTACATTATGGTCTTTAACCTTGAGTAAACATTATGCATAATTTTTCAGCGGAATTGTGATGTAAATGAGTCACTTGTACTACTCAACGACCTTCTTCAGGCTTTGTGTTTTGAGTCATCCATCCCATTTCTCTGCCCGGACCACTTCTGTGCTTGAGATAAATTTGTTCTCATCTCATTTTAAATCTAATTCAAGAGCTTTTGATAGCGTGCTAATTCAGCTTTTAATAATATTATCATTACAGTTTTGCCAGAAGACAGATAGAATCATGTTTCCTCTTTTACACTCTCACAAAACTTTTAGCTTTTAGGATATCTTACCTTTCCACATTGGGCACTGTCTCTGAAGAACCAATTTAATCCCTTTTCAACAAAAAAACATTTTAATTTTCATTTTGACTGATTGTTTTTGCACTTCCTGGTTTTAAAAAAAAGGCAACAAATCTATGTTGCAGGTTTCTCGTCATTGTTTCAAAACTACCTGATGTCTCTAGGTTTCTGTTAATATTCAAGACTAAACTGTGAGCTAACCAATTAATGAGTGGTTTCATGAATGTGTTAGAACTGCATGAATAGGCTGAGATGAGACTGTAAACCCTGTTTTTACGCCCTTATTGTGGGTTTTTAGTTCTGTGTCAAGTTTGTGAATTGCCTGTTGTTGGGCACGCATATATTTGTCATCAAAAATATCTATAGTTCTGCACTCCATTACGCATGGTTTTGGCGCTAATCAGTATTGGCATGATAAAAATGCTAACTAGTAGCTAACCAAAACAAAATGCATGCTAACAAAGAACAGGTTATATTTACCTTGTTATATATCAAATGTAACTTCATACATACATCTGCCACTGCTATTGAAGCACTACTTGTGTTCTGATCAATTTTCCAATGTGGTGTGATAACAACGCTAACTACTAGCTAAAAAACACAGCACCGATAACAAAGCAAAGTTATGTACTTTATTTTTACTTACAATTTTTTTTTTATTTACGCAGCAAGCTAAATGCTGTAAATGCACAGCATTTGCAAAGGACAATTCCTAGGCTTGATGCACAAGTATAGATTGGCTTTTAGTTCAGTTAGAACTGATTCTGGAAGTCAGCGGGAAAAAAGGAACCTTTGGGTGAAAACCATAGCAAGCTGAGTAATGCCATTACTAAAATCTGGTGGAAAAGTGGCGCTCAACATCATCGGTTTTGTTACACTTAGTAAATACTTTACCAGAAATGCAAACAATGTTCAAGGAGTGCTTTTCTTTATGCTGTGTATGATCGTACAGTGGGTAGCATGGTTCTAGCCTCAGCTTGGTCAGTTGCCATTTCTGTGTGTTCTGTGCATGTTCTCCCCGTGATTGCGTGTGGGTTTACTCTGGGTGCTCCAGTTTCCTCCAGAAGTCCAAAGACATGCTGTACAACAGTATTGGGTATACATAAGTGTCCTTAGAGTATTAGTGTATGTGGATGTTTCTATGTGATGGGTTGTGGCTGAAAACGCATTGTAAAAAATATGCCAGAAGACTTGGTGATTCATTCTGCAGTGGCGACATCGAAAGGGACAAAGCCGCCAAGAAAATGGACGGATGGATGTGTATGTGGTTGCATTTAACACTTAAATGAAAAGCTTTGTTTAAAACACAGATGATTGCAGCAAGATGATTCCCCCAGAACACAGGAGAAAACTTTCAGGCTGGGACATTTTTAGGGTTGCTTTTTTGTGGATGTTCTTACCACAGCCTCCATGTTTGCACATTTACTGTGCAGCTTGGAAAATTAAAACATCCTTTCCTCGTCATGTTGCGATGTATAATGAATTAACATATCTGTTATTACATCACGTTTAGTGCAGGCAACATTCTGGTTTTGAGCCAGATGTCTTGCCCATCTCTCCACTAGACTCCTTAAACCGTTTTCGACACTACCTCTGGAAGCAGTTTTGTAACGGTTCCTGAAAACAAAAGCATTGCTTTCACATACGCAGCAATAAACAATTACTGAAGCCAAGTGTTTATAAAACTAAATAAAGACGCCCATCTGAAAGAGCCCTAGGTTTCTTTCTGGCCAATAAGTAAGCTCAGCACTTAACCAATCAGTGATCAACAGGATGTATTATCACTTTGGCAAGACTCATGCTTTTCTTGTAAACATTTGAACGAGCTTCTTAAAGCAAGTTGAGTACCAGGCACAGAGTATAGTAAAAAGCACACTGAGCCCAATTGTATTTTTACTAACCAGGTCTGTGCAATAGTGGCATTACTGACTGACCATGCTCCTTTTCCCAGCTGTTTTCAAGACTGAAGACACTTTGCAAAATCAGGAGGGTGTTGTAACGCTTTAAAATATATAGCTGATAATTGACCATACAAACATTTTGTCCACCTATAATATTCCAGTATATGACACAATATAAGGGAGGTATTCTCTGGGCCCAGGTCACTTCCTGTTTCTAAACTCCTCACACTTGGACAGCTCGCCTAGTACGCTTCTCCATTGTTCACCAATCAAGCTTGTGATATTAGGTACTTATAAGCAAGAGCGAACTAATGAAATAACAAAGTTTTGTTTGGAAAACTGTTACGTTACTGAAGAAAATTTATATTGTGTGCCTCAAAATCCCTCTTTTGTAAGTCGCTTTGGCTAAATGCATACACATGCATGTAAAACTATGAGAACATCCAATCGTAAGCAAGCATAAGAAGTGCAGCAGGACATCCTCAGTGGCATGTATTTTTTTGGGTTGGTTCTCAATTGCATCAATGCTCAGGCCTCTCCTGAGGATATGTTTGGAGGTTTATATTTTCTTGGAACTATTTGGGCACCATTGTAGCAAATAAGCATCATTTTGACACAACCCTCACCTGAGCACAAAGCATCATGTCTCAAAGCTAAAATCCACTAAAGCTAGTTTTCTGGACATGTGCATAGGTTCACTACTTTTAAATGACCTCCGCAGGGAATGAGTCTCAGCCCAGCAGAGAAACTAAGGGTTATAATAAAGTAGTAGATAGACACCTTAGATCTTTTTCTCAAAGAAATAAACCTAAAATGGAGGTTAAGCCAATTACTTGCAAATAAACTTTGAATCATAGCGGTGACTTGGTTCTTGATATGCTTTCAATCTAAAAGCACTCTAACCTTAAAATAGAAAAGATGTTACTATTATCAATATTTCATCTTGTCTCACTTGTTCTTGATAAGCAGCATTACTCTGAGGTCTAGTCAATAGAAGTCTATCATTGGAAATCAGTTGGTAAAATTTCAAGGGCTGTGTGTAATTAAGAGCCTTTCATTACATCACACATTGTTGAGGGTTGTTATCTCTGAGGAAAGAAACTAGTCAAATCCGCCCTCCATTCAGTTGCTCTTTGTGAACTTTCTGAAAGTGTCTCATTGTTCTTTGTCATTTCCGTCCCTCGTTTGAGCAGAAAAGGCTTTGCGGAGAGAAAGTGACGAATTACTGTTGAGAGCAGAGGAATTAGCCTGCGGAATGTAAATCACTTTCATTGTAAACGATGACAGCATCGAAGTGACAGATAATATTCCACAAACGCTCTCACTTCTGTTATTGAGCCTCGATAAAGGAATCAAGAGCTATTGTTTAATTTGTGCTTAAGAGCTAGGATATAGTCTAGCTACATATTAGTCTGAGATGCGTAGATCTTTTTTGGTCGATCCTATCAATTTAATGTATTGCTGCTCTTATTGTCAGAATTTTTAAATAGAAGTGATTGATTCTTGCTATGTTGTGCATAGATGGTAATCAAGAGGAAGCCAACAGGCTGAAAATGGTTAATGTTTTTGTGTCTTCTTCTGAAAAGAAATGCTATCTTTTTAACATCAGCTTTAAGATTTTGCTCCTGTGTCACAGCGCCACCTAGTGACATCAATGTAAAAATAGAAGAAAAAAATAGATACTCTGCGAAGGCAGCAGTGTATAGGGTTGGTAGCACTATTTGCTCTCAGTGGGCCTTCTTAAGGAGTTAGCATAAGCTTCATCCCAGTCCAAAGCATGCTTTGGATACAATGGTGACCCGAAACTCCCCTTTAAAGTGAATGATGAGCTGTCCACAGTGTGCTCTCTGACATTCATCAAATGTGATCTGGAGATCAGAATCAGTCGAATCTTGTGACCCTCAAGGTTGGATAGATAGATACTCAAATTTTTACTCAAAAAAGAGGACTTTCACACTTTTCTGTTAATAAATCATGCGGCACATAATTAGTCCATCAAGTAAGATTCATAATTGTGTTAAATGTATATATATATATATATATAAATTTACAACTGGTAACAAATGGAATGATATAAAATATTTGAAATCTTAATTATATTACTGTATATTAAGTGGGCTTTTCTTTTGAAGTTATGTACATATTGTTTTTACCCATTTTAGTAAAACAGACAAAACCACAAACTAAATACAACATATTTTATTCATATATTTTGAGGATTCATACAAAACACAGTGAAATGTAGAATATTAGAAGCTGCCAATAAGCACTTTATTGAATAGCATAATTCAGTGTGAATGCAAATTAAGATTTTTGTGGTTCCCTATACATGCAGATTTGAATAGTAAACAAGTAACAATCATTTAAAAAGTATTAATATGAATGCAAGAGATCAAAGACTAAAATACATCACGTAAATAAAGATATCTTATTAAATCTTATGTAATGTTTTTTTAAACGTAAAAAAAATGTATTACTTATGTGTTTTGAGAAAAAAAAGCATAAGAGAGCTGCATATCAAAGTGTTTAAAAAAAAAAAAAAAAAACTCATGTTTTATAAGTGGAGTAATGTGTTGCATAGTAGACAAACGCAGTGAGAGCTTTAATAAAGCAAGATTATTTGAACTGAGGAGATTAAGCAGCTTTCTCAGTCGAGCAAATGCCTTATATTTCGTGTTCCTCTCAGCCCATTACATCATGCATTTCATGTTGATCCTTTATCTGGCTGAAATACATAAGAATAGAGCACACATTTTACATCAAATAGATATGTATAAGAAATACCAGGCTTGTGGTCAGAAAAAAAAACAATGGCGTTGCATATGAATTAACAACTTTCCAAACATGTGCATAACGATCAATTTGGACACTGTGAAAATGTATATAACCATGCAAGTACATACAGTACATTACATTAACAGTATTAACCATCCATTTGGCTTGTTTGCTGCATTAAGACATAAGCATCTGAAGGCGTGTATGCAAATAAAACTGGTTGCTTTGAGCCAGAGAAAAAAATCCTTTTGGGATCCGCAGAACAAACTAAAACAAGAATGGAGGCTAACCCAGGCTGACTCAGATTCAGTTTGGTCGGTTTGCTCTTGAGCATCATTGATGTAGAGATTTACTTGCGGCCCAGAGTCTCAGCCAGCTTCTTCAGCCTCTTCTTCAGCTCCAGAGGAAACTTCTCATAACATTTCTTACACACCGGCTTCATGTCAAACTCCACAAACTTGTTCCTAAAACACAAGGTTCACTTTTAGACGGGTTTTTCTGGAGACAAATCCTGGGTGAAAGTATGAAAGAATGATCTAGCCATTCTATCATTCAATCAATTTTATCCGTGATTTATGGTATGCACAAAAGTGGGAGATTTGGGTATGGTATGGTAGCTGTGAGGGTCCATGTTTCTGCTCAGACAATGATGGAAAATGTGAAACACAGCTCGACATTATCTTATCAGTCAAAGTAGCATGTATTATCAGTTGTGTGGAAAATATTACGATTTACATAAGGCATGGGATATTGCCAAATTTGCACTAAATTGTAATGTATAAAGATTATGTTTGAAGAAACAACCTATATTAACTTGAAGGTGAAGTTTCTGTTACCTGTCCCTCTTGGCCAATAGTGGGAATGCATTGATGGAACTTAAAGATGGCGTAAACGACTTTGTTTAATATGCAACAGAAGTAAAATAATTAGACTTGATCTCGATTCGCACAATCCAAGAAGTCCAGCTTAAGAAATCAAGAATTGTTGAATAAAGTTTGTTACAAAAACAGACATAAAACTTCAGACTGTATGGATAAAACAGCTGTAAATACTTCAGACTTAATTAGGTAAAATGTACTAATTTAAATACTGTTTAAGTAGCATTGTTATTTACAAAAGCCTTTTTTTTCATTTAGTATACAATCTTCCCAAGCTGTCATAATATTTCCAATTTTTTAAATATATAGAAGTGAAACATTACTTAATAATTGTTATTGTATTTATAAATGATAAATGTCAAATCTCATTGTTTAAGAATTATAGATATCAAGCTGGTTAGCATAACATTGTTGAATCTAATCAATTTGGGTTTCTCTGGATAGTCTTTCAGCACTGTAAACAACATTAGGCAATGTTTTATTTGATTTTAAAATGTAACAAAAAGCAGCGTTCCATAAACCTAATAATTTCTTGGGATATTGGTGAAAGAATATGTGCATCACACAGTACATCTTCTTCTTTTTGGAGATCAAACACTTAAACTAAACTCAACATTTGTTGGTAACACACTGACACTTCCAGGTATCGTGAAATCATGTCTATATCCTCTGTATATTTTGACAGCTACTATTGATTGCAACATGTTTGTTCTTGTGCATAGATGACTCTGCCTAAATTCTGTCCCTTTAGGTTGAAAGAATTTTTTTTTACACTGCACAAAAACTATGATTATTCATTGGTTAATTGTTTTTGATTTTACTTATTTATTTTCTAAAATATCTTCTCTTAATCTCACAAGAGTTATATGAAAATATAATACATTTATGTGCTATACAAATAAAATAGTTTTACCTTGTCCTGTCATTCATTCAAATCCTGTCCTGTCACACAGCTCCAAATGAATAAGAATACTTTCGTGTGTAATGATATTGGTTTGTTGTTACGAAAAAAACTTAAACATTAACATTAAACATGGTGATATGTTTTTGGTTTAGATGATTTTCAAGTATATTACATTTCAATGGAGAATACTTTTTTCTGAATTTTGGTCAAATTTGTGTTTTTAACAAAACTGTTCCGAAACATAAACTTAGACTGCTACAGATTTTACATTTATAGCCTAAAGAACCAAATTAACTTGTGTTAAATTGGCATCTGAGGTCTCCCTTCAAGTAAAGGAACATAAATTTTTTTTGTTTTTTTAAATAGTTTTTATGGAGACTTACACATATGTGATGGCGGCTAAAACCCTTTTGTAAGTACAGGACTTGAATATATAGAGCCAAAATCAAAACACAAGGGTTTTACAAAAATCCACACAGACTCATCACACAGAAGAAGTAAAAACGGTGTTGCAGAAAACATGAAGCAACAGTTAATGAGCAAAGCGGACGAATGTGAACAAGAAGACAGAGAAAAAGAGTTACAGACAGACAGCGATGGATTTCTTTCGCCGTTCACGAGAATCACGTTCACGTTTAGCCAAGCGCCGTTTCAGTTCTTCCGGCAGCCGTTCATAACAATGTTTACACACAGGCTTCAGATCCACCTCCACAAATCTGTCCCTGCAGGACCACCATCAGGGACAGGCAAGAAAAGAGAAAGACAGAGCCAAAAGGAGGGGAAATTTGGAGGATAAGTTGGTTTGAAGCAAAAGACGGGACAATAAATAAATTGTGGATATATTTTAGGTGTGAAAGAAGAACAAAAACGAAGAAGACAATAGTTAGTTAGCTGCAAAGAAAGGCTACTATTGAACACCACCAGTAGCTAAAATAAATTCCCAACACAAAACTAAACTCACACGGAAAAGCAGCAACAAAAAGAAGATAATCAAAGGACTGAAATAAGATGTGCGTTGATGTGTTTAAAATGACTTACTTCAGAGTAAGTTTGGTGTTGCAGGTGGAACACGAGAAGCAATTCACACACCAAGCCTTGTTCAAAGCAGACACCACTGTAAAAAAAAAAAAAAATTTATAAAAAAATACAAAGATGTTCCATGTACCCTAAACAGCAGATCAAAGCAATGTTGTTTATACATACTAAAGCTTTAAAAGCAAAACCTCAATATTGTGCTCAAGTAAACAGCAATTACCATCTCCTTCGATCACACGATTGCAGTGGTAACAAACATCACCAAAAAGCTGCACAGACAAAACCAGCTTCTTTAGTTGTGTCTAAAAAAAGTGAGCTTTGAAATGGATTTCAGGTCTGTTTTACCTGGTTGTAGTGAGTCTCGCAGTAAGCAAGACCTTTTCTCTCATAATGACGGTGTCCAAGGAAAGGCTTTTCACATTTGGCACAGACAAAATGCTGTAAACATAAGAGAAAAAATATGTTTAGTATTTAAAAAAAATAGAATACCAAATGTAGTCTGAATGGAGATTCTGTTTGAGTTGTCTTTATGTGAAATATACTGAGAGCGCTGAAGGATCTGTTTTAGGGCAACAAAATGTTTAGCAATTAAATAGTGTTACATGAAATTATAATAAATACTAATTATATCAGGGACAAAACAATATATAAAAAAATAAATGCATAGAGAGTATATTGAACTAGTAGTAGCGTAACCTATGACGGAAAAATAAAAGTCCCCAATTCATAGAGTGTATTTGTAAAATGAAAGTATGCGCTTTTTTGTGGGAATATCAGGACCATCACTCCATTCTTGAGCATTTTTATGATTATTGAAGAGGACTAAAATTATGATTTGTAAAAATAAATAAATAAATAATAAAAATTAAAATAAAAGTATAAAACAGAAATCTTTTGAAATATTACTGCAATGACATTTGACCAAAAAAAGTATCACTATGTCACAAAAGTAAAATGATGTCAGTCACTAAAACTGTGGTTATTTTAAACATTCTGACCTCAACATGCCACTGTTTGCCCATAGCGTTAACCACACGGCCCTCGATTGGTCGCCTGCAGGCTCCACAGATTGGCACTCCCATCTTATCATGGCAAGGCAGACAGTAAAGCTCACCCTTCAGCTCGCGGGCATCATAAGTCAGCTCCTTACTGTAAAACGCAAGCTCAAAGTCAGAGAACGTTTCTTTTTTTCTTGTCAATTTCCTCTAGATGGAGTCACTAGCTGCAGTACTGACTTGCAATTGCTGCAGTTGAAGTGGTCTGGGTGATAGGGGTCATTTTTGAAAATGAGTGGCTTTTCCTCGATGATGGCATGGCACTTCTGACAGATGTACTTCCCGAGGCCTCGAGCTTTCTCGCAGTTATGGCATGGACGGCAGAGATGGCTTGGGGGGAAAAAAACTATTAAAAATTAAATGTGTTTTATCTCCCGGTCTAAAAACAGGAATTGTAACTCATTTGAACTTAAAGCCATTTTTTCTATAAAATATTGTGAATGTTACTGGGGTTTATTACCAAATTGTTGAGGTTTTAAGATTTAAAGAGATTTCATAAACATTTAAAAGAAGAAATAAAAGCCAAGATAGAGGATTTTACTGTTTTTTTTTTTTTTAATTCTTAAAAATATATATTAATTAAAACACCTCCTAATTGAAGTAAATAAAAACTATCCATTAACATGTGTTTTACAGAGAAGAGGTATTCACCATGAGACACAGGATATTTTGCTTAATAAAGAAAACAATGTGCAAGTTTTGTTTGGCCAATCTGGCATCTGGTACAATCTATTTTGGTCCAATAGTCAAAACACCAGTAAACACCATCAAAGAATATAATTCCTAAACTTTGAAACATAGGTTTTTCCTCATCAAAGCTGAAATTCAAGCTTTTGGGGTCCATTGTACCCTTTCTAGTAACTTTTAGAACACAAAAAAGGAAACTCATTTTCCATTTACCAATTTAAATAAAGTAAGGTCTGCAATACTTGTTTCTTCGATTCTGGGCAAATTAATGCTTAAGTTTATAGATCCGACTTTTAAAGTTTATTTATTTCTGCTGCAAATTACATAGATATTCAGCATGGAGCATTTAGAATAAACATCATGCTTCCCAACGAGGGGCAGACTTTTTTTTATTGAAAATAATTCCAAGTCATTTTTCAGACATAGCAAGAGGCTACAGAACCAATCCGCGGTTTTAGGCTTTTAGACTCTCCCAGTTGTTTTTTTTTTTATTCAACAATCTATTCAGAACAGTAACCATTTAAAACACTTTCTTAAAAATGCAACCATTCTTTCAAGTCAGGATTATAGTTAACTTTTATCTGCGATTATAAATATTGAAGAACATGGTGAAACATCTAACAAACTCTAACTCAACTAAATGTTGTTTATTTGAGGTGTAAAAACAAATGAACATTCTAGAAAAACAATAGCTGGAAACTAACATTCACCAGGAACCCCAACCTTTAAGTAAACAATAGCTATTTGCACCCTGTTCTTGCACGCAAACCGAACAAGTCAGTTATTTGTTGATGTTCTATAAACTCACCGGCCGGCATTTTTGACGAATCCAACATCAGCAAGAACTGCCTTGCAAATATTGCAGCGAAAACAGTTGGGGTGCCAGCTGTTGTTCATGGCCTTAATTACACGGCCAATTATGAACTCTCCTGCATGAAAATGAGAGCCACAATTCACAGTTCTCATAGTCAGCCACATCACCCATTCCAGTGTTTGTTTGTCTCTTACCACACTGGTGACAACAGGGTGCAAACAACATCTGGAAATCATGCTCGCAGTACTTCCTTCCCTCAAACTGTAGAGAGAAAGAAATCACATCTAAATTAATTGTCTCCAGTGTTTAAACCAGTGTGTGATTTCTGTGAGCCAGTGTTGATATTTGAAATAGCCCAAAACTCATTTCTAGACCAATAGCAACTTGTTTACCAAGATTTTAATTTATAAAAACTGTTATTTATGCTCCTGATTTATTATTATTATTTTCTATGTTTACTATGTAATCATGTACTTATTAATTTCAAATCCAAACATTACAATCTCTACACACACACATTCTCCTCAAAATATTTGTAAAAAAAAAAAATAATCGCATGTGGCAGTCAACCGGAGAATCACTGTTCTACATTTTTATAAACAATAAAGGCTTGCATTTCCACCACTTTGCTTCTAGACTGAACGTGACGTGGTAGGAGTAGTGCAAGTACCTCATAAAAGAGGCCTTCAGGAAACTGCTGGAAACACTGGGCACAGACGGAGCACTGTTCGTGATACAGCTCCCCATTACTGTTCACAATCTTCTCTGCTGGGGCAAATCCACTCTTACAGCGCTCACACGAGGCGTTCGCCAGCGCACTGGCCATGTTGCTGTCAGGGGAAGTCAATGAGATCAATATTAGGAGAAACTAACGGCAAGCTCCAGGAAGCATATAGATCTAAAACAGCATTACAAGTCAGCTCCGATTGCTTTTCCTACAACCCAAAACAAATGTTAAAGCAATCAGTTGATTACATTCACCACATGATACTGAAGAGGGAAGCGCTTGCTGAAGAAAATTCTAAACCAGGAAATTAAGGTCCAAGAAAATCAAAGAATGCTGTTGTCCTTATAGTAAGATGTCTCTAAACGAAGATGTTAATGTTTCAAATTCAAAAGAGCTCTCTTGTTTAAAAGCCCCACCTCAAACTGTTGAAGTATTGGGATTTCAGAACTTCAGTCATTCATGTTATACTCAGATTTTTAGGTATTATTTAAATGTTTAATTATAATATCTCTTTAGTTTTCAACCACATTTGGGAATTTTAATTGTTTATCGTTTTATAGTATGTTTAACCACTGTCTTCAAGCTGTAAAACTTTGTTTTATTCATTTTAAGATACATTTGAAAGCGTTTTCATTTTTGCTTTTGTCTGTTCCTTTTGTATGCGGTGGTACTGTTCTAAAGTGCATTGTAAATATTCCTGCATTTAAAAAAACTACCATTTTTAAGAGATGAACACTTTTTCATACTTTTTTGCAGAACATTTCATCCTTTTTTGCATCATCTAAATTAATATTTGTTGAAATGGAACAAAAGATGTATGCTTCATTCTTTCATTCCCACAATGCAAGGCACCTTTGTCAAAATATATAAATTGGAGTTGACTTAATAAGCCAAGGTGATGGGTTTATCTTAAAATCAGCCTTGTATGGTCTTCCAAATGGAACGACTGCTGTGTTTAAAGCTTTGTCATTTCCTGCCTCTGTACTGAAACAGGTCAGATTATATAGTATGAGCCACAATTTTGGGACGTCTACTATATACTCCTGAAAACCCCCAAACCATAATTACCAGGGAAGTTCATAAGAAATCATCTAAAGTGGGATGATCCTACATCATATTTCATGGTTAAGCATCTTTTTTTAATGTGGTATTAAGAGGGATACATTGACTTAAAAGTCAGGTAATGTTATTTTGTTTTCCAATACTAGCATTTGTAGGATCACAAAGCATCAGGCACTTGAAAAAAAAATTCCAGTTATGACTCACTGACTCTTTAAAGCAGTTCATGTTACTGCAGTGGCCGAATGAGAGCGCGACCAGTGTTTACACCACACAAACAGAACTCGCCCGATGTGGCCTATGATTAAACTGCCAGACTCATCTCAAGTGACTCAGTTACCCTCAAAAAGAATGCGTCTCCTCTGACATCACAGCTGAGGAGATTTCCCCTCTTTCCCTTCACTCACAGAGTTAAAACAAATCATTCAAGTGGTGTGATCCCTAATATGGTGAACTGAATAGAGCAACAACAATCTTTAAATCTATTCAGGGACTTTGTGTGTTTTAGAGACAGATGGAGATTCTGGAAAGTCTAAAAAAAAAACAAACAAAAAAACACCACCACCAAACGTCTAACACTCCAGTGTAAAGAATTGTCATCTGTGAGTATGTGACTGAGAGGGACAGGCTGACTTGCAGATATTTAAAAAAGTACTTGGTACGTGGGATGTATATTGTGCTCAATAATATCAGAATTACAGGTTTAATAACATGCTTACACTAATCAGGGTGTATCTGTAAGCAAACATCAAAACATTGCAGTTGTGAGCAATTCTGAAGTTAGTGCATACTTTAATATACTAGTTTAAATTACTCAAAACTAGTATTAACAGGACAAACTGGAAAGTTAGGCAAAAAAAGAGTAAAGAAATGGTAAAAGCAGATTTTCCAACAATGTTTTCCTAACAACTTAACTCTTGAATATCTCAGTTATTAAAACAGCTTAACAGCCAAGTTGCCATAATCTACAGTGACATATATAAATAAAAAGTATAGACCATGTTTAAATGTAGTATAAAATATATTTTCACTCATTACATATTGATTGGACTAAAATGTATTGATGGTAAATTAACAGTTTATACAAATACAAAGGTTTTTGGAAATTTCTAAACATATTTTTTTTGGAACTATACCATTTATACCATGTAACTATGCCATGTAACAATAGTTTTATAACTCATTCTTGAATGATGACAAAAGTTGACACAGACTTATAAGTACTAAGCATTATTAGTATTCAGACAAATATTCTAAACATTCATCTTTTATTGGAGTTTATTGGCATTTCTTTAGCAGCTAACATCAGTCAATAGGTCCACCACAAGTCTACATTCAAACTGCATTCATTTTCAAGTCAACGACCTAAATTTAGTGCCTTACAAAACCACCATGCTTCCATTTCTGCCATGTTATTAATTACATTAGAGTTAAATTAAACTTTTTTTTTATTTATTTATTTAGGAACTCCACTAGTTTTTAAAATGGTGGTCACCAATCTTCCTGCAGTACTCAATCAACTTCAATTCTCAACACGTAAAACAGTACCAAAGCCACATTAAAGTAGACACTCAAAATACACAAAAATGCTACATCATTCACAGGACACTAAATCCATTAAAACGAGAATTCAAAAGAGCACATTAAACATGACGATAGAGTAGAAATAGGAATAAATATACACCTATCTCATGCAGACTTAGATACAATATATTTGCTTCTTACGTTTAAAATATTGCCGACCATTCTAATATCTTGTGGTACACTGTTTCACTCCATAGACACTCTAATTGTGACTTTTATAAGTAATAACTTTTAGCTTGAAGAATGAACAAGTCACCCTCCAAATACCTAGTTTGATAACTATACTTCTCTAAAATATTTAAACTGACTACAAGCTGTAGTTTTGGCTGTAATAAAAGACACATTTGAATTAATCAATGATGATAATTATAGGTTTTAAGGGATGTGAAAATCTCAGGAAGCAGATTATATTCATGTTTTCCCAGAGGATCAGACAGTTTAAGAGATTCCAGGAATGCCTGGGAATGTGCTCCGCAAGCAAGCAGCCCTCAGACAGGATCCAGACACAAGAGACTGTTAGCAGTCATTTATTAATACATTGACAAACGATATGTTATCCCATGTTAAAACAACAACTGCAAGTAAACGCGGCATACATTATCACAGTTTTATAGCTTATCTAAACACCTTCAGTTAAAAGTCTCTAGATCTCTGTACTCTAAGGAGGCTAACTAGCTTAGCATCCGCCCTCACTTTCAAGTTTTTTCAAAATATTTAAATATATGAATACAAAAAACACTTTAACAAGAATTTAACTTTGTTTATAGTGTAAATCAGGTTAACAAATGAAAAAGATTAAATAAAGAAGCGTATAGATTAACGTTAAATATTAAGTTATTTAACTGTGAAACGAAAAACACAAATAAGCGTCGCAGTCATACCTGCCAGTCATCTCTGACACAGCCAGCATTCCCTTCAGCACAGCTTTTTTCCTGAAAAACGACTCAGACTGTTTTCGACAGCATAGACACCCCTCTGATCTGTTGCTTTTCCGCTTCACTCCTTCCCTCGAAGAAAAGATGTTTATTTAAAGAACGAACATCCCACCCCGGAGAGATTCCGAAGGGGTCACGTGTTGTAAATCTCTATTTATGATTGGTTCCGCTCCTTAGCAGTGGTGCAAATAAAAAACTTGCAATACTATTGTATTTTTTTGTTTTAAAAACAGGTTGCAAAAGATGAGAATAAACAAAATCATAGTACGCTCAATGCAAAGCAATTAAGATTATTTAAGTCGTTGAGCTTGTAAATGCCAACGTATTAAAAGAGGTGTAGTTGTTAAGAAGTTTTCTCAGAATGTTAAATAACTTTCGTTGAATATTTCAAAGGCAAAAACGACCCCACAGACGGTCTGAAACAGATGGAAGATGGCTTTTTGTGCCCTCTTGTGGTGTGACCTGGCTACTGCTAAACAAAGATGGAGACACGGATAGAGTGGAGCCGCTAGAGTATTTTACAGAAGTAACCTCGCTTCCTCTGACGTCAGCGCTATTTCATGTACTTCTATCAAATAGAGACTTATATGGCATTACTGTAGAGCCACGTGAATTGCACCGATCAACAGTCCAAATGCATGTCCCGTTCAAAGATTTGACACTACTCCATATCCTCACTTCATTCATAAGAAAATTCTTTTTTTTGTGGCACGGCACGGCGAGCAGTATCTTTTTGAAAACGTGTCACCCTCACACGTTTGCGTATGTACCACCACACGAGGGCACTGTTCCAGCGCTTCAGTGTATTCTAAACATGGAAGCAAGTGCAGGTCACGTGATTTCGGTCAGACGAAGCATGAACATCTGAAGAGAGAAAAGTGAGTAAACATTTGCTTTAAAGTGTTAATTGTATTATTATTGAAATAAATTGCTCCATAGAAGATGACTTTGCTCCATTTGTCTTTCATTATTTCACTCGAACGAGTTAATTAGTGAGATTTAGTTAAATAAACATTGACTTGCAATACATGAATAAATATGTCAAATATATCTATTCCTGAAACAGGTGCCTTATATTATTGTAGAGGAAAACAACTTTACTGTCGGAACACTACAGTGCCTAAGACTAACTTTGCGTTTTATTACACGTTGAACTACTTTTTGGACGTTTGAATCATGGGTAAATAATTAAAAATAGCTAATTGTAGATTTGAACTGTCCCATAATTTCATCAAAACCACTACAGAACTCATTCACAGCATATCTCGTTCATTCTTCCCTTGGAATCAGTTTCAGATGGGTGTTTTTCTCTGCCAGATCGACAAGTACATAACTGACAAATGAGAGGCACGAGGAGCATCTTTCTGATATTCTGGTAGGTTGAACAAGACAATAATCAAAAACAATGCAAGGGCGTTATGCTGATTCCCTGCAGACCCAGCACTCCTGATCTAAACGTAACAGATGGTTCTGTGCTGGGTCAAATAAACAAATATATAAATAAACAAGTAAATATATTCCCTCTGTATTCACACCTCTAGCATTCCCTTTAGATACATAATTTAAAAAGTGGCAAATACTGCCATTTTTTGTCTGACCGCTTTAGGCTCCAAATTGAGCTGGCTGCTATTGACAGCCATGTTAAAATGTCAAAGTCAACTGGTAAAATTACTTCTTTTACCCTTGGTTCTTTTAGGTTTTCGATGCCTGTTACTTGAATTGATCACGTCAACTATGAGTAATTACTTTTCTTTATTACTTGTTTTATACATTAATATTTAAAGTTTTACTTAGTAAAAGAAGGTAAAATAAAGACTTCTTGAGTGAGAGCCCTTCAACAGCGCCAAGGTTTAATTTCCATAATTTTCGATCCACCAAATCATTTGTTTTTGCCCATTTTTGACTCTCTAAAAAGAAAATGCTTAATTACTCAAACTCCAGAGGCTCTAAGACATTTTTTAAACGGATAATAACAATTTATGAACTCCATATATGGTCCATGATTTTCATCTTTGTCTGATCGGCCAAGGTGATGAGGAAATAATTGAGTGTCCATGTCTATATCTAATCTTTCCAAGAAGAAAAGTTTAGTTTAACTGTTAGTGTTGAGGCTATCGCTAATTTAACAAGACTATTTTATTACTCTTGCTTCTGCCCTTTAGACTGAATCACCTCCCGGGCATGGTTGTCATAGATACAGGCGGATGCCCAGAGGTCCATCTAAAGTTCATGGTAAGAGAGGTTTGTGTGTGATTGCCTGATTAAAATTCAGAATTTGAGAAAACCAGAGCCTTAATGAGCAGCTGGTCTTTGGCTGATCAAACAAATGGCTAGAAATAGATGCATAACTCTCTTCATCCTGTGAGACCATATTTCATCAAATGGAGTTTTTCCTCTGAGTTTACGCATAACATTCTCCTCACCTATGATGGTAAAGAGTTGTAAGCACTTATTACATCTCTTTAATTCAACTGCACTTGATTTGTTAGATAACTCAAGATGTTACTTTACTTCAAAATCAAGGAAAATGCTTGATTTTAATGTTATGTTTTCAAGGCTTGGAAGGTGTGTCAAAATGAACAATCATTTATCAACTTAAAAAGAAAAAAAAGGCATTTTTATAACTCACCTCTATTATTTGACTCTAAAAAGTGTGAACATGGTAACAAAAATTGTTCTAGAGTTGTGAGTAGCAGACTAGAGACTCCTTACTGTTTTTTCTCTGATGTCATTCTCCATCTAGACAAATCAGAAACCTTAAGAACCAGACTCGTGCTTGCTGTGTGCTTTTGCTCTGCTTTAGGAATCTTAGCTAAGTCTGTTAGGATTCACTTTAATCACATCTCAGTCAAAAATACATAAAGCAGGATTTGATTAGATGTTTTAGGAATCTAAGGTTAGTTTGATTTTTCAAGGATTTGAAGTTAAAAGTAAAAACCCATGTTAACAGAGTTTGTTATGGTGTTCGTTTTTAGCAGTAGCCATTAGCTGACTGAAGGTTTTCTGTCTGCCATCACTCCTCTCTTCTTGCTCCTCACTCGACTAATGTCACAAATTCCTGCTATAATGCTATAATGGTAAAGAGGATAACAGATACCCATTCCTCACAAGTTAATGCGGTTCCTTTGGATGTTTATGATAGTAAAGCCTTATTTATAGTCCAACGTTGAGGCTGCACATTACCTGCTGTGAAGCCTTAATTTGTAGCTTGTGTAAGAACATTTATATGATGCAAGATGAACGTGCCTAGGTCTGCAACAACACCCCTACTTGAATATCTGTGTTGTCTTGTAGTTGTTTTTTTAAGTGTCGCCGTGTCTTCCATTGTGATTAGTTGAGTATTTGTGTTTCTGTGAAGACCAGTGGTACAAGTTATTGTATTTCTTCACCTCTCTGATCGGCCCATTTTGGTGTTTGCTGGGTAACAGTCTTTCATAATAATATTCTTTATTTTATAAAGTGCCTTTAAAGCTGGATTCCCAAAGCGCTGTACAGAGAACAACCGTAAAACAGCGCAAAAAAGGACATAGAGCAGAGATAAAATGAAGAAAGATAAAAAATAAATAAAAAAAAAGAACAAGATAAAAATAAAATAGATAGTCAGCCAAGGAAATTAAAATCCAGGCAGGGCTAGTTAAAAGCAATACAAAGTATAACATGTCAACAGTCATAAGCCAGTTTTAAAAAGTGAGTTTTAATTTTCGTACATCTTTTTTTGTACATTTCATATTTTTGTGTTCATGACAGACACACATGGCTACGTAAAATATAAAAAAATTAAAAACTTGAACACATTATTTTATCATTTTAAAAGGGGCTACAAACATGCTTATATGACTAATTCCTGATAAAACTAATGTCAAATTAGTTTTTTAGAAAAGGTCAAAAATGTACATTATATGTGGTTGAAAATTGTTTGAAATGTATTTTTCAACCGGTGTAGAAGAAAATTTAAAGAAATTACGTTTTAATCCCACAAGGAGGGCCTTTGTAAACGTGTTTCTGTGTTAGAAGGGGCAACTACAGTTATTAATAATGTTACTGAGTGACAGAAGCGGTTAACCTTCAAACTAATGCTACTTTAAAAAGAAAACACTCCAGGTATTGTATCAAAACATAAACTTCTGAGGCTAATTAGGAAGCTAAATTGTAAAAATCACCCGACCGGACTGTTCTAATGGTCTCACAGTATTTGCTGATTTCACCTTTTTGTATTTTGTTCTTTTCTGAAATAAAAGCCATAAAAATTAAACAGAGAGATGGATTGTAGCTGTAGTTAGCATATTTAATAAGTAAACTTCAACTGAGTTTCTGAGTTTTTTTTATGAGTATTTTAACAGAAACAGCACTGTGAAGCGGCTCTGGACTTCTGCTTAAACTGTTGCTGATAAAAAGATGTGATATTTAGTTTAACGCCCATGAACGTCCCACAGTCAGTGCTGATGTCTACAAATCTTCAAAAACCTTTGAGATGGGAATGTTCTCGAGTCATGTTAAAATATTTTATAAACACATAATTAAAGTAAATTAAATAAGACATGTTAGATCATTCTATTGCCAAAATACTCCTTAATAATTCAATAGCTGTGAAACCGTACGCACAATTGAAAATAGAACACATGCAAATAGCTTCAAATGACCATCTGCTACAAATATGGTGTCTGCCAGTGTTTTCCGAGTCTGTCCAGAGGGCAATTCTACAGCTTGCGCAAGATCTTGGCATGTGCACGGAGAGAGAATATTAATGTCAATTTATTTACAATATATAGCAACCCAAGCTGACCAAAGTTCTGAATGTATAAAAAAATGAAGAGGTATAAAAAAACAAATGGTGCAAAACAGACGAGAACCACTTGTTATTAGAACAACCAGGATAACATGTAAAATCCTACGTGATAAAAAAACAACAAGAGAGGTATTTAAAGAATAGTTTGTTTTCATAGAGTGGACACATAAAAAGTGTGTTTGACATGTATTAAAAGTTGTACACGACAGACATTTTTGTTGCAAATTTCTGGGTGTGACACTAAAACCTTAAGTTCATACTTCCAAAGTGGAGCACAGACATTAGTGATTGAGAGAAAATCTCAATTTTAAACAAACTGAAAGTAAACTGTAATGAATAAAGTGACCAATAAATGAGAACGAATACAAAATGGATGGATGGATAAACAGATGCATTATTGATCAGTTTTGGATAGCTCAATCTAAACTTCAGATGGATCATTTATTCAGCTTCCTTGTCTTCGCCTCCTCCCTCCCGTTGCCATGTGAACAGCACGCATCATACCATGTGAGGAGGCATGAAAACATTGTGCCTGCTGTGTGTGTGGATACGAATGGCGTGAGTCTATTGGAGGGTGCACTGGTGAAAATGAAGGACAAACTTTGAGGCTTGTAAGAGTCACAGCCCATCGATCTGCAGCCATTGTTAGTGCCGGGTCACACACTTCTATTCTCAGCTTGAAGAAAGAGTGAAAGTGAAGTTATTACATTTCTTTTTTTTTTATTTGCTGAATCATCTTGGGACTACCCTGCCAGGGATATAAATAGTTGTATGCATTTCCTTCTGAATTCAATAGCTGACCAAGTAAAAAAAAAAACGTTTTATCAAGTTGTTCTGATCAACAATATTTTACCAGTTGTACCAATACTTTTGCTCTGTATTTATTAGCATGCTCTGTTTCTTTCTCTTTCTCTTCTTTCTTCTTGTCTCCCTCCTGTAAATAAAACCAGAATCACAGATTTGCACAACACACAACAGTGTGCTTAAGCTGAGCTGTAATCAATTCTAACAGAAATGTTTCTAATGGGATTAAATGTTTGAATAATCACAGTCAATCTCGGAAGTGTTTGGTTTGATGTGCTTTATATACCATTCTAATATCTGACAATGAGGAGGAGGGGTTGGAGGAGGAGTGTTGTGTATAGAGAGAGAGAGAGAGAGAGAGAGAGAGAGAGAGAGAAAGAAAGAAAGAAAGAGGGAGAGAGAGAGCGATAGCAGTGCTGGTGGTATCTGGACACTCAATTCAGCATCTCTGTCCCTTTTCTCTCTGACACTCCTGTAAGCGTCTCCCACTGAGGTAATTCTCTCTCTATTTCTCTCTCCCCCTCTCCCTCTCACATTAATCCCTCACTCCCTTTTCCCTCGTTGTTTGTCACTTTTCTTCATCCTCTTTCAACCATTCTCTCCCTGTACCTTGCTGTCCTCTTTATCACTTCCATTCAGCTGGAACATCTTCACAGTTCGCTCCTGCTGAGGAACTCATAAGACATTGGAGGGCAAACAGGTAGGTGTGTTTAGATGTTTGATATTTGTAGTTGGTGATTATCTTCTGTCCATGAGAGTTGTGGTCTTTTTTCATTTACATTTTTCTCCATTGATGACTTCTTTGGAGGATATTGTTTATATCAGAAGTTTGTTTTGATTAACTGGTGCACGCTTTAAAGCTGTTTTGTTATTTTCTACAGTTAGATTGTATCATATTTCAGATACGCTGAATCTGGTGGTTGTTTATGGTTTGATGATCTAATGACTAACTTTATTGGGGGCAATGGTATATTGCAGGCATCACCTATTCTGGTTCTAGAGATTCTGAGCCCTGTTTTTTTTTTTTTTTTTCTCAACCGTCATGAAACACACCTATTGCTGCAATTAAGGTCTTTTTGGCTTGTCTGAAGCTAAATTATAATACAGACTAGAGCTCGGGAGCAACTAATATTTGCAGGGCTCCAGACCTCCAGGGTGACATCGTGCTAGAATGATGTCTAGTTAAATTATTAATTGTCTATGGAATATGTAATTGATTATTAGGCTTAAAGGAATGTTGCAAATTTAATTAAATATAAAATCATGTCAGCCTTTTGTCATAGTTTAGGGGTGTGGCTTTAGAGTAGAGTCACTATGGGAAAAATCAGTATGGCACACTAATTATAAATTATGTATTAAGTTTACTTAACATTACTCCATTGTTTTTATGATTTCGTCTTTGAACAGTGTCTGGCAGAGTTTTCTGTTCAGTGCCTATGTCTGGATCAGTGTAACAAAATTATTTCTTTGATACCCATTTTTTCTCGTGAAGATAATGAGACGTTGAAAAGCTAAATATTTTGTGTTATGACAGAAACACATTGTGCACAAAGAAACTCCCCAGAGACATGCATGACAATTTTCTTGATTCTATTTTTCAAAACTTCAATTGCCACATTTTCTTCATGCCTTTTAAATATGTTGGTAAATGTTCTTACGCCATTGCTCATATTTTTCATAAATACATATGTTTATTGCAATTTAGGTAATTGTCAAAAAATAAACGACAACTGCCAACTTAATAATCTTTTTCTTGTTGGATTTTTTATAAGAAAGATACATTTCATTGTGTTAACACTTTATTTTGCATAATCCTTATATCATATTTATATAGTAGTGTGTTTATTTATGAAAAGCTTATTAACAATTTCACAATGTGAAATGGAGCATTAATTCATAAAATATGAGCTAATGAATTATGAATTCACTAACATTAAGTCATGAAATAAATTTAAATATTATATATTTTTAATTTGCCAATCAAAATACTTTTTAAATCAACTAAATATACATTTTCATTGGCTTAAGCTAGACTAAAACATTTTGTTTTTCTGGTGATTGAAACTAGATTAAAACTGTTTTGATTTTCATCAACTAAAACATGGCTAAAACGATTCAGTTTTTAAATGACTACAATGTGATCAAAACTAATGATCATTTTGATCAAAAAGACTAATACTAAAACTTAGGTATCTGCCAAAAACAATACTGGATTGGATTTGTAACTAAACAGCTATTTTCTCATTTTTATTGGTCTATTTTATTGGGCCTGCTAGTAGTTTTGAAGCAATTTATGAACTAATAATAGTTTTCTTGTACAAAAATTAAATGTCTAATTGTATTTAGTGCCTAATATTATAGTAAACCAATGCATTGTTTTCAAAATGTCATTGTTACCTTGTAATATCTATGATATTTATTTGGTTGATCATACTTTGAATCAGTCCTGTTATTTGAAATCCTGCACCAAAAAAAATCACTGACTGTTTGAATCAAGTGAAGTTTAGTGTTTAGTTGGCTAGATACTTCACTATGTGAAAAAATTATCCATTAACTGTCATTAGAAAAATCAAATTTTAATACACATTCATTATTATCTGTTTTTAAGGGACCTTGACAGATTTTGAAACTTTAACCCATGGGCAAGTGTTCTGCTTTTCTAAATCACCCTGTAGAACCCTGATTGTTTTATTCGTTCTGTAAGTTTCCCTCTGGCTCACTGTGCAGTCAATAGACCAATTTTGTTTGCTGTTGAAGCCTTCCTTCTTTACGAACAAATCAGTAAGTGACAAAAAACTGGTAACAGACATGGACAGATGTTTTCATATATTAATGTCAATCTTTCTCCCTGACTTTACCAGCAATTAATGATGTGTTAACCTTAATGAAAAAGTTAAGGTTTAATGATTATTTTCCGGAACAGGAGTGTCAATCTGGCCATGAATACATTGGGAATTGTAAAGGGAACTCATGTGATCCTGAGACATATGGCTCCTGTCTCTTCCTGTCTCACTTTTAATTGAATACCCCCAAAGGTTGAGGCAGGAATGGCTTAACTGCTCTTCACAGATGGTTTGTTAATGGCTTGAATTTGCAGTGTTACCTACCACAAGACACTTTCTTATTATCACCATCTTTCTATTTATATATTTATCTGTCTCTATTTTAGACTGCCTTGCCACCTATATGTCAAACTGTCTGTGCATCTAAATTGAAAGTATAAATACTTCAGCACTAAACAGATTCTCTATCCAACTGTCCAGATGTCCCACTGTTTACTTATCGTTCATCCACTTGCATAGAAATCAAACGTTCATGTTATCATATGTGGTTGGTAAATTTTCAAATATGTCCGCCCATCTGAAAAATTGTCACACCATGTCCAAGTTTGTTTAAAGATCCATTTAGAAGACTGACTCACGTTCTGTCCATCCAACAGTGAGCTGTCTGTCATTCTACATAGATATCAAACTTGGTTGACAAAGGGTTTGAGTCTATATACTGTATGTAGCTGGCAGGCTGGTTGGCTCTATGCCTGTCTATTCATCTCCATCTCACATTCAGAAACACTGATACACATTAACAATCTAAATTTAAACTATTTGCATTTATTCAACCCAACATGCCCTTATATCATAATGTTTTTTTTTTATATAATCTGATTTCAGTTTCTGACATATCAATTAGGACCTTCATAATCAGGGTTGGCTGTCCTTCTTGCTTTAGTGATCATGGTTCAACATATGTACAGAACAGCTGGGCATCAGCCAGCCCAAGTTTGTATTGCGACCTGCTCCCTCTCCCTCCCACTTCACTTTTTTTCAGTGTAGTTTTTTTGTCTAGAAGGAGATCAAACAAACCTTAAAACATGTTTAAACTGTAAAAAAAGAAAGAAAATGAATTATGGCTAAGGGTTGCCAGAGTGAGAGAAAACATTTGTAAATCCTCAAAAACCATGTCATAGTTTGAGAAGAGGCTCATATACATTGAAAATCATAGAAGTTTTGGTTAGGGTTGCCAGATATTGACATAAGTCTCATAATTGTAAAAAAACAAAAAAAAACAAACAAATGTAATTGTATGGGTTGCTAGAGATTGAGAAAATGTGCATAAATGCTCAAAAGCATAAAAGCGATTGTTGGGGTTGCCAGAGTTTCAGAGAATTTTCCTAAATGTTACTTAAAAAAAATTACGGTTAGGGTTGCCAGAGTTTGAGAAAACCTTTGTAAATATGCAAAGTGATGGTTAGAGGTTTTAACAATGTTTTTGAAGCATACTGTTCATTAAGCAAAAATGTTTTGTATGTGTTTTTGACTTTATGATATAGGTCTTAAATTAGACTTTGAATGGTTTTAAACCATGTAAATAAGCTTCACTGGGCGACCGGTTAGCCCATAAATATTTCAGTATTTGTTTGTCCAGAGATTGGTTGATTTATAACAGCATGTTCGGCCATTCACCCCTGCTATAATTTGCAAGCATTTAGCATTTTCATTCATAATGTCTGAAAGAGGAGGAGCAATTGACTTGGAAATGTATATCTTGAATAAACCAATTTAATTTTTCCAGTTCAGAGATAAAGTTTGTTTACCACTTCCAAACCAGTAGCTACAAATGGAATTTAAAAAGTTAGATACATTCCTTGATTTTCAATAATTGTGGTGTGATGGTTATTCCTACGATGGTTAATTGATGGCCCATGCCACATATGATCTGCCCAACAATAGACCCTTTCAAATAATTTTCAAATAGATTGTTTCTGTATCCCATCTCTTGTATGGCATCTTTGTATATTTTTTGGATTCTTACATTTTGGTCCACTTTACATTTTCCTATTAGTCCTGTTCTTTTCTTGAAATCACTCTGTACAGTTCTCTTTCATTCTCATGTCATTTTCTTATCACTCCAGCATCATTTTTTTCACTTTGACAAATCTCTTTTCTGATGGATTTTGTGTTTATTCTATGCAGCTGTAAAATATTAGTGCATTCATTTCAGGAATATGCGATGGGCTCATTTTTTTTCCCTGAGAATTGTCTTTTGTGGGAAAAAATACCTGCATTATGGTTGTGAAGCCATAACAAGTGATTGCTATAATACAAGTGCACATTAGTGATTGAAGATTGAATAAGAGTGTTTTGTAGACCAGAGTGTGATATGAATGTTTAAAGCCCAGTGCATGATTAATTATTAATATCATTGTTTTCATAATTTATATGAATGAATGAATGCAGCAGCTGACTGTACTCTGTAATCAAAGTTTTGTGGGGGAATTTAATATAAATCTTTGTGATTTTCTCCTAGTTAGTTAAAAGCCATCTTTTACCAGTTTAAAATAGCAGATTTAAAAGCTTGTTCAAGATGAAGTATTGTCATCTTAACATCTTGATCCTAATGCTATCTTGGACTGTGATGTTGAACAGAGCAGCAGACTAGCAAGAACACCCAGACAACCATTTCACCCCAATGACCAGCTAAGAGACATACAGTAGTTAAAAGTACACCTGTAATGGAGAGAGACAACAGAAGCTTATGTTGGTAATTTTTATCTCAGATATTGTCCTTTCAATCATGACCCAGAGCTGTTCAAGTGACTGCAGTATTGTACTGTAGAAAGACTGGTAAATTGATAGCTTCATATTTTTTCCTTCACCTCAATTGACCAATATATTTATCTCCTTACGCTGGCTGACTCCCAATCCGTGTTTCAATTTCAAACTTCATCCTTCCCTTATTCTTGAATGAAATACTTAAAGCCCTCCACTTGAGAAGTCATCTTAGCTTCAAAATGACTCGAGCACTATTTTTGGTCAAAACCATGACAGCTTCTATTTAATTCATTCCTGCTGCTTCACATTCACCAGAGTTTGGTAACTCCCTTAGCTAATGGGGGAAATAGTAGCTTAACTGAGGGCAAAGTAGAGGACATATTGTTGTAGTACCTAGAGATATACCAAAACCAGTATTGCGTATTGGCCCAATTCTATACTCCAGAGCAGTACTTGTACTAGTCAAAAGCGGCCGATACCAGCGTATTACTTTACGATGGTGGGATGTGAGTCACACTTAACATAACATAAATTCTGGTGATGAAAGCTTTTGCAATTTGATCAAAGATATAAAAAATCAGCACAACACTGAGTACAAGGAGTTTGTTATTAGCAGAAAAAGGCACTAGCTTACTTTGCTGCAAATTACATAAATGCAAGCCTGACTGAGGCTGAAGCCTGACCGCAAGCCTCAGCGAGGCGCAAGTCCCTGTCTCGGCAGTGTACTTTACCCGAGGTACGAGATCACATGACCGGCATGTCGCTTCCAAACATAGACATCCACAGTGTTTAAGTAGTTTTTCATGATTGATATTTGGACAAGCAACATGCAACGTGTCCTACTCGGTTTAATCATGGTCGTACAGTAGATTAGTGAGGGTACCCTGCAGCCAGAATCAGTTTTGTCTTGCACACCTGCATGAGGTATGTATCTTTGAACATGCTTTATAATTGGAAAATCCTTAAATGTTCTGTTCATTTTGTCTTATATGTCAATCCAAAAAACATTTTAAAAGCCCTGGAATAAAGCTGAACTGCACAACCCGCCACATGTTGTTCACTTCCAGTTTGCTAATGGCACAGTGGTGTGCGGTGAATGCAGAAGTTGGTTGAAAAAAACCTCAGACACAAACTAACAGCTGCTAATGCAAAAACGTTGTTTTTCATAAACAAAAAATTCACATTCTTTGTAAGTTAAAGCATTGTGTGTTAAGCTTGCATTTTTTCTTATAATTTAAGTATAAAAAGAGTTATGTAAATAAAATGTCATAGAAAAAAAGCAAAAATGTACTGGTATTAGTAAGTACTTGTTTTGGTACTCGGTATCGGAAAATACTCAGATCAAAGTACTTGTAAAATTTGGAACCTGAGTATAGTTTCACCCAAAGTACATATTTAAAAAATATATATATATTACAAAAAAGTAGTCTCACCTGAAAGATTAATTACAAATTAATTACCCTTTCATTTCAAATTAATTAAAACAAATCATCATTCATGTGTGGAAAAATTAGGAAAAAAGGACAATCAAAGCTGCTTAAGAAAGACTTTATGGAACTATTTGACACACTTAAAAGTCTCAAAATGCAGTGTTTCATAAGTTATCCGATCCGGCAAAAGGCAAAATATGATCTCTTGGTTACTTGGGCTCAATACATAGCTAGAACAAGCCTGTTTTTCAAAAGGCTTTCAGTTTATTGGTCATTTTAACCTGTTCTGGAATCAGCCTGATTTTATCACACCAGATGGGAAACAGCTGATCAGATCTGGAACAAGAATGCTCATGGACAATATACTTTTCTCCCTTCACTATCAGACTGAAAGACACAAGAACTGTCACAGAGGCTAACCTCGTCACTCCCTCCTCTGACCAGCAGAGGGCACCCTCGTTGCACTAACTCCTGCTCCTCTACCTGCACCACACTACATTCCCCATACACCCCAGGGACATCCTTATTACACACCCAGCTGAGGAACATTACCATCACTATTTAAACAGACTGTTTCCCTTGGCTCATCACTAAGTCTTGTTTGTCTCTCTGCTGCAATGCTGAGCGTTTACCCTGTTTGTATGCCTGACCCTGCCTGTTTACCGTTTACGATCCTACCCGCCTGCCCGTTGTACTACTCTCGCTGATCTCCGTTACTGCTTGTTTGCTGCCTGCCCTGACTAAGCGCCTGTTATTGGACTACGTTGATAATAAAAGCCTGCACATGGATCCCAACCCGAGTGATGTATCATTACAAGAACCATCATATTAGCTGTGGAAACACACCACCAAGGCCCACGTCTCGCACTCTGCAGACGTCACCACTGAGTGAGGATTATCTGACCTCCGCTAGAAATGATGAGGATCAACATTTGGATAACATGCGTAAGCCACCAGGACATCTCAGTGGCCACACCACCACCGAATGAGGACAAGGATAACCTCTTGGACAATAATCAGAGTCAACAGATTAACACCCTAGAGGACACAGCAACACTATCCACATCTTCAGAATCCCCCATCTTGGGTTCCCACCTCAGCTTGAAAAACTAGTCTCTGCAGGAACCAAGCTGTCCAATTCATTCACAGCAAGCCCCCGAACATCACCTCAAAAAAGGCAGTCACCTCCCTCTGTTAAAGCAGAAAGAGTTCTGCGATCAAACTTTTCTTGGGGCAATCAACCCCGGCACACCCTTACTCCCCTAAACCAGCAGTGAGATAAATATTCTACCTCAAGCGGCGACCTTGAGGAATGTTTTCAGAACTGGCAGATGTCCTCACCCCCTTTAGCTTTTACTTTATCAGCTATACAGATAACGCCTGCTAAAAATAGGAATAAACAAGTGGAGGAAAAGGTTTGCTGGAAATCAGTTACCTGATTAAAATAAACTGCAAGTCATTGACCGCAACCCACAGACCCACAGAAAACAGGGTGAAAATACCACTTCTAAATGTTAGGTCACTTAGAAACAAGGCACACCTTGTAAAAGATTTTATTTTAACTCATAACTTGGATTTTATGTTACTAACTGAAACATGGCTAGATGTTAGCTGTAGTGCAACCATACTAAACGAGGCTGCAACAGGAAACTTCTTGCCTCTCGTTCTGATAAGAAAGGAGGTGGAGTCTCAAGTATGTACAAGAACATTTTTAATGCAAACAGTGTAATCTTGGGGATTACACATCTTTTTAATCTTTGAGTATAGCTTTAAAAGTCACCAAATGGGTTCTTATAACCACCTTATACAGGGCTTCAAAGTACACTACAGTGTTTACTGATGATTTCACTGAACTGCTCTCAGCTATCTCTTCGGAGTTTGACTCTTTTTTTCATCGCTGTGGATTTTAATATTCACAACATGGACAAGCTCGATAATAATGCTGCCAAAAAACTCAAGAATATTTTAAACACCTTTGATGTGACTCAACACGTTCAGGGTGTCACACATTGTCACAGTCACACACTGGACTTAGTAATTAGTAAGGTTTAAATATTTTATCCACTATTGTGCAAGATGTTGCTCTGTCTGATCACTTCTGTGTTTTGTTGATGCTTCATTTTCCCATGTCAAAATTGCAAAATCAATTTTTGTTAGAAAGAGACACATTAACGATAACAATAGCTAGATGTTTATGCATGCCATATCTCAAACACCAGACATTAATGTTGGCACAGGTGACTGTCCTCTTGATGCTTTTACTTTCAAAATCATGTCCGTTATAGACGATATCGCACCTATAACGGTCAAGAAGAAACCTGGAAGACAGTAAACACCCTGGAGAAATTCAACAAAAGTATGAAAAGACTTTGCAGGAAGGCTGAAAGAAGGTGGAGAAAATCAAAACATGTCATCCACTGCGACCTTTTATAAAGAGAGTCTTCGTGCTTTTAATTCAGAAATAATCACGGCTAGGCAAGAGTTTTTTTCTCAAGGTTATAATACTCGAACTCTCTTTGAAACAGTAGAGAGTTTCACCAACCCACCAAACCAGACTCCAAATGAGCTTCTGGCATCAGGATCAATGCAAAGTATTTGCTTTATTTTTCATCAATAAAGTCAGTTACTTCAGAAAAGGCATTAGTGCTTCCCCCTGCAGGGCTGGGTATAGACGTCCTTAGCCTCCACTCTCAATGTGCACATTTAATCTAATCGATAGCAAAACATTAATAGAGATGGTTCAGAGCCTTAGAATATCATCAAGCAGTCTTGGCACTCTAACAACATTCTTTTTTAAAATAGTTCTTAAGAGTCTAGAAAAGGACCTCTTAGAAATTATAAACACCTTCTTGTGCTCCGGCTCTTTCCCAAAATCCCTAAAAACCGCAGTGGTAAAGCCACTACTGAAAAAGACAAACGTAGATAATACTGTACTGAGCAAGCCCATCTCAGATCTCCCTTTCATTAGTACAATTATGAAAAGGATTGTGGAAAAACAACTGAATGAAATTCTGACCACAAACGATCACATGGATTGTTACAGTTGGATTTCAGAGCTCTTCACAGCACAGAGACAGAACTACTGAAGATAGTCAATGACATCTGGTAGATTCCGGAAATGTGACTGGCCTGATTTTACTTGCTCCGAGTACTTCCTTCGACAAAGTTGACCACAAAATCCTTCTCGATAGATTAGAAAACTATGTTGGTCATTTGGGGACTGTGATAAAATGGTTCAGATCATAGTTAGAAGGAAGAGGTTTCTATGTAAACATAGGTGATTAGATGTCGAATGGACTGCAGTGTCATGTGCAGTCTCTCAAGCCTCAATCCTTGCTTCTTTACAATTTAACCTATACATGCTTCCACTGGGTCTAATTATGAGAAGGAACCAGATATAACATAGTTATGCTGATGATACACAAATTTATCTAGCTATCTCCCTGAATGACTACAAACCCATCAACTCTCTCTGCCAATGTCTTGACGAAATTGAAAACTGGATGGAAAAGAGCTTTCTTCAATTAAAAAGACAAAACTGAAGTCATTGCATTCTGAAGCAAAAGCAAGGTTGTTAAGGTTAACACTTATCTCACTGCCAAGGGCCTAATAACTACAAATCAGGTAAGAAATCTTGGGGTGATTCTGGACTCTGATCTCAGTTTCAATAGCCATGTTTCCAAACAAGATTTAGAGAAACTGATTCATGCTTTCATCTCCAGCAGGCTGGACTACTGTAACGATCTTCTCATCGGTCTTCCCAAAACAAAACATTAAACAGCTACAGCTCGTTCACAATGCAGTGGCTCGAATTCTAACCAAAACTAGAAAGTCAGAACACATTTCTCCAAATCATAAGTCTCTTCACTGGCTGCCGGTCTCCTTCAGAATAGATTTTAAAGTTCTACTGCTGGTATATAAGTCCAAACATAACTTAGCACCTAAATACCTAACAGACATGATCAGTGAATACACACCAAACAGGGAGCTGAGATCCCTCAGATCAAATATAGGGGAAATACTCTTTTAGTTAACATGCGGCCCACAGATGGAACCAGCTTCCAGAGGAGATCAAGGTTGCCAACACTTTAGTCACGTTTAAATCCAGGCTAAAGACTCAACTGTTTAGTTGTGCTTTTGTTGACTGAGCACCAACGTCTGAACAACTATTTTTATCTCTGCACCTCACTATCTTAATCTATGACTTAATTTTCAGTTTTTAATCACATTTGACTTGTTTAATGCTTGATTTTATTAAATGTACTTTCTTTTTTATTCTTTGTTTCCAATATAAAGCACTTTGAATTACCCAGTGCACAAAATGGGCAATACAAATAAACTTTCCCTGCCTTGCCTAATGAATATGTTTATATTACTTTGTGATTCTCATTAAACTTGCATAAAACCCTAATAAGAGGTGTGCTTATCCTTTTAGCTTCATAGTTTGCCATTTCTGATGTCGTTATCAATAGGACCCTGTTCACTTCTGGAATCAGCCTCAAGCAGTCAGAAAATGAACTGTAATAAACTTCCTATTATACATCAAGAGGGAAAGCCAGAGATTGCTTCTCAGTGACTCAAGAAACAATGGATCTTTATTCATTTATATATGTTTAAAAAAATGTCAATTGCAGTGCTGCATTCTTAACAGTTATTTAGAATTCATTTGCAGCTACAATTCTGTAATAATGACTCTCCTGTTAAAAACAAAAAAAAAAACAGCAAAAAATGATTTTGTCTATAGCTCTACTAAAATGTTTGTGTCTTAATCTGCCCCGGCTCTTTATTTTACTTTTAATTGCCTATGGAGTTTTGTTCATGACTATATTCCTAAGGTTCCTTTTATTCAGTTCTGGTAATTTGTGTGATGTATGATTAAGTTTTTGAGTTGTATTCTCAGCCAGATAGTATGTGCACAAGTATTCCCTTGTCATTATTTGTATTCACAAATTTCTCTCACTTGCACTTTCACCTGGATTCATTCAGACTAATTAATCATCAATCGCCAATCACTGCAGTCCACCTTCCAGAAACATTTAATTTAAATTATATATATATATATATATATATATATATATATATATATATATATATATATATATATCACTATAGATATATCCTATACATCCTCAAATCTATCTGTTCCCTGGCTAACTTTTTTCTCTGCTGTTCTGATGATCCGTTAGCTGTTTCAATTTACCTGAAGATGCTACTCAGCTGCTCTGATTACCTGTTGTTGCTTAACTGAAGAAAAAAACTCTTCTGTCGTCTACAGGTGTTCACTTGGTGTTCCGGAACATTTGAGAGTCTTGCTGTTGACAGCTAAGCCCAGTCTTAGTCTTATAAGGGAGATTAATTCAGTTCAGTTACCTATCAAGTCAATAAACCTGTCCTTTCATGTGGAAGTCTTTGTTTTGTCATTCTGTCTTTGACTTTTGTGCCGGTCCCAAGCCCGGATAAATAGAGAGGGTTGCGTCAGGAAGGGCATCCGGCATAAACATGGCAAAACCAAATATGCAAGTCATCAATTTGATTTCCATACCGGATCGGTCGAGGCCCGGGTTAACAACGACCGCCACCGGTGCTGTTGACCTACAGGGTGCCGGTGGAAATTGGACTACTGTTGGTCAAAGAAGGAGAGGAGGAAGAAGGATTCGTAGGCAGAGAGAGAAGAGGAAAGGCAAGAGTATAGGTCTGAGAATAGGGACTCTCAACGTTGGTACAATGACCGGGAAAGGTAGAGAGCTGGCGGACATGATGGAGAGAAGGAAGGTAGATATTCTGTGTGTGCAGGAGACCAGGTGGAAGGGTAGCAAAGCACGTAGTATTAAAGGGGGATACAAACTGTTTTACTATGGTGAGGATAGGAAGAGAAATGGAGTAGGAGTGATCCTGAAGGAGGAGTTTGTCAGGAATGTTTTAGAAGTGAAAAGAGTGTCTGACAGGGTGATCGGTTTGAAGTTAGAGATTGAAGGGGTGATGTTGAATGTAGTGAGTGGTTATGCTCCACAAGTAGGCTGTAAGCTGGAAGAAAAGGAGAGATTCTGGAGTGAGTTAGATGAGGTGATGGAGAGTATTCCCAGAGGGGAGAGAGTAGTGATGGGAGCAGACTTCAACGGTCATGTGGGCGAGGGCAACAGAGGTAATGAGGAAGTGATGGGCAGGTTTGGTGTTAAGGAAAGGAATCCAGAAGGACAGATGGTGGTGGACTTTGCCAAGAGGATGTAAATGGCTGTAGTTAACACTTATTTCCAGAAGAGGGAGGAACATAGAGTTACCTACAAGAGTGGTGGTAGGAGTACGCAGGTGGACTACATCCTAAGTAGACGAGCCAATCTGAGAGAGATCACTGACTGCAAAGTAGTGGTAGGAGAGAGTGTAGCCAGACAGCATCGGATGGTGATGTGTAGGATGTTTCTGGTGGTCAGGAAGAAGAGGGGAGGAAAGATGGAAAAGAAGACCAAGTGGTGGAAGTTGAAAAAGGAAGACGATTGTGAGGAATTCAGACAGAAGCTGAGACAGGCTTTGGGTGGCCAGGAAGAGCTTCCAGAGGACTGGAAAACTACAGCAGAAGTGATCAGGGAGACAGGTAGGAAAGTGCTAGGTATGTCAGCAGGAAGAAGGAAAGAAGATAAGGAAACATGGTGGTGGAATGAGGAAGTACAGGAAATCATCCAGAGGAAGAGGCTAGCTAAAAAGAAGTGGGACATCCAAAGGACTGAAGAAAGTAGACAGGACTACAAGGAATCACAGCACAGGGTGAAGAGGGAGGTGGCAAAGGCCAAACAGAAGGCATATGATGAGTTGTATGCCAGGTTAGACACGAGGGAAGGTGAGAAGGAATTGTACAGATTAGCGAGACAGAGAGACAGAGATGGGAAGGATGTGCAACAGATAAGGGTGATTAAAGATAGAGATGGAAGGGTTCTAACGAGTGAGGAGAGTGTGTAGAGAAGATGGAAGGAGTATTTTGAGGAGTTGATGAATGAGGAGAATGAGAGGGAAAGAAGGGGGGAAGAGGTGAACATTGTAGAGCAGGAAGTTGAAAAGATTAGAAAGGATGAGGTGAGGAAGGCTCTGAGGAGAATGAAGAGTGGAAAGGCTGTTGGTCCAGATGACATCCCTGTGGAGGTGTGGAAGTGTCTAGGAGAGACAGCAGTGGAGTTCCTATCTAGGTTATTCAACAGGATTCTAGAGAGTGAGAAGATGCCTGAGGAATGGAGGAGAAGTGTCCTAGTGCCAGTCTTTAAGAACAAGGGTGATGTGCAGAGTTGTAACAACTACAGAGGTATAAAGTTGATGAGCCACACAATGAAACTCTGGGAAAGAGTAGTGGAAGCTAGGCTAAGAAGGGAAGTGGATATTTGCGAGCAGCAGTATGGCTTCATGCCCAGGAAGAGCACTACTGATGCAATTTTTGCTCTGAGAATGCTAATGGAGAAGTACAGAGATGGTCAGAAGGAGCTGCACTGCGTCTTTGTGGACTTAGAGAAAGCGTATGACAGTGTGCCGAGAGAGGAGCTATGGTCCTGTATGAGGATGTCAGGAGTGGCTGAGAAGTACGTCAGAGTAGTTCAGGATATGTATGAGAGGAGTATGACATCAGTGAGATGTGCTGTAGGTCAGACGGAGGAGTTCAAGGTGGAGGTGGGGCTACATCAAGGATCGGCTTTGAGTCCCTTCTTGTTTGCTATGGTGATGGACAGGTTGACAGATGAGGTCAGACAGGAATCTCCATGGACAATAATGTTTGCAGATGACATTGTTATCTGTAGTGAGAGTAGAGAGCAGGTGGAGGGACACCTGGAATGTTGGAGGTTTGCTCTAGAAAGAAGAGGAATGAAAGTCAGTCGTAGTAAGACAGAATACATGTGTTTGAACGAGAGGGAGGGAAGTAGAACAGTGAGGTTACAGGGGGCTGAGGTCAAGAAGGTGGAGGAGTTTAGGTATTTGGGTTCAACAGTCCAGTGCGACGGGGAGTGTGGAAAAGAGGTGAAGAGGCGAGTGCAGGCAGGTTGGAGTGGGTGGAGAAAAGTGTCAGGGGTGTTGTATGGGTTAAAGACTGTAGCAGTGAGGAAGAGACACAAGGCAGAGATGGAAGTAGCAGAGATGAGGATGTTGAGGTTCAGTTTAGGAGTGACAAGGATGGACAAGATTAGGAACGAGCACATCAGAGGAACAGCTCAGGTTGGTTGTTTTGGAGACAAAGTCAGAGAAGCCAGATTGAGATGGTTTGGGCATGTGCAGAGAAGGGATAGTAGTTATATTGGTAGAAGGATGTTGGAGATGGAGCTTCCAGGCAAGAGGGCAAGAGGAAGGCCAAAGACAAGTTATATGGGGGTGCTGAAGGAGGACATGAAGGTAATTGGTGCAACAGTAGAGGATACTGAGGCCAGAGTTAGGTGGAAACAGATGATTTGCTGTGGGGACCCCTAAACTGGGAACAGCCGAAAGAAGAAGAAGAAGAAGAAGCATCCATAGCATATGTGTGCCTAAATGGTTTCTCATGATTCTTTTCCAAAAAATGTCAAAATCTTTGTACATTAAATTGTAAAAATTATTTAGACCCATACTGACAATAATTTCTTGCCTGGATAATTCTATTCCATTCAGGTTTCAAATAAAAGGTTTGAACTAAGTCAAGACTGGATGAAAAAGAGAGGGCAAAGACTGAGAGCGCTTTTGTGTGTTGAGAGAAAGTACAAGCTGTGTTTCTTCTCTGTGGAAATCAATCCAAACAAGCAGTACTGGATCACTCATTGCTATTCATGCAAACGCCTGCCTGTATCATATCTTTAAATCTGCTAATTAACCTCATTACAACGCTGAGCCTGCAGCGACCTAGTGTAAACGGAAATACACGTTCATAAACACTCACACAAGCTCCACGAACTTAACTCAGACACCCTCAGTTTAATTATGAAAAACTCACAACTGAATAATTAATATGGTTGAGGCTCCAAGCAAGGGCCAAGTGGTCATTGTAGTGCAAACAGGCACGCTTGAAGTAATCTAAGCAGTGCCATGCTCTGTAAACTGCCAAAAACATGACCCATGCTACAAAGATTATGGTCCCTATCACACAAAGCACACAATAAAAGCCTTTTGTGTGTTTACACAGACCCTGAGCTGAGCTTAGCCAAACCACAGCTCTTAAGCCCTAACTACACAAAATCTGCTCTCGCAAAGATGTTTTTTGGAAGGCTGTATTATGGTGGTCTTTTAGATTTGGCAGCTTCAAACAGTGAAATTTTTTTTACTGCAATTTTTTGCTAATCTGGCTTTGTTCACACTGTAGATCTGAATATGTAGAAAGCAGGCTGTTCAGCTATTGAATACATTATCAAGCAACCTTTAAAATTATTCATTAGAGGTATTAATTACCTGGTATTAATGTTAGCCTGGTTTGTTGGCAAAGTTCCTCTCTTCCATATTTTAATTCACTTTAATATAAAAGTTGTGTACTAGAAAGACTGAATTGTGTGTGATAATCCACAGCAGTTTGTGCAGATGGCAGCACTGATTGCAGCATGTTTGTGTACTTTCACGATACATCACAAAATTGCATATAAGTCTTGGATGATGCTTTGAAATGTAATTGACCTTGTGCGTTTTTTATGAAGGAGCTAAAAAGGTTTTCTGAAGGAAATTGTTAAAACTTAAGCACTTTAGACACCGTAGGCTTGTTTCCACCTCGATTCAGCATGTCGTTCATGTTAAACATAAACAGAATTGAGTTTAAAAATTATTGAATTTTTAAATCTATATAAGTTGTGGTGACACTTTAGATTACTATTACAGCCCGCTAATTACAGGGCAATGACTGTGTACATACTGATTAATTACTGTGTATTAACATTGTACTTTTAGGGCAATCATTTTGTAAATACAGTGTAGTTATGGGGAAGTTACTGTTAACTGTTACTGTTAATTACAGGGTATTTACTGGGTATTTACTATGTACTCACTGGGTAATTACTGTAAGCTTATTGTATTCTTAATAGTTAATGATTGGTAATAACTGTGTACTTCCCCTTATTTGTAATTACATGGTAACAACTTGCAATATTTATTTTGTGTAGTTATTAATATATTTTTCGGGTTCATGAATAGTTACCTTAATTAGCCTGTAACAACACTTGATGAGGTCTGTAAATTCTGAATTCAATTATTTGCAGTTGCTTCGTAATTACCATGTATTTACACTGTAACCAGCCTGTATTTACACATTAATTACTTTATAATTACACTAAGTACACAATAACTACTTTGTAAGTACATAGTAAATTCCCTATAACAATACTACTTACCCTGTAATTACACAATAATTACCCTATAAGAACATTAGCTACCTTGTAATTATACAGTAATTGCCCTTTAATTACACCACAGGTACGTTATAATTACACAGTAACTACATTATAAGACCATTAACTACCTTGTAGTTATACAGTAATTTCTCTGTAATTACACCACAGGTAGCCTATAATTGCACAGTAACTACCCTGTAAATACACCACATGTACCTTATTACACAGTAACTACCCTGTATATACAGCACATGTACCCTATAATTACACAGTAACTACCATGTAATTACAACTTAAGCACCCCCAGGGCTGGCCCTTGCCAATTTGCTGCCCTAGACAATATTTTATCACTTTTTCTATTAGCAGCCAGCAATATTTTGAAGAAATATAGAAAAAACACACAATACATTGCAAAAGAAATATAGAAAAAACACACAATGCAATAAAAACTGACAAATTCATCACAAAAACTATGTTACAAAATGTATTTTTTTTACCCAATATAAAAATTAACAACCATCTATCAAATTCAAAATATCAAGGTAACTATTGTAATGTATATTTATTATATTATATTTATTTGTAAAATAAAACTGTAGATTTTTAAAATTTTTACTAAAATGTTACTGACAAAATTTAACACATTTAACCTAACACAAATTGAAAATCAACAATTTAATTATTAACAAATTATTAGTATTTTTGTGTCGTCTTTTATTTACCTTCATAAATTGTAATATGATACTAGCATCCTGTTGCGTTCTTCTAAACTGCTGAAAAGGTTGAGACCTTTGGCAACAACGTTAAATACAAATCTTTTTATTGTTTATTGCAGGAACAACAGCTTCCTTAATGACGCACAGATGCCACAGAAAAATCCACACATACGTTTCAGGGGTATTTTCTTATCATTTCTGGGTTTTTTTTTCAAATTATAAATGAGCTGCTATTGTTATCTGACTGCTGTGCAGCCTGTAGAGAACGTGCAACACATATCTTCGCTTTCAGAGCGAGTGTAGCGGTGCGATCACAGAGTATTGAACTTATAACAATCTGTGGAAATCACTTGCTAACACAATTTAAAGAGGACTTTAATGGTTAACATATTATTGGTGTCATCATTACATTAATAGAAATATTATTTAAAAAAATAATAAATAAGTACAAAGTGATAACTTACAAGAAGACGGTAACTACCCTGTAATAAGCAGGCTGTAATCTAAAGTGTTACCGGAATGGTATACAGGACTTAGCAGGACTTAGTACTTGTGAGATAATCCTGTCATGATGATATAAAGAAGAGAAATGAAAGAACTGACATAAACCAGTCCTTCCTAAGCTTTCAAAACATATATAGAGAAATAGAAAGGTTTCCGCACCAAAGCTTGCAGATTACTTTAGATTACATTTTGGCTAACTCCGTTTATGCCCAAAACAAATAAAATATAACTTTTCACACATGTTTGTATAACTACACTAATATGCCCATGTCGCTGTCCATAGTATACCCCATATTGCTCAGACAGTCATTGGGTATATTGTCACTTGTTATTTATTCAGCCAAACTGAGATACTTAAGGATACTCACTGAACTTGAGAATTATTTACACATGCACACGCCTTATTCTCTTTCTAAAACACATTGTTACTTTTTAAAAACATTACCTCCTGTATTGTGCCACGGTATGAGCTTCCATTACTCGCTGCTGTTTCATGTTAGAGTTTAAGCAGCCAACAATGTTTTTGAACTCAGTTTTTGGATGACTTGACAAAAATACAACAAATATGTAACCTACAGATTAACATTTTAAGAAAAGGAAGATGCACTTTTTGTGTAGAGCTTAAGCACTTGTTTTTTCACTTGCTCTTCAGTCTTATGCTAAGTCCTCCAAACAATGAGTTATTGGATGACTGAAGCCATCACGGAGAGCTCAACATCCCCTCAGGAGATAAAATAAGTACTTTCTTTCTTTTTTCTTTCCTCCATTGGTCAATGAAGGGTAAATTTGCCAGCAATAAATCTTACTTAGGGCAATAAAATAGGTCTTGTATTTTTTTGAAATATTGTGTTTTTGCCCTTGGCAGTGCAGTTATTTGTTTTCTTTACTGAAGAAAAGTATGCGACAATATTATTCTAGATCTACTGAAAGCCACTCACATAAATAAAGTTATTTTAAAGTACAATAATCTTTTTTTTTAAGTGGAATACTCTTTCCAATAATGACATAATTTAGTGTTTTCTAAATTTAATTTACTGTAAAATACTGCATTTTTTGCATTTTTACATAAGACTCATCATTATCAGCACCATTACTCAAAAATACATGAAAATACATTATTTTGTTTTGTGTGCGGGCTGTGTGTGTGCGTGTGTTTGTAAAGTTTTCTAGCAATTTTGACTTTAACTTTTTTTAAATTAAGAAAATAACTCATTCAACACTTTACATCTCTGAATATCCTTGCAGCCATTTTGGAAATGTAACATGTTTAAACTAGTATAAAATAATGCCTGTTATTTTCTCATAACCCAGCCACTAATTCATTCCAGCCACCTCCTAGTCAACATGTAACATTTTATGTTGTTACTTGTTTAGCATTTAAACAAATGATTACATTTATATTAAACATCTTACAGATAGTTCTCACTATAGTTTACTATAAATACAAAATAAAGCTGAATTAAACCGATTTTGAATCAGCACTCATTTTTATATTGTCATGCTCTTCATTATTCTCCAATTTCAATGCTCTACACCTCTTTCACCAAAAGTGCTTGAGGCCAATAAGGAAAAGACCAGAACAGATGTTGACTTGAACTCAGGTCTCATTTTAATCCCATAGTTGCAAGATTTTAATTGATTTGTTCATTTCCTCATGGTTTTTAAGAGTGTCTGACACAGTTTCCTGCTGTGGTGCTATATAGCAGCAGCCATATGTTTCCTCTGCAAGACCCCTGTCCTAATTGAACTGTAATTGACTCAGCAGCAGGGAGGTCAGATTGTTGTACGGTTACCTGATCTGGGCAGGAATGACTCGTGCTGTGGCCCTGGAGACATCTCAAGTTTGAAATTGATGAGCACATACTTTAGAATCTCACACAGAAACATAATAAAAAAGCACATTAAATTGTCCAGGAAGAAGTGATGTGGGTTAACAGTGGCAAATATGTTTGTGGAAGACGTACGATGAAAGGGAATGAAGTAATTTAAATTTACATTTACAGCACTTTTAAAATAGTGTTTTTAGCAAAGAATGAGGTAATCTTGTTTACATTTACTTTGTGAAAAATTTAAAAGCAATGCGTTAGATTATTGGTAGTTGTCACGGTCAGTTGGTCTTAAAAGTGTCTCAGAAAATACAAAACAAGCACAAAATCTACAATAAACTTAAGAGAAAAAAATCTAAATAGGTAAAAAAGCTCAGACTAGAGTCAAAAAGTTCCTAAATTAAAATTTCAAGACTGGCTAGTGTAATAATGTCAAGCAAAGATACTTAAGGGGTGTACACACTGATTGTAAAAATATAGATGACGTGATGGATTTTCCTGCCATTGGGGTTGTGTAAAAGCGCAGCAAGAGAGATTTGGTTGGTGTCATAACAAAAACATATTTAAAAAACATTTCTCCCAGCTCCACCTGGAATCTTACGCTCATTATGCTCATTTATAAGAGGTAATATGTCTTAACTCGGTCTAATTTGACTTTCCCCCAAAAAACTGTTTCTGGTCCATTTTTCCGAACTGTTAGATTGGTTAGTACAGTTTAAAGCAGAAAGTTTTTTTTCAGGTGCTGTCTGGCAAACTTTTCATCAGTGGATCTTCAGTTTGTATGAATCTTATACAATTTGTATTGATCTCAATTTGTATGGATCTTAAGTTTAGATGGATCATAAGTTCTTTATGCTGGGGATGTTACTAGCACCTGCCTCAGTCAGCGAGGCTCCCAGAGACCTCACAGAAGGAATTCTTATTTACCCTATCTGATCCCTCACTAGGACTTTGTGAAGCTGCTTTGAAAGCAACTGCAAAAAAAGCACTATATAAGAACTTAATTGATTGATTGGCTCATTTTCAAAGCATAAACAATGATTTGAGGAAGATTTCATTGAGAATGATCTTTGGGGAAAAATTCTCCTCTCATGAAGGGATGACAATAGACAGCCAGCACAGTGCAGTGGACTGGTTCAGTGTAGCTGTTTGTATACTGCAACTGTGTATACTGTATAGATATCTATTGTAAAAAATCTGTTATTTTAGACAACTAAAAAAAACTTCAATTATAAAAAGAAAATGTCAACATTTGCTTTGTCTTATTCACTTTCGGAGTAAAAAAATCCTATTGCAGCCATACCCCGATCTTGGCGCAGTGGAAGCGTACAGCAGGTCATGTGAGACACACCCAAGTGTACCCAAATAAGCTGGCACAGATCAGAGCATACACGGACAATATAGTTTTATTTAGTTGTTATATTCATCCTGTCTATCCCACCATTGCACTCCACCATAGACTTGACACAATGTATAGGTGTAAGCCCCATACAGCAGTTCAACTACTGTAATTCAACCACTTTTCTCAATATAAAACAAGACATAATGGTGTCAGCAGGGATTACACAGTACTGTTGATAAAATGCTGATGGGGAAAACCATAAGAATAAAAAGGGGGGCATATACTGAAGGAGTCACAAACTCTCATTCACACCTAAGAGAAATTCCCATTGTGATTGTTGTTAGGGAGACCACTGTACTTTAAGGAAACATGCTAAAAACTTGGCTAAAACCCTGTTTGCTATATAATAGCTATATGGCACTTTTTGTTATTTCAATTCTTACTTTTTTATTATTATTATTGTATCATTATTGTTATTCTAAAATATGTAGCATCAATCACCTAAAGATGGTTATTTAGAATGTGACCATGACAATGAGTTTGAGTTTTAGCTTTAAGTGTTTGAAAATACCAGTGCTGTGAGCAATGATAAATGCCAACCAATCATTGTTGAAAAGCAAAGTCCTCCATCTCCCTCTTCATCTTGCTAATTATACAGATCTTGAAAATAAGATAAATGCATCATGGAGAAGAGTAAACTGCTTGAGCAATGACCTTAGATTAGCGCCACCGTTCTCCGGGTTAATTACTTAGACTTCTGCTGAAGTAAAGGTTAAGTAAATCGCTGTCATGTTGGCATTTTACTTGGAGACCTTAAATCACTCCTCACCTGAAGCGTGAAGATGTGCTTGAGTGGGAAAGAAAAAAGGGTGAGTTTGAACATGGAAGTAAAATGTTTTAAATTTGAAGGCGTTCCACGGCTGGAGATATGAAAATGTCAGTGCAGTTCTAGAGGGTGAAAGCTGTTTTCAATGGTTTGAGTCGTCTTGCATTTTGTTGCTATGGAATTAATGCGGCATGAAAATTAACCATGGGAAATTGCCTGGGAAGTTAATGTGCGTGTTAATGCAATGATTATAGCTGAAAATGCCTCCTATATTCTTCCATTACAGTTAAAGCAGAAACGATTCAAACATAGAGTTCAGTGGGTAATGTTCTAAAACTTGAAAGCAACAAATTCTGCTACAAAAGAAAAACATTCCTGTTCTTTTTCAACTTGATAATTAAACACAAAAATGCTTTCAAACACCCTGTGATTTAATTAAAGCAACACCTACAAAAACAATAAATGGATGGCAATTTTCACTCTCATAGTTGAGTTTTTGCACTAACGTGCTGTTAGTTTTTCTCTTATGCTGTTTAGACTTAAAATAGCTCTAACTTTATCTCTACAAGTCTAACCTTTTATTTTACTTTAATTTAGTATCATTTAGATCCTGGAAAATTTTCTAATTTGGTGTCTCTCCGTTTGGTAACACATGGTTTCCTTTGCATTTAATGTGGAGATGCTGAAAATGTGGTTTGGGTGAAGATACAATGAGCGAATATTGGTTTTAAAAATCGTAGAGTATTAATGTCATTAAGTTTTGAGTAAGATTATAATTTCTGATTTCATTGCAACAGTTTGTCAGTTCTATGAAGCATTATAACTGCACATTTTGCTCAAAATGCTGTAGCTATACTGTTGCAGATGGTTTATTTTTGCTTTGTGGAATTTTTAGAAATGTAATTGGTAAAATCTTGCTATTATGTCAACATTAATTTATTTTTATAGCGCTGTTAAAACAACTCATGTTGACCGAAGTGCTGCACAATGTAAAGGTTAAAAAGAAATAAGAAAGAAATGTTTCAGTTAATGCTGAAAAAATGTAATACAAGCAGTAAAAACTGGCAATAAGATAAAATATTTTATAGAAGATTAACATTTTTCAGTATTATTAGTTTGGTGTAAAAACCTAAATCGTAAAATTTTTTTTTGAAGAGCTAGCCAGTGAAATTGTCAGGCTCTCTGTCTTGTCTGCTTGTTAAGGTTGTCTCTTTCCTTCCCTCTGTCTCCTGTCCTGATTCTGCTCATCAGCCTCAGCTGCTTCTTGTTGTATTAATTTCTCCGCTATTTAAGTTCCCCTGGTATGTCTTGTCTTTGTGAGTTATTGTTAGCCTCAGCATTTCGCAGATGTATAATTCTAGCTCTCCCTCTCGTTGCCTGTTTCGTCTCGTTTTTGCCTAGTCTGTGTGGATTGCTGGACTCTGCCCTCACCGAGGTACTGAGAAACAGGGTGGGCTGACCGCTCGTACTCACTCTGTCTACTCCTCTTGAACGAGTGGGGAAGACTAGCCACACTTTGTTTGCGTTTGTGCTCCATAGCCTTAACTTAGTTCTGTTTCTCGACTGTGACCTGTGCCTCCTGTTCTGTTGAACAGTTGTTTTGTTTTGCCACTTTCAAGTAATTAAAGACTCTTGGTACCGACTCCCTCGCTTCTGGGTCCTCCTTACTACCTGCACACGACAGAAACCTGTATCAAAAAACTAAAGGCAGACACTCTTAGACAACCAATCTTAAAGAAATTTTAATTAAAGTTGATATTTCAGTGCCAGCTAATGGAGGAATTGGCTGAATTTTAGAAATCAAGGTACAATATTATTGTGGTTGTGATTAAAATCTTTGTTGACTTGTTTTATGATTATTGTTCTTCCATCATTTTTAGTCACAATACATGTAACTATACCATTTGTTGAAAAACTTTATTTGAGTTGTTACACTAAAAGCTTTAGCTAGTAATTAAAGCAAACAGGCAATTTTATTAACAAATAAATACAACAATTAATGGTAACACATAAAAAACAACATACATATTGATTTTGCAAGTTTAGCACATTTGCTTCAACTTACAACATGTGTGAAATACAACAGTCAAACATTTCTTACACATAAAATCAGCATTTAATGAATTCAAAAGGAACATATTATTTTAAAGTGTTGAGAGGTCCTTTAATCGCTTTTAAATTGCTATAAAAATTGCACAAGTGTTACTTCTGTGTTAAAGTGGCAAACATTATTAAACAAACTTTGCAATAGACAGGTCTACAGGATGTCTGGAATCCAGGTCTGGAAGATGTTGTGTACATGTATGTGTTTCCTGTGGACATAATTATGTGTGGAGGAGAAGATTAAGTTGGATCTGTTTCATTTTAATGAACGTTTCATTGCTTCTAACCTGTAATTCCTCAAGTCAACAACATTAGTGAAAGATGAATTCTACTCGGCTAGTCGTTTGGAGATCTTGTGCATCTGTCTGTGTGCATGACTATGCTACCGTACATGCATATGTGAGAGGTGTGTTTGCATGTGCTGTGTGTGAGGGAGAGAGAGCAGGGAGTGAATGAGGGCCTGTCTAAACTGATTAGCTTTGTAATTACTCTCCGGTCAGCGCTAACAGACATGTTTAATGTGACGCGTCAATCTTCAGGGCTGTGACGAAGTGAGTAGGGAGCAGTCTTATAATAGTGCTCTGAGAAAACAGAGAATAATGGTGTCTCACATTTCCTCCAGTGAAGAGTCTTTCAAAATAAAACAAACTAAAAAGCATTCCATGCACTTATAGATGCTGTCGAGTGTGTAGTGCTTCTCAATGGAGCTAGTGTTTGTTTTCAGAAGGCATGCTGAAGGGAAATTGATATTATGGGATGGAACTAAGTCAGATATGGAAATGTAGGAGTGCATACATCTGAAACATCAAGGGGAAGTGGCAAAGCTGAGGAGCTAATGAATGTGGAAGCAGAGTAAGAGCTGGTTGCAGATAGTTGAAGATGCTAGCAATGATATTAATGTAGTTCACCTTCAGGAAGATCATATTCAACAAAACAAAATAAATATCAATTTTGTCATTTGATATTTTTTATTCTAAACAATTGTTGTTGTTCTATTAACTGTTGTTGGGTTTTTTTTATTCACTAATCTGTCTTGAGATTGCTCAAATAATCTTACTTGTTGATTTCCCAAAATAGTGTTCAATAAGATTTGAATTTTGAAGATAGCACAGTGCTTTGATTTTTTTTTTTAGATAATTGCAACACAATTGTTGCCTTAAATTAATTACTTTTAAAATTTATTTTATTTGGGGTAGTGAATTGTGACTCATTTTCAGTGTTCACAAGGCATGTGTACACCATTCATGTATATAACATGATCTTAGCATGCATGGTGTCCCCCCATAGGTTTTAGCAGGTAGAGCAACCACTTCCTCATTGAAAAAGCATTATTACATGAGTCAAACTGGCAAAAAGATGTTATTTGGTGGAACAGAAGTTTTAATACAGAGTATTTAATACAATGTAAAGAAAGGTATAATCAAATATTTTCCCTTGTAAGAGTTGTCATGAAAGGCCAAAGCACTTGTGACCAGGCACTAGATTTGTTTGTTTCGAATGTAAAAATATAAACTTGAACATGTGTGTCAATTTAGCTTTGCTCCCTTCAGGGACAAGCCTCAAGTGGTCAGTCGAATAATTACAACTTCAACCAATAGGCACCCTCTTGCTGTTATCAGGGTGCAAATTAAGACCTCACTAAGGCTACGTTCAGACTGAAGGTCTTAATGCTCAATTGCATTTTTTTAAGAAATCCCCAAAAAATGTGGTGCTTGTTCTCATTACACACAACTTGTGACTTGTATCCGTCTTGTGTATGAATGCAATCTAGCTCGCTGTGAGGAGCACATACACAGGAAATGGCTTTTATCAAATGAAAGTAAAGGTAGACGAGAATGTGATTTGATGTGATTGTGTGGCTTTATTTCATTTCATTTTCCAATTGAAGCTGCCATCCCTTCAACCAAGTCATATCACGAACAAGACAAAGATGCAATATTTATTTGTTTTATTACTTCACTTTTCTTCCACTGACTGCCTTCAACTCCATTTTCCACCATGATTGTTGTGAAACTTCTTGTCCACCCCCAGAAATATGATTCTGACTGTTTATACTGATGTATATAATATTGTGCATAATTAAGAGCGGGCCATTTGAGAGTTGGTCCATTAGACCACCGCAAGAGAATGGTTGGCTTTGGTTTCATTACAGCTAAGAAGATCTCCTGCCTTTTTTTCCCCATTTTGACCACTGTAGTGACACTCTGCTAAGAAGGAAATGTCTTGCTTTGTTAAAGTTCTCTGCAGAAACCAATAATACGGGTGCTTTCACAGACACCATGCCAATGGTTTTAAATGTCTACCTCTTCAGGTAGTGGTAAATCTGTATAGTCTATCACCAATTACACTCACACTTCTTTTGAGCAATCAAGAGTCCTAATGGGACTTTTTTTGAAACCCAGAACCAAAATCAGGAATAATTGAATGTTTAAATGACAATGGAAACATAGTATTTGATTGTATTTTAAATAAGTTTAAATAAGAATATAAACGTCCTCGTTCTTCTGGCATAAAGAAGGTTAACTATCATCTTAAACAGATGTCCCCTCCAGCTTCACAATTAGCTAGCACCTCCTTACAGTTTAGTCTCTATACTCTTCTCCTCTTTTTATCACCTTCTGTTCTTATCTCCCCTGGGTAAATTCTTGGATATTGCAGGAATGTGGAAGGCATAATTTAGCCGAGCAGAATCCTCCGTGGCTGTTTGCACAGCAGAGCACTGACTGTCCTGTTCATCTCTGTAAATGTTCTCCGAGAACAGACTGCATGCTTCATCCAGATGAAAGTGCAATGACTCCCACTCAAAACATAATATATATCCACCAATACAAAGAATGAGAGGAACTGATAGACGGAACATTTTCACACCTTTAGCTTTTGTGTAAATCTGCTCCTCCAGACTGGATTTTCTTTTCTGACAGATCCTGTTTCACACTGTAATTGATTGGGCAGAAAATTCTACAAAGAGACTGTCAAAGCAATTTCAAAGTTATGGGATGTTTTTTGGATTTGTGATAGGTGAATGGGAGGTTACTTTTTTAATATATAATTTAGAATTTAGGTGACTGGACACCTTTAGATTTAATGTGACCAAAGAAAGAACCAAATAGTGTTCAGCTTAAGATACAACCACACCATTCTCACAGAGATGGAAATTATGAGTGATTAAATGCAGTTATGCATTTACGGCATCCTTTTATTTTGTTAATCCAAATTGTGTGTCAATATCTTGCTAATGGTATTGCAACATTTAAATGCTTTCAGGTTTGGTTTATTTTTAATGAAAAAAAATTTGAGTTTGACAACTTTACTGGCTGTATTTTATTCTGCCACTGAAATACATTTTGTCAGAAACACTTTGTGTTTGTTTATTCAATATTCTGTACAGATATATTCTATAAATTGTGTTGTTTGCTTATTTGGCTAAAAAAGATAATATTCTATAATTGAAACTATCAGAATGTTTTATATAGCACTTTTTTTAACAGTTGCTTTAAAGCATCTTCACAAAAGCCTTATATGGATTAAGATAGGAATTGTAATTGGATAATTCTATGGCCTAGAAATAGAACCACCATATATTGCTACCTTAGGTATTATTTTTATTTGTTTATTAGTATGAGGAAATTGTTGAATTAATCTGACCAGTAATTTATGACTTATTTTAAAAACCTGCTTTAAACTGATTGTGTGATGTAATAAAAGCAACCAAGACACTTTTTAAGTTTATCGTTGTGGGAGAAAACCAGAGAATCCGGAGTAAAACACACACACAATATGATACCATTAGGATACAGGTTTTGTAAAAGGTACAGTGTTTAGATTTTTTTTATGGTAATTGGAATCCAAATGTTGCCTTTCATTAATCAATTCTTAAACTTTATTTTGTCATTTTTTGGGGGGTTATTAATGGCGATGAGTTTTCAGTGTTGCAAAGACAGGTGTGCCTCTTCTTGACCAAGTTGTACCCTCCCCCTATCCTTCAAGGTGCAAATAAATAAATGACTAAATTTTGAAGAAAAAAAAACTTTACTGAATACATTTTAATCTGCCCCTGAATGAAGCTGATATGTTAAACAACTATTTTCCTCATCCCGTAACTTCTGCTGTGTTTGTTCCATTTGCAGGTTCGAGACCAGGAGGCTGACAGAAGATGGCATTTCTGAAAGATAAAATTACCTGTTTCTTCTCCTCCTGGTTTTTGTTTGTTTATGTAACATTGATTTCTCTCTCACTGGGGGAAGAAGTACCAAGAAGAAGCCAACACATGTGGAAAGCAGGTGAGTTGCTAGTGTTTTATTAGGAATATTTGGCTGTCTATTCATAACATTGTTGTTCTGTTCAAACTGTGTTCAAAACCTACGTCATGATTACTTCTCTAATTTGATCAGTTTTATTTCAACACAAAATGCTGCATGAATCCCATTTGAAGTCTTTCGTTATTTCAAAGTGCAATCACAAAAAAAAATTCAGTTATGTTGTCATTCAGTAATGAAAATAATTTTGCTTTTATAGCATTTTCTGATTTAATCTTGAGCTAAAGATAACATTGTTTTAAAGTACTTATTTTATATTCATTTCACACCAAAAATAAAGCATTTTAGTATATTATATACAAAAATGTAACCTCATAATATGATGATGTTTCTTCATTAATGTACAAAAATATAATAAACATCATGATAACATACTGATTAAAAAAAGAGAAAAAAATAAACCTTGTTGTTTTTGTTTCTGATAGAAATTTCAGATATTTCAAGTTTGAAGAGCCAGATAAATCGACATATTTCAAACAAATTCTCTGTTGTCAAATGCTGTCACACGATAGAGCTGCATAATCAAATGTGTGAATGTTTGGTTGTCAGGCACGGTAGTCCACTATTGTGTTCTTATCCCCAAATACTGAACAGAAGTGGAGTCTAAATAAAAAAGTGGTCACTGCAGGTTTGTTATTGATCTTTTATCACAGATTAGAGATCTGCAACCATGTGCACAGTGCTCTTCTGAGAACTATGAGCCCATCTGCCTGGGTTATCTGTGAAGTCTTATCAATCTCAGATCCAGCTGGAGTTGCATTGAGAATTCTTCATGTTGCTATGGCAACAATTGTTGAGCGTGAGATTGACAGCTTGCAAAAGAAGGAAAGATTATTACTTGGCCTGTTAATGCTGTCCAGCTACTTGAGCTTTCATTTTTATGATGGCACACCAGCACCCAGTTAGATTTTATGCAGAACTAGAGACAGACTGTCCAACATTTGGCTTTGAAGATTTCAGGAAGATATTAATTATTTTGGAAAGCACAGATGCAGTCTGAAAAGTACAGGAAGTTGAGCAACCTGTTTAAAAGAAATACTTTATACTTCACTTTGTTTTGGAATACAATCATTTAGTAAAGGGAAAGATGTTATAGTTAACCGACGTTGAACTTTGAGAAATGTCTAAAACATTTATTTAAAGTGTGATTCCAGAAACGTGATCTGCTCTGAATAGCTGTAGGACATAGAAACCTCTCTGCTGGCTCTGAGCGAGTGTGATCGTTCTAGATAGATAGTAACTCTCTAGGTAGATAATTGTGATATATATATCATATTTTTAACATATTTTGTTCCATGGTGTTCAATTAATTCTTTAAAACACCTTTAATCTCTTTACTTATTATTCTCAGGTTAATTTTGAGTAAAATCTTCTTTAAGTGCTTAGCATAAAGTTGCTTAACATTTGGTCAGAAGGCTCTTTTGTGGTCTGTTCTCTCAAAGCTTTTATATATTTAAGTCTTAAAATATTTTATAAAACATAATATTTATCGTAAAGTAAAACAGTACTCAATCAATGTTGAATGAAATTTGTTGTTGGTTCTCAAAGCATACGTCGTTTCTTCGCTCAAAGTTCTGGTCGTCCATCATCAGCTGGTATATCTTCTCTTGTCTGCTACATCTCATTTGAATGCATTTTAAATACATTTATAGTCCGATAACTTTAACACACTTTGAATGATTACTGCAATATATGTAATATCCTTAAAATAGCCATAAAAATTGTTCAGAAAGGAAGGAGAATTGCAAAATCTTGAAGTTATAAAACACTCTATTATGTTCACTTACATAATGTGCTTGCTTCTGTACACAAAGTGTGTAATTTCCTTGAGCTTTTAGGATGGTTTTTTATGTTCCGTTTCCTTGTTCTGGAAAATAAACTGAATAGCCGACTCTTGAACTTTGTCTTAAAACCTCTCTAGGTACTTGAAAACCCTGGAGGTCTGCAATGTGATGTCAATGAAAAGTGCTCTGACTCTCAAAACAAGAATGTGGAAATTAACCTTTAAGAGTGCCATCCACCTCACTAGAGCAGGTGGGATGTTTCCGGCAGTATTTCAGCTAGAGGTTTTCTGACCTTACTTTCTTTTATTTACTGGTAAAAAAGTATTAAAAAAAGAGGTTCCATAATATTTGTTTTTGTGCTGTTGAAACAGCAGCACCTCCGGTCTTTTTGTAAAGATTCAAAGAGATGTTTGGTGCCATCAACTCCTTCTTTTTAATCTTGATTCTAATGGTTTCTTTCACCATATTGTTTGAAAACATATTTGAAAGCAACTTGTTAGCATCGACTTATTTTGTCAGGTTACATGGCGAGATACCTTGTGTCAGAATAATGAACAATCACTTTCTTTTAAGGTTGTATTACTGATTACCGTCTTATTTTAAGATGTCAAAAGCTGTTATTCTTGTCAATCTAAAAAGTAAAGCCTCACTGTGAAGAAATGTCTAAATCAAAAATCAATTGTTTTTTTGGTCTTCTATGTCAAAATACACTAAAGGCTACTCTCAAAATAATCAAAACAGGCATAATCGTTTCCACTCTTCTGTGCTAAAAGAGCACTGTAATTTCATCTCTGACCATCAGCAAGTAATTAGTCTGTCATGTGCTCTATTGTTTCCTTCTAAAATTTCTCACATCTTCTAAATAGATGACTTCAACTATCTTTTGTGGTTTGTTATGTTTTATTATGTGTTTATCTTCTGATTAATGTTTTGTTTTTCTGTCTTGGGCTGGAATTTTTGTTTGAATTAATTATTTGTTTTGTTGAATTTAGTTTAGTTTTGTTTCATAGCATGTATACAAATATCCAGAAAAATTTGTTATGAAGTTACAGACAGCACAAGGCTCTGTTTACAAACATAAAATGCAATTTATTACCACAATACAAAAATGTTTTATGGTATATCTACAGATGTAGATTTAAATATTGTTGGTTTTGTTGAATTCAAACTTGAAGCCTATAACTTAATACTTTTGCAAAGATATTTTTTGCATCAAAACCTTGTTGGAGTTTAACCAAATGGGATAAGCTTTCATATATTATGAAAAATAAAAAAGTTCTAAATAGTCCCATCATTTTCATTATTATTGCATTTTGTATTATTTATTATGCTATATACATATAGTTAATCTACACTTTACATGCACTTGGGATGTTTGAAGTTTGTATTCAAGTAATTGGATTAGACTGTAGTTCTGAAGGACTTTATGCTGCTGTACAATGGTGGTGTGAGAAGATCTTTGTATCAGCTACCAACATTAAAATAGCCAACACCTCCTCTAACTTCTACTTTCTGCTGCAAATGGCAAAATTTTAGGTAGAAGTTGTTTTGACAGGAAGAGTCTGGAAGACTAAAAAAATGAAATATAATGAGCTCTGTTTTCAATGTGTGCTGCTATTGCAGTGGTGCGATAGTCTTGTAGTTTTATTTAATTATAAGTAACTAAGGAATGCCATGACTGTGAGAGACTTGTCTGTTGTTGGAAATTAAGGCTTTCTAAAGTTTGAGCAGCAGGAAAAAACTCTCAGAACTGTTTGATCTGAGACTTCTGATTGATGCCAATGAAAAAATGGTGTCTGAGTTTTGCCTTGAGGAAAACATCCAACCCTGACAACCAATTTCCAGCTTCAGTCAAAAAAACTTGCTTTTGAAAATGGAATTGAAGATGAGGATTCAACCTGATGATATTTCTTAGTTCAAACTGTTTGGCTGCCTTTGTACGGCAAGCATTCTGCCGATCACAAGCTGGTAGTCTGTGACTTCACTGGCTTTGGCCTGGAAGTGACCTCATCCCATCTCACAGCTTTACGTTTGTGTGACACCATGGAATGCATTTTTCTCGTATCTCTGCTCTGTTCCACTGGCTTGCATGCTGAATTTCACTGAAGTCCACTGGAGAGATGGATAGTGATAAGGGATCAGCTCCCCAGGAGACACACGTGTCAGGCTGAGAGCTGAATTGGGGTTATCACAGCTGTCAGAAATAATGTGGCTGTCAGTTCTTTCCGGGAGTCTCAAACTTTTTCTGAGTATTGGAATTCTGAACTTGCCTGAATCTTATTGCATCCATCACCTATAGACACAAAAGTGAATAGAATAAATGGTTGGAAATAGAAAAATTAGATTTTTTTACACACAATATTTGTAATGAAAGTACTTTACTTATTCCCATCAAAGTCATTTATGTATTTTGCTGATTCAAATGTTTGTTATACTACCAGGAAAACTTAATTTGACATTTTCCACTTAGCAATGTAATTCAAAAATGTCTTTATTGTAATTTTCAAAAACATTAGTTAAACACAATTTAAGTTTTTTTTTAACAATCTGCCAACTTGTATTGAAATTAGCAGTGCATTAAGAACCAAGTTCTCATGATCAAAGTTATTTTTGTGTTCTAGCAAGAAGGGTTTTGTATGTTCTCAAATGGCTCTTTCACACTCTGTGAAACACAAGCTCTGTGGTGCTTTCTGTGACATTTAGAAGGTAGTGATTCTCAGTGTTGACATCGTTGCTGGTTTGAGGAAGGCCTTTGACATTACCAAAGAAAAAACTGCGTTTGTGTCAGGCGTGTAGTATATCTACTTGAGACATCTTTTCCTCTCTGCCTCATTTTGTATTTACTGTCCTTGTTAAATTGCTCTATTTTATATAATGATACTTATAGTATAGTTTAAATAATTATATTTTTTATTTAGTAAAACATAAGTATTTTTTTTGCTATTTTGTAACTTCACATGCTACCACTCAGATTGATTGAACAGGCCTTTGCTCCTTTTTTTCCAAAGGTTTCTTTGTTAGTTTTTATAGATCTTAGTAAACCTGTTTAGTTTTACATCTGAGTTTTATGTTTGTCCATCTCTTTATTTCAGTTCTCAAGGGCAGAATTAGGAGAAGCTTTTCAAATGAACCAAGAGTCATTATTTTCTCCTTTTAATGCTACTTGTGATTGATGTTTGTTGGAGTAAATGGCTGTTCAAGTTTGTTCCTGGGCTTTAAACAGGACAATCCTCTGTGGGGATTTCAATTAATGAAATCCATGTATGACTTTTTAAAAGTGTATTCTTGAATTTGGAAATGCAATTTGTTGCAAGTATGATGTCAATAATCCTTGTGAGTGTGCAAGTGTGCACATTAAAACTTTCTTGTAAATTGGGTTTCTTGTAAATCTGTAACTGTTACTTCAAACAGCTCTGCAAAATGTGGGTTAACATAATTGAACAAAAAATTACTCATATTAATAAAGAACTTCTATAGGATGATTTCATGGGGTAAAAAGAGGATGTCTAAAAGGTTAAATGTGTGATACGGTGGATTACAATCAATCAATCAACATTTTAGAGTGCTTTTTTAGCAGTTGCCTCAAAACAGTTTCACAAAAGCCTAACGTAGATAAAGAGTTAGATAACAATTTTATTTTAATTAATTTTATAAGATATAAATAGAACTTTCTATCTTAGGGATTGTAATGGTTATTATTATGAGGGTATAATTAAACTGAACAGTAATCACTAACTTTCTTTAAAAGTTGGTTTAAAGCAAGTTTTTTTGGTTAAATGAAGAACCCCTCTGTGAGATCACAGGGAACCTCTCTGACAGGGATGGTGCTAATCACCTCCCCAGCATAAAGCCTGTTTTAATTTAATATGAGCGTCATGGTGGCGCAGTGGGTAGCACGGTCATCTCACAGCAAGAAGGTCGCTGGTTCTAGGCTCGGCTGGGGCAGGTGGCATTTCTGTGTGGAATTTGCATGTTCTCCCCATGATCGCGTTGGTTTACTCCGGGTGCTCCGGTTTCTCCACAAGTCCAAAGACATGCGGAATAAGTGAATTGAGTAAGAACGATTGCCCATAGTTAAAGTGTGAATGTGTGTGTGAATGTTTCCCAGCGATGGGTTGCGGACATATGCCATTGCGGCATATTCTGCTGTGGCGACCCCGAAAGGGAAGAAAGCCGACATGAAGATGAATGAATTTAATATTACAAGACAATTTCTGATAAACCAGCACAAAAAATTAATGATGGGCACAGACAACAAACAGGTGGTAATAATGAGATTAAAAGAAAGGAGAAAATATGAGATGTGACTATTACAAGCTGATCTTATAATAATATCTATTTACAGTCATTGATGTCAAACATTGATAAAACTCTTAATCTATAATGTTTTTAAAGATTGTAAACTTCAGACTTCTGGGTGTTTTATCTGTATTATTCATGGGTAGATCAAAATGTAAGCAAAACATTTTCAAAGTAAAAGTATTGTATAGCACATCCCTTCAATAACTCTTCTCAAGAACTTTCTTTGAGTTTCATCAATGCTTATGACTTCCTTTTCTGTATCTGTTGTCTCACAGGTGTATGGGGGGGATGCGTGGCCAGTGATTGTGGTTCAGTCGGGCTGCAGACTCGTTCAGTGTGGTGTATTCATTCTGATGGCTGGAGAACACATCAGTCCAGCTGCTTCCCCTCTGAGCGCCCAGCACATCAACGAGTGTGTGTGAAGGTGTGTGAGTGGCAGAAGGATTTGTTTGAGTGGCGCTCATCTCCTTGGGGTCCTTGCACTCCGAGTCCTCACATAACGATCAAGCGATGTGTGACAGCTCAGCGTGGGTTACAGAGTAGAGACGTGGAGTGTTTGGGGCTCACAAACAGCTCCACTGTGAGTCCTCGAGTGTGCAAAGTATTCTCTTCAGCGCCAGAGCGAGAACAGGCTTGTTTGTTACCATGTCCGATTGACTGCGTCCTCTCCGTCTTTAGCCATTGGTCCACCTGCAGCCGTACCTGTGGCTCCGCCCTTCAGCAGCGCACTAGATATGTGCTGGCTCCACCCCTGTTTGGAGGGGCAGACTGCCCCACTCTGACCCAGACTAGGGCATGTAACCATGACAATGCAGATCCAAGCCTATGTCCTTCTGACCAACAGGAATACAGCTACAACTTGTGGGCGGGGCCCTGGAGCCCCTGCAGAGTTAAAGAAATGGCGCTTGTTGGAAAGCCTCTTGATGATTTTAGATTTGTGATTGATGGGAAGAGAACACACATGTCTTCTTACATGATCAAACGCCACACTGGGAGTCTTCACCACCAGTTAAATGAGGAAAGTGGTGCGAAAGCATTATTGGAGATCATAGTTGGCCATCAGACCAGGCAGCTGCGCTGTATGAGGAGTGATGGAAAAGATGCCCTGCTAAGGTTGGTGTACCTTCTGTGACAATAATATGTGATCAGAAAGTGTAGGAAGCCATCCATTTGCTTACCAAACTGACATGTCTACAGTGAAACAAAATACCTAATAGTCTAAACAATTTGATCTGTTGATTTACTTTGCTTTGACCAATTTTTTTTGTCCGTTATATTTTGTGTTTCCATGTCTTATCACATTTTGTTTTGACCACTTTTTTTCTGTCCTTTTTTGTTTTAATCGTTTTTGTTCTGTATGCCTTTGCGTTAATATTTTTTGTGATTTTTTTGTGTCTGCTTTTGTTAATAATTTTTATTTTCCCAACTTTTGTTTTGACCATTTTTGTTCTGTCTGATTTTGTTTTGATCTATTTTTGTTCTGTCCACCTTTATTTTAAATGCTTTTGTTTTGATAATTTAATTTATTTATTTTTTTAACATTTGTTTAAACCATTTTAGTTTAGTCTGCTGTTTTTCTATCTGCTTTTTGATTTGTCAACTTTTAATTTTTTGCTTTTGTTTTGTTTAGGTTTTTTTCACTTTTGTTCTGTTCTCTTGTGTTTTCAACCGTTTTTGGTTTGTTCCTTTGCTCTGTTTGCCTTTGCTCTGTCCACTTTTGTTTTATCCGATTTGGTTCTGTTGACTTTTGGTCTGTTTGCATATGTCCAAGTTTTTCTGTAAAATTTGGTTATGTCCCTTTTTTGACAAATATTGTCTAATTTTGTTCTGTCTCCTTTTTTTGTTTCATTTTATTCTGTCCCATTAGTGTCTCGTTTTGTTCTGTCCTATTTGATTCTGTCTCCTTTTTTTGTCTAATTTTGTTCTGTCAAATTTGAATCTGCACGTATTTGTCTAATTTTGGTCTGTCCAATTTTGTTTCGTGCCATTTTTTTTCTCCAATTTTCTTCTGTCTTTTATTTTTGTCTAATTTTGATTAGTTCGCTTTTGTTTTGTCTGCTACTATTCCGTCAAGGTCAATTAATCACACAATAATTTAAAACATTGACTGCAGAATTTGTTGTGTATTCTTTGAAGTAAACATTTTAACAGCAGTAAGATACCGATAACAGTCTTTTGTTGAGCTGCTTTATTTCAAACTGCGTAATGAATTAACATAATGTTAATCTGTAGATTACTAGATTTCCCTGATGGTTTGCAAAATTTTGCATTTGTATGAAGCCAAACAAAACTTGTGCATAAATTGAACACCCACAGCCCTCCCCATCTCCACTCGCCCTCTCAGGATTTCACAGTTTGTTTCAGCTGATTTAGGATGCCAACATTTTCAGCAAGAATCTGAAGAAACGCTATAAAGCCTCAGAGAGCTTGAGACAGCTTGATAAATGTTCTGCGCATGTTACTATCTTTTTTTGTCTTTGTATCCAGAAGTATGCCAAAAACTATCAATCAGTTTAGATGAAACCAGCAATGGTGAAGTTGGTGGGGTTGATTGCCAAGGATGGCAAAAACAAATAAAATGTCTTGCAATGGACTGACAGCCTTTACAAAGGGTACAGATAATTCAAATAAACAAATAGCTATAGGAATAAATGGCATTTTAATTACTATTAATAATCAAGCACATGCATTCTTATAATAATCAAAGAACAGGATGCGTGGTTAGATGAGCTCAAACAACCTGGTCTTATATATGGACAAAACAAAACATATTTTACTAACATGTAACATATTTTACAATTATTATAACTAACATAAATACCTCCTTGTCCCTCTTACATAGTTTTTGTGACCATGACAACAGTCCGGTGAACTTTCGCTCGTGTGTGATGCCCGGAGATTGTGAGGTGGCTGATTGGTCAGAGTGGAGTCCATGTTCTAAGACTTGCCTCTCATCTGATCCATCGCCTGGCTTCAGACAGCGAAGCCGCACCCTGATAAGAGCTAGCAGTGGTGGAGGAGAGGTATGCCTCCCTCTTCAGGAAACAGAGAATTGCAATATGATGGAAGACATACTACCTTTGTGTCCAAGGTGAGGAATTTGCATACTTTAATCAAAGTCTACCTACAGTTCTCATCAAACCTTAAAAGTAATTGACATAAGGACTTTGTTGTTCAACAATTTGATATTTCAAAAATATAGCTTATTGCCACCAAATGAACTACATCTTAAACTAGACCACTTTTTTTGTTCTCTTTTGGTCTGAACCTCTGGTGGTCCCTTCACTTTTATTTATGTTTTCTTTTATGTTTTGTCCACTTTTCTTTTGAACCACTTTAGTTTTGTCCACTTTTTTGTCCACTTTTGTTTTGTATATTTTTGTTTTGTTACACATTTGTTTTGTCCACTTTTGTTTTATTGCACTTTTGTTTTGTCCGCTTGAGTTTTTAAGCACTTTTATTTTGTCTGCTCATTCTGTCTGCTTTTGATTTGTCCACTGTTATTTTGTCCCCTTTTGATTCCTTTTATTTTGCTCTGTTTGCCTTTGCTTTGTGTTCTCTTTCATTCTGTTCATATTTGTTCTGTCCACGTATTTCTGTCAAATTTTGTTCTGTCCCCTTTTAGTTTTTTTTCTGTCCAATTTTTTTGTCCAAGATGATGAATCTGCATGAATGAAATTGCAATTTGTTTTACTTTAATCAAAGTTTACTTTCAATTGTCATATAGTAATTAGTAATCTCTAATATAGTAATCTTATAGTAATTGACCTAAAGGCTATTTTATTCAACAATTTAGTGTTTAAATAAATATAGCTGATTGCCACCAATTTAATTACATCTTAAACTTAAACAGGTATGAATGGAGAGTGACCCACTGGAACCAATGCCAAGTGACCATGCTTTTGAGTCAGCAGGACCATCGACACAGCAATGCCAGTGATCTTTGTGGAGGGGGGATGAGGACCCGAGAAGCATATTGTATCAGAATACACAACAGACCTATGTCATTCCAAAGTAAGCATAGTGTAAAAATGGCACTGTAATGAATTAGGGTATATGTGCTGTTAATCAAGAAATCTTTACCTCAAGCACTTTAAAAAATAAATACAATTTACAGTGAAAGCCTAGGGTACCCCAATGCTAAGAGGAGGGTCTTTGCTTTTTGGAAGTCTATGCTGTTGTTTGTTGGTAATGAAAACTATGTGGTGAGTTAGATTTCCTGAGCTGCCACTTAGATGAGTTTTATGTCTCCTGTTCACTCTGTTTTCATTTATTAGCAGGACAGCCTGTTGGGATGAACCTGTGCTCAGGGCCTTTACCTCTATTGGTGGAGCCATGCTTCATTCCCTGTCAGAGATATTGTCCCCTCACACCTTGGTCACCCTGGGGACCCTGTCTCTATGACAACTGTTTAGAACCTGAAGGGAGAAAAGGTGAGAGACTAAACATCTCATAAATTTTGTTAAACTTGGAAAAAATTTGATATTCCTTTCCATCTCAGTTGTGTCTTGTGATATCTTCTATATTGTATTAATCCCTGATGTGTAGTCAGGAGCTTACATTATCTATAATTATCCCTTTTGTACATACTGTATATATTTCTACGAAGGTTGTGTTTTTTGCCAGCATATAGGAGTTTCTTCTGCTAAAAACCGGTGGTTACTTTATTTGCATGCATCTCATGTTCAGGTTTCAGGATTAGAAGCCGTTCTGAAATTCTGGAGTCTTGGGTCGAGTCAGAAAGTTGCCCTCACGTCAGCGAAGCGATGACCTGTGATGACCCAATCTGCTTTATGTGGAAAGTGGCATCACAGGGGCCATGTGTTCCTCTCAATGGATCGTGTGGTCCAGGTGCACAGGAACAAACCTTGGAGTGTGTGTCTGCATCAGGTATACAGATCTTTTCTTTTAGTTGTCTGGTTTAGAAGAACTGTTTCAAAGAAAGTCCATGTTAATATTTTTGTTGGAGTTTTAAGCTTTTTAGAACCTTTTCATTTTTGGAGTTTAAAAAATATTTAAATGCACTTGGAACACCTTTACTGAAAACCAGTTTTGGAGAGTACATGTTAATTGTTGTGTGTTACTATAACAATGTTATTATTGTTGTTGGTTTAGTAACTAATATTCTTTCACATTATTCTGAAAAAGTTACTCTGTTTTTGTAATATTTTGCTGTATTACTCCTTTACTAATTTTAGTGGATATGACCCAATTAATTTATTCTAAAAAGCACAAGCCGACACATGGATGCACACCAACATACAGAAGTAAGAAAGATGACTTTGATGGATGCAAATTGACAGTAAAGAACCCATTGATTTATGTGCAATAAAGTCAATCCCTTGTTTTTACTTAATTTCAACATTAATAAAAAATTTTAATTGATAAAAGTGTCAAACTGAAATTACATTAACCCCCAAAATGGTACTGAAATAAACCAGAGCTTGTGCGTTACACATGCCTTTAATGAAGATGAAAGTTGGGAATTATTAATTAAAAAGTACCCATATGTGCAAAATATCAATGCATATTTAGTCTTCATCTTGTCTGTTAATTACACTTTCCTTTATCCGTATTTAAATTTTTTCTTGCTGAAAAATGTTTTGGTCATGCTTTTAATGACAAATGTGTTGGATCATTAGCACTGTTGGAGGACAAACTGGTAGAGAGTGAAGAACCTCGCTAAAACTACTACTTTAACTGTAGTGTTAGTCAAGGATGTTGCTATGCTGATATGATTTTTATTCATAACATTTTTGGTTGTCAATATTATATAAATGTTTTTTGTTCTGACCTTCTCCATGTTGAACAATTCTTAAGACAAGTTAATTTTATTTATTATAGAATATTTTTTGTTTGCCTTGGTGGTTTTCACGTTAAGCTATGAAGGAACATTTTAATCCATAAGAACCTATTCTATGATGGGTGTCATTAAAGTGCTCTGGAGATGTCCTTTTTTAACACAGTTCTTTTTTAAACATTTTTAGCACTTGGGAAACAGGAAATTGAGGTTTTGTTCTTATGGGACACATAAAAACATTTTTCATATGTACTTTTTGTTTAATTCAGTCTTGTGTTTGTGCTGGCCATACTTGTTTATCACTTATCACTATAAATTAATTATTAAAGAATGATATTTTAAAAGTAACTCAAAGTTACTTTAATAATTACATTATCTTTCTGTAGGTAATATTCAAAGTAACCGAGTAATTGTAACTTTATACTATTTTCAGCAACTAGTACAACACTAGTTAAAACAAGGGAAATGTAAACAGATACAAGCCATGAAAATTATACATTATTAAGGAAAGCAAACCACAACACTGTCTATCTTTCTATTAAAATACTTTCTTGCCTTTTTAGTTGACTGAAATAAAATGCTTTGGCATGTTCTTGTTGCTTCTTGAAGGCACTAACATAAAACTTTCGCTCCTTTCTTTAAAGTCTGGAATATTCCAGTCTTTTGTTCCAGTCGATTAGAGCAGTTTACAAGAGGAGTTTATAAAAGATCAGATTATTCTTTGAGTAAACGGCAAAAAATCTTGTTTTAGAAATGTCCAACTATTTTTAAGACTGTTCAGAGAGTATTTCATCCTAACTGAGTCCCTATTACAGTGTTGATTGGAAGATGATTATGTTCAACTGTTTGTTCAAAGAATGCATCAACGCTGCACAATCAGTAGAGCAATCGCAATGCTGTTAATGACTTATTTGCATATTGTCCCACTTTGATTAAAGAAATGATTGCTTTCCTGGAGATATTTTAGAACAATGGTAATCATTTCAGAATTCTTATTCATTTTCCTTTTATTGTAAATCTTTACCTTCACTGAAGAGGTTTGTTTGTTAAGCAATTATATGGAACTGAAATGATTAAAGGTATTCAATAGTTCATTTGTATGTTACAGGTGAAACAGTAGTCAGTAATCATTGTCCTGGAGACCCAGGCCCCCTCTGGGAGCCCTGTGAGGCCCCTTGCCCTGAAGACTGTGTGCTGGGAGAGTGGAATTCCTGGGCTCCCTGTTCCCAATCCTGCGCTGGCAAGCACCACGAGGGAAAACAAAGTCGCTCACGTCTTGTTTTGGCTCTTCCTGGAAAACGTGAGCTTTTTTTTTACTAAACAATTTTTTTAATACTTGGTGGCAACTTGGTGGTGTGTTTTTAAATGACACTTTATTTATTTTTTATTAATTTTAATTGGATTGCAATCAATTTAAAATGTTATATGCCTCACATGTGTTCACCATCTTCAATCACAAGGGATTTCAACACAAATTTGCTTTCTTATGCCTTGAGAAGAAAACCTCGTTACATATTTCTTGGTGTTTAATTAATCCTTTACACCTTCAATCTTTTTATTTATTATTTTCAGGGTAAGTTAAATAAAATTAATTATATGAATGAATATATATATATATTTGCCCTCAATAAACCATCAATATCCTCTAAATAATTAACTTTTTGGTTATTTTCTTTGGTGGCTGTTAGTTTGTGATCTCTTTAGACTCTTGTTTTCCAGGACTCTTAACAGCTTGCTTAGTGAAGCCTCGTTCCTTTCATTTTTGAGAAGAAACCTTGAACCTTTAAATCTTGATTAGTGCTGTCCTTGCTTTTAGATAGTCTGAGGTAAAATCATGTTTGAATATAACTATATGCTGATCATCCTCTATTGACTCCATACATTTTGTAAATGGCTGGCAATACCGCTGAGCAGGAGAACATTTATTTAATTTACATTTCATTGTTCAACACCATTTGTTATTCAATATAAAATATGTTTAGTAAATAAAAATTCCGTTTATTGCATTTATGTTTAATCAAATTTATTAAAATGAAGTTAAATAAATTTTTGTCATCTGTGCATGAACATACACTTTATTTGTAACATGAATATAGACATTAAAATACCTGTAAATTGACTTTCAGTACAGATTGTAAGTACAGATGTACTTTCATGCCATTTTAACGCAGAAAATATCTGCTCAGACTGTGTGTATTGGTAGTTTTGTCTTTGCAAAAATTCCAAAACTCTATCTCGCGGTTCTAGAAAGCACACAAGCTCTTTCCTGCAAGATAGCTAGTGCACCTCTGTGTGCAGCAGAGAGTTTGGTGTGCTATGCCCTTCATTCTCTCACCGTTGTATAAATAACCTCTGGTTGGTAGGACAAGCTTTAATAAAGTTTACGACCATTACAACTTTTGCCAGTGTGTCACTGAGTGTTTTACTGATGAGTACAGTTGAACATTACAAAGTGTGGGCTATGTGCGGCGAGTCTGGGAATATTCTTGCGAGAGCAAACAAGATCGTCTGTGCACATGCACAGTTTACCCTCAAATACTTTTTTTTATACACAAGAAGAACATTTAATAAACAAAACGCAGCTCATACGCGTGCAAAATTACTTTTTGCGCTCTCAAAATTGGTCTTTTTGCACTCAGAAATGCATTACAGGTGTCACGGTGGTGTAGTGGCTAGCACGATCATCTCACATCAAGAAGGTTGCCGTTTCGAGCCTCGTCTGGGTCAGCTGGCATTTCTGTGTTTTATCATGTTCTCCCCGTGATCGTGTGGGTTTACTCCGGGTGCTCTGGTTTCCCCCACAAAGTCCAAAAACATGTGGTATAAGTCAATTGGGTGAACAAAATTGTCCATAGTGTTTGAGTGTGACTGTGTGTGAATGTTTCCCAGTGATGGATTGCGGCTGGAAGGGCATCCACCGCATAAAACATATGCCAATAGAGTTGGCGGTCCATTCCGCTGTGGCGACAAGATAATGGATGGATGGAAGGAACTGCCTTGAATGGAAAGTTTGTTGTTGATGATTCGGTGCAGTATGTTCGATGAGGGCCCAGTGCTCCCAGTGAGCGCGATATGTGTCGACTGATGTGTTCATTCTCTGTGTCTTCTCATCTTCAAATAAAGTCCACATGTCTTATTCATACTTCGTTTGTTGACATGGCCACAACAGGAAACTGCAACTGAGTTAATTTTATTTTGTGTGTATATATATATATATATATATATATATATATATATATATATATATATATATATATATATATATATATATATATATATATATATATACACACAAATAAAATTAACTCATATATATATATAAAATACTTATATTTATATATACACAGTATACAGTTTGTACACACCTTCTCATTCAAATAGTTTTTCAGACTGACTGAGTTTTGATGCCTTCAGTGTGAATCTACCATATTCATGAAAATAAAGAAAACGTAAATAAAGAAAACGTGAATATATATATATATATATATATATATATATATATATATATATATATATATATATATATATATATATATATATATATATATATATATATATATATATATATATTCTTTTTTTCTTTTTACTTGTAACACAGATTTTGTCACGTAAACAACATACCTGCTATAAACCATCAATATCCTCCAAATTATTTTACAATGAAACATAATATTCATTGTAAATTACAACTGTACTCAATCAATGTTGTTGGCTCTCAAAGCATATGTTTTTTTTGTATCCGTTCAAAGCTGATCTCTGCGAGCATCTCCCCTCGTCTCAATGCTAACTGCCTGTCTTCGTCTTTTATATCCCTTATGATGCAGTCTGAGCTCAAGAGTTCATTGACTTCTACTTGTACCATGTTGTACGTGAATTCGCAGGGTATGTTGCGTTCATGTGTTGCTCACTAGAGCCCCCTCTGTCCATCAGGCAGTCTCAAAAATGTCCACAGCTGACTTTTCCCCTATTAATCTAGCCTTTCCCCTATGCTATCTTTGAATGTTGTTTAAATACATCTCTAGCCAGATCTTTAACAAGCTTTAAATTAGTACTGGAATTTCTGTAATATCCTTCAAATAGGCACACAAGTAATGTTTAATTGAAAATTGTTGAAGTTATACAACAATAATGAAAAAGTAACTTATAAATTATTATTTCTCTAATATTTTTATGTTTAGGCTAATATTAAGATCTAATCCTAACATATGGAGGCTGGTTAACATTCTAATGCTTGTTTGAAGAAAACTTGAGTCATTTTAGTCTCCTTCAAAATAATTATTCACAAAGCCTTTTTAAATCCTTCTTTAGACGCCTGCTCTAGTCATCTTTGTCCTGTCATCATCAGGCATGTTTCTTTAATGTCGATCTCCATAAAAACAGCTCTTTGCCATGAATTATAGATAGCTCCTTTATGGCACTCATCAGGCTCATAACCTCCACCTAACCCTCGAGCACATGCTTCTTTGTCTTAAATATAAACGTGAGAAGCTCTGTGCTGCAAAGCTTCATGACAAAGATGAAATGTGACAATAAAAACTTTTACAGTATTACAAAATTCTACTTCAAAGAAAACTAGTTCTTTTTAACTTCTGAACCTTTTGTTCATCAAAGAATCTACAAAAAATTATCATATTTGGATCAGATCTGAGGAACTTCTGAAGAATGATGTGACCGAGTTATGCTAATGATGGCGATAGAATATATATAAATATTTGCAATTAAAATTAAGTTGAAACTAATATATTACGAACTTAAAGAGACTTATTTTTGCTTGTTCTGTAGATGGAAATCTATGTCCTCCAGACTCTGAGCTAAAGCAGTGGAGACCCTGCGGGACAAAACCTTGTTCAGTTTTTTACTGGGACTCTTCACCCTGGGATTCCTGCATCCCTAAGACTGTCACAGGGGAGGAGGATGACCGCAGCACAGACTGGAGGAAGAACAGTAGCACCTGTGGGACTGGGGTGCAGATGCGTCAGGTTATGTGCAGAAGAGCTGGGAATGGACACGTGCTGACAAAATGGTAGAGAAGCTTAAAACAGGCATGATACTTCCTTTATAGAGCACTTCATTCTGTGTGTTTTATACACTTTAATAGGTGTCCTGAGTCATCTCGTCCTGACTCAACCCGGTCGTGTCTTTTACCCTGCAAAACTGATTGCATCATCACTCCTTTTAGCCAATGGAGTTTCTGTCCTACTTCCTGTGTAACAGGTAAAAATGTTTCCCGGTCAGAACTTTAGAATTAGTTTAAAATTTGCACACCTAATGTTAAAAGAGAGAAAAAAAAGTTTAATGAAGTCAATGAAAGTATTTTTTTTTCCATTTTATCTAAAATTCTACTTCCTGTCTCTCACAAGCAAAACTCAATATGCCCTTTTGTTGGGAGCCTGTCACTGCCTGATTTGCTTTGGTCTCTCAAGTCCAGAGAAGATAATGTTAGTTGGTGTAAAATAAATCATGTATACGTAAACATGTGGAAAGAAAGCATTCCAAATAATTAATCAAATTTAAAAGGATGCTCATCTCAGATTTTACATATGTGCAACACTTGAAAATCCTCACCCAGGACGGTCTGGAGATTAGTTGCACTTGTGAGAACTCCAAGGCTTAATTTTTTTAATACATTTTCATTTTTGGGTGGAGTATCCCTTTAATCAAATCAGCAATTGATTTCTGTTACTCAGCTCTCCGTCTGAATGATGAACTGTTACTATGGTTATCAAATGTTGAGGAAGGATACAAAGCGTAAACAACCCAACCTGGACCACCTGTTCAGCTTTTCAAAATTCTGTCAGCCAATCAAAATCGAGTTGCAAATTTAAACTTTCATCTCAACTTTTCTTTAATAGATATTTCAATTTCTAAATAACAGTAGATATTTTTATATACAGTAGGTATAATTTTCTTGTGAAAGGTTTTTTTTATCTTTATCTTTCAGAAATTTGCTTTGGTCCAAAGTTCTTTCTCTATTATGGAGACCTGAGCTCTGTTATTGTTCTTTAATACATGGTTCTATTATTAAATGCTAGATTAAAGCCAAAATGGATGCACTCTGAATGTAGATACGGTTTGCTGGACTCCCTTCCACTCATAATCTGAAAACATAGTTTAAAACAGTACACTTCAGATCACCATATCCACTCTCAAAAATAAAAACAACACCAAGATGTAGGATAAACATAGACAGAGAGGAGAAATCACATCAATTCTTAAACAAAGGCAGGGCTCAAGGAGGAGCTTAGGTCAGAGTAAGAAGATTGCTTTTATGGAAGCATCACACTAAAGTCATCACAACCTTTCGATTGATTTATTGATTCTTTTAATCTTACAGAGAGATTCAGATACTTCAGATAAATAATCCAATCACAGTGGATTCATGTCAGGTACAAAAAGGCTTTTGAAAACGTAATATGCTTTCCATCATTGTGTTTGACTCCCTGGACCTGGAATGAGCCTTTTTTTTGCACTGGTCAGACAAACTTAACTGAACTGAATTGATTAGGCATATCTGAAGATTTTAACAAGGCTCAGTTACATTTGTTTTCTTAATATGAGATCTATTTTTCCTCTATAGGAAATTCTTCTGTCTTGACCCAGTCCCGTCATAGGATTGTCATTCAGAGAGCAGCTAACGGAGGCCAAGAGTGTCCAGATACTCTTCATGAGGAGAGGGAATGTGAGCCACCTCCTCTGTGTCCATCCTACAGGTGAAGAGAGGCAGGATTTAAACATTTAAATAAACTAAATGGTTTATTTATTACCGTTATACTTAGTGGTGGTGTATAGCCTTAATATAGTATAGTATATTATATTGTTAATGTTATATTTAGTGGTGGTATATAGCATTGATATACTATAGTATAGTATATTATAGTATTAATGTTATACTTAGTGGTGGTATATAGCATTAATATACTATAGTATAATATATTATAGCATTAATGTTATATTTAGTGATGTTTATAGCATTAATATAGTATAGTATAATATAGTTCTAATGTTGTTCTTAGTGGTGGTATATAACATTAATATACTATAGCATAGTATATTATAGTATGAATGTCATACTTAGTGGTGGTATATAGCATTAATATGCTATAGTATAGTATATTATAGAATTAATGTTATACTTAGTGGTGGTTTATAGCATTAATATACTATAATATAGTATATTATAGTTCTAATGTTGTACTTAGTGGTGGTATATAGCATTAATATGCTATAGTATAGTATGGTATTAATGTTATACTTAGTGGTTTATAACATTAATATACTATAGTATAGTATATTATAGTTCTAATGTTGTACTTAGTGGTGGTATATAGATTTAATATACTATAGTATAGTATCAATGTTATACTTAGTGCTGGTATATAGCATTAATATACTATAGTATAGTATATTAGAGAATTAATGTTATACTTGGTGGTGCTTTATAGCATTATTATACTATAGTATAGTATAGTATATTAAAAAATTAATGTTATACTTGGTGTTGCTATATAGCATTATTATACTATAGTATAGTATATTAAAGAATTAATGTTATACTTGGTGTTGCTATATAGCATTAATATACTATTGTATAGTATTAATGTTGTACTTAGTGCTGGTATATAGCCTTAATAAACTATAGTATATTATATTATAGTATTAATGTTATACTTAGTGGTGGTTTATAGCACTAATATCCTTTAATATAGTATATTATAGTTCTAATGTTGTACTTAGTGGTGGTATATAGATTTAATATATATAGTATAGTATCAATGTTTTGCTTAGTGGTGGTATAAAGCATTAATATACTATAGCATAGTACATTATAGTATTAATGTTGTACTTAGTGGTGTTATATAGTATTAATATATTATAGTATAGTATATTATAGTATTAATGTTATACTTAGTGGGGGTTTATAGCACTAATATACTATAGTATAGTATATTACAGTTCTAATGTTGTACTTAGTGGTTGTATATAGCATTAATATACTATAGCATAATAGTAATGTTATACTAAGTAGTGGTGTATAGCATTAATATACTATAATATAGTATATTATAATATTAATGTTGTACTTAGAGGTGGTATATAGCCATACAGGTAGGAGCTGGGATAAAGACTATATAAAAAAGAAGTCATTCTGCATGATTTAAGTTTAGGCAAACATTTTCAACATGAACTGTTAAGCACATAAAATTATGATGTATTTGTTTTATACGAGCTACCAAATATTTAGCAACACATTACAAATACTCATTAGGGATTACTGGGTATAAGCCAGGTACTTCAGTACAATTTATGATGTTTACTGGCAGATGGCAGACTCACCGCTGGCATTCATGCATTCTGGCTCCTGATTGGGTGAGGCAGACTGTGGGTGGAGCCTCAGAGGTATGCGGCTCTGGCCTTGAGACAAGAGGTATGTTACAGTAAAGATTTCTTTTTTTTTATTTGAGAAGATGTTGATGTTAGCTTATTATACACATTTAACATATACATGTTTTAAGGTACTTTAACATTTTTGTTGAATCATTAAATCTTGTTGTAGCAGAGAATATGCACTATACAGGATAAAGTGCAATACCTTGTAATAGGCTTGACTAAATGTCTTGCTGGTGATTCTTGTTAAAATAAAGGTAATTTTTAGTGTATTTATTAATCTTTTCAAATGTGGTTTTGAAAACCTTTTTGGCTTTTTTTCACTGTTGGTTTTGTTAATAAGATGATGAAGGTTGTCTGGATTTATTAATGCAAAAACTTTCCAATTTATTTATGCAATCTGAATCAGACATTTACTTTAAAGAAATGCTCTTTTATTTCTAAGACTTTCTTATTTCCAAGGTTTTTAAATAACTAAATGGGCTTTAAGTGTTTTTTTTTATTTGTTTAGGAGATGATTTTGGATTAGTGTTTTGTCTATAACACAAAAATGAATGTTTGACTTTATAAAAGTTAAGTGTACACCACTTAAAAGAAAGAAAGCGTTTAAGAAGAAAAACTGGGCCTTGATAGGAAAACCAGTGTAAATGAAAATGGGGGGGGGAGAGTCACTTCGGTTATTGGTCACAAACGTGCAACAGCTAAAACCCAAAACTTAGACTTGAAATATACAATCTATTATAATTTGTAAAGCTTCATTATTGCCCTCAATGCAACACCTTCTCATAAATTCCAGTAAATATGGTTAATATAAAATGTTGATAGTTACATTCACACTGATGGACAAATGCGGTACATTGTCCTTAAATGAGTCATGACAATTGTGTTTTATCCTTTACATTCCTCTTTTCTTTTAAATCACAGAGATTACGTGTGTTAGTGCTGATGACTCTCCTGCGGAAGTGGCAGACTGTGTGAAGTGGGCAAGACGTATGCCTGCCTCAGTGAGAGAGTGCCACCTGCCTTGCAGAGATGAATGCAGGTTTACTTCCTGGAGTAAATTCACTGCGTGCCAGGGATGTGGAAGCAGGCGTACTCGCACCCGATCTCTCATAGGTGCCTTGCTGAAATCAAAATGAGTCTGATATAACAGAATAAATCACTTCATCCAAGCTCTCCCTCCTTCCAAACATTCAGGCCGCAGTAAGAAGCGCTGGCGCTGCCAACGGGAGGAGATGTTCCCTTTGCTGGATGAAGAAGTTTGCCCCTGTTCTGATTTTCATGCCAGACCCATTGGTGACTGGTCTCAATGCATACTCCCTCCAGCAGAGAGCATTGGTGGCCAGGCTTTTTTGCAGGGGATTTGGCAACAGGACCAGAGGGCGTTGCAAGCATGGCATGCACAGAGGCAGAATAGCAGGTGTGGGCATGGGAAACGCTTCCGAGCTCTGGCCTGCTTGAATCACCTGGAGCAGTTGGTGGATCCAACGCACTGTAACAACCTTGGTGATGTGCTCTACACAGATGTTTCTGAATCCAATGTTTTTAACCCATAAGAACCCACAAACTTTTTTTCCTTAACCCTTGATTAAAGTATATTTGATGTTTCTTTGTTTCTTGGCTAAGGTAAATATCTTTTAAGTCTTTTAACAGAAAATGGCTTGATTTTGTGAATTAAAATCCTCAAAGTCCACCAGACCTGCCAACACTGCATGAGAAGCAATAATATGAACTCCACACAAGGGTTAAAGAAAAATTGTAAGCGGAAACATTAAAGTAAAGAATCCAGCTGATTAGAAGAATTTTCCAGAAAACTTTAATGACTAGTGACAGCTGTGTCAACATGGGTTCTTATAGGTTAAGATATTACTATTTGCAAATCTTGTACGCTTTGTTAAAGCTGCAGTAACTGTTTTAAACTAATTGTAGTTTTATGGCGAACCTCTTGTACAGTATTAGCACAGTAACCATGGGAGACAGCTTATTTATCTGAGTTTAATAGTTATGGTTGAGGACAGCCGAGGCAGGGTTTCTGACTAAAACGAGAGTTCAAATATCAATGTTGATATTTGTTTTTAAGTCTTTTAAATTTTCTCATTAAATGGACCGTTCCCTACCTTTCTGAGCTTCTACTGGTCCACTCTCCCTCAAGGTCACTCGGGTAAGCTGACCAGCTGCATCTGAATGTGCCTAGAACTAGAAGAAAACTTAGAGGAGATAGGAGTTTTGCAGGTGCAGGTCCTACCTTCAGAAATTCTCTACCATTGAATTTAAACCAGAAAGAGATCAAGAATGTCTAACATTTAAAGTTAAAAACATATCTTAGAGCTGGCATTCGGCTCAGCTTGACTCACCGTGCACCATTGTCGCTGTTGGTGTCTCTGATTAATTTTAAAGTTCTAAACTGTATTTTATTGTTTTATGATGTTATTGATTTTACGTATCTTATTTATTTTATTTTATTTCGTATTACTTTATGTTTTAGATAGGTATAAGCTTACCATGTTTTAATTTTTGGTTTTACAGTGTAGCACTGTCTTTGGTCAGATCTCCTGTGTTAAAGTGACTTGACTTGAGGTTTAGCCTCTTTTTTTTGCAATACCAGGTTTCAAACAAGAGATGTTAGCTGTAACTTTAAACGTAATATCAACTGTTTTGAAAATGTAAAAAATTGACAACCAAAACCATTTTTTGAACTTTGAAAGATAAAGGGTTTCAGTTTGAGATGTTCAATGTACTGATAAGTACTCTGTGTTTGGTGTGTGTTATTGCAGGTTATGAGCAGGTGTCATGCCTTGTGCTTTGTTCTGCTGACTGCAAGCTAAGCGAGTGGTCTGATTGGTCGGCTTGCAGCGTCTCATGTGGCGGGGGGGTGAAAGTACGTTCTCAGTGGCTCAGAGAGAAGCCGTTCAATGGAGGGAAGCCCTGCCCCAAACTTGATTCCAGAAATCAGGTGAGATGGGTTTTTTTTCTGTAGGGGATTTACTTAGATGTTTATAGTATGTATGTATGAAATACATGTTTTCAATAGTTTAAAGAAGTTCAACATTCCTTTAAAGGCTTCGAGATATTAAAAATGCAAAAAACGAAATATATTTATATAAAAAATTTTTGTGATTCACAAGTAAAGCACCTGAGTGAATTTAATTCTACGCATGTGAATATTTTTTATACCGCAAGCATGAACAAAAAATTCCAATACAATACGCACATACGAGGAGAACATGAACTATGCAGCGAGAGGTTCCTCTGTCAGAATGATGCAGTTGGTGCATGTGACCTTGCAAAGCTCTGGAAAAAATTCTTTATAATATCATATAGCTCTTGAATGTATATGAACTGTAGTCACTGGCTGCCAGATGTTGACAAACATGATGTTTTTTTCTAATAATAATGGGCATTGTAGGAAAACAATAAAGCTTTAGAAACATCAACAATAAAGAATTGACTTGTCTCTTTAACCTCATGAAAGACCTACTGATATTTTTTTCTTATTTCATTTGTTTGTGTTTTGGACTCACAGACAATATGATGTGTTCGCTTTGGGAGAGTTAGATGATGGTTTGATGTTTTATTCATGCGCCCATGTCTGCCGGCATTCCCTCAAACTTTAGCCACTTTTCATTATGTTTTCTAGTTGTTCTCTGCTCTAGAGACCTTACTTTTTGTTTCTTGTTTTGCTCGTTTGTCTTTCTATTTTATCTTCCAACAATCCAGATCAAGCCGTATTAAAGTTTGATGAATCTGAATCGAAGTCAACAAGTGTTCCCTTCATCTCATTTTCCTTTGTAGAAAACGAAGCACTAGGGAATCAGTGAGTACACTTAATCTCATAAAAACTAATGGAAAATTTCTTCCTTTTTCTCTCCTGTTACCATCTTCCATTCTTTACATTATTTTCATATTGTTCTTACTTTACTCATTGCTACAATTTTCTTTATTTTCAACAAATTGCTGTGAGTTCACTCATTTTTGTTTAATGAATTCTGTTTGTTTTCTTGTTATTTTTTCAATACGTTACTTTTCATATTTTTTACATTCCTCTTCTTACCTTTTTTCGTTCCTGTTCATTCCTTTTTTTATACTTTTGATCGTTTCCTTTCCTTTTACTTTTTATTTCCTTTAATTGATACGTTTTTTTTTCTTCATCCACTTTTTTTTCATTTTCCATTCCCCTTTCCGGTTTCTTTTTGCTACACTTTCCTGTTGGATGTCCACAAAGGCTCAGGTAAAAAAAAAATCTGTGTTTTAAATACAGTTTCTGGTTTAATTCTCATCTCTTTACTTTCATGATGTGCAGAATAATATTTTTTGTGTGTGAGCAGGTGTCTGAGGTGCTTCCCTGTTACTCAGAATGCACCCAATATGTGTGGAAAGTCCAGAACTGGTCCATCTGCATCATAAACTCTTCAAATAATCTCACCAATACACTATTTCAGCCCATTTGTGGAGAGGGTTTACGCATCGCCACAATCCGGTGAGTCTCCCCTCTCATCTGAGGTTTGATTTTAGAGATTGTGCCTCATCCTCACTCTCATGTTGACACCGAGCAGCAGGAGTTTGTGTGTTTTACTGCTGGTTCACTGATAAAACAGATCCGGTGTTTGTGACAGAGAAAAATTGTCTCATAAGTCAGCGTTTAAATGCAAGCAGAGGTCACAACAGTGCCAGACAGATTCATGAGGTCATAACTCTGCTTCTTAAAGATACCTGAGGTCATAACTTTCCTTCACAATAAAGTGAGGTCAAAGGGGTGATTTGATATTGTTGGTACACAGTTGCTGAACTTGCTTTCTTTTCATGCTGTCAAGCAGAGGTACTCCTATTATGGTTTTGTAAGGTTCGTACAGTAGGTAAGGTGAAAATATATATTTCGTTCTGCATTTTATTTTTACCTGCTTTCTTAAAGACCCTTCAATGTTAAAGGCTCTCAGTTTATTAAGTTTATAACTCATTTATGTGACTCAAATCTGCAACAACTGGTAGTTAGACCCAACTCTTTTGTGATTTTGTGATCGTGTTCCTCAGAGAATAAGAGAGGGCTATTCTTCCATCTTAATGTTAAAATTTTATGAATTGTTTTATTTGATTTAAGTATGCACTAAGTCTTAAAATATCAAGGGACTATATTGAGGGTATCTATTTCTTTCAAGACATTAATAACAGCCAACATGTTATTAGGGTACTATTACATGGTTATGTAACTAAGGTAAGAATTTTAAGGTAAGAATGCATTTAAATATGTCTGATTGGAAGTTATCTAAGATTCACAGTGCACATACAGGATGGGGTTTCAAAGTGCTGTTTTTATCTCTCATCTCTGGGTCTTAATGAAACTAGAACATATTTGGATTCTTGTCCGATGATCTTTTTTTATTTTTATAATTTAGTATTCCTGTTTTAACTCTTCATTTCTACTAACAACATCACAGGTCTTCTTGCCATTTGCAGTGATTATCATAAATCTTCTAACAGATAAGTGCTCCATTTCCTTTCTTTGCTGGCCATAGATAAAAAAGTGTGGCTCAGTTGAGTGTAGTTGTCTTTGCTACATGAAGCAATCTATGGGTTTATATTTGTGCTTTACAACTTATTAGAAGAAAATATTTGCCTTCAAAATCAAACGTAACCTTTATCAAACTTTCATTGAATATGAAATATCATGAAATATCATGAAATATCTATAAATATCATACATAAATAACATTCACTGACACAAAGTGCAAGACACATTTTTGTACAGTACCAGTAACCATCATAACTTGTTCGAAAAAGTAGCAGAAGTAACTCCTACCCCTTTAACTCAAAATAAATCATTTGTATTTATATTTACATTTAGATGGATGAATGGATGAATACATAAACACATAAACGCAAATACATATATATACATACATTAGGCATACCTCACTAAACATGTGCTTTGAAATTTTTAAAAGTATAAAATTATGACTAAGTTTTAGTTCCTCATTTTACTTGTCTTTAACTCTAACATGTTTTTTTTAATTGCTCAAAAAATATATATATTGTTTTTCATTTCTTATTAAAAGCTGTTTCAAAAGAAGCGGAGAGAGCCTAGATGTGGTTGATGACTCATTGTGTGACCAGGACGGGCGCCCAATCACGACTGAGAGCTGTGTTCTGGCCTGTCCCTTCCACTGTGTGACATCTGAGTGGAGCCCTTGGACCAAATGTAGTATGGTCAGATTCTTTCATTATTTTGTTAGTTCTTTTTTTGTGAATGAATTAATTCAGCTTGTGCCTATGATACCTCAATGTGGTTTCCTCACACAGCACAAAAACACATCTCAGGTTTCTCAGAGTAAAGCTGCGAAGGAATGAAGAGAACTTGGTTGCATTGCTACCGACAATGCACTGGTCAGTTTAGAAGTTAGAATGAAAACATAGATACCAATATAAAGATTTTATGTAATTAGTATACATTGTTTTTTTTGCATGTTTTTTCTGAAGTTTAATGTTGTGGCAGCAACATTTAAAATTGCATTTTACAAAGAATTTTGTAATACTGTGGATGTAGGTTTATACTAATATTCAGCTGATAGAGACTACATTTCCAAAATTCATAATTTATGATTTAGGGTATGATTAACACTATAGATGCTATGTAAGTACCCCCAATGCCATTGTGATAAGAGTAAAGACCTTTTCTGATTCGTTTTTTATTCAATTATCCACTTTAAAAATAATTTGAAGGTTTCACAAAGTATAAAAGAGTGTGAAATTTATCTTATTTCTTTAATATATTACATGTTGTACCTTAAAAATCCTACTGGGAACACCACAGAGAGGGAACACACAAGTAATAATCAGAAGCTCTGATGAGGATTTATAAGTGCAAGATTGTGTACCGGACTGCTTTCATATCTGTATTCCTCCAGGACTTTAGTGATGGTGATGTGAGCTGGAGGAGTAGAACAGTCTTGAGGAAGCCAGAGGAAGGTCAAACCTGCCCTGATTTGAACCAGACTCGAGCGTGTAGTAATATGACCTGTCTCAAGTATTCCTACAGTTACTCAGGTCCGTGTTTCTTTAGTGTGGGGACTTGTTTTGTTCATGTAATGAGGATTAGGGGTTGAACCGTGTTCCTGTGTTTGAAGACTGGAGTAGCTGCCTGCTGAGTGCAAGCGCTGTGTGTGGTCGCGGAATCAAGACTCGTCTCTTGAACTGTGTCCGCAGTGATGGGAAGCTGGTGGAACTGAGCATGTGCAGAGAGGTGATTATATTCTTAACTTACTCAAGCTCCCTGAAACCAGTATGAAACCGGTTACTTTAGGAGTTTCTTCTGTTTTCCAGCTGGGTCCTTCACGGGGAAAGCTCTCTGCACCCTGTGAAGTGGGTTGCCCTGTTCATTGTTTATTCACAGAGTGGTCCCGGTGGTCAGAGTGCTCACAGACCTGTGGAAGCCAGAGTATGGTGCAACTTTTACAAAAAAAAGTCATTTAAATTTTAGCATTAATATTATTTTGCTAATATTAGAGTTTAATTGTTAGGTTTTTTTTAGTAGGGGATCATTATTTTTTTTCATACCTTTATTTTTTTATCAACTTATTAACCATGGAAACACTCCCAGATAGTTTTTGTTATTATTATGTTAATTATTATTATTATTGTTCTAATATTTTACTTGTTAAATTGTTTTGTCAAATTCTTTGAAAGTATTCAAAGTGTAATTATTTTTAATTAGACGCATGTTTCGTTTTTAAATATTTAAATACATGTATTTTAATCTCCACAATCTACAAACATATTTATGCTGCAATGAATACTATTATATTTTAGTTGATTTTTGCATGTTGTATAATAGTACATGTAATGTTAATAACATTATTATTATTGTTGTTGTTGTTATTATTATTATTATGATTATTATTATTATTATTATTATTATTATTATTATTATTATTATTATTATTATTATTATTATATTAGAAGTACTAGTAATAATAATGATAATAATAATAATAGTAATTATTATTTGCAATAATATTATTTATTATTGATGATGATGATGATGATTGTAGTAGTATTACTAATAATAATCATTATTATTATTACTATTATCGTTCATTATTATTAATTGTATTATTATTATATCATATTTATTAATTTGGTCATAAAAAAAGATATTGCATATTATTAACAGTATATAAATATAATAATTTAAAATTTTGTATTGTGTTTTAAACTTGCTCTGCTGATTCGATCTCATATCTGTGAAAAGATAGCACAAACCTGTGCGTTAACTCCCGAGAGACTTCAGTCATGCTTCTGTGAACCCAGCTTTTGTTTTGGCTTTAATTAAACCTTTAATCGGGTTCATTTATCTCAATTCAAGGCTCTGTCGCTCCCATGAGGAAAGGCTTCTCAGAGCTCTCATTACATTCCAGCATGAATGTGGAGTTAATTCTGGACTCGAGGCTGTGATTACATCTGTTTGTCTCTTATCTGTTTTCTCCAGGTCAGAGAACTCGGTCCAGACAGGTTCTGCAGGCGGCTGGAGAGGGGGGTCGTCCATGTCCATCCCAGCTATCTCAGACTCTTCCCTGTCCCATCAGACCCTGCTTCAGCTGGAGACTGGGTGACTGGAAGCCCTGCAGGGTTAAGGTACTCATTGTGGTATAGTTTACAGTAAATATGATCATGTTAAACTGTTAAAAAACAGTCTTTGCCTCTTAATGGATGCTTTTAGAAGCCCATATCATAAAATGAATCAACACCAAAATATTTCTACAAATACATTTCTAAGAGAAAGAAAAGTCTGAAAAGAGCTGCAGGGCCATAAAACTTGTTACAAAATTAACTTTTGTACATTTATCCAGGGATAACAAGCCTGAGGCGATGCAAACTATCTGTAATCCTTCTCTCTGTGTTCAGGGAGCAGACTGCGGTGAAGGCGAGAGTCGAAGGGAAGTATCCTGTGTGGTGCACTGGGGTTCCCTTTCAGGTCCTCCTTATCCCCTTCCAGTAGACGATGAGATGTGTGAGGAGCTTTCTAAATTCAATGGGATACAGTTACTGCAGACCTGCTCAATCCCATGTCCAGGTGTGAATCTTATACCTTCATAGTACTCTACCCAATATAAAAGACCTGTTAACTGGTAAATGTTCAAATATTTATGGATATTATTTGTTTGTACATTTTTTTTCTTGAGCTTAAGCAGAAATGGGAGTTAGGAAAAGGTTAAAAGTATTTTATCCAAAAGTTAATGCAAAAAAGTCAGTTTAAGAATTTTGTCAAATTGAATCCATTATTAATGAATGTCATAAAACAGGTCAAATTGCAAATTGTATGTATATATATATAGATATGTATGTGTATATATGATAAATATACAAAGAAAAAAGGCATCTGTTGATATATAAACTGCAGCTGGCTGCCAATGTTATAATGTGATTGTTAAGGAGGAGCCCTTGACTCCATGCAACAAAGACTTGGTTTGCTATCACTGTTAACAAACTGGACACAAAGCCTCAGTCTGTCCAGCAAGAAAACCCAAGTTAATAGGACTAGGTTTTGTGCCATGAGAGGAAAATGTGGAAAGAGAAAAAACTGACAATGGACATCAGCTGTTACTGGACAATGGACATCAGTTAATGGACATCAGATAAATTCAATGTTGAACGCTGGAAGTGCAATTTCACTTATTAAATCTTGTCATGTTGCTAATAGTTGGTTCGATAGCACAACAGCAGTGAAAAACATTCATGGCGATGTGAAAAGTTATCCTGTACAGATGTAATCATTGAAATCGATGAACAGAAATATCTACTTTCTGTTGCAGTTGTTAATGAACTACCTGCGGACATGATTCTGGACAGTGACTTGCCCATTCTGACTGATATTTTACAGTCTCAGTTGAACACAACGGACAATAAGAATGCTGACACATTGTTGTCTTGTTCAGTGGTAGCACGGGCCCAAGCCAAAGCAGGTTTGCAACCCCTGCCAAGTTTGGATGATAGTCTGATATAGGGTTGCACTAGAGGCCCAAGAGAAACTCGTCGTCAAAAACGTCTTGAGAAATATCAAGGAGATCCTTTTCCAGATCTTGAGACCAGAGGACTTGAAGTACACGAGTGGAATCTCCCTGAGGACAAATGCTACTGAACATTTTGTGGTTTAAAATGGTGTTTTGTATATAAAATGTAATGATGTTAAACGTCTTGTTTTGCCAAAGGATTGCCAGAAGGTAGTCTGGCAGATTGGACATTCTATCCCATAGGCAGATCATCTAGGGTACCACAAAACATACACCCGCATTGGTACACGATTCTTTTGGCCTACAATGTATAAGGATGTTCTCTCATACTGCCAAACATGTCATATTTGCTAGAAAACCAGTGCTGTTCGACAAGGCAAAGCTCCTCTTCAACCATTGCCAGTCATCACAGAGCCGTTTAAGAAGATTGCTATGGACATCGAAGGACACCTGGTATGCAACAGTACTGTGAATCAGTTCATCTTGGTGATTAGCGACTATGCGACCAGATACCCAGAGGCTTTTCCCCTTCACACCATCACAACTCCTAAGGTAATCCAAGCTCTAGGCCAGTTGTTTTCTAGAGTCGGGATACCCGAGGAAATCCTAACGGACCAAGGGAACAACTTTGTGTCACAGGTGATGAGAAGATTTCAACAGGAGTTGGGTATCCAAGGCATCCGTACCAGTCCGTACTATCCTCAAATGGACGGGCTTGTGTAAAGGTTTAACCAAACACTGAAGACAATGCTTCTGAAGTTCGTAGCAGGCACTGGGCGAGATTGGGATAAATGGCTGCCATATCTAATCTTCACCTAGCTGGTGTATGGAAAGAATGTCCAAGGACCAGTGGATATGCTGTGAAGAAGCTGGGAGCCCACAGCAAAACCACGAGTGAAGCATTGTGACCTAAATTCTGGAGATGAGGGACAGACTGGAAAAATATAGTGAAGAAGCAATATTTAACCAACAACAAGCACAGACGGTCTGGTATGACAGAAATTCCAGACTTTGGGAATACCAATCTGGACAGATGGTCCTCTTATTGCTACCCATCTCTACCAATAAATTATTAGCCAAATGGCAAGGTCCGTATACATTAAACCGGAAAACAGGACCAGTTACTTATGAAGTCTACCATCCAGATAAAGACAAGCAAATTTTAAAGTCATTTCAACTTACTCAAAGAATGGTAGAAACAGCAAGAGGAGAGTCCAAATGCTGCATTGATGCTGAGACAAGTAAAATTAGGAGATGATGAAAGAGATAGGTTTGCTCCAGAACCACCACAGCAAGGACAAGTCAACCATCTGCCGGAGCATTACCAGACAAAGTTTCATCAATTACTCTCTCAATTTCCACAGCTAATTCGTCAGAGGCTTGGACAAACCAGCATTATCCAACATCACATTCATCTGACAGACACCAACCCCTGCAGACTTGTCAACCCTCTGAAAGAGAAAAACAATACCATGCTGGAACTGGGGGTGATTGAGCAGTCAGACAGTGAGTGGAGTAGCCTTTTGATGATTGTTTCCAAGAAGGATAAGACTCTTCGTGTCTGCATCGACTTCCGTAAGCTAAAAAGACTCGTTTTGATGCCTATCCAATTCCCCCCATTGATGATCTCCTGGAAAGGATTGTCAGGGCATGATTTCTAATGATGTTGGACCTGTGCAAGGGATACTGGCATTTCAACATTTGATAAGCTATGGGCTGCAGCTTCTCTTGGTAATAGAGTAATACCTTTGGCGACCACCTCCAACACCTTGAAGAAACATTGGGGAGAATTCAGGGTGCTGGACTGATGTTAAATATTGAAAAATGCAAATGGGCACAGCAGGAAACAACGGGCAACTGAAACCGCAAGTTAGCAAACTGGAGGCTATCCAGTGCAGTACCCGACCTAGCACGAAGAAGGAGGTGAGGTCATTTTTGGGGCTGATTGGCTGGTATCGGAGATTTATCCATGACTTCACCACACTTGCAACACCTCTGACTGAGTCGCTGACCAAGGCTGTGAAAAACAGATTTCGAGGGACAGAAGCCTCTGAAACTTCTTGTCCAAGTTGATGCTTCAGCCACAGGGGTAAGGGCTGTGCTGGCACAGGGGCCATCTGGAGAAGAAAGACCAGTCATTTTCTTGAGGCGAAAGTTGCTGCCAAGGGAACGACATTACTCTACCATTGAAAAGTAGTGCTTAGCCATGAAGTTGGAACTGGAGAGTTTCAGATACTATCTCCTTGGAAGGGAGTTTGACCTAGAGACGGATCATTGAGCTCTATCATGGATAAATAGTGTGAAAGACCATAACGGAAGGGTTACCAGATGGTATTTATCCTTACAACCATTCCAGTTCCAAGTCCGACACATCCCTGTTGTGGCGTACTACCTGTCACGCGTAGCAGACAGTTGTCTGTCAGGAGAGGGATGGAGGTGATGTTGAAGAGGAGCCCTTGCCCTAATGAAATGGCACTGGTTAATACACACACACACATCTAAAAATCTTCTGTTACCCCTTTGTTTTTTCCAGAGTGGTAAATGCATGCACCATCTCATGGTTCCTGGATTAATTGTAATATTTCTCATTCCCCATAATAATAATATATTTCAGACCATGAAATGAAATATAATGATATTACCTTTTGCATTGTGCAGCTCCCCTGGGTGGTGTTTGCAGGCCCAAACGGGCATGGTGGCCAAACAGAATAGAAGCAAGAAGGGGCTTTTATTTAGAAAAATGTTTACTTCCTGTTCTTTTGTTAACCCGGAAGAGGAAATCGGGAGGTCAAAGAAAGGCGTTAACTTACTGTTAATGAGGAGGGAGGTCAGCGGGAAGTCAAGCGTGAGCAATGGTAGTGCCACAGACAGTTTATTGAGGACAGCATTTTGAAGATGACTTTTAATTGCGTCAGTGCTTATTGAATTTCTATCTTTATTCACAATTTTCTTTCTGCCTTTGTGCAGTATCTAGTTTATTTTTTGTACTTTGTTTGTTGTTGGGAAAAATTTCTCTGTGGGTTTTGCACAATAAAGTCACTTTGCACCAGAGTGCATTCTCTCAAGATTTGCATCATTTTTTTTTTTTTTTTTTTTTCATATTATACCCTCTAAAAGGTCCTAGAAGCGAGCAGCAAAAACAATGTCTCAACAGTAAAACAAAGAAAAATGTGGTACAGGAATTTCTTTTTTTTTTTTATGAAATGACAGCAACATTGCCATAAAATGACACTTAAAATGAAAACAAATTGGGTGAAAAAAATAGATTTCACCCGAGTCAAACCAAGAGAAAAATATGTGTTTATAAGTTATCAGTTTATATGACCTGTTCAATAACGTTTGTCCAAAAATTATTCGTTCATACGCTTGTGTCACAATTTCAGGGGTCCACAAACTTCTATGAGGAGATTACGCTAGTAGCTAGACCTAAATCCACCATCTTGATCATGTCATCTACCCTGTCCTGTTGCGTCCGAGCTATCCCCTAACTGGCTGCCATAAGTTTTGCATTACCAATCAACCTAAATACCTTGCTCTTGCTCTTTTTGAGCACCCCAGTTGGCTGTTGGCCCAGAAAAATTCCGACATAAACTGCATCATAATATAAGCCTCAGTGCTCAAAGCATGAGAAAAAGATAAGGCTTATAGTCCAAAAATTGTTCAAAAATTCTTTATGCTCTAAAAAAACAACAACTCTGTTCTACATTCACTGGCATCTAAGTAGTAATCTGTCAAAACAACACACAAATTCTAACTTATACACAAAAATAGAGATGTATGAGTTGCTTTTGGCGTCACGGTGGCGCAGTGGGTAGCACGGTCGTCTCACAGCAAGAAGGTCGCTGGTTCGAGCCTCGGCTGGGTCGGTTGGCATTTCTGTGTAGAGTTTGCATGTTCTCCCCATGATCGCGTGGGTTTTCTCCGGGTGCTCCGGTTTCCAAAGACATGCGGTATAAGTGAATTGAGGAAGAACGATTGTCCATAGTGTGAATGAGTGTGTGTGAATGTTTCCCAGCGATGTGTTGCAACTGGAAGGGCATCCGCTGCGTAAAACATATGCCAGAGAGTTGGCGGTTCATTCCATTGTGGCGACCCCGAAATGGATGAAAGCCAACATGAAGATGAATGAATGAATGAGTTGCTTTTATGTTTTTTTTTTATATAAATCAAAATGTATGTTTTATTGTTTTACTCTTGTTTGTGTTTTTTGTTTTAGGGACCACAGGAAAGTAAAAAATCTAATGTTTTTCTTAAATTTCCCTCTGTGTATCAGGAGAGTGTCATCTGACCCAGTGGTCACCATGGAGTTCTTGTCAGCTGATGTGTATGGATGGGCGGAGCTTCGAGACCTGGGGACGACAAGCCCGTTCAAGAGCAGTGCTCACTCAGGTCCAGGAAAGCCAGGATTCATGTCCCAGACAGCTCTATGAGACTCGGCCATGCCAGGGTTTGTCTACAACACACACGTTCACGTGACATAAGTATAAATGCTTAGGAAGTGAAAAGCAGTACTCTGACGACGTCCTGATTTTATAAAGATTGTTCCGTCCTTTGATACAACATTTGGGAATTTTAAATGAGTTGTGTGTTGAAAGTCCTCTGATCAATGGGTGGATTGATGGACAACTAAAATACCCACGTTCATTTTTGTGTTCTTGTTTTGTTGGGGAAAAAGCCCTTTTAAGGTTAAAGGCTTGGACATCTCAAGTGATGATGTGCAGAACTGGTATTTCCATTTGTCTGTTTTGGAAAATAGCTGAACCCTGTGATGGATAGAAAGCGTTATTGAGCAAACAAAAAACATTAGTCTTTTAAATTTTTTGTGTTCTAGGAGGAACGTGTCTGAGTTATGAATGGAGGACTGGGGATTGGAGGCTTAACCACAGACCAGTGTGGTGTCAGCGCTCAGACGGAGTCAACGTCACAGGTGCTTTGCTCAAGCATTCAAATTAGTGGACTTTTTTGACAGTTTGGTGTGCTTTGTTTTAATGAGCGAGTCTCTTTGTTTGTGCATCAGGAGGCTGTTTGGCTCAGAAGCAGCCGTCTGCGGTGCGTCAGTGTCATCCTCCTTGCAGCAAACCTTTCTCCTTCTGCTCCAAGGTATGCACTTTAGCTTGCTCACTGTCAGTCGCTCTAATTACCAGACCACATTCTGTTTCACTCAGACGTGCACTCATTTTTCCTTCTGTGATGATCATGGTAATTAGATCAAATCTTCTTTGGCTCATATGAATACTAATTAGGTGAATAGTAGATGCTGTTTTTATGTGGGCTAAAGGTTGCCATTCCCAAACAAGTCACATTCCCTTTAGAAATAACGCTTGGGCTCAGTCTGGAGATATTAGAGTTTTTAAAGCTTTATATGGTCAATATTTGATATCCTTTTCTTGTATTAGCTGTATTTTTAAATGCCATGTCGGCATGCATTCATATTTCATATACATTGATGATTAGTTTTATTGTTTGTTTGTTTGTTTTTTCTAAATATATTTTTCTATTATTAGTTCTATCAATTATTTTTGATAAAACATATAAATACTGGATTCTTTAAAGATTTTCATCCTTTTTATTGACATGAAAACAGAAAAAATCTTATTATTTTCAATTATAAATTTAGTATGTTGTTGTTGAACCATCTTTGTTGCTACTATTGTTGGTCTGCATGCTATTGTTATTGCTACTGTGGTTATCAGAATGTTTGTTAATAGGATTATATGATTCATAATTTCTCTCTGTATTTTGTTAGTTTGTCTCACTGCTGCTGTTGTCATTGCTGCTGCCATTGCTGTTATTGTTAGTCCTTTTGGAGTAACTATTGTTTTGAGCAAAGCTGGTGGTTTGGTTGTTGGCTGCTAATTTTGTTGTAACCAGTACTGTTATTGCCGCCGCTGCTGTTTCTAAAATTGTTGTTACTTGTGTTGTTGTTATTGTGATATAAATATGGTCACAATTTGTAAGCTTGTTTGTCCATCACATTGCTGCTGCTGCTGCTGCTGCTGCTGTTACTAATAATGTTATTTATTTTGGAGCTACTATTGTTTTGAGTTTTTGTTGAGTATTGTGGATGTTACTGGTATTGTTATTGATTGTGTTACTAATATTGTTGTTGTTGTTAGATTGGATAATTTTAAATACTGTTAAAGTTTGCATAAGTGTTTACCTCACATGTCTCATCAAAGAGTTGTATTTTTGTGTACATGGATCTTAACACATTTGACAGGATTTCCGTCCTCCTGTCTAACAGAATGGAGTATGTGGATGTGAGACCGGCTTCACTGAGGTCATGAGTGCCCATGGATTCCTCGATTACTGCACTAGAACCCCAGGACAAGATCACAAAAAGGCAGATGTAAAGACCATGGCAGGCCGCCTCAGACCAGATTACACTCGAAATAAGAGCCAGATCAAAGCCTGGGTGCTTCAGCCTCTTGGGCCAGGTACACTGTTTTCAGGACACACTTATGTATTCCATCACAAACAGGAAACATGAAAAAAAAAACATGTCAACTTTAAGTAGATTTTGAATTCGCAAACAAGAAAATCAGATTTTTACAATCATTTTGCAATATATCACTTTTTAACAGAATTTCTACCTGAAATTATAATAAAATGCATAATGTAAATAACGTGTTTCTCAAAAATTAGATAAATACTTCTCTGGCTCTGTATGAATATTTAGTTGCTGTTTATCATTTTTTTTGTCCCTGACATTTTCCCCTTCAGAATCAGTCTTGTGAAATATTTAGTTATCATTCAAAAGATCCTACAATAAACTTTATCCAGCAAGCTTTCCTAACCATGATTTGACCTTCTTTCGTTGTTCTTTTTTGACCGCTGTACTTAAACAAATTGCACCCTTATATCACACACAATGCTATATCTTTGATTTTCACAGGACTCAGTTTTTTCAACTTAGATGATCAGTCTGGATTATCGTGTCTTTACATAGACTTAGATGCCCTTTCTGAATCATCCAAGCTTGGTGTGCAAGCACATTAACAGTTACTTTCATCGCTTAACCAATCTGTTACATTTATCTAATCTAATTTAACCAGAAGTTTTAATATAAAATCAAGCTTTTTTTAATCATCTATCAATACTTGTTTGCTCCATTACATGTTCAAAACATTCTGACTGAAAGCTTTCTTTTCAAAATCTACCGAAGGCTCAAAAAATAGAAAAGCCAGCTGTTTTAACAATGTTTTAATTCCTCATCTAGCCAAAACAAGCTTTTTGCAGATAAATGTGTTCATGTCATGTTCATGTGTTTTGATTGACAGATGGGCGTGTCCGGTTGTGGGTGTATGGACTGATGGCTGCTGGATTTGTTGTGATCCTCCTCGTCGTCATGATGTCCTTCTTGCTGTGGTGAGGCAGACTTTGTCTATGCTATCGTGTACTTCAAATAATAAAGTTCTGTTCACTGTTTTTCTCTGGTTACTTTCTGATGATGGCTTTCTTATTCAACAACATTCTATAAATCAACCACAGTCGAAAGGTTTTAAACCTATTTTAATTCATTTATCTTTACAGTTGCTGAGTGAAGATCATTAGAAGCATTGAATGACTTGCAGTGTGCTCTAGTGGCGAAAGTGTAAACAGTATCATAATAAATCATGGCTGTTTGTTATATTTTTAGGACCATCAATTCCACTTTTTACTTACCATGGTTGATTTTTTAATTAGAGATTACAATTCATTAGTACATTGACATTTTATTTGTTTGTTTAAATTATTTGTGCCATGTATGCTTTGTGCATTTTCGAAATGTTAGTCTTTTCTTTAAATTACTTTATCCTTGATAAAGTTAAAATGCAGCTGTATACGTTACCACCTAACAGATAGTAATACATTTAATCAAGAACATTGCAGATGTTTTTCTTTCTTTCAACATTAAAATACAGGAAATGAAAACCCCGATAATATTAACCCCGATATTTACAGCAGTAATTAACCACTTCTGAAGGACCATGAAACTCTTTAATCTGCTTTTTTTTAATTGATAGGTTTAAAACAGTGTTTGAAAGTGATTTCACACTTATATCTTAATGCTTGCTTTCAGTAAGAACCCAGAGAAGAAAGACAGCAAGGGTAGCAGTCCTCAGAAGGCCCTGGCTCTGGCATACGATGGAGATGTGGACATGTGATTTCAGCCTCTGCGTGTTTACTCCAGACACCTGCTGAATCACACACCTGGACCTGATAGGCCACAGCGTTTACTCTAAACTTTTTAAAGCTCGTTTCTCAGTCAAAGCTGAAGGATTCTGCTGAGAATCTAACATCATGGAGCATACGTGCGTCGGTGAGTGTGTCTGTGTTCAATAAGGGAGGAGTGTATGAGATTTTCAGGTATTCAGGTGTGTTTCTGTGAATCATACCGTCTGCTTCAGTTCCATTATCACAAAAAAATATCATGCTTTTTTCAAATGATGTGTCTTAAAAAATGTATGTTCTCAACTTGTTTAGTCAATCTCATTTTGTTTCAGACTTAAAAAAAAATTGTTTAATATCGAAATGCCCCGTATCTGTTAAATATATTGACTCTAAATTGGAGTTTTTATTGTGAATTTCTTATGACGTGCATCCTCTCTCACCGCTGGTTGTGTGCCGACACAAACACATTTAAAGTGTAGGTTCTGGGCAAAGATGAGCGCTTTCAAGCTATGACATCGATTATCAATCAGAGCTGGCCTTGTGATTGAGTGCTTGAGACTTGAGGTAATCAATGGAAACTGCAGATAGAGCTGAGAGACGAGACAGTAAAGTTTGGAACTATGTCTTTATTTTACTCTGTTTACCAGTATGTTTCTGTAAAACAAAAATTGTCAACAGCATTTGGTCTGCACATGCGGCACGCAGTATTCAATCATGACAGACTTGATCAAACTCTACAGATTTGCACCATGTAAAGGAGTTTCAAGAAAAGAGTTTTTTTGGGATCCGTTTAGAAAACTGGTGAAGGTATATTTTTTTTACCTTGCATGTATGTCAACTTAATATTTTTAACCCCAAAACCTAAATATTAACCTTTCAAAACATAGGTTTGCTTCCTTTTGAAATGTAATGTTAATGTTAACACTTGTTGTCTGTTAATAAGACACCTTAGATTTGGTTTGATTTCATTCATTTGATTGTAAACATCATTTAACTGAGACTAAAACTGATGAAAAATGAGCCTGGAATGCACCCAAACATATTTTGGTGTAGTTTGAAGATGTGCAAGTTAAACTTAAATATGACTGTGACCAACAATAAAAACAGTCCATGTTTTTCTTAGAAATAAAGGTTTGGAATACTTAACATTTTCTTGCACATTTTCTCCTCATGAGTTTGACCTGAGAAAAAAAACAAAAATACAACATAAATTCCTAAAACATTTGATGATTATCTTAATCCATTTTCAGCTCATTGAAATAACATTTTGTTGACACAGGACTGCAGAGTAAGAGGTAATTGAGAGTCCAGAGAAAGAACTTTAAGGTTGGTGAAATTTCAGTTTAGCTTTTATCTGCTTTTACATTTTTTAAGCGTCTTTTCAAATAATTGAAACATTAATTAAATAAATACGATTTGATAATGCCTTGTTTGGGATGAAGTGCGTGAAGTGCGTATATGAATGATTTGCATTCAAGTCCTTCTGATTTTTTTTTTGTGGATTTTTACCACTGTTTAAACATAGTGCTATAGGAGTTTTTTTTTAAAGCCTGGATTTTCAGCCTATTTTCATCAAGTCACTATATCCTTTAAATGTCAGATAACCCAATACTAACGCGTACTTTCAATGTAGTCCATAACTAAATAATTTAAGACCGTAACAAATAGTGTTAACACAATGAAGCCGTTTTTATTTAGAGTTATGTCAGTTATGTGAGCTTTTAACAGATGGAGAACAGAGAGATGGGGTTTCGAGGGATTTTTATTTCAGAGTTGGGTGAACTGTAATCCCTGAACATAAGGGATATTTTAAAACGCACTACATTAGTGCCACGTAAGTGCCATAGTTTATGTTGGAAGCCCATCAAAGTGTTTATAGTGTTTACAATTCCCTCTTGGTTTAAAGTTATGTTTAATATGAAACAACTCTGAAATCACTCAAAGTATCATTTAGCGACCATTGTCATCCCTTTAAAGGTTGTTGTAATGTGTACGCTGTCAATATTTTCTATATGTGTTTCTGACTGATTTTTAAATAAATTGGAAACGCTGACAAGAGTCTTGTCTTGAGTTAAACAGTCGAACTTGCTGTTTTCTTCATGGTTTCAATATCTGGTTATGCTCGTTTAGTTTCGTCTCAGTCTTTGTGGTTCTGGAGCAGTGCTGCTGCCATTTCTGATCAGGATCAAAATGTAAGCCAACTTCCAGAGGCCAAGCTCATATTGCTATCATGAATTGTAATTAGACAGTGCATTAGTCTCAACACATGAGGAAACACAGGTGGAGAACAGATGCGTGTTTGGGAGGAGGCCAGTAGGTGGCAGCAGGACACTTATGAATGTGGAAAAAGAGTCATCGAGAGGGGTTTCATCGACAAATTGATGTAAAGAGCAAGGTAATATTTGAAAAACAAATACGTATGAAAGTATTAAGCCAAGAAAGTTTTTTAGTCTAAATTTATCACTATTAAACGTACTATCTGAAAGTCATCAATATGCTGGGATTTTACTCAAGCAATTTTTAAGTTTAAAAATCTATTAAATAAACTAGAGGCGCTGTTCCCATGGCTAAAATAATAAGGCGTCATGTAGAACATTGTGAATGTTTGTAAAAACAGTGTAGAAATGAAGGTTGATAAATTGGTAAGGGTACGTAAATGTTTAATGAGTAAACAATCAGATTTGCGATCAAAATCTTACATTTTCATAAATGTGCAATGTTTTTTTTTCAGAGCTGGTGTTGATATTTGATATCAACAAAAAAAAAACATTATAGACTAATAGAGCCACGTTCCAGTTTTGAAAGCTCCTGCTGATTAGTTGTCAACACGTTTGTTGTTGTTCTGTACAACTTTCGTTATTAAACAATATATCTATATTCATTATACATGATTTTTGGATTTTTAATGAATTATAAGTTAAAATAGTGTAGTTTGTTACAGTTTTACTTTCTAGCAGTTTTAAAAAGCTGTTGGACATTTTTGCTACTTTTAAGAAATCTTGCCAAGTCATTTGTTTGCGTGACCTAGCAAATGTTAAACAATATTTAAGTTTTTTTTATTATTGTTCCAAGAGGCCATTGACTTTTGTGGTGCACTTGGAATCAAATCCTAGACATAAACTGTCTTTAATGGATTTACAACCTGGCCTACCTTCTGAGCTGGACAGTCACAGGTAGAGCCACTGTTTAGGAGTAAAAAAGGTTGCATACTAATGATTTTTAACAATATTTTCATTGTAAATTAAAGTATTAATATATACCAGAAACTGGTTTCTTCCGAGGGTAACAATCATTCTTTACGGTTGTAATACATTTTCATTGTTTTTATGTATTGGTTTTGTGTTTAAAAATCATGTAGCTTACATTTTGCTGAATAACATTCAATGAAATAACATTTTATGTTTTGCTAAAAGTTTCTGAATTTTTATTTTTTCTTCTACGTGCTGCATGTCAGAGCTTTACAACCTCAAACATTATTTAATACTTTGAGAAAAGTTACCTTCAGTTTTCAAGAGGGTTGACTCACGTGTAAAGATAACGTTCAGCCACTCTGATTGATTCGTAAAGTTCACTGAGGCCTTCTCAGGAGTTTTCTTCCCACCACGCTTTGCATCAGGTCACTGATAACCATCTTCAGCAGCCCAGATTTCCAAATTGAATTCATTGATTTACGAGAGGAGCTAAACAACTTTTTACTTCTCTCAAAGGAAAATATTGCAGGTTATTTGGACCTTGAATTATTCCCTGCCTATCTGAATTCCCCCAAAGACGATCAAATTACCCATTACAGCCGAGCAAGAGCCCCACAGCAGCAGTCTTTCAGGATCAAAATGTATTTTGTCAATTTCAATATGGTTACTGCTGAAGGACGAGACTAATTGAACATGTCCTCTTTCCAAAGCTTCATCAGACTTTCCAAGACCATTTTCATAGGTACGTAGATGTTTTTGAGACTATTTGCTGTTTTAATTTGGCTCTCGGTTGTGCAAAAGCTCTCTCTCTACTCTCGTCGTTCCTTTATCAGTGTAGAAGTGCATTGGCAAGCTCTTATCAGATGAGATAAGCTGGAGAGCTGAGGTTCTAATAGGGTTTCGGCACTGCGGGATTCTCCTCACGTGCTCCAGAACAACAAACTCATACATCACCGCACCCTGAGACAACACAGACACTCAACAAATCAAGCGCACTCTTAAACCATCTAGATCCTGGTTCACTGAAAGCACTGGGGATTCAAAGAGTGATGCAGATTAACCGAACGTGTTCTCTTCCAAACAGTCCGAAATGTATTTTCAATCTCTATATAATCTGAATGCTTTAACTGAACACTTTAGCTCATGTAGTCTTCACTTCTATCTGATCAGCATCTGCTTTGACCTTCAAACATGTGAGGCCTGAATCTAGAGTAATCTTGTTTCTAGAGTGGAGTTTGATTTGATGCTTTAAAATCATAACCACTTTCTGGAAAAAAAACAAATGCACTGAACCAATATTCTGTCATTCAAACAAAACCAGTTTTAACCTAAACACTTCATTCTGGTCCAATAACATTGAGCAAAAGAAATGTATTACTGACAACAAAATGTCCCCAAATCACTTATTTGACAAAGTCTTACAATGTCATGTTCAAGCTCTCATTACATTGCAAAAAAAATTGACAAAATGGAAACAAATCTCTGTTTATATTGTATATGACTATATTGTATTTGTGCATGGAGAAAAATGGTGAAACACTGTTTCATTTTACATGGACATATAATATTGTTGCATTTTAAAACAACTCAAATGTCTTCAAAAATATATATATATGTTTTCTAAATAAAAAAATGAAACATCTGTATTCACTTTGTTTAAGAAGTATGTTTCTATTAAACGAACAAGTTAAAGCCATGTATTTTAATGATAATTAATCAATTTTTAACTCCGCAGCTTATCATCAGGTATGTCTGACTTACAGCTTTTAAACACTGAAGAAATGTCTATGTAAGTTAATCTTTTTTACTCCCAGTGTTTTAATGTTTGTTTCTTTGATTTCTATTTATTCCGGGTGGCCCTACCCTTTTCACGATTTGGCTCTTTTCAATAAACATCTCATCAGTTCGAACTCTATTGTCTGGAAACCAATTTTATGCGGCAGGTAACAAATTAGTGAATTTAAGTCCCAAAACATTTTCGTAAGGTACTTCCCCAGATAGTTGGCATCTTAAATTGTCGGAAAGATCTAAAACAGTTGTGTAGCTTCAAGAAAAAAGGAAGATAGAGATTTTTTTTCACACGGGCTAGTGTGGCTATTGCCAGAGTAGAGTAAATGGGTGTTGCTTTTTTATGTCAGAAATGTCAATGAAGTTTATGTGATTGGCTGATAAAACTACATTAACCAAGGATCGTTCAGGGGTGTCACAAAAGGTTGACATGATTGGCTGCTAAGATCATCCACCAATTATTCATGGGCATGGCATAAGGTTGACACAATTGGCTAAGGTTGTACAAAATGAGAAGAATGAATTAATAACTGGACAAATTTATTAACATGTAATATAATATAAATATATGTTCCTAATTTATAAGAATCCATCCATCCATTTTTTTTAAAGCTTAGTCCCTTTATCAGGGGCCCCCACAGCCGAATGAGCTGCCAACTAATCCAGCTTATATTTTACGCAGCGGGTGCCCTTCCAGCTGTAACCCATAAGTGGGAAACATCCATAAACACTCATACACACACTCTCATACACTACGGAAATTTCAGCATACCCAATTCACCTGTGTTGCTTGTCGTTGGACTTGTGGGGAAACCCGGAGTACCCACATGAACATGAAGCAAACATGCAAACTCCAGACAGAAATTCCAGCTGACCCGGCCTAGGCTCGAACGACTGTGAGGTGATCGTGCAAACCCACTGTGCCACCGTGGTGCCCTATTTATGAGAATAAAAAGAATTTAAAGAATTCTGACTGACTTGGTTGTTAATGAAATAGTTGGGGTTAGGGTAAGTTGTATTTGAAGAAGCTAATTTCTAGTGATGAATTAAAAAAAACTAGTGCATCTGGTATTACACACTGACAGGGAAAAGTGCATCTAACACAGCAAGTAGCAACCCACTGATGGGTCATTAGATTTTACAGGAAGTAGTTGAGCTTGAAAAGGACACCAGTCGACACCCCAATCAGCCCTTCCCATTTATTAGTAGCGTAAATGTCATATATTTGTAATTTTTTTTTGTTATATTCCTGTAAATGATAATACACTCATAAGTAGTAGAGAGAAACCTCAACATCTTAAAAAGTTGCAAATGCTTTCCAGGTTTGTCTGTTCAGCTTTGCCTTGAGAGCTCACCTTCTAACTGTTATTAAAACGTTCTAAAACAAACATTATGTTGAAGGCCATTAATGAGAGAGATAAAAGAAAGTGCCAGAGTTGTGGTGGCAGAGATAACAGACATCTCTTCATTACTCCCTTCCACGGCTCTTTTGCCCCCGGCTGAAGATTGGCAAGAGAAAGTGTAATTGTGCACGGGAAATTAAGTCTGCCACACTGTTTAAGAGAGTCTATCCCCAAGGGTGAGAAGCCTGCTATAAAATGACATGCAGTGTGGAGAAAGCTAGTACTGTAAAAGGTGCGTTTGACATGCTGCAGTAAATACTCACCGTAGCTAATTGTGTAGTTGTGTTCTTTGTATACTTTAGCTTATGTTACAGGGGTTTCATTTCCCATTTATTGTTGAGCAGTTTAGATGCAGATTTGAATAGAATTAACAGACAAGGGATTCCAATCCCATTATTCTTTACTCAAACATGGATTTATAATACATTGTACAGAATTCTGATGATTTCTTCGGCGCTGCCATTTTTCCTCTCCATACCCTTTGAATTAGGCTCCTCCTTCCTTCTCCAGTAACATCTCAGCAAGTTGGACCTCCCATGAATAGATTCTGATTGGCTCCCAGTTCTTGGATGTCATGTTCAAACAGTTTCTTAAAATTGAGGGTCATCTTTGATCTCTGAACAGAAAAAACAAATCTATACAGATACTCTTTCGTACTTCATTTTAGGCTTCAAAATATGAATTGGTTTCAGATCTGATCATTGTTAATTAACAAGATAGCAAAATAGTCTAAATATTGATTGATTTTTTTAAGTAGAGCATCAACCCAGTTCTTTAGTTTGAACCCAAGGATAGATTAAAATTCTGTCTGATGGGTGAAAGGTTGCTTTGTTTAGATGATCGGTGTGAATAGTGTTTTTCATTCGCCTGCATGAATTGATTGAGCCACTTGAAATACTCACCAAAAGGCAGTCCACTAAATAACTGAAGTGTTCTATTGGATACTTTATGTCTCCTGGTAGCATGTAGCTGGACAGCTTAGTTATTTGCACTACTAAGTTCCATAAAGAATTTTCATGTTTTGGCTGCCACATTGGTTCATGAATAAACATGTAATTATGCTCTTTCAAACGCTTTCTCCAGGGTGGTTAACCACCGGTATAAAGAAGTTTGACTGTTTCCTCTTTTGCCCAATCAATCAGTAAACGTATTTCAAAGCAAGCAAATTTTCTCTCCATTACCTGAGAAAGTATAAATCATCACATTTATTTTCTGTGGTGGTGCAGCAGATGAATACGAATGAACTTATCTTGATGACGGATTGGTTTAAAACTGCTGTTTTTTCGGCCTCCAATCAAATCTCACATTTGTTCTCGGAGGTAATTTGAATCAGTTATTCTAGAGTAGTGCTCAAGCCAACATTTTCTTCCCCTCAGATCAATAATTGTATTGATGAAGCTCCCGATAGGAGCAGTTCGCCAAACCTATGTCTGCAGAGCCACATCGATTTCATTTTGTGCAATCCATTGGAATCAGGTGGCTGCCAAATGCCATTGTGTTTCACCTGGTGCTGGACAGGCATTATCAATCACACACAGAGAATGGCCTGCGCTATCTGGCTGAGTTATATGCAGTCCGTCTTTCTCAGGGACATTGTCACTTGTCCCTGCTCATGAGAGATGTTTGTGACAGGTCGCGGAGCTGTTGGTTTGTGTTTGAGTTCTTGTGTTGGTGAGTGGGTTTGCCATGGGCGAATGTGGACAGAAGTGCAGAAGTGGTTGTTTTGTTGTGCTCATTGAAAATAAATGGTAGTGAGCGTTCGTAATGATTAAGAATGTACTTCTTACTGCAGAACAAGTTGCTAATTTTTTTTAAGATTTCACAGCACATTAATTAAACAACTTTTTGGGCACCATAGTGTTTTAATATTTGGTTTCATTTATACAATCTTTGAAAACCTCTATTTAATAAAAGAAGGTAATTGATCAATGTACTGAACATACTTCAGAGCTTCCTTAAATAAACAGAAAGAACTTAGCTCTCCTTTTCTTCTTTGCAGAGATCTTGATTTTCAAAGTTGTGGTATTCTGTCTTAATCGCCCTGTATTATAGCTAAAATCCCCAAAAATGTTTGTCTTTTGTGATCATACATTTAGTTTACAAATACTGGATTAAAATCCAACACATTTCTGTTTTTTCTGAATTCGACTTTTATTCATCTTAATCTATCTTAAACATCTTTTTGGCATTAGTGAAAGTAATTTATGCAAACCAGATTTTATTTCAAATTTCAAGTTTAGTTTAAATTATTGTCATTAACTTTTTACCTGCCACACCAAGAGGAAAAACAGAGAAACAATATTTGTTTGCGTTTCTTAGCTCCTTAATTCTCTAATGGGTACAACATTTTTTCCACATACCATTATTTTGTAAACATTAATGAATTCATATAGCTTTCTATAGTAGCTTTGTGTAAATGTATATGAAAATGCCTCACAAATGAACTGTAATACTGAACATTTTCTTTTTTTATAAAAAAGTTTACTGCATTGAATAATCTTTATGAATTGAGTTATCACTTTAAATATTTCAGCTTTTCTTTTGACACAGATTTTTTTTTGCATTTATTTTCCATAAAAAAAAGTAAAATAAAATACAGTGACCCAAGGTATGTTCAACCATTTGATTAAGTTTTCAATGGAATATATGTTGCTTTTAGACATTTAAAAACATTTAAAGTGAAATTCTTGCTTCAACTAAATAACCTAAAAATGTAGTGTTTCACTTTTCTCTTTTTGTCTTGTGCCCAACCTTTTCTTCTTAAAAAAAAACAGAGAAGCAAAGTGTATTTATCCAAACATTAATGGACTTCAAATACACAAAATAATGAGAGACAAATCATATCTCCAAACTTATCTGAGTGAAGTGTGATGTTTTTGAGAAACCAAAATGAAAGACAAAGAGGAAAATGTGTGTCTTCATCTGTCCTCCCTGTAGCTACTCTTTTAGACGATTTTAGAAGTTTTTGGCTCTAGAAATGTGAACGATGAGCATGCAGGGTGTGGGTGAAAAATGGCCCATTTTTGTCTGAATGCGTTCATTGATGAGTTGTGTAAAGATGCGTGTTACTTGCATGTAGTTGAGGTAAACTCCTTGAGATGCGATAAGCTGCGTGTTTCTTGTGTGACATGAATGGTTTGCGATTATTTCGCTGGTCAACATAAATCCTAGTTCACCTATGCCTATCACCTATGTGATAATACTATATAATATCATCATAGCACAGAAAATAATAATAATTGCAATAAATTATATTTATGGCTAGACTCCCTAAGACCAATTGAACACTAAAAGAGTCCTTACTTCTAAATCATCGTGATGATCAGACTGTTAAGCATCACTGCCCAAAGCCTGTGTTGACCTGCATTAGCTGACTGTTCAATTTCAGTTGAATTCTTTCCCAGAATGAGATTTTTCTATTTCTCTTATGGTGTTTGGCTTCAGTTATGATGAGGCGCTCTGCTGATCATCTTAATGGACTTTCTGCTGTATCACGAGCCGCAGGCAACTGACGGATCTAAGACTTTGACACCACATGAAGCGCTACACCTATAAAATGAAGCACCTCTTTGTCAATAACAGCTGCCAATGTGAATGTCAGGACGATGGCCGGGAATCCATTAGACACGGCGGCACTAGCCTGACCGGTGGCATAGTGCTCAGTCACTGTAGCGTTCTGTCATTTCCCTGAGCTCTCTCCGATGAGAGATGGAGAATGAAGTGCAAAGCCTGGATCATAAAACATCAGAGACTGCCACCGGCCATTCTGACTCCGGTTTCTGATAAAGCAGATGGAAAACCAGAAAATGTCTGCTCTGAAACAGGCCTTTTGAGGGTTTGATAAGACAACATCCACTTGATAAGAGCAACAAATAGTTTTTTTCCAACAACACATTGCAGTGTGATTAATATCAACATATATTCATCATATTACATAATATTCTGATGACAGATATGTGCTGGTGGTGTCTATTGCAGGTAACATTGGACAAAAAACAGGTGTACAGCCATGGCCGGGAGATGATGCAGTCTAAAGGTTATCTGTCCATAAGCCCACAGATTCTCACTTGTTACCTATTTAAAACCACAAAATACACATTATTTTTATTGGTAACAATGCATGGATTGGATACAGAGGGAAGTTTCACAATCACAAAAGTTTTTAGTGCTGAGGTGATGAGGAGACGAGAGCAAACTAATTCAATCTGAAACTTGAAACTTTTTTTTTTACATTTTTAACCACAACAGGAAAACAATGTGAAAGAATTATCAATAACAATTGTTGAGTCTGGCCATTTCATTTAATTAAAATTAAAACTATATTTACACTTATAATAATAATAATTGTTTTCTTATAATTCAATTTGATTGGTTATGAATACTTCAGGTTTATTTATATTTTAATTGTGCAGCGTGTGCTCATTCTTCTGCATAAACTTTAAAGATTATTTTTATTATCACCATAAATTTAATTCAAAATAAAATATGCATTGTTATGCAATTCTTTTGTTTAGTTGTTTTTGAGGGTGTGATTGCAAGCCATGTTGAGTTTCTAGATCAATGATATTGATCACGATTAAGAATTCAATCCTTTGAATGGAGGATGATTTCGGGGTGAAAGGAATCTTGAACAGGTTTCAGAGAATTTCATCTGAAAGCGCTTGAGTTCAGTGGCTGGAACTTCAATAGAGAACTGCAGGCTAATCTTAATTAAAGGCTTGATAGCAAAGGCAGAGTTGAAAAAAAGCAGTTTTGTTCATCTAGAGAGAGAGAGAGAGAGAGAGAGAGAGAGAGAGAGAGAGAGAGAGAGAGAGAAAGAGAGAGAGAATGACTTCCTAAATCCCATGCCGGATTGATCTTCCAGCAAGTGGTGTTGGGACTTCTGTAATTATGGCTGAATTGAGTCCTTGACCCACATTCAAAGTCTTATCTCTCTTCCTCTCTTTCTGTCTGTCTCTCTCTCCTTCTGTATCATTCTTTGTCTTTGTCAAGCTCACTAAACTGCTGAAGTGCCTACGGGTAGACAAGTCTCTGTCAATGCTGTTATGTGAAACAGCGTTGGTTTTTGCACAGAGAGATGCTTGGCACCTGGGGCCTGCCCTGGCACAGGAACCATTCCACAATTCAGTGGAAACGCTGCCATCTTCTCAGCCAGTGCTGCTGAAGGGAAGAGCCATCCAATAATTCACCTCTTCCATGTCTTCTCAGAGCGCAGAGTAGAGGTTTTTGCTCGGGGCGAGTTTGCGGGTGAAGTTGTTCTTTGTTAATACAACACCATAAATGTGGCGAGACCAAAGCCTCAGCTCTGGCTTTTTCCTGCTGGGCAAAAACCTCTAAACCTCTCATCACGTGTCACTCATGCTGCAGTAATTTTTTTAGCTACAGCTTATGTAGTTTATGATTTGGAACATTGTTTGGCAGAGTTATTTGCAGCTTTGTATACACATTTTCTGAAGAAAAAAAAGAAGTTTTGTATTATTTTTGTTTATTGCTTTGTTTTTGTCTGTGCTTTTGATTTTTGTATTGTTATTTTGTATTTTAGTTGAATCTACCATCTTTTGCCATTGAATTGTTCTTTTTGCCACATAAATTCATCTGTTCGTTTGTTTTCATTTATGCTGTTTTGTTTAGTTTTTTGCTCCTCCTTTGCTTTGTTTTAGATTTTTTCAGCATTTTTCACAGTAAAATAGTGTTTTTAGTTTCAGTCTTGTCCTTGTATTCATTGGCTTTGTTTTTGTTTTGTTTTTTTAATTGTAGTTTTATTTTATACCTTGATTTGAACAGTCTGGGTTTTGTTTTAATAGAAAAATGACTTGAAAAGTTATTTGTGTCTCACAGAACTATTGTACTCTTTCCATAAAACAAAATATTAATTTAAGATAAAAAAGCAAACATGTATTTCGCTATAATTAATAACGATACTCTTAATATTACGGATTCTATGAATAGTTGCAGCAAAAGCAGTAGTATTGATAATTGAATGAACAATGAGGTCCCATTTAATTTTTTAAACATCTCTTAAAATTAAACTGCATGTTTTTATACAGCTAAATAATGTTAGGTTAAGAATGAAACATCAATATTTTTTTCACCCTGAGAGCATTCTTTTTGTAAAAGATTCAGCAGAGTTTCCAAGGTAATCAACACAAGGAGACTGCTCAGCTCCAGGAGCCATACATCACTGTCAGCCACAGCGCTCTTTTCCATGACGACCAATCTCAAGCACTACCAGGATGCTAATCACATCTACATCCTCTCTCCAGACTGAAAATGCTCATGAATGCAGGTAACACATCACAATTTGGGTTTGGTGTCTATTATAGTCGCTGTTAATCTTTTTTACAAAACCTTTAACTGGCAGTTTAAGAAACAACTCTGTTAATTAGGAATTTATGGTGTCTACGTTCAAAACTACCTTCATTTTTGCTTGGTCCCAGCAGATAAAACTGGTGTCTGTGCTCTTCATTTGAAAGTCACTTTGGATACAGTCATATCCAGTAAAAAAAAATGTAAATTTGATTGCCCTTCATTCTTTATCCACCAAGTCGCTAAGACAGCATGGAGGTTGTTTAAACATCGCTTGTTGATAAAAAGAAGAAAAAAAACTCTTGCGTTTTCCTCTGTGTGGACACTGACAGCGCCATTTATTCTCTTCTGATCATGCTGATACAGAGCCTGATGCTAGCATTGGTTTCAAGGGAACATGCAAAATCCTTCACTAAGAAAAATGCACCTCAAAATGCAAGTCAGCATGGAGAGATAAAGCTATGTCTGGGTTTGGAGATATTTTTTTAGTAACAAATAATTCCAAAAGCAAACAAAGGAATCATAACTGTAAGCCTTCAGTAGAGTGAGAGAAATGCATTACAATTACCCTATTTACTTTAATAAGGCAAAGGAAAGTCACAAAGTTCTATGTGAAAAATAATTTTGTTTATTAATAACCTAAACAGCAGAGTCTTTCCTGTTCTGAGGAGCTACAGTTTCGTCAGCATGCATTTAATAAGTTTAAAAGATCGATGATATGTTGTATTTGAACTTAGAAGTGCTCCACTGAAATAAGTAAAGAAATACATTTAACAAACGAGTCTGGCAGCACAAATACCAGTTATTGTTAATACTGTATATGTTATTTTACCTGGATGTAAAAGTCAAATTTTTTTGACAGACATGTCTGTAAAAATTCAGATGTTCTACATTTTATGAGATCACAAAATCCAAACTCAAAAAATAAATATTTTTCCACATAAGTAATGTAGACAAAAAAAGAGACTGCATCTTCATTTTTTTTCAGAGGCCATTGAGATTCTGAAAAGTTCTCTGGCTCTTTGAGTAGAAGGGGCTTTACCCAGCCTCATCAATCCAATCTAAATCATCTGCTCTTGAAAATAATTTCATTATTTCTGTTTCACTGCAACAGCCCTCTATTGACTCGCAATGTGTCATGCATCACACCGGCAGAGTTCAATGTTTTTCAAGTTTATTGAAATCATTTTTTCATTATTATTGAGCGTCTTGTGGAAAGACATCGTAGTTCGAAATCAATCAGAGCATCAAGGAAATGCCACTTAATTAATCTCTCCGCTTCATTAGATTTTTCAATCATAATTAAATGATTAGTAGATATGAACTTTGTATTCAAGCCTTCCACTCATGCATTTCTCCCTGCTGACTGCTGAAATGGAGGAATGATCTCATCTGATTGGAGGGTGATTGAGAACAAGAGCTGGAGTGTTTTGAGACAAATCGAGAAATGTGAAAAACTCTGCATGTGTCCAGATGACTCCAAAAAGGAAAATCTCATTATTTACCCAATCGCATGTTGCGTCCCAGGCTCAAAATATATTTTTATATTCTATTACAAGAGATTATATGTCGAGTTTCATTTGACCAAGACCAGACATGTTACTCATTTATTTTATTACTGTAATTAAAATGTTAAACTATTCACATACCTGAAATAACAAAAAAAACAAAACATACCTGTAAAATGAAAATAAAAAAAAACATAAATGCAAATGCTCTTTATAACCCATTTTAAAAGTTTTTAACCCATTTAAAAAATGTTCTTGAAAAAATAAGGCATAAAGAAATTTGTTTTTTTCCCCTTGAACTTGTATAATACTTGGACTACTCTACTTTTGGCTAATTTAGCTTCAGACTTTTTACTGTTTCCATTTTTTTTACTGTTCATTTTAGCCCATATAGTTATGAAGAACAGTGTCAGCTAGAAGACAAAAAATAAATAAAAACACTAGCTCTCTTGATACAGATTCATGTTATGGCTGCTTTGAATGCTTGAAAAATTACTGAATCAGTTTATGTGGTTCCAGATCTTGATATCAAGGAGGATTCCATTGCCAAGATGTTTTCATTCATCTACACTTTATTTGTTGTCCATCATCCGTCGCACTTATCTTCCATCCATCCATGCATTCTTATATCTGACCAAGGTTTTAGATGCTGTACTTTACTCCAGAATCTTCCTTCAGTTTTTACAGCATTCCAGGGAAAATAATCTCTCCACTAAGTTTTCTTTGGTCTTTACTCAGATGTATACTCTCCAAAAAAACCTCCCTTTAAAGCTTTTCGAGTGTCACCCAATGCATATATGGATGTTTGTGAAGTAGCGGCTCCTCCAGATTGAAAGAGCTCTTTACCAAAATATAGTTGTGCCAAAAGAAAAGCAATTCTCTACCCCAACAATTAACCTGTTGTATCTATGTCTTGGTGAAAATTTTTTTGTGGATAATATGCTTTTACAACTCAAAAATTAAACTCATTCATTATCTCCTGGTACTAATAAAAAATTCTGTTCTCATTCCCTTTCTACTACTTTGGATGGACAACAAAGAGGTCAAAATCTGATTTAAAATCCTGTTGTTCTTGTCAGAAAAAAAGTAATATTCCTATTAGACATTAAGTCGATGAGTAATTAATGGTGCCCTTAAGTGTCAAATTCTCTGTAAATGTTATATTATGTTGCAGGGATTCTTGCTTTGATAGCCCCCTGCGAGAAGCTCTAAGCTGTTTCCTTTCCTCTCTCAGGGTTTCATGTGCACCGCAGTGTGCCCTGCAGCCTCAGTGTCTTAATGTCACAAGAAAATTAAAAAACCTCTACCTCTGCCAAGGGCTTGAATCTTAATATAGACTATTTGCTAAATCCAATACGCTGAAGATTATGACCAGGTGATGGGGTCAGTGAGTAATGATTAAAATGAGGTCAGGAAAAGGTGGCCATTGAGGAGTGAAGGGGGAGAACAAAATACTCATCAGAGCAGCTCCTTCAACACAGGGCTGCGTGCTGACACTTCTAACAGGATCTGAATCTGCAATGATGTGACATTGACTCTTTGTGGATTTTTATTTTCTTATGGGTTTAAGTTTTAGGTTTAAAAGCCTGGTCTAACAGTGTACGTTATTTGAATGGTTTTTGAATGCATGATGTTTAACTGGCTCAAAACCTCATTTAGAAACACTGTCTAAATATTTTCACAGCTGTCAAATGAGACAATGTTTATCATGCTGTCATTGTCTATTTGTGTAAAGCAATGATTACCTGTCATGACACCAATGGCTAATGACCTCTACGAAGAGGCAATACAAAAACTGACCAGGACACTTTCCTCCCAGATGCTGTAGTTTTTGTTTGAGCTTTGGACTGTTTGATACGAAAACTAAGAAAAAATAAATCTAATTGCATGAATACATATTTCCCATTTATAAATGTGCTTTTAGGACTGGAATGGAGTTTAGCTTCAGAAGATGATCACATGAAAACGTATTATCCTCACAGCAGAACTTACTTTCTCTGTATGGATTCAACATTTCATTGACTTAACATGAAAATCCCTCATCCTCCGTGCTTGGTGTGAACACACAGTAGAACTTCCATTAAAGCCATTCAGCAGCTAGATCATAAACAATTATCTGATTGTGTATGACTGTTATGTTGAAGATTTAGATATTGTGATGAAGATGCATAGTGTTGTGATATTGAGTGACCTGCGAAAAAATCTGTTTTCTTTTTTCCCCTCTTGTAGTAAAATGTATTTCTTGGAGTACAATACTCCATTTAATTGAAGTATTGGCTCATTTACGGATGAGACTTCAATTTTACTGATTAAATGATGGGACAAAGTAACCAGTATACGTGGCAAATTACTTTCCGCATAGCATGAGACTAGTAGCAGAACTTTTTGATCAGGTACCTACCATTATCTCTCAGTATGCAAGAAAATGACTAAAACTAGATTTCATCTCTCACTAGTAGAGAATGTCCCAAAATGGACAGCTTAATTGCTCAAATAACTTTGAAACAACTGTTTTTTTCCAACTTTGACCTTCATGGGAACTATTGGATAAGGACGTTGTTGGTATGTTACTCATTAGTTTCAAGTGTTACTCAATGTTATGCATAATTCAAGTATGGCAGCTTGAGAAACAGTTATAGACCAGCCATGTAGGGGTTGGGATTTAGTTTTTGTTTAAATCTCAGCTCCACCCATTTATCTGCTATTAACACGCTACCAACCAAACAGATGTCTGTGTCCACTTCTGGAATCAAAAGCCTTCTTTAGAAACACACGTACTTACAACTGTCGCAAATCTGTTGCTCCAAATATTTTTTCAAAAGCACTGTTGGTTTAAAAAGGATTCAGACTATAAGTCAGTTTAGACAGACTTGTCTCTAAGCGTACTAATATTATTGCTCATTCACTGATCCATTTGGATCTTCCAGGCCTGTAGAAGTTATCAATTTTATTATCTTACCCAGACTTGACTTGTGTTCTCAGTATGTTAGTTAATGTAAATGCAGTTATTTTCTGTTTTAAATCGTATAATTATTGGATTTTTAAATTCTCTAAATCATAACTTTCTTTTTTTCTGTGCAAACCTTTTAAAAGAATTTGAAGAGTTGCAAATATACCAGAATAATAAAATGCCTAATTGGTGGTTTATATGCAAAACGACAAAAAGGAGTGCAATATAATTAAAGAATGTGTGACCTTTTGTTTCCTCTCTAACTGTTTATGCGTTTAAAATTAGCCCCGTTTGCTGCCAAAGTAGTTTTCACCTTGGATCACAGAGAGCCTTGTGCAGTCAAACAGCTTTCATCTGCACTCTTTTTCACGAGCCCATGCAAACACGAGTTACCGCTCAGGGTTTCTCATTCCAGAAACACAAATTTAGATACAAGCACAAAAAGCAGCTTTAAACTGCGCTGTCAACAGCAGAGATAAAAGGGAGCAAAGCTTCAGGAGCCTGTCAAACCGTTGACACTCTTGCGTTATCTGCAGAGCGAGCTGCGGGATGTGCGGGAATCGTGCGTGCGTCTGTTGACCAATTTGCGCCTTCTGCTTCTTACTTTCTGTCCTTTCTTCTGACAAGCAGTGGGGAAGGATGAAGATACAGAGAGAGTAGGATGTGTTTTCTGTCGTTTCTAAGGCAAAATATGGATAATTTTTTTGGAACCTTAAGACAAACAAGAGGCTTTACGCAGTGCTGTGCTTCTCTACGTTTTGTTTGAGGCTTATCATTAAGGCTAATGTTGATTAACTTCTTACAGCTCTCTTTCTCTCGCTTTCTAAAGCTGTGTGTTTTTCACTTGGGCAATATGTTTCTTTTAATTAAAGCAGTGTCTTCCCAGGCTTTTGTGCCTTTGTTGATAATTATGTGCTTTTGAAATTGCCAGCCTGACTTAAGTAAATGAAATATCTCTATGCAGACAGGCTAAAAACATTGCTTCTTCTTCTTCTTCTTCTTCTTCTTCTTCTTCTTCTTCTTCTTCTTCTTCTTCTTCTGTCTGTCTCTCTCTGTCTCTCTCTTTCTCTCTCTCTCCGTCTGTCTGTCTGTCTATGAAACTAGCCTTCATGAACACCATTGTACGCATCACTGGTCATGTCTTGAATGAGTTTCACACTTATAATTATAAACATGCTATCTGAGTGAGGGATTTGGGACCAGTAACCGACCTTGGCCCTAAACTTCCCCCAGTTTGCACTAACTTCCATGATCGACCGTTTGGTGCTTATGTACTGGGTTAGTAATTAGCTACATGAAGGGTTTCTGGAAGGTCTGAAAATTAAATTGCCAAAATTTAAGCCCTAAAAAGAAAATAAATATTTTGAAATAATTTTCGTATTTTTCTGATGTCCATGTAAAGCTTTTGTTTACTTGTCTAAGAAAATGTTCATAAATGCCCAGAATCATAAAACTCATGGGCAGGGTTACCAGGGAATGCTGGTGAACATTCATAAATGCTCAAAATCTTAAAAGTGGTTGTTAGAGTTGCCAGATATTGACATAAAACTCGTAAATGTAAAACAAAAATGTACAAGGGACATTATTAGGGGTTGCCAGAGATTGCGAAAACATGCAAAAATGCTCATAATCATAAAAGTGATTGTTTGGGTTGCCATAGATTGAGATAATGCTATATATATATATATATATATATATATATATATATATATATATATATATATATATATATATATATATCTATATATATATATATATATATATATATATATATATATATATATATATATAAAATATTTGGCACAAATCTCATTCCATAGATGTGACTATGTTACATGAATGTGACTGTTTATCCCCTTTAATTCTAACTCTGATTTTCACTCAAGTTCCATTAGGTAAACTGAAGCCAGACAGTTTATTGATTTAAAAAACAACAACATTAAAATCTTACCACTAAAGTGAGTCAGAAACCAGAGATTCAAAGTGACTTCCAGACCAATCCAAAATAAAATGATAAACATTCACACTCTTGCTTTAATAAGCCACTGTAAGGTATATCATTAAACTAAACAGAACAAACACAAGCAAACAAGTCTGCTCTGTTCCGTGCATGTTTACTTTGATGCAAAAACTGAAATGTGATTGAAGAGTAATCTCTGGCAAACAAGTGGTGGATGCAGTTTAACTTAATGGATTACCTCGTGTAGAGTGCTAATAGCTTTTCTCTCTCTTTCCTTCCCATCCTGTATCTCTCCATCCTTCTCTCTGTTGCCAAAGGTTTTAAAACTCATTACTATTTCCTGGATTAGAATTCAGAACTCAAACAATGAAGTTAATTACAAATGATGATTATGGCTGTAAGAGCTCTGGAGTTATTCAAATGCTGCTTGCCAGCCGGGGAATTGTAACTACAAAGCTCAGCTGGGTTTGTAACTTAAACGACATTAACAAGGCTGGATATATCGCGAAAGAGATGCTTCAAGCTCTAGCTGACTCGTTTCAGGGGGTTCAAATATTAATGCGTGTCTGTGTGAGTAGATGCTGGTAATCACGAAGTCCATATTAAATAATCCTGAAATATCAGAGAGTAGCTTTGAACTAACTGCGACATGGAGAATTTGAACAGTTATGTCCTGTTTGTTATATCTTTTTCTTTCTTTTTTCCATCTTTCTGATGAACACGTTGACATCATTTAGAAGGTTTGTATTCAATTCTAATCACTGCGCTTTCCTTGAGTGCAAACGATTGAAGTTTCAAATTGTGTATGTGTTAAATAATAAATAATAAATAAGTAATAAATCATGGTACCAGCGTCACGGTGGCGCAGTGGGTAGCACGGTCGTCTCACAGCAAGAAGGTCGCTGGTTCTAGGCTCGGCTGGGGCAGGTGGCATTTCTGTGTGGAGTTTGCATGTTCTCCCTGTGATCGCGTGGGTTTTCTCCGGGTGCTCCGGTTTCCCCACAAGTCCAAAGACATGCGGAATAAGTGAATTGAATAAGAACAATTGCCCATAGTGTTAAAGTGTGAATGTGTGTGAATGTTTCCCAGCGATGGGTTGCGTCAGGGAAGGGCATCCGCTGTGTAAAACATATGCCAGAGAGTTGGCGGTTCATTCTGCTGTGGCGACCCCGAAAGGGAATAAAGCCGACATGAAGATGAATGAATGAATGAATCATGGTACCTACTTGTGTTAATGTGTAATTTTAATTGCTAGTCTCAATGAAGCAGATATTTAATAATACAATTTCTACTTTTATTTTTACCTTTTTAAAAATAGAAGAGTTTATACAAAGTATGGTATACTCACTAAAATGTAATTACTTAGTTATGTTTGTTAAAATCTATTTAGTAATTTAATTAAACACATGTTAACTAACTTACTATTTACAATGTTTTCAATTATTATAAATATACTAAAAAAGCATTAATAACTTAATAAATAAAACAATAAAAGAAATCTGTTTAGATTTTTTAGAGCATCAACATTAAGATTTAATTAGTAACTGCAATTGGAAGTAGAACTGCGTGCATGTGTAAACATCTATGCCTTAAAAATTTGATATAAGACACAAATAACACAAATAGTTTTATAATAAAGCCAAGTTACTTTTTATTTTAGTCCCATGTTGACAAGCAAGCTTTTGCTGTGAAGCTCAGGTCTCGAGTTGGCAAAAAAAAACAAAGAAAAAAAAAAATATATATATATATGCAACAAGTCTTAAACCACAAATTATTCATGAATTTAAAAAACCTTTAAGTGGCAACTAACTTTTTTGTAATTTCTACATAGTTGTCTAAAAAAACTCCTGGTGGCCTGGAAACTTTTGTCTGCCATGCACAAATTGTTGTAATATACAGTTTAAAGAACTTAAAAGTTATTGCAGAACCAGACAGTGACCTTCAGAGATTGCTCTGCTAAAGTTCCAAATGTCCTCCATTGTATATACAATAACATGATCAGGAAAATAATGATATGACTAAAGTGGTAAAATTGGCAGCTTTATATAAAACTGTGCAATGATGTTTAGGTAAGCTAATGTTTCTCTTCATGATCTGCTCTCAAGCAAGACGTGGCAGAGTCTAACCCAAAACGATAGAAAGTGTAATTTATGCTAGCAAACAAGATTAAAAGAAGTCTTTTGTTCAACTTTTTTCAGCATTTGAAAAAAGAATATATTTCTGCACAAATACAGTTCATCCACTCTCATCTTTTTCATTTATTTGCTAATCCTCTTAATTTCAGACATTGATAGTGCCATGCAGTGGGTCACAGGGCATTGAGACGCTGGTTTTGTCATAAGGAAGCGAATGAGACCCTTTTAATTCATAGATGAAGACTTTGAATCCTTTAACAGAAATAATCCTTTATTTGATCCTTTCAGATCTGAAAGTCATTTTTTCATTGGTTATGAAAGAAATGTTAACACTACAGGAACTTCATTTAAATTGCATTATTTGAGTTAAACAATATACATTATTATATCATATCATATCAAATATGTTATCTTTGTGTAGGATTTCAAATGACAGTCATTGATGTCTTTTAGTCTCAGAACATAGAGCTGGAATTGGCTATTATGATGGAAATTCTAATTGAAAACACAAATGAAGTCTTCCTAACTCATACAAGGCTTAGATGTGTGGTGGGAAAAGCTGGAAAAAGCCATTCGTCAAACAAATCAAAAGAGAATTAACCAACACACTGTTAACAGTCCTAATTAAGGGATTTGTTTTCACAATAAATATACGACATACTTCAGCAATAGCTCAAGAATGGTTGTTCCAAAACATATATTGATTAACAATTTCATGATTTGAGAAGATTATTATATTAGGATTGTAAATGCTTTTTATGTTATGTTTCAGCTTTAAACACTTGTCCAAAAAAAAGCATCTTATTATTTTTTTTTTAATCTTAGAATCTTAGAAATGTAGATGCAATAGTGTAGTGTACTGCAAGTGTTTAATTGCTTTTACATTGTTGTACCATACCTGCTTATTATAATAAATGGTTTAGATTGGTATTCTGTTAAAATGTAATCTCTTTTCATGAGATGTACTCTATCAGGGTCTATTTCATGACGTGAGAGCGATAAATAAATTTTTAGATTAAAGCCATCAAATCATTAGATATTTCTGGATTGGTTTTACAATTGGGATTAAACAAACAAATATGCTTTTATTCTTTTTATTTACGGCATTATTTTATATTAAATAAATAGTTTTTGTTTGTTTAAATTTTTTTTAATACGAGATCAGATGGTGGCAAGTCTTTATTTCATTGTATAAAATTGTATATTTTGTGTGTAAATATAATGAGATATATCCATCAAGTTTTAACGCGTGTGTTCTCATAAAACACGGTTTCTGCAGGGTCTTAAAAAGTCAAAAATTTAAAAGCCCAATTTTTAGCCCATAAGTCTTACATTTACTGTTCTTAAATAATTTCCCACAGGTCTATTTCTCTAATTTTATGTGAGTGATTTGTCTTTTGGGTTGCCAGAGATTGAGAAAAACTTTGTTATGCTAAAAAAACTAAAAAATATATATATTTAATATATTGAACTGTTTCAAACAGTTGTATTTGAACCAAAAGTGTTTATTGTCATGATATATGTGTTCAATTTAATTCTTAACAGTCTTAAAGTCATACATTTTATTGTATAAAACCTACAAGAAGCCCTGTAACACTGAGAGCCATGTGCTGTTTTATAGTAAAATATTTCCAAAAAGATCTACTAATATTTAGGCTATGCAAATTTTATGGGCAGTATGATTAAACAAGCGCATTGAAATTTCGTATACTTTGGTCACTGGTTTAAGAGGAAGATGTTTGCGCATGCGTCATGTCACTGCCTGTAGCTGAAACCCAGGCAGCGCTATGAGAGAGACGGAGAGAAAAACACCCCTTATCTGTAGAGAAAGGCTGAAAAGTTCGCTCGTTTCGCTCAAAAATCTCTTTGCAACTTGGTCAGCTCATTTGTTGCACCGCCTTTCTGTGCCTGTGATGCGGAGTGACTAAGAGGTTTGTAGAATCGTTTTTTCTCGTGTTTAAACCACCGGTCTGCGCACTGACACAAAGACAGATGCTTTCTCTGTAAACAACATTATGATGTGCTGGTTTGGAACAAACAAAAAGCCTCGTGTGGGGTTCAGTGGAGGCGTCTTATGTTGGTTTAGACGCAACGTTACACTGTTTGCTTGGCTTTGTTGTGATCATTTTCCGTTGTTTGGGCCGTGCACGGAATTTAGGCCAAACGAAACAAGCCTTGTCTGGCTAACTTGCCTTCCTTGAGTCGTTTATATCTTTGTTTCACCCGTTACTTGCACAACAAGCGAGTCAATACCTATGAGGACTTGTACTAGACTCAATTGTGTGTTAAATTTGGTTGGACATGGAGAGAAAGACATATTTTCGTTTCTCAACAGAAACTTGGGCGGTTGGGAATTATTTCGTAGCGATGCCCGTTTTGCTAATGAATCATTCTTTTGAGTCGAGTCTTTTTGTTGATTCTTAGTAACGACACATGTGAAGGGATTTATATTTCACTTCGTTTATTACTGGTTATTTTTGGGGTGTTGAAATGATTAAAATACAAAACAATATATTCAATTGAGTCTGTCTGTCTATCTATCTACAAACAACATTATTGGTGTTTTGAATTGAAAACTATGTTATTGTTTAAGCATTAAATAAAATACAATATAGATGTAATTTTTTAAGACGGTCAATTTTGTTCAGTTTTGTTCATCAATGAGTGTCTAAATAAGAAACTAGATTTTTTTAGTTTTATAGACTTTTATAGAGTTTAGACTTTTTATATTATTTTTTGGGATATTCTGTTTAGATTTCTTGAATTTTCCTTTCACTACACACTTATCTCGATGGTACTTTGTCATTCAATATTTTAATTTCCTGGAATTTTTGGAAGTTAAATAAAATTAACAGGCATATTTTGCAATGGCTATTATACCATCCGTTTGCTGGTATCTTATAATTCTTGTCTTCTTTATCTGGAGGCAGACATCAACCATGTGGAAGACTCCAGAATTGTTGGAACATTTCCTGTCTTCATGGTGTCCACTTTTTAATTTGTAAAAATTAAGGACTAAATGAACTACACAAACCTTACTTTTAAGAAAATAATTGCATTTTAAATCAGAATCGATGTTTAATAAAAAATGCCATTTGCCTTTAGTTCTTGGTTCAACCACGGCACTTGAATCGAAACCAAAACACTAATCATAAATTTCAGTTTTTGCTTTAGAAAATAAAGGGAACTTCTGAAAGACAGGAAGAATTGTTTCTCGTCTATTAATTTTCAAATATTTGTAATTCACCAACAATAAACAAACTAACTGTTAACTTTGGTATTGTGGATTTTGGTGACCTTTTCCTTAGCTTCTTAAACAAAACATGCTGTCTTACTGTCATTCAATCACACAATATATTGTAAATTATTTGTCAGCTCAATAAATTGTCACGCCAAAGTCATTACGTTGATTTTTTTATATCTTTTCATTTAATAATGCCGTTCTCTAATTTCTCCTGAATGAAATGTGTGCAGACACAGCAGTTGTCTGTGTAGAAATGTTTTTAATATGAAGTTTTCTCTGCCAGGTTTTGTTGAGGCCATTGAGGGTGGCATCCCCAAGGAGTTCCCTCGACTGCTGAGCACTTTATTCTGAAAGGCACACAAACCTCCCAGAAGTGAAGGTTCAGCATTCTTCCTCAGGTCAGTGAGTGGATGATATTTTGAAGGGTCAGTCTCTCTGAAATAGACTTAGAATTGAAACATTTTGACTGCATTCAAGACGTCTTCCCACAAAACATGTCCAAAAGTGGCTCTTTAGTGGCACAAGCTGAAATAGTATGCATGGGCTGTGTGTGAAGATGCCAAGTTTGGTTTTGCTAAACTTGTGTTTTAGTCACTTGATATCCTGCTCTCAAGCACTTGATATACTACGAGTGCTTGAAATAACCTGAATCAGTGGGAGCCCTGTGTCTGTTCTCTTTTATGAGATGCTCCAATCTAGAACCACAGGGAGAAAATTACACATAAGCTTCGATTCATATATCCAGTCTGCTCTACATCAACATCGTTTTGGTTTCTGTCCTTGCTGAAACCCTGTTTCACTCAGATAGATGTGACCGGGTTGTCAGTGCTGTTGCAAAGATCTCGCATTATTCCACTGTTGTTTTTTATTTGATGTATTGATGCTAATATTAAAGGTGCTCTGTGACATCCTAGGGATCCAATGTCTAAAACAAACAGACCCCTGTAAAATGTTTAAATGTAAAGTATTATTTAGGTTTTCCCCAGTGTAAACAAAAATCATTTTTGTCATGTTTTTCATTTACTTGAATATCCTTAACAAGGGCTCAAATTTTACATTTTGGTAGATGAAGTAACACGTTTTACTATAGAGACTATTGGGTTTTGCGTTTGTTAGCTGTTTCTTTTGTTTTGTAATATTTTGATGTTGTATAACACTGGATGTAATGAAATATAATGTAATTGGTCAAAACAGTTATTTTGAGAAATCTGATACATATGAGGATTATATGAAGACGTGTAATGTTTATTCTTCTCACTAAACATATAAAAGCTCAAGAGCATTCATATCAGTGCATCTGTAATTAAACAAATACTTCTTTGGATGTTTCATGTTGAAATAAGGATTTTTTTTTTTTCTTTGATGAAAAAAGACATTCTTGTGTGTCTTGTGCTTGAATTTCAATTTGATGTTACTTGACCAAAACTGGCTTTGATGCATTCTATTCATCCTTTAAAATTAATATGAACAGTAGATGAATTCTAGTTCTTTCATACAGAGCATGCATATGATTCTTCCAGATGTTTGTGGGGTTGTGTGTAGTTGATTCTGTTTGTGTGTTCAGGATGGCTCACACACAGACAGGAGTCAGTATGCACATTTAGTCATTTTCTCTACTTGTTCTGACGGCCCTTGCTCTGAGCCTGAGGAAGACATGGGAACACAACCGGCAGAGCTCTGAAAACCAGGTGTTTTTATCACTTCTTATTTTAGTTCACAGCCTAACGTGCGACAAGTTTAACTTTTTAATGCTTTACTTCATGGGATTTAAAATTCAAAGTGTTGTGTGTATGTTGTATTCAATTGCTTTTTGAATCTGAAATTGATTAGTGAAGAACCCACAACAGCAAAAACAAATTCAAAATGGTTCATGCTTAACAGAATTTTATTTAAAATGATTGTGACATGCTCTTTTTTGTTGATACCTCAAGATATGAAATTAATCCATTCCGGGGTGGTGTTCGTATGCTGTTTTTTTTTTTCGTATGGCGAGGCAAATTTTGCATGTAAAATGCCTAATTTGTTCCAAACCACACAGAAACAACACTAAAAATTGAAAATTACATGTAAAATCAGAAAAAAAATAAACTAGTATTTTTCAATCCTTGAAAGTAGTCATTATAAATAAATAAATAATAATAATTAAATAATGAGAACAGACAAAAAAAATGCAAATAATAACCCTTTCCTTTCGAATGAGGCGAAGTGTCAGTGGAGGTGGTAGGGGAGGAGAACAGGTGGTAACGGAGGAGAGCCATGGCCATAAAAATATGCTTTGCCAAAAAAGCGACACAAAAATATTCACTAATTTAAGACACTAACACAAAACTGTAAGCATGCATGAAGACAGGGAGAGCTCTTCCGGGAAGTCTTCATGGGGCGTCAGGCAACCAATAGGAGGTCAGTATACTATGCACAAACACAGCATTAGGGCTTGAACTGACTAATAGGAGAGCAGGACACTACACACGAGTACACCACATCAGGGCTGAAACTGACCTATATTGGTGTGAAAGATACTACACACAGCATCAGGGCTGGAACTGACCAATAGGAGAGCAGAATACTACACACATCCTCAGTGCTGGAACTGACCAATAGGAGAGCAGAATACTATGCACAAACACACAGCATCAGGGCTGGAACTGACCAATTGGAGAGCAGGATACTATGCACGAACACACAGCATCAGGGCTGGAACTGGCCTATAGGAGAGCAGAATACTACGCACAAACACACAGCATTAGGGCTTTAACTGACCAATAAGAGAGCAGGAAACTATACAAGCACACACAGCATCTGGGCTGGAACTGACCAATAGGAGAGCAGAACATTTGGTGCTGCGTTGAATGCAGTCACGTGATGCCCAGTGTTGTCTTCCGGCTAAATTTTAAATGTCAAATTTCTTGTGTGCGTTTTTCGTATCTTCAATTTTTTTTCGTGTTATGAAGCAAAACATTCTTCAAATTACATTTTTGTATCTTGAATTCTCTGTAACGTGAAGCGAGGTACCACTGTATCTTGTAAACTATTGGTCCAAAACATGTGCTCACAGTCTTCTGCCTACAGCTCATGGTATTCTGGCCAGTTAATCTCACAGCTTTTAAGCTACAAAAATGGACACAGGAAATATGTAAATTGTAATATAAGGCGTGTTTGTGTTGGTGTTTTTCAGAAATCTACACATTTGTACACAGTGACTAAAATAAAATACTAAAATTATATGTTTCATAGAATACTCTAACAAATTAAAGATCCAACTCGACTAGAGATTTGCAAAAATCATGTTTAAAATAAGGCATTTATCTTTGCATCCTGACTTTTGAATAGGAGTAAATATTTTTCTGAGGTGGATTGTTTTGTTTTTTTTTTTTGCTGTTATTTGAGGTTAAGAAAACTTCCATAAATCCTCAAAAACATAAAGGTAATGTTTATCTCTACAATAGTTGCCATTGAGAAAATGCTCATTTATATTTGAAATCATAAAAAGGACGTGTTAGGTTTGCCAGAGTTTGCTTGTGTACGCTCATAAATGCTCAAAATTGTAAAATTGGTTGTTGGGGTTGCCAAATAATGTCAAAAGACTGTAATAAACATCCAGTTAAGATGACATTTAGGGTTGTCAGAGTTTTTAGAAAACCTTTGTAAATGATGAAACATAAACGTGAAGGTTGGAGTTTATAATGATATATTTGAACCACACTGTCAAAAAAAATGTGTTTTTGATGCTACGATATAGGTCTTAAATCTGATTATTAACAGTCTTAAAAAGTATTTAAAAGTTTTGACAGAAGCCAGCCTGGCTTAGCTGTGCTCTGCTGCAGAGAGAAGGAAGAAAGAGTTTTGGTGTTTTACTGCTGTGAGGAAGTTGTTATTTTAAAAAAAAGTTATTTTAAGATGTTTGCAAGCAGTGCTATGTTATTGTAAGTAGTCCTGTGATTGGGAGACAGAGAGGCCTCAGTGGCCTGTTTTAACTACAGTTGCACCATTTTGTCTTGTTTCCTGCATGCAGGCTTTAGAGTGAGCTAATTCGGGGAGGTGGAAGGGTGAAAGCAGGTCATGTCGCGGGTTCCCACACCCCCTCCCCCGGGGGAAATGACATCAGGACCTGTGGCTGAAAGCTGGTGTTATACACAGGTGAGAGGCAGAGAGCGTGTGCAGGATGACTGCTGAGTTGGGAGTCTGAGTCCTTGTTTGAGCTCAGTGTGTTCTGTTTGTCCTCAGGTTAAAGTGGTGAAGTTTTCATACATGTGGACGATTAACAACTTCAGCTTCTGTCGGGAGGAGATGGGGGAAGTCGTGAGGAGCTCGACCTTCTCCTCAGGCCCCAATGACAAGATGAAATGGTGTGTTTCATTGTCTTTGGAGGGTCATCTAAACCTCTCCAGTGGCCTCTTAATTCTCTCTCTCGAACACCCAGCTACTCGTACAGTTGCAGACTTGACCTTTTCTAACCAGGGAGAGATTTGCTTTTTTTTAATGTCACTAAAAGAATGGCTGCTTTTATGGCAGATTCAGTTTCCTGCTATTTTTCTGATGGTTTCCCTATGGTTCCCGCTAGGTGTCTGCGCGTGAACCCCAAGGGTCTGGATGACGAGAGTAAGGATTATCTCTCTCTCTACTTGCTTCTCGTCAGCTGCCCAAAAAGTGAAGTGAGGGCGAAGTTCAAGTTTTCTTTACTCAACGCCAAAAGAGAAGAAACTAAAGCCATGGGTGAGAGATGTCCTGCTTTTCAGAGGGTTGAAGGGTTTGGATTGCACATTTTTAGTGAATAAGACTTAAAATCAGAATTGTTATCAAAATTCAATTAATGGAACAGCACTACATAAGCTGTGGAAATGAACAAACTATTATTTTGTTTATTATTTTTTATGTCTGCACATGCACACTAATGCAACTTTGAAGCCGGTTCTCTCAGCCAGAAAGCATTTTGTGTGTGATGGTGCTGATTCAAGGATTACCACTTTACGTTACATTTTTAAATCCGTGGCAGCAAATGGAATCCTGTTGTTCATTTATAGGTTAAAGAAACATGATGATGTGTAATTAATAGCAGAGATGAGCATTCAACAACAGAAGCAAGCTAACCTTGTTTCACTGTGAGGTTCTCTCGAATACAGAACATTCAGTTTTTGCTGGGTGCTTCCTTGAGGATGTTCACACAAATCCACCTGGCTCAGAATAACTTTTCTGTCCAGATAATACAATTTTTGCCACTCAGAATGAAGGAATGCAACACTGTGGTGCATTGACAATTAAATCGGTTATTTATTTAACATGAATTAACTACAAGGAAGATTACTTCAAAACACAAATAATTGTTTAAATGAATTGCGATTTCAATTATTACCAGAATAAGATTTTTTATCATTTCCCTCGTAACCGAGCAGCTCTAATTTTGTGAATGTATTTGCAGAAAGCCAAAGAGCCTACCGCTTCGTTCAGGGGAAAGACTGGGGCTTCAAGAAGTTTATCAGGAGAGATTTTCTGCTAGATGAAGCAAATGGACTTCTACCTGACGACAAGCTGACACTCTTCTGTGAGGTACTCTTAAACCATAAGACTCGTGCACATTCAATGTGAATTTATTTAAGTTCCTGACAACAGTAAATGCTGCAGTCAACTTTGTGGCTATCAGAGCATTTTATGTCCTTCAGAAGAGTTTGATCAACAGTGATGATCATGAAATTAATGTTATTTATGAAATGATGTAAGCAGGCCAGTTATGTGTAAAAACTGTAAAAAAAAATTGTGGGACATTTTTGGAAATAACTTAGTAGTTCACCAACTATTTATAAAAACTCAAGAGTGTTTGCGTTTCTCTTCCTAGCTGATGGATAGAAGTGGGTTTCGTCAGAATTAGCTGATTAGTGGTTTATTCAAGCCTTTGTGATCGACTTATTTTGAAAAAAATTTACATTTCAAACTCTTCAGAGAGTCTCCGGATTAAGCTCTGGCTCTGGAGACGGAGTTAGGTACAGCTTAATCTGAAAATGTGTTTTCCTGACTTTAATGTTTGTAATATAATTGTCGTACACCCTCCGCTCTAAACCTGTTTGCAAAATTTTTCAGTTTTAAAAAACCTACTGTAGTTATAAGAGATTTCAATTATTACATTTCATTTAATATTACTATGGATATGTTATTTACACTATAATAGAATTATTTAAGCATCTCTGTCGCTCTATTGTCTGTCTAGAGGCAACCTCTGTCACTTGTGTGCTTGTTTTACTCGTATAATCACCTATCACTAGCCTAACAAAAACATAACCTTCTCTCCTAGCTTGGCTCGGTTTGTGAGTGCTCAGACTTCGGATTGGCTCAGTTTGTGTGTGCTCAGACCATGTGATTGACATAAATGTGTTAAGATGTTTGTTTGGTATAAAATGCATTTTTTTTATTGACCTGAGTTACCATACTTTCACATAATAAAGATGGAGGGAAATGAGATTAATTAGTAATACTCAAGCAAAAGCTGCATTTGGAGCACTTCAACTGTTAAACTGAAAGAAAAAAACTTCAATGCTGATAAATATTTGAATGCTAAAATATTTTCTTTGTAATGCATCTCACAAATGTGTCGGAAGGAATTGACATCCTAAATCATAAATGTTTGACACTAAACCCTTTAAACTCTAACTAAGCCAAAACAAAAAGTTATTGAGTAAAAGAATGTGATTAGGGTCGAGAAATTGTGGGGATTATTGTTCATAAAATTGTATATGGATATTGTTTGGAATTGATTTGGTTACTTTTTTTTTTCCATTTCATCAAAGGTCAGTGGAATAGAAAAAAAGAGGTTCTACTTTTATTGGTTTTGATTTTTCATCGAGTGAAATTAATTTATATACATTATAAATATGCAGTAAGTTCTTACAAAGCATGTGGATTAGTCCGTAAATGAAACATATAGCATGCCTGTTCCTTCAAACTCACTTCAACACATAAATGTGATTTTAATACTGGAAAACAAGTCAAAAGTCAGAATCTGTCAAGGTTGAATCTGTACAGAAAGAACGAACTGTTCTCATGCTTGTTTGTTCAGGTGAGCGTTGTTCAGGACTCTGTGAACATCTCCGGCCAGTCCAACACCAACATGCTGAAGGTTCCTGAGTGCCAGCTTTCAGAAGACCTGGGGAACCTGTGGGAAGGCTCCAGGTTCACTGACTGCAGTCTGTTTGTGGGAGGCCAGGAGTTTAAAGCACACAAGTCCATCCTAGCAGGTGAGCGAGCCGTCTCATCATTCCTCTGACAGTAGTTTGGGGAAGAGCCAGAGTGTGTTGCTGTAAACACAAGCTGGACATTCGTGAGGATGTTCAGTGAAGTGATAATGAGGCACACGGTGGATCTGGCAATCCTTTTCTACCCTCACATGATTTCCTGAAACTGATGATTCATGTTTTCTTTCTCAGCACGCTCGCCAGTGTTCAATGCCATGTTTGAACACCAAATGGAGGAAAGTAAAAAGGTGAGATGCTCTATATCTGTCTGATATTTAAACATTTAAACACTCAACATGCATTATTTGTGTGTGTATGTGTAAATAAAACAATAAAACATGCAACATTTACATTAATATAAACATTTACTTTATTTTGTGTACCAAAATTAAGTAGAGCAAATAAAAACAAAAAAAGTTGATATTTTAAATGTTTTTAGGTAAATTATAGTACAGTTGACTATATGGCAACCACATCCTGTCCAGACTGCCCCAGGGGTCAGAAAGTGGAGTTAGTAAATAATGCTCTGAAAATTGTAAAGCATCTTTGAGAATTTGGAAATGCGCTATATAAATTGAAGACATTATTATTACTACTTTGGGGGAAAAAAATCGCCAGTAATATCAGTTAGTTTTGTTCGGTGAGTTTGCGTCTTTCCTTCTGGTGTCTGGAATTTCACCGCCCGGCACTGAACATTTTTATCACTGTGCTGTTTTAAATGCTGGTATGTCATGTTTCTGCATGATGTAGTCACTCTTACAAATCTCACACAGCTCCTGTTTCCCCTTTACGTCAGTCACTTAAATCCAAAATAACAGCAGTAGAAGTTTTTGGAGGTACCAGATCACTTTAATCAGCCCTATCTTTACACTGGCTCATGCGACAAAACCTTAAGCACATCAGAAAGATTTATTTACGTACTAGAGACACTGCATCATGACATAATTTCATGTGGCTGTTATCGTGTTTTGTGCTTATATTAATTGTGCAACCCTTCTTGTGCAAATTCTTATATGAAGTAGATTAGTTTTTGCTCGTTTGAATTGTTTAATTTTTATGGTAAAGACTAATTATTACAAATGATTACACTTAAAGTAATTTTTGTTGTATTGCCATTAGTTTTTTTTTACAATAAATAATGAAATATAGTGCATTTAAAATAATATGAAGAGTCAATTACTATAAAATTACTATAAAATTAGAAAACCTTAAAATTTTGAGGAAGGGTTGTTTAAGACCTTGTACAGCAGTTTGAACTAAATTGAACAGTTATGAAGATTGATTGGCTTAAATTTGCCAACATAATGTTCAAATTACATTAAATAATAATATTTAGTCTACGCATTACCTGTTAGCTTTGAAAGTGAAATCTTAATAAAACTAAAAATTTTCACTATGAAGTTTTATTCATTTATGTAGAATTGTTTCTATTTAGGTATGTTCTGCTTTGCAGTTATTTATGAAAAATAAATTAATAATTAAATAAAGAAATTGCCAAGTACATAGTCGTGGAGCAAATTCAGATTTTTATTTATCTTTTACAGTTTTACTACCTTTAAATTATGCTCCTCCTCTTTGCAGAACCGTGTGGACATCAGTGACATGGAACCAGATGTTTTTCGGGAAATGATGGTTTTCATTTACACTGGAAAATCTCCAAACCTAGAGAAGATGGCAGACCACCTATTAGCTGCTGCAGACAAGGTAAGCGACTCTAGAGTTCATTGAGCACTTCCTGTGTCTGACCCGTCTGTCTCTGTGTTTCTGTGCAGTACGCTCTAGAGAGGCTGAAGGTGTTGTGTGAGGAGGCTCTGTGTAACAGTCTGAGTGTGGAGAATGTGGCGGATGTTTTGATTCTGGCTGATCTTCACAGCGCAGAGCAGCTCAAAGCACAAGCCATAGACTTCATCAACCGGCAAGTCCACTTCCAATAAACACCTATCACATGCCACATACACGCTCACTCATTCTTTACAGAATGAGTTGCTCTGAAAAGAACTTTGAATTTATCACATCCACATAATACATTTGATTTTATTAAATTCTTATAACCTTCGCTGCTATGCTGTGCATCTTTGTCCTGTTTTAACAAAGAAATATGGCGATGGTGGGAGAATGCTTTATTTCATTTTAAATCAATGCTCCAGATTTTGTTTTACAGTAGCAGGGATTGTATTAGAATTAAGCCCTGTTAAATGTATGTCAATCAAATTATTGTTAATTCATGGACATTTCCAGAATTTCTAAATCACAAATTTGTCGTATTTAAAGTGGAATTATATCAAAGAAGAAAGTATATAATAAAGTAAGAGACAAGTAATTATTAACGTCATCTTAAGCGTAACAAGAATAGTTTAAATACATAACAATCTTACATTTTGAGAATGAAAAATTATATTGTTAAATATTTTAAACTATGAATTAGTATTTCAATCAAATATGTCAGACAATGCAAACAAATGAGTTTTTCCAAATGAAGTCACAAAATCAGTAAGTACAAATGAGAAGAAAATCAGAAACGTTGCTGCATTCAAGTCTGCTGCAAAGCATGCTGGGAGCTCTCTCTGATCTTAACCTCTTCTCTCTTGTTCTTTGCAGATGCAGTGTTCTGAGACAGTTGGGCTGTAAAGATGGAAAGAATTGGAACAGCAAGTAAGTGTAAAAACCTCAATTTATTCAGGTTTAATATAAAAGCTGTTAACGGTTATATTGTCATTTTAGCACAAACATTACTGTTATTTTACAGTTGATCAAAGATTGTATAAGGGAAATGGTAATGTTAGTTAAAATATTTTATAATTTTTACATTTACTGTAATTTTCGCACTATAAGCCGCACCTAAAAGCCTTCAATTTTCTGAAAAGCTGACCATGCACCTTATAATTCTGTGCACCTTATAGTGCTGGGAAATACAGTATTTGAAATGAAAATAACTGGGGGATTTTTTTAGCTCTTGTAGGTAAGGTGTTATTTTAAATAGGGAATAGATTTGTAGCTTGTTTTAGCACTAATGTTATACAAAAATAGCATTTTGGTATGTATTATATTAGATGAAAATGTTATTTTACTTTTAATTGTTTCTATTAAGTTGCCTCCTTGTTTTAGTTCATTACAAAATGGGGCGATTTGCAGAAATATTTCTACGTTCTGCACAAAACAGCTCAATTCTGAAAGGAAAAAAATCAAGGGCGTATCTGCAAAGAGCCAACCCCAAAAAAACACTACCTCATAAAACGACAACATTTTTTACTATACTGATAATAAAATCTTTTGGTTGTTTTATACGGAAGTGTTTTTAGGCTTCCTTGACTCTATCCTCTTAGTTGCTTGCGCTTATATCTTGTGTTAATGAGCTGGGAAAAGTGAGTCTTTGAATCTGTCGATAACTTTAGTAAAGTTGTCAATATTGGTAACACAGCTTAAAATCGCATTTAATTTGGAGGTGACTGTACTTAGCGGAACACGGCAAGTTTTTGTGGGTAAGATATATAATATTTGTAGTTTCGTCAATCATATTTTCACAGCATGTTTAAATTTCTGCACCTTGAGAGAATTATTCTAAAGTATTGCATTGCTCTTTTTAGTCAAGCTGCAGATATTATGGAGACGGCAGGATGGAAAGCCATGATCCAGTCTCATCCTCACCTGGTGGCAGAGGCTTTTCGTGCGCTCGCATCAGCGCAGTGTTCACCTTTGGGTTTGCCAAGAAAACGACTTAAGCAGTCTTGACCTCGGCTCTCACTGACTGCTTGCAGGTAAATGCATAAGGAGGCAATTGCCCATAATCCCCCTTCCTTTCCCTGACCAGACACGATGGAGGACCTTGTCCAGTTTGAAGAAATAGACTTCTACTAATGTTTACCCTGGGCAGCATTGGAGCCTTTAAGGATTTTCCCTCCCTGTGCCTACAAAGACTGTTCCCAGAACAGTCTGAATTGCACTAGAGTGAACCTGGTGGAGTTAAGGGCCCTGTATGTTACATTTTCTGGAAGACAGGTATGTCTTTTTTGTAAACTCTGATCAAGCAAACGCTGGCTAGTCGCACAAACTTACATTTTGTGCAGAGAGGATATAAACTGACACTTTCAAAGTGAAGTTACTCGTTTGCCAGCAGGATGTGGTGTTTCCCCATCCTTAAAAATGGAGTATTAGCTGAGTTTGTCCTCAGTGAACTGTATTGCATAGTATTAAATGCAAACTACTTGAGATGTTGATATTTTGCACCATGTACAATTGGTAAATATGGAGTTGTTTACCGTGCTGTTTACAAAGTTTTTTTTGTGCAAGAATGATTTCAGATTTACGTTTAAGGTGTTTTTTTCCCATAATGATTTGATAATGATAATGTACTCTGAGATGAGAAATTTATTTTGTGGTTCAACATAACTTTAATTTCTTGCTTTGGAAATAAAATGCGACATTTAAAAAAAAATCTTGTTTGTCATCAGCTGATGCTTTTATTTTTTTGGATGGATTGTTAACCTCAGGGTATATTCTCTCACCCAAAGTAAGCTGGGGTAGGCACATCCTTGTAAGCCTAAATAAGAAACATATGGAGGTACAACACCAGAACAAGAAATTGCTCCCCCATATATGAACTTTAAAGTTATTGTGATGGTGAAATCTCTAATTGTTAGTATCTCATATCTTGGTATTTCAGTTATTATTTAGCTAACAGTTATTGAAGGAAACTAATTAAATGCCGTAGCTAAATTAAAAAAAATGTTTTTTTTGTTTTTGTGAATCTCCAACAACATATATCCAAGGGAAAACACTGTTTTGTTGTATGCATTTAAGCTTACTGGATTGCTCAGTGACTCACATTTGTTTTGAGTGATTTGAGTCATTAAGCCACGTTATTACATAATACAAGGAACTATCACTTTAACTCTTTGTGCTCCAACATGACACAGGCATTGGCTTATTTACCTCATAATATCGGGGCAGATGGAGTTAAAACAAGCAGCAACGCAACTAACTTCGGTTGCATCATGCAAAGGCAAGGCTTAGTATGACTCGTTCAAACAAATTTTGAGTCACTGGATCATCTAGTAGGTTAGAATGCGTATTAGAATTAGAATAATTGCAAATACAGTGAATTGTTCAGTCATTATATAAATCACCATTTAATTAATTTGGTTTTTAGTAAAACAAATTTACAATTTAACTGCTGTGATTAATTCACACTTATTAACTACACAACTTTAAAAATGATTAAATGTTATAGGAAGCTATATATTTAATAATTTATCATAAGCTAAGAATAAATTGACAAAAGCATGTATTAATTTGCAAGCTCAAATTCTACATTTTTGAGTATCCGTAAAAATCATAGCATGATGTAAAAATAAATATCATCTCAATAACACAGTTTTTGCTCAACTTCTGGCTAATTATTGAAGCTGAAATAGTAGGTTTGTACTTCAGATATAAATACTTTAGGGGCACTTGACATACCTGTTTGATTCCGAATCAAACTTACCTAGCCCACAGAAGTATACGGAGTGTCACTGTGGTAGTTGTAGTCTGGACAGACCTTTTGCACCAGCTTGTAGTCAGCGCTGAAGAAGTCAATGTAGATGCAGATGACCTTGAAGGGCTTGGAGCAGAGCCAGGAGACATGGCTCTGGGTCTGTTCCTGCAAACACACCCTGTTTGGGAAGTCACTGCACACCGATGTTCTCTTGCTCCGATCTGTCTTTTCATATTCCACCCGACAGTTGAAGGCTTTGTTGTCTGTGGGAAGCTCTATAGTTTCCTGTTGCGCAATCTCAAAATCGACAGATTTTGAAGGCGGGACCAGGCTCACAGATACATTGCCCAGGCCAGTGGAATTGTGGCGAAAATAAACACTGAAGGTGCCATTACCATGGTCGACGATTTTCCCAGTGATCAGAAGGTTAAGCTTGATGGTTTTGATGTTGGAGTGGAAATCACCCCAGCCAAACATCTTCTTGAACTTGCCAGTTTTCACATAAGGGCGACGTCTGGTCCTGGAGAGTGTTCCTTCGGTAATGGAATGGTTGGATAACCAAGCCCACAGATCCAGGTCCCCGGAGTCTACTGCAGCTTCACGGGTTTGGATGTTTGATTGGGGCGTGTGGGAGAAAAGCCGCAGGGACTCAAGAATCCCTGAATGAGAGCTGGAAGGAGATACACTTCCCTCTTTATCAGTCTCTCTCCAGGCCAGAGGAGCCCCAGCAGCTCCCAGCTCTGCTCCACAGGTCACCTTCAGAGATAAAAGCAGAAGTCAAGTGGAGCTGATGATCAGAACATGATATTGTGTATTATAGTAAAGGTTTGTATTTAGATAGCATATTTCAATAATATAAATAGGATACAAATTAATAATATATGATTAGCAATCAATATAGTGTGCTTTATTTGACTACATTTACATTAAAAGGAAGTAGTTTATTATAATCTAAATGAGAACTAAGGATAAACATCAAGTGCATCATGTTTTCATTTGTGCTACCAATTGTTTGTAGAGTTGAGATTTAGTTTAACAGAACACTATTCTCAAGCGAATAGAAATTCTTACATTCTTTAGCATTTTAAAGATAACAAAATAAATGTTATTTCCTGAAACCTATTTAGTTAAATCCAAAGAAATACTCTAACTTTATCAGTCTTCTAGCAGAGCTCAAAAATATCTCAATAAACTTCTAAAACATAATCTAATATGAGTGACTAAGTATGTCTCAAAAGCACATTTCTGTGTTTGTTGCCAAAACTTGAACTTCAGACCTTTTAAATACCATGACATGTAAAACCATTTGCATTAATTGGACTTGTGCTACACAAAAAAAAAGCTTTTCATTTTTGCCACTAGGTGGATTTTAAAATGGGCTGAAAATTGAATATATATCTAATTTGTGGCTAAACTGATTGGAGCTATGGAAAAAAAACAAGAACAATGAGATTACTTGAAAAAATAATCTTAGATACTCATGATAATACCATTTTAAGAGTACCACAAAACTAGAACAGGGTCTTAATTTTATGTCTATAGCTTATCGATAAAGCCTAAATCTTTATTTACATAATTAGACTGCTAGAACAACCGTCAGAGGAAAATGGGGTGGTGGTGTAAAGCTACTGCAGGAAGCTTCTAGGAGTCGCCCACCAATGAACTCAAATTTACACAATTGTGTTCTTAAAAATATATATTTAATAAGATTTTTGTAAACTTCTACTATAACTGTAATTTTACTTGTAAAATAATGTAGTAAATTAAGTGAGAAAACTTGTTACAATACCCTCAATTGGAATTTTTGACATATTTTGGATCTTTTAATGCCTAAAAACATTTAAATTCTCACTGGATGCTAGGCGAGAGAATGAGTGTTCCCAGGGAACACAGCATAAAAAATAAGTATAAAGCAAAATCAAAACAATTCAATGACATGTATCAGCATCTTTAAATGCAAGACTTTAATGGCCATATGGTTTTCCCTTATGAAAATAAACAAAATGCTGAGGAAATCAGCACCATTATATGACAGGTGCTTGGATCTGTGATGGGAACACAGTTTGAGATAATTTCTAATTTCTAGTTTGCCTTTTTCATAAATTAAATAGACGATCTTAGCTTTGCTAGCAGGACACAATGGCATAGGTACATGCTTTCTTGAACAAAAATAAACCTATAATTGTAGGAGTAAGGCAAGTACACAAAAACCCTAACAACTTGCCATTAAACTGCTAACCAAATATAAACTTCTTTCAAAGCAAGTTTTTATACAGTTGGAGGCTTATTGGAATGCTAAAATCAGGCTTAGAGTGGAATGAAAAAGGTCTCATGAGAAAAGACTAAGAGCTAAGCATCCGACAGGTTGTCATTTAATCTTAAACAGGATTGTGGGAGAGCCTAAAATTAAACTCCTTAGTGGTGAAGTAGATGCATTCGGATTAATCAGAGGGAATAAAACAATCCCACAGATGCTGTTCTCCTCTGAGAAATAAGTTAAAATTATGGACTAAAGGTCAAAATGGATTATTAGAAAATTACAGCAAAAAAGATTAAAAGCCGTTTTCCAAAACTGAGTTTACTGTTTAGTTCCATTTAAATGAAATGTATATTCCACTTTTAAAAATTATGACAATGAGTATAATAACTACGTTTCTATAATTCTCATTCTGTTTAGTCAGAAATGTGGAAATATTGAGAAATTAAACACTAAGATCAACATATCAATCCAATATTAAACATTCCTCCTACCGTGAATAAGCAGAGCATTAGCAGAGCAGAGTAACACCACCACATCTTCAGATATTTAGAGTCCAGAACTTCACAGATCTAGATCAAGTTCACTTCTGTCAAAGTCTCCAATCAGGAATCAGAATATCTAGAGAAAAATACAGAAACAAACAAACCAGCAATTAGAAGATTCATCCTTGTAGTTATCAGAGACTTTAATACAGGAAAATAAGTTACTTCAGGAAATGTTTGGGTATGATTACAATTTTTACATTTAACACAAAAATAGATGTTTAAGTTCAACACTTCAGTAAAAACTCTAAACCCTTACTGTTCAAGCTATTCTTGTTTATTAAATAGTTGGTCTATTGACTGCAGAAGACATTCAGAGATGTCAATATAAGTAAAAAAAACCAATCACATGTCTGACTGCTATTCAACAAGCAAATACCAATCCTTGTGTTTTCTTAAAATAACCTAACAACTCACCCCACTTATTGAGGATCTGGAACGATGCATCTCTGAGAACATCCTTCAAGTGTGAATGTAGGGAGACTGTAACAGGGTGAAGACAAGCATCGCTCCTCGACAGTCCAAACTCAGAATGAACAGCAATCAAAACTTCTCAGCATGTGATTAAAACAGTATAATCTTCTTCTTTACTCAGCAGAGCTCGTGTCCAGCTGCATTAAATCCTCTTAGCTCTGCTCATCTGGCGGCTGGGCTTTTCCTCAGCAGACACTCATATTTTCTAACACGATTACGCGTGGATTGGATTGTCCATCAAAAAGAAAAACAAATGGTAGAACTCCTCTCTAAGCAGTCCACTGGGGAAGAGTCTGGCTGAGCTGCATGCTTGCTCACACGCCTCAACTAATGTTCTGTGAAGGATCAATGCGCTTTTGGCTTGTAACAGTGGAGTCTTTAGAGCCCACCCCTCCACATCAGCACCAATAACAGCAAAGAGCCTCATTCACGCAAGCCCCTTTGAAATAGACTTGATTGGGAATTCATAAGGATGTTTTTAGACAGAAAGATTAATAGGCAAATTGGTGCCCAATTATAATGAGGTTTTACCTTTGAGGAATAAACAAGCATGGGATTATGTGGTACGGGGAAGGTCAAATCACTGTTTTCATACAATTTATTCTATTCCAACAGGCGACTTCTTTAGTTTACTTCCAAACCTCTCATATTCAATAAGTCACAAGAAGAGAAAATTTTTTTTTCAAATGTGTTCAATGTTCTCTTCTGCCTTGCAAGCCATTTTTACATTTTACCAAAAATGTTCTTGAAGATAATTTAGCTATGTTTTGACAAAATACGCTTTAGGAGTCATACAAAAAAAAAAAAAAAGACTTAAAATGTGGAATTGATTACAAACAAAAAATTCCAAAACATAACGAGTTGATTGTAATCTAAACCTAAACCTGCATAAGGATTTAGAAAATCTGCATTGACAAATACTGATGTTCAATTCCACAAACACAATGCAAACCTAATATTTTTAAAGCTAAATTTATATGAAAAGCTTCACTATGGCTTTAAACAAATATTGTTATATATAGATGTATAAAAAACCTAGTGGATGAGTTGCATCTACTTCACAAGACCACTGCTGAGTTTATTTTCAGGCTTTCCCACAATCCTCTGAAATGAAGTTACAAATAAGTAGGTGAAAAGAAAATAGATAACACATTTGATTTACTTCAGTCCTCGATTTACTTAAGTTTGATTTACTTCAGTAAATCAAAGGGAACATTTTCATATACTATTAATTCATGAATCCAGTTCAACTCTTTTCTCTTATTCTTCCTCAAAAAAACAATAAAGCTCTTTAGAAAAGAGCTCCGCTCTGTGGTTATTTTAGGCACTGCAATAAAAATCTCTGAACTGAACAGCACACAATTTCAAACGGGTCATGAGATTCAAGATTTATTCACCATAGCTTGAACACAAATAAAAGAACTATACAATAATGCTGAACATCATTTAAGTAAGACACAAAACAACAGTGTGTCTATATTGAACACTTCAAATTCATTTGCACGACTCTTTGAAGGTCTGCTTTTGATTCTTCACTGTCCTGGCAGCAATGACACAACGTTAGCTTTCTGTCACGTAGTGTTACGCTTGACTTTCTTACGTTGTTTAATCTGTGGCTTGACACAATACACATACGGAGGCGTTCTGAACTCATACGAGTCCTCAGACAGGTCTTCCTCAATATCATGAACAACTTCACAATTTTGTTTAGGGATTTTAATACGAGTTCCACAGCTCTCATCAAACTTCAGCGCCCACTGTGTGCCATCAAAGACTACTGAGGTGTTCTGCCTCTTAAATCTACCCGAGCCATAGGTCTTTGTTTTGCTCCAGTCAACCGACCTAGTAGAGACTTTGTCTTCAATAAGAGATTCTGGTCCTTCTTTAGGAGCTTCTGAATCCTCTTCAGGAGCTTCTGGATCCACTACTTGTGCTTCTGAATCCTCTTCAAGAGCTTCTGGATCCACTACCTGTGCTTCTGAATCCTCTTCAGGAGCTTCTGGATCCACTACTGGTGCTTCTGAATCCTCTTCAGGAGCTTCTGGATCCACTAATGTTACCTTAGAATCTTCGAAGATTCCTTCTTTTCTTATTCTTACAGACAGGTTGAGTGGAAAGTGTTGTGAAGTGTTCTTAGAGGGCTTTCTTTTTGTCGATTTCCAGCCAGCAACTGGAGGCCAATGTTCAGTTTGTGCCTTATTTCGACGCAGAGACTTTGCTCTGCTCATGGAAAGATCGCTGTGAATGGAGTGCAGATGCTTGCAGCGCCGGACATTCCTACACATAAGGAGAAATTATTTTACCCACCTCTCTGTGCATAATAGCCATTTCTGATTGCAATCTTTTTCTGGATATTATCCTCCCCACATGCATTTTAAAAAAGCAGTATGTAAGAAACGTCTGGCAAGTAAGGGTAGAATGGCAAGAGAATTTAAGTCTACAAGTTGTTTATAGGTTGATTAGTTGATTATGTTTATAGGCCAGTCTGACAGTAGCTTGACAAAAAGAGAAGTAGGAACAAGAAGGTTGGGGAAAAAAACAGCCATATCAGCACACTGGGGTCATTTGATGTGCAGTTTTGTGTGCAAACTTAAAACAACAAATTCCTTGTGTGTGTGCACATGTACAAATGGCAATAATGATCTTTCTGACACTTGAAAACAGCTCAAACTTATGAAATGCTCTTGAATATCAGTATCAGACACATTTTGAAAATTAAATCTATAAGAAAGACTAACCTCTGCTGAAACACATGGGGCCTGGAGCAGCCAATCGAAGTTCTATGGATGTCTGAAAATCCAGAGTCCTCTGAAAGTCTTTTGACCTCCCAGATTCGATTCAGGCTTGTCCACAAAAGCCTGAAGACCAAGTAGTATTATTTACATATTTTAAAAACAATTCAATTAAGAGTAGTCTGATCATTTTAAACACTACCCTCTCTTTCGATGACACAATTTGTGTGGGTGCCACTTTTTAAGCAAAAGCCACACGTCACAGGACAAGGACTTTGGGTCTTTGAAAAAGAAGAAAACAAAGATCAAATGACAATCTAAAATAAGCTATAAACCATACTGTTTTTCATACTTACTCTTATTTCTGCTTTTATGTTTTGGAAGTGGTAGTCTTCTCACTTTGGCAAAAAGCTGCTTACATGCCTTGCAGCGAACAGTTTCCGAAAGATGACAGGGAGAACTGGGACCCGATGTTGATGTGAAATCAGCACAGGAACTATCTATCCAAACCTCTTGTGATTTAATAAAGCTGGTAGGGCTTGATTCTTCACTGATCTCAGAGACGTTTGACATGGACCTAAGATTCTCTAAAGTGTCTTCTGCCATCGTTCCTGGAGCCAGTGAGATCTTCACACCCCGGTCTGGTTGAGTTGTAAATATATTACTCTTTTGAAGAAATGATGCAGCTGCTCTACATTTTCTCACTGGCTGCATAAAATCATGGCTATCAGATGAGTGGTCTTTCAGTCCATCAGAACTGTCAGAGAGGCTTGAGTCTGAGTCAGTCAAAGGGATGACCTCGGCTTCATACTTTTGCAGGTCTTGACTTTCACTCTTCAAGACTATGGAGCGCCGCAGTTTCATTGAGACAGATTCAGTAGTGATTTCTCTGAGAAATGATATATTAACCTGTAAGGAAGAACGCGGAAAAATCGACATATTGTGAAAATAATAATAAATACAGAAGACAAAAGGGCACCCTTAACATATTGGTGTGTATTTCTACTGTAGGTTACCTCACTGAACCATTCTGACTTTTGCCTTGGATGAATGTTTCTGAAGTAGACCTCGTGTTTATCCCTGAAAACAAGTAATCAATAACGAAATCGATATAAACTAACAATAAACAGAATATTGTAAATTGACATTACATTTAAAGTAAAAGTAATGGCCTCACGTAAGCTCCAACTTAAATTGAACTTTAAACCTTATCTTAATAGGAACAATGTGAATATGAAGCTGTTCAAACATTTCAAAATACTTAGCAATGTACTGTAACGGTAATGTTATTTTGCTTGGTTCGATGATCGACGCCCATTGGTAAACAAAATGTATTACTTACTCTTTGTCAACACAGGAAGGGTCCATTTGGTCTATCATATCCAGCATGTCCATTGCGCTTACTTGAATTCGGACCAAAAGAAACAAAAACCGAAAAACAAATGTTTGTTAAGAAATGTCCTCGTGAGGTAAGCTTATGTTTTCGCGGGTCGCTTGATTAGGTCGCGCATGCGCGGGAAGACCGAACATACACCGGTTGTCAACATATTTCATGAACGTGAAAATGTGAGATAATAGGCGGGGTTACACGATATATGAATATTAATGACTTGCCACTCCGTCTCAAAGCACCACTATTTGTGTGTATCGTTTGGTGCTGTCAAGTCAAGTGCAACAATCCTGTTTCATAGTTTTATCACTTTGATAGCTTTTCCTTTTACACGAATTCTCAAGACCGACTCTTAAATGTACTGCAACACTACACTCATCAGGGCAGTCGCCAATTCTATTGTTTTCTCTGTAGATGTAGTTTTAAAATTTAATGTATTGTTTGCGACAACATACAGCTTCTTCAGCATTGTAAAAGCTTCAACTCTCTTTTCTCTCTTTGTTCAATAACAATATATATCTTAAACAATAGCTGCATAACTCTTTCAATAATACCACTTTAATACGTTAATTTTGTGCAGCTCTTCATGTAACTTTACTGATGGAAATTTAAATATAACAATCTACCCATTCTAAACTAATGTAAACATGCACAATAACATTAATGAACCAGAACAATACCTTCAGATGATTTTGGTTTCATGTATTTTGTGATGTTTATATAATTGATACATTTTATGAGTGAATATAAAAAGGTATGACTCTGAAAATAAATATTTGTGAATACGTTCAGAATAAATGTATGTGCTTAATGCCATGTAATTTACTGTAAAATGTTTAAGGGATAAAGTTGAGAGCTCTCAAGTCAATTAAGGCCAGATGAGTTAGAAACCTAACATCAGTGCAGCACATTTAGCAAAATGACCAATCTCTGTGGAACAATGACATATAATCACCTAACAAACGCATGACTTTATCAATGACATCAATGAGAAGTGTATTAGAGAACGATTGGGGTGTCTGAGACAATGGAAGATCTGAAATTACATTAGTTAACTGAGTTTAAGAAAACTGATAATTTGCCAGATAGCCTGTCAAGTAAACAAAAGAGAGAAAAGAAAATAATTATTTAATTAAAAGGGAGAATTTAAATTCATGATGTGACTTTGGTCAAAGTTGATAGCAGAAAATGTGCTGAAGATTTTTCCCAACAATTCCATTTGAAATTTTTAACCATTAATCTAAACTAATCAACATTCACTCTTATAGAATTTTATTAATAAAATAAACATATCAATATATTTAAAACCAAACTCCTTTTGTTCTGGTTCATTAATGTTATTGAGCATATTACATTGTTTTAGAATGGGTATATATATTTATATTTTAATCTGTGAAGTTAGACAATGAGCTACACAAAATTAACATATTAAAGTGGTTTTATTGAAAGAGTGCAAAATTATGCAGCTATCATTTAACATACATAAAGTAACTGAACAAAAAGAGAAAAGCTTTTACAAAAACTATGCTGAAAAAGCTAATATGCTGCACCAAATAATACATTTACAATACATAGAATCATAACTCATGAATATTCAGGTAAACCCTGCCCATTATCTCACATTTTCACAATCTCAAAATCATATCAAGTGATCAGTAGGTGCTGTCATGTTTTCTTTTCTGCTTTTAAAACATTTAAATAAAAAACATATCTGTAAATAACACTTTATACAATGCAAACTGAAGTATTAAACAATACTACAATAATATAATATTTTGTTTATTGGTAATAAAGATATCTAATGATAACCCTGTTGTTATGCATGCTTTTTAACTTGTTTCTGTAGAGGTGAAAAGAAATCCTCCAAGACATTATAATTGATGGATTATAATACAGAATCTGTACAGATCCTTTAGTTGTCATAAATTAGAGCTGAGATCCCTTGACTCCATTAAGCTGAAAACGACAGGATTAAACAGGATGTCATTCTTTTCTTTGACAGTCATTCAAGTTTATTTAACTGATTGCTGTTAAGACAACTGATACAGGCATATTAGTCATTTAAAATATAGAAAAAAAGAAATATATTCAAGTTGTTCAATTGGCTGATACACTTTAAAACACAGGACTTGTTCTCAAAAAATAATGATCATAAACTGAATGAGACAACATAGCACTCTTTCCAGTCAACTACAATAAAACTTGAAACATTCGGGTCAAAATATTTTGTTTCATATTAAAGGGATAGTTCACTCAATACAAAATTTGGCCAACATTTACACTCTATTCCTTCCAACTAATCCAGTGATCGCGTGAAGTGAGGTAAAGTATTTGACATAATTGAACATTGTTTTGAGCTATTCCTTTAAGTAACTCAATTTACATAAAGAACAAGCATTTTCTTCATAAGTTTTAATGTCACAAAACATATCAGGTTTGCAACATGTTCGGATCAAAGGTTAGAGTCGCACATGCTTGGATTAACTGGAAGTTGAGGATGTTAAATGTATTCTGTAAATTATCGTAAAGATTAATCACATTTTAAAATAATCAGATTAACATTAGAATCCTGAGCTAAAAGACAATATTAGCATGAAACACAAGTCTTATAGCTTACAATCATGTGTATGATACTCACTTGACTAGAGGCAGGTTTAACCCTTTGATGTTCAAAGATCCATTCACAACAAGAACAATATTATAAAACTGGGATCATCAAATATGGTCCTGGAGCTCTTTTACTTGCTAGAAAACTAGAAGTTTTACTTGCAACCCTGCACTAGCACGCATACTACTCCAGCTTCATAAAAACTAAAAGAACCTTAAAGCAACAGGTGTGTTTCATGATGGTTGAACCAAAAATGTGCAGTACTCCGGGCCTCCGGATTGGGTAATCTGCATTCTAAAATAATAGCTTCATAAAAGAACTAATGAATATATATCTGATTTTAATATGTTTTTTTTGCCACCCCTAACCACAGTATGGTAAAGCTTCATGATTAACATTTCAGAACCATTTTTATGGTATATTTATAATTATTTGAATCAATAAACATTATCATTGATGTGAAGGGGCCTTTTGCAGCCTTTATACAAATGAATTAAGCACCAGTTGAAATAAAGTAGTTCATACAATGATCATACAATAAATTAGATAAATAACCGAGTCAACTAAAACATTACTTAAAATCAAAAGACTGTTATTTAAATTATAAATAAATTAGATTTAAATAGTTAACCTCAATTCTACATTTAACTCAAATTAAAATAATATCTAACATTTGCACAGTGGTCCACTTCGTATCCCTTTGCCAGTAAGCTGTGCTAAACCAATACTTTTACCACTTGAGCTAATGAAACCCCAGATGTTACAGACCTGCAGACTTTACTGCATCAGACAGCTGCTGTTTGGCAGGAAGTCTTGAACATATGTGACCACAGCCTTGGAGAGGTAAGTCATGGTGCCATAGCTGCCACTGGGGGCACTGTCATAAAAGAAGTTACAGATTCCAGTGGCAGGATCTTGCTCTAAGAAGTATTCATTGGCCCCACTAGATCGCTGGATTTAAAAAAAAAACAAAGAACAAACAAAGAACAGATTGTGTAAAACTGTAATGTAGACAATAGAAAAAGACTTAACATGAGCTGGATTTGATAGTGGCTTGCTTCTATAATACTAAAAATAATATAGAATAATAGAATAATTACATAATATAATAGGATAATAAAAAAAGTCTAAACTAATGCGAACATAACAACATGTTACTTCTCTTTTAAACTCTCTTCACTGGCTCTCCATTACAACATGTGTTACGTTCAGATATATGATGCTCACCCCGATTACAAAACTATAAGTAGATCTTTGTTTGATTGCTCATCTGAGATGCCCACTATGTGAACTACCTGAGAAAAAAGTAGATTTTAAAATGTAAAATTTAGAATTGTCTTTTGTAATAAATAACATATTGTCTCTCCCTCCACTTCTAAATGCAAGATTGCAAAAAAATCAAGACAGATGTTGGCTTAGTAAAACAATATGGCTGTAATGCTTAACAAACAGGGTTGAAAGAGATTCAAATGTTCCAAATTCCAGTTTTAAATAAGTCTTTATCATGATAGATAAAATGATGAAATAAACTCATCACTCGAGTGTGTTTCAAATGTAAAAATGGTGTAATGGTCTGCTATTATATGAAAAAAACTGAATTTACAGATGTTCCTTTATTTTTAAGCCAATATTTTAGATGTACTTCAAAAACCTAGGATTCTGGTGAAGTATTGAGTTAATATTATGCCTATAAACAGGCAATAAATCCTAACGTACTCAAAATATACAGACTTCATCAGATCGCGTTCAGTACTCCAACAGCAATTAAATAACTTAATTGTTACAATAAAGAAGAGAAAAATTATTTTTTAAGTGCTGACCAAAAGATCAGTCAACTAAACTGAAACATTCTTATACACGGTAATACGCTGTGAACTTACCTGATCGTGTTGAAAGAAATCATTGGCCATATGAACGATGCGGTCAATGTGAATAATTCCTCCAATGCTGGGAATCTCCATATCAGCCACGAGTGTCAGCACCATAATGGCTTCCACCAGCAGTTGCCTGTACTCCGGCTGAGGAACGTGATTCAGAACAGACTCCACATGCACCGCAAACTTAATTTCCCCTTCTGTCATCTACAGAAATATATTCAGTACACAAAGCCATCTCACTAAAAAAAAAACTCTCAATTCAGTTCAAGACTGATTACAATCGAATTGTCAATAACATTGTCTGAATATTCAAGAAAAAGTACCTCGCTGGTGGTGGAAGAAGGCAAGACATATCCAGCAATAGAGAGGCCATGACACTTCTGTAGAATCTTCCAGACCTTCTGGTAGAAGCCCATAGGGACACGGTTGATGGCCCCATCCAGTCTGCGTCTCCTCAGCCACTGGCCCTGACGTTCCTCCCACTGCAGATGACAGTCTCCTGTACCGGTGGGAGATAGGATCCCACTCGGGGTCGAGGGGCTGCTGCAGCGCTATAGAAACACACATATCGCTATAAAACAGTGACGTATGCAAATGTGGACAAAATCCAAGCAGAACAAGATGTTAGCTAGCAACAAACGTTAAGAGCATGTTTCTGGTTTTGTAAGCATGAACAAGGGAAACATAGACATGATGTCATCCATGCTAGATGAGCGAAATGACTCAAACTCAAACTGACTAGTATGCTATGCTTTTTATGCCTTTGCAATTCTAGTAGTGAACCTAACTGTGGCACTGACAAACCTCTAATGCACTTAAAAATAAAGTTTCCAAGTTTAACTGAACTATTCTCAAGATAAACAATATATACAAAAAATGCTATAAATTGGACTGTACTGACATTAGGGCTGGGGGAATAATTAGTTTTCGATAATTAATATAATGTCAATAGCAATTTTCTCAATAAACCGCTATAGAGGGGTTGATTGACAAGTTGATTACATAATGACCAGCTTGTTTTTGGTGACATTTCGGGGTTTAGCACGTCTGATTGTTTTCCCGTCTTTATATTAATAGCTCCAAAGTCGTAAGGGGAACATACACGCACTATTTTTGCTCGGAGATTAAAACAGTCACACCTTAATCTTTTTTCCTGCACACAAAAGCTATATTCTCCCCGTTTGGAGTGTTCCCGCAACAAAACACTTCTTATTGATGTGTTACATGACGCGATAGCATTACATGACCAATCTGATGAGGACCAATCAGAAACTCTTGAGCTCAGATTCAGTTCTTTCACATAATGAAGAAACAATGAGAGGATTGTCAGCTCTTGTTTGCAGAAAGTAAAGTTGACCTAAAAGTGCAAAAAAGTATGATTTTAATAAACAAAAACATAGTTCAATAGTGACTGTCAATTATCTCCATTATCAATCAGCTATTAATTTTTTCTGACTTTAACCATCTCATCATATAAAGATCAATCAAATCCAGTGCGTAACACAGCGAAGTCTCTTCACTCTTCCTGTAGTTCCTATTGATTACCTAATACTTACTTTAAATAACAAGAACGATTCAAATGACTAACCATGAATAATCAGGAGCGGCTCCTGATTTGATTTAAGAAGTCTTTTTTACCTGATGCAAGCAGAATCTAGTGAGTTTTACATTTTCAGCATTTGTGTGCATAACTAGAGGAAAGAAGTGTATTGTATTACCATCACATAACAAAAGAAGAACTTGAAGAACGAATAGTTTCAGTAACTCTCAGTCAACTATTTCCTTTCAGAGGCAATACCTAGACACCTTTAAACATGTAGATGTTCTTCAAACTAGAGCTTTAACGATGACCTACACTCTTTCTGAAGAAATTTAAGTTAGTAGAAAAGATGACGATGTTTTTCTGAGTTACCGTGGAGCGTGGAGATGTGACATTACTGCTGATGGAATGACTGCTTGTATAGATCTATGTGGACCAAAGCACAACATACAAACATTTAATATGAGTAAAAGAAGTCTGAGATGAATGTACATTTGAAGCATTGGAGAGAAATAGCATTAAAACAAATGATTAACAATAGTGAGCACGTTATGGAGACAGCGTTAGTCTGAATCATCATGTTCACACCGGCTACATGGCTTTAATAGATGAGTAGTGACCTCTAGACAGAATGGGCTCTGCACAAAAAAAAGCTCATCTAAAGGGTTAGCATAGCATGCCTGGAAAAAATTACAAACTGAACCCACGCTTATGGGTCTGGAGTCATCAAGCTGTAAGTAAAAAAATACAGATGTCAACCTCAGGTGAAGCGGTAAACAACATAATTTATTAAACTTGTTAAACTTCATTAAATCAGATGTATTGTTAAGTATTTACACTCCACCTGCTTGATTTCAGTCTTCAGTTTTCGGATACCCGTGCGTTCGGTCTTGGTGGCCCCTGTGTGTCCCAGTTCATGAATGGAGATGGCAGGACTGGTAGTGGACGACTGGATTGGACGCACTTTCATATAAAACAAAAAATCAATTAAAGAAAAGTCAAGTCTAAGTTTGTACATTATACATGGGTGAAGTATGTGTTGGATTAATTGGTTTCATAGTTAAATTTTAAGATTGCAGAAAGAAAAATTCTAAAGAGTATCACACATTTTATACAATTTATATAATAAAAAATTAAGCTAAAAGTGACTTACAAGTGAAATTCTGGATATATTTACATACATTTAGAAGTAATATTTTATTTTATGAAGATTTTCATTTATTAAGAACATCTTTTAGTGTAGAGGCCTATGATACGAAGTAAAATCTCTCACAAGAACATAAAAAATACCTATAAATGGCAAATGTACATAATGTAATACCATAATGCATGAAAAAAAATTAACCAATGAAAAAATATTGCAAGTAAAAAAAAAAGAAATTTTAGCAAATAAAAACATAATTATCATTTGATAGCTTGTGTTAAACTGTTAACCAAGTTTTAGTCGTGTTATCAAACAGCAAACAAATTAATAAAAAATATTGGATGTAATGATGTCAAGCTGAAATAAAAGTCTTTGTTATTTATTAACAATTTAGACACATGAGGTGGAATTAACAACTGAAGACTTTATTCAATATGCGCATAAATTGTTTACAGTAGTGTGCAACTTACATATATTGTACACTTTTTAAATCATACAGACCATGCACCTTTGAAAAAAGTTTTCTTGCCAAATAACAATGATAAAACATAGCAATGGTTTACACACCGCTCCTCTCGACACCAAACTCTTTCCCGCTCAGGATGTGATGCAAAAGATTCTTCATGTCAAACGGACTGAGGCTCATCAGGCTCTCGGAGGCTTCCTCTCCTGAACAGATTCGGTGTTGTTAATGTCAGCAAATGAAAAGACAGCGCTGACAAACCAGGAGCTGGGAATGGCTGTACCTGAGCAGTGCAGACTGCGAGCGAGTTCGGTTGCCATCACCTGCATGATGAGGCCGATGCGTAGACGCAGCATGTCTCCGAACAGAGAAGGCTGAGAGCGCACATACATGGCCAGATACACCATGATCTCCTGAACATAAAGAGGTTTAGAAAACCATAGTAAAAAATATTCCGTCCAAATCAATTACTCTTATTTAAACTATTTTTTTCATAAATTATGGGATCTTAACACAGCTTTTAGCTAGATCTACTGATTAAACAGATTAGAAATGTTGTGAAAATTCAATGCGACCACATTGTTTGAACTTAGAAATTTGGACAGCGTTATGTGCATAAAAAAGTAGATATTTTTATTTTTTTTTTACAAGCACTAATAAATCAGAATTGTTAATAATACTAACTAGCAATGCATAAATTCCATACCAGCATTGTGGTTATGAAAACATTGATATAATTACATACAAGATATGCATACTATACTTGGCTGATGACACAGATGTTTATGTTCTTGGCCCCAGTCAAATAAATAACAATCCCTGTCTGCTTTAGAAATGTGACTTACTATAATTAAATAACCAAATTAATTCAAATTAATTGACTTTTCAAAAGCATACTACTACTACTAATAATAATAATAATAGTTCAGTCAATCAATTATTTTTAGTTGGCTCATTTTTTACTGAAGAGTTGTTGACTGAATGAATTTTACACAATCTCAGAGGCTTTTATTGACTGGATTAAAAAATATGTTTACTGGAACAGATGCAAATATTTACCAAAACATCTACAAACAGTCTCTGAATTCAGTATCAGCATTTTTTTTTTAACTCTGAGGATAAACTTAAGTCCTAGTTGTTAGGATGAGTAATTGAGGGTGTAATTTTTTTTCTCTTTTGGTGGAAAACTTATTCCTTATAAAAAATAAGAACTGACTACCTGAGTGAGGACTGCAATGCTTATGTCTTGTCCACTAGCCTCATAGATCAAGCTGATGAGTTCCTCGGGAGGAAGAGGGCTAACATTAAAAAAGGATAGATAAATAGTTTATTCAGAACAATGTCAAAAGAAAGGAACTATGAAAAGCCTTTGTGGATCTGAAGGCACTCACATTGTGATGACCTTCTCTCTGGGTTCAGGAGGAAGTCCCACAGTCAGCTGTTTGTGATGAGAGATCAGATCTGTGCAGGCCTGAAAGAATAACAGAACAAAGTTCTTTAGGGCAAGAGATGAAACATCAAGTTCGGGTCAAGACAGCAATCCAAAAGAGACTTTACAAAGCACATTTAAATCTTTAAGTATCTGAAAGTTATATTGATGAGTTTCATATTTTGTGTTGTGTGTGTGTGTGTGTGTGTGTGTGTGTGTGTGTGTGTGTGTGTGTGTGTGTGTGTGCGTTAGATTTTTTAGGACAGGAAATAGTTATTAAACAGGACAGAACATTGTGAAACTGACAATTGGTCAGATTATATTAGACAAAAAAACAAACATAAAAACAAAACACTAACTTTTTTTTTATTTTATGAAACAATAAAACAACACATAAAATAAAAAATAAATGCATACATACATACATAAATATGAAATTTTAAGAAATCCTGTTGCACTGATGGTCAATTTTGGACCTTTTTAAAGGCAGCTGTGGTCTGGTGGATAAGGAGATCGACTTGTGATCGGAAGGTCAACATGGCTGCCCACTGCCCCCCGTGTGTGTAGAAGGTGTGTTTGTTCACTGCTGTGTGTGTACACTGGGATGGGTTAAATGCAGAGAACAAATTCTGGGTATGGGTCACTCCATATCAGGCCAACTGGTCACTTTCACTTCACTTTCATTAAAAAGCAAAAATGACACGGACATTAAGTAAAAAGTGAAAATCACCTGCAATGCTCATTCTTTACATTAGAATGACCTTTAAAATTAAATTAAATAAAATGTGTAGATCATGTGCTGCTTATCCATGCTCAGAAATGAAGAAAGCTGTTTGCAAATGGTAGAAGTACACTCAACAATGAAAATCAACAAAGAAAACACATTAAAAAATACTATAAAGTAAATTAAAATATTGCAAAAGACTAAAAACTCACTTAATTGGTATTAATCAAATTACATTTAAAATAAATAAGAAACCCTAAACATGTCCCATTAACTAAAGAACTGGTTGTCTTTTAGAATAATTCAGTTTGGTTTTGCTTTTGTTTTTTTGTTTTATAGTAGTCCATGTTCCCTGAATACTGTGTAAAAAAAAAAAAGAATTTGGATAACAAGAGAACACCCCTAGAGAAAGTTTCTGTGCTTATCTTGTGGAAAGCAATTGAAAAAAATTCTCACTTCAGCAAGGACTTCCACTCTTTTCTTCAGAATGCCAGAGATGTAGCGGATAAGACCCCATTCCTTCGATGCTCCAGCCCGAACATACAGCTCTTCCAGCAGCGACCGAACCGTTGCCTCTCCCTGTCCTGACAGATTCACCAGCCAGTTGGGGCCTCTGTATTCAAAAAGAAGTCTTTAAGGGGACAGTTTAATGTTTTGACTAAAGGTTTGTTTGCATGAATTATCTCACTTCATAGCATAAAGGATATAGAGGATATCCGCCTGATCCTGAAGGGTTGGACAGTGCTTGAGCTGTTCGACTAAAGATGCAAAGTCTGTGTTCCCATGAGAATCCGATGGCAAGTTTAAATCAACACTATCAGCCTAGTGAGGAAAAAGCACATTTATCAAAAGTGACATGATTTTAAATGTTCACTTTAAGTTTGCAAATGTTTGGACAGACCTTTTTAGGATGAGAGGTGCCGCGTTGAGGAACATCTACCAGATTCAGAGTCCTCCTGTGTTTGTTCATAATGGGAGTAACGGGTAAATACATGGATGGCTCTGAAAAACAGAAATCCTTAAATTATTTGAGGTTCTCAAAATAGTTAAAGATGTATTTTGAGACCATACTGGGCATGGTGTTGCCCTGAACCTGGGCCATGAAAGACAGGATGTCTCTGGTAGTGTGTTCAGCACTGAAAACATGGTGCTGCCCTGTTTGGATGGGTGGCAGGTGGCACTTGGTGGCAGTACTGTGCAATAAATCTGTCAGGTACTGATCAAACATGTCACCCGAACCTCCTGCGGGAGAAAAAACAAGTTAAAGAGAATCACACAACTAATTAACTAGTTTAAACTGCCTATCTGTATTCTATGAGAAGTTAATATTTTGGATCAAAATTATAATTTAAGAGTTTTTCTTTTATTTTAAGAGTTAAAGTTACAAACTCAAAAATAGTTGTGTGTGTATTTTTTACGTCCTTTATATAAATGTTAAAGTTCTACTAATACAAACTTATGCACTTAATTGTAATAATTCAATTACATTTAAAACTATCCCACATTTAATATAGCAAGTGGTTGTCATTTTTTTCTAAAATGACACCTTTTAGCTTCCAACATATACATTCAAACGTCAAAACAATTCCAATACAGGCCTGCCATAAAATAAAACTCTAAAAAAATCTAATGAAATACAACCTGAGGAACACACAAAATCTGATACTTAAAATGTTCCTATAATTTGTGTCCAATTTAGATAAAATTGTTGTATAAATTTACAAATGTCAGCAATAGTTGTTCTTTTTATTAGCTGCGTTTAACAAAGCTAAAATACCTGAGGCACCAAAGCTCTCTTCATCATCCTCATCCTCATCTATCATGTCCTCTTCTGACTCACTGTCCAAGAAGCTGAGTTGAGTGTGGAAGGAGGTGGTGAGGAACGAGCACAGATTAGCCATCTGCACCCTAAAATAATTTTTGGCATTAATGGAAGAGATTACATATATACTAAAAACATTTCATTTCAAGCCTTTTGCAATGTTTTTAACCTTGCACCCCCAAAGTAACCATCCTGAAGTTTCCGTAAGGTAGAGAGGATACAGGGGTCAATGCCATCACCATCTTCAACTGATCAAACAACAAAAATAATAAAACTGTTTTCAATATTTCTGATGGTGTCAATTCTATTTCCAGTGGAAATGAGCAGAATTAACAGAATTTTACCCAGCATGCTCTGTGTGATAGGGAATGTGAGAGTGGGTCTTCCAGTCATCCGCCAGCAGGACGAGAGGTACGCAAGCTCTGTCCGGAGCATCTCAACAATCATCTGGTTATCCAAGGCCAAATAGAAGTGATGTTGGTCTATGAACTATGAAGAAAAGGATATTGTTAAGCATATTTTATTGGACAAAACAGTTTAAACTACATGCATTTTTTATTTAACACTAATAATTTACCTCAAACCTTTAAAATAAGTACATTAGAAGATGGATTATGGGAATTCATTCTGTTTTTTAGTGGAAAATCTAAATTTTCTTTCAACTATCATTAATTATATTTGTTCAATTTGTCTATAAAAACAAATGATCTGATTAAGAAGTTTTATAACTTTTACTACTACATGCTTTTTCTACTCGCTACACGGTCTTTTGCTGGAAATCTGAGTCATAATAAATCATGACAATCATACAGCACTTTTCAGGACACTCAAAGAACTGGGATAAAATAAACCCCAACAGACTTCTAGCCCTTAATCTACTGGTAGTCGTCGATCTTTTTTAAAGGGCACCTGTTATGAAATGTCAACTTAAAAAAAAACTTTTTGGAAGAGGTTTGGATGGTATACAAATTAAAATACTAAAGCTCTTTTCAAACTTATAAACAAGTGGTTTGTGATTTAAGTCCTGCCCCACAAGTGTTGATTGATGAGCATGTACAACCATACATGCTTAGGCCATGTGTAATGGCCGACATTTTTTACATACGAGTGATATCTCCCAGAAGAAGCATCGCCGCTGCACTCTTGCAGAACATATTTCCCAACATAACTTCTACCTACATCATTACCAGTTTGTTTTTGAAGTTTCCAGAACAAAGATGGTGTTTGTCTATGATTAAAACCTCTCAGTGCGGACTCCTTTTTGTTCAAGCGGAAATTGAAAGTTGGATTTTCTAAAGGACTGTTGTTGAAAGATGCAGGTCTTATCCAATCAGTGATTTTGATACACTTCAAAAAGTAAGTCACTTTGTGTTCTAATAACTGCTTGTTCTGAGTCTGGGTGTTCATATTGAATGATATTACTAGAAGTATGGCGAGCCACAAACACAGTTACAACTCGTCAGAATAGACTTATTCCCATCTAAAATAACTTATCAGGTTACAGGTTTGAATTAAAAACAGCTAGCCATTCTAGTTTTTCACAAAGTAAGAAATCAAAAATGTGTGGTTGGTATTTACCTGAGGAGTGAACGTGTAAGTGCCATCTCTGATCTCATAAAACTTTGACGTTCCCAAAACTCCAATATGTCTGTACGGTCGTCCACTCAGATTGAGTTTTTTACAGTTACCTGTTCAGAGACAAAAAAGATTTGAACATGCACCTGAACTCTAGGTCACCATCGATCTCTTATCATGAACTCTTACCCAACTTCACATAAATGTGGCTGAGGATGCGAGCTGGCATGACTCTGATGGGTGAAACCTCAGAAACAGTCTGAACATCAATCCCATGATCCCTCAGCAGCTGCTGGATCTCCCCAGACTCAGCCACGACACTCACTAAACCGAGCAAACAGAGCCGTCGGCTAAAGATCCGCTTCTCTTTGCAGTCAATTACATTGTCAAGATTCATTCATCTTGTAATGCACTTTGAGTAATGAACTGAACATCTTGTGAAAACGGCTAGTCTTTTCCTACATAATGTAACAGATGTTTCCATAATAAAATATTTGAAATATGTAGTAAATAAACCAAACAAATTTCAGTTGAATTATGATTGATGCTACATGAATGATTTAACAACAAAAGTAAAAAAGTGGACAGAATAAACGTTCAAAAACCTTGCACAACAACATCTGGCTTGAATTCTTTTGAAAACCGTCGATTAAGAGGATCGATCTCTCCAGGAGCAAGAAATCCCTGAAGAAAGAGAAATTACTTTAAATCTGCATGTTAATCATGAGGCTTTTACATAAAACACTTAAGTTATAACATATGGACGTACACATTTTTTTTAGGTAAACAAAAACTGTGCCATTGCAAAGCTTTGTTACTATAAATAAGAGCAAATTTTATTCATAACTCAAATTTTTTCATCAATTACTGAACACAATTCAAACCAGAAGCATTTCAAGTCTAAAAGAGGAACCTTCATAAAAATGATATTTTTCTTCTATATTATATTCTTTATTTCATCTATATTAATTGTTTTGGTATCTGCTATTTTATCTCTGAGCTGTTTTTCCCCATTTAAAACATTTTCAATTGTCATGCTGTATGAAAATATGCAATACAAACAAGATGATCTTCCCTTGTGTCTATGATACAGAGTTTATGTAGGTTTCATAATGTATTTATTGCATAATAAACAGCATGCTTCACATTTGCTAACATTTATGAGTCTTGTGTTAATATCTGGCAACACATACCATGACTTTTAAGATTTGAGTGTTTTATCTATGGCACAGATAAACACGAAAACCCTGATAATATCTTTGTTTACAAATTTAACCACTTGATGAACGTTTATTTTTTTAAAAGGTGATTCACATTTACCAGAAATTACAATACTTAAAAGTAACATCAGTTTATAAAAAATGTACGGTTTAAAAGCTGCCAGTACCTCAGTCAGAAGGCTTCCCACGATATACAAAGACTGACCCCACATGTGCGGGAGCTGACCAGCGGCCACTCTCTCCACTGAGTGCGGGTTCCTGTACTCCTCCTCCACCTCAACAAATAAAAATGTGTCAGAGACAAACCACAACACTGAACCCACAGAAAAAACAGATCACAGAGAGCACACATACAAATCCTGAGTTGCTTTTAGAACTGATGAACAAATTGAAGAACAGATTTAAAACATTTCTTTTTTTCACTGATCCATTTCATAAATCCAAAAGATATTTCTCAAGTATGCATGTTTTATTCTATAGCTCAGATAACTGTAGATTTAATGTTTTTTTTTTCAGTGTTAAATATAATAAATCTAATAAATGACTAAGGCTAGATGGATTAAACTCACTTTGTCAGCAGGTACAGCATAGAGTTCAGGTACCAGACGGATCCCATGTTTACCACGGATCAATACTCCATCCAGAGCTTCTCTGTATTCCTCCACCTATAATAAAATAAAACACTCAATCACCGAACACTGCCTCAATCAAAGAGATAAGAGCAAGTTCATCTTTTTTTATTCAAAAGTATGCCCTGCAGCTGATTGGAACATTCAACTTTATAGAAGAGAGGTTGTTCGAACCTGTTCGTGATCCTCATTGAAGATGCCGTCGAGTATGAGATAAGTCCAAAACACAGGCCATTCACATTCAATGTTCTCAAAGAGCTTCAGTTCAGCGGGATCATAGTGAAGACGGGTGGGGTCCTATGATAGCAGTGGAATACATCTTACAACCAAAGAAATCTACAAACAGATACATTTTATGCTTGCAAAACATTGCAAACTCACTTCTTTTGGAGTCCTATATCCATCACGAATAAATCTGCAACAGCCGTAACGTCCCTGAAAGTAAAACAGGTTAATAAAGTCAAGTGTGATCTCCCAGTTTTTTATGAAAGAATAATAGTCTGTATGACAAAGACAGTAATCTTAGGGTTTTTTTGTTTGAGTGGACAATTTTTCCTCAAAATTTTTCCAAAAACTCAAATCATGACATTTTTAAATAATATTTTTATAAATAATAAATATTGTTATTTATTGTGGCAAACTTTGTTAACTTTTCCATCTGAAAATAAGTAAGTTGTTGCAAGTTACTTGATGTTTTATTAAAATAAAATACAAAATAACCTTTAAACAAAATATAAAAAAAAACAGGCAGGAAAGCAAGTAATCAGTTGGGTAATCTTGAAATCTCCTTTTCACCTGAAATGTTGGTTTCGTCAACAGCAATACTCCTTTGAGTATAAACTTTTGCAAGTGCAATAAGGTCTTGCTTAATACAGAAAAACCAAGAACTATATGACATACTCACTTGTCTTGTCTGAGTGTTCTTACTAACATTAATTAATTTGATTTGACCTTTTTTGTTCAAAGTTTAATTTGTAATTTTGTGAGGCATTTTATTTTTATAAAACATACACTTGTAACTTTGAGTATGAGCCAAGATTCCTTACTTTTGGATGGAAATGTGGTCAATGGTGCGCCACTACAGACAGAAACAATTACACCCCTAAAATGCTAGCCAAAACCTACTTCGCCGATCATAAACTATACACATAAACCATAAAAACTAAGGCTAAATGACCCAAAAAAACCCATTGGACCAAGAAAGTCTGACCCTGTTTATCGCCACGGACCTGGAGCTTGGCGATGATCTCAGCCTTTGTGATGTTGACCAGGTCAGCGTCCTCCACAGCAAATGCAGGGAAGGAGATGACTGAGAGCAGACCTGCATCGATCTCTTTAGAGGTGGAGGCTCGAGGAAGCATGGAGCACAGGATAGACTACAAGCACATAAGGAAACAGAATAGTGGACTCCTCATGGGACATTTCCATTAAAAAAAATTATATTAATAATAAGTGTAATAATTGAATAACTCAACTTTACAAGTGCACTAATTTCAAAGGTGGGGGAGGACAAAATGAAGTGCGTAAATAGATATAAAATAAATGTAGAAATGATAAGTTTAATTAGAACTGAATAAATGCAGCTGTGCTAAAAGATAGAAATATGCTACTCTTATTTAATTATTTATTTATTCATTCATTATTTCATCAAGACATATATTGATATTTTAATTTACATTTTTTTATAAATAAAATGTATTTATTTATTCACACAACTACTTTTTCGTCTAAATGATGCACGCTGATAAATAAAATAAAATAATACAAATGTATATAATTATAAATAAAACAAACTGAAAGCATGTAAAAGGGATAAACATTGTAATTACAAACACATAAAACAAAACAATGCAAACAATGAACAATTTATAATAAAATAAGTTTTGCTTCCGCCTTGTGAAACTGTTTTCTTCACCTGACAGTGTTCTACTTCATCTGGAAGAACATGAATCACTGATTTGGGTCCTCCATGAGCTCCAAACAAATCAAGTTCATCAATGGCCTCCAAAGCTGCCTAAAATAGAAACAGAAACATCAATAACAAAAAAAAATATTCTGACCAAAAACTATAATACTACTACTTGTAACGAACCTTAGCCAATCCCACAGAGCTCCCGTTGAGCTCTGGAATCCCCTGATTGGTTTTGTCTCCTCTCTCCCACATCCCATAATCCTTTGAGAGTGTAAAATGAAATATCATTAATCAGCACAGCTGATCATGATCAGATATGAAGTATTACTTTTAGTTTAGTTACATTTGACTTAAATTTAAGAATTCAAATGTTGACTGGATTTGCTTTAATTGGGTTGTATGTATAAACAACTGTATGCCTTTCCTAATGTATATAAAAATAAAAACTTACAGCCACTTTGTATGCTGCCTCGATGTAAAAGACAAGGTTCTGGATAAAGGCCACCTCATCCAAGTTGGATATGATACGGAGGCCTAGAACATATCAGTGACAGTTGAATAGATGCTAAAAATAAAACAAACACATAGCATGATAAAAAAACAGCACAGCAGCAGCAGATGAAGCTGCTTGAAAGACACACTGTACTGTCACGTCTCTCTTGTATTTCTAGAAATAACTTATCTATGAAACCTAACCAGATGGAGTGAATGAAGGAGTGTTTATAACAAGGTGACCTATGCTCTCTCTAATCAATCCCTGCATGCTCTCACCTGAAGCGGTCATCTGTGCCAGGGTCAGCAGGTACAACGAGGTGGCATCAACTTGCAGATGTCCCCACTGATCATCGCCAACCACTGTGGCACAGGTTGGCGTGTGGTATTTAGCATGGAGACAGTCGGTTGTGCTCTGAGTGTGTTTGAACTTCTCCACCTTCTCCACCTGGGGTTACACTGGCATGCTTAGTCTACAAACACTCGATTAAACCGCATATTTAGTACACTATTTTTGAATAGCGGAATAGTATGAAAAATCAAAGAATGGTTTCGTTTTCAGAGTAAAATAAAAACAAGTTTAATTACAATAATTACATGCAAATTTCATCTACTACACTAAATGTGCATTTTGTACAAAAAGTAGTGTTAATCAATACATTTGATTATACAAACAGAGTATGTTGGTTGTAAATAACATTAGTAAGAGCAGAGTTGAATGATGCACCTGTCTCATCATACACTGCAGCAGACCCTGCATTAGCTTCACCACGCTCTGGAGAAAAAAACACAGTGCGACCAATTCATTTTAGTTCTTTTTGGTGTGTGAAATAGCACAAAACATGTCATGATTTCCCAGGGATCATGTTAACCAACTAAATATGCTGAATCATCTGCATAGACATTCAAAGACAGATAGGTCGTCTATGCTAGATTAAAGCAATTGTTCCTCAGCTTGTTCCCAGCAGTCACCTGTTCAAGCTCATAGGCTTTGGCTTTATCCTCATCTCGGTCTGCGTTCTTGCGGTAAGCCATGCCAAGCCCCCAGACGGCCAGGATGCTGTAGACATTATCTCTGACCCATGCATCTTTCTGCTGCTTGCTGGCTGGCAGCAGACCTGTAACTGGATTCTAAACAGGAAATGGAAATTCAATACTATGATCTCAAAATTAGTATTCAAACATTCAAATACTGTTTGTAAGAACAATAAGGAAAGCATTTTTTCCAACCTATTCATTTCTCTTATCTATTTAGCTGGTGCCCCAGTTTAAAGTAGGTGAAAAAGGGGAATACCCTTGACACATCACAAACTCATCAAAGGTCAATATCAACTCAATTTATGGTTCGATTCACGATTCACCAGAAACATTATATTTAGGACTGTGGATGAACTTAGTGTATTGGTGTATTGGAGTCAGGTGGCATTTCTGTGTGGAGTTTGCATGTTCTCCCCGTGATTGCGTGGGTTTCCATGTGTGCTCCGGTTTCCCCCACAAGTCCAAAGACATGCAGTACAGGTTAAACAAAATTGTCCATAGTGTATGAGTGTGAGTAGAGAATGAGTGTGTGTGCATGTTTCCCAGTGATAGGCTGGGGCTGGAAGGGCATCCGCTGCATAAACATATGCCAGAATAGTTGCTGTTTTTTTCCCGCTTTCGGAAGAACAAGCTGTGGGAAAAACATGCAAACTCCCTTTTGAAAGGTCCCCAGCACTAGTTTCACTTTTTTATATTAGTCTTCTTTACCCATCAGTTAGTTTTCTTGAACTAACATGAAGTGCACTTCAAAGTTGAATGTCCAGTAATTGATAACTCGTTAAGTTTAGCTCATTAATAAACCATAAATTAACCGCACAATCCGTCTCCGTACTGATATATTATAACATAGCTTCCACTGTTGTTATAACTTACATAGTTATGCATAACACATCAGCTCTGTATGTAAAGGAACCCACATGCTGCAGATAATACAAATATTTTTCTCACTCAGGGGTTATTTAAAGATGACCTTTGTTCAAGCCTTATTTATTTTTAGACTCCTCTCATGAGAATAGCCCCAATCCTACAGAAAGATCTCAAGCAAAGATGCCTGGACAGCCTGCTATTTCATAGACTTTGTTTTATGCATTCAAGAATCTCAGAATAGCCTACTTACTTTGAAAAGTAAGTGTTTTCAGTAGAACAGAACACAAGCTGATGAGAAAATATTGAAGAGAAGAGAAGAGAAGAGAAGAGAAGAGAAGAGAAGAGAAGAGAAGAGAAGAGAAGAGAAGAGAAGAGAAGAGAAGAGACTTACCTGATGACATAATATTGTTTCGTGCACCAATCTGGCAAAAGCATCAAGTCTCACTCCTGAATTACTGCGGCTCCTCATTCTCTGTTACTAATCTTGACTTAAAAACCAATATGATTTATAAGAAAACCTGCTGCTTCCTCGTCGATTGAAATCATATCTTGTTTTACTGATCCATAGCCAGCCAAGTCATGCCCGCAGTGCTGTCCTTTCATCCATTTCGCAAAATAACATGATAAACTGAGCCGGTGCAGGAAATAGGAGTCTGTCTACGCTCATTTAGGGAAGAAAAAGAGCTGTTGCTGTCCAGGTTCATGAAATATGTTCATCTCGATTGAATCCCGTTGACAGCAAACGAAAGCCCTCCCACACCATGACGAAAGTTTGAGTGACAGGAAACCCCGGAACTGGAATAGACTAGCTTCTATGGGTGGATAACATAGTTGTACGTATTAAAAGGAGTCGTTACGGTCGTTTCAACGTCTAAATTTGGTTTTAAATCCCCTGTCCTTCGCATTACCGTCTAACGTCTAGTCTCGGAAAAAGTCTTTCCGCGCTGTTTGTCATTGGGTTCTGCCTACGGTGCGCGTACTAGGCCAAACGCAAATTGTTATTATGCTAAACCTCGTGTTCTGATTGGTTTGTCTTGAGTACACGGCGTACTGTTTTTATTGACTGGTGGAATGCCAGAAGGCGTTCTGACTTCTATTCTTAAACCCATATTTTTGTTAAACTAAACTACATTTTTTTAACCTAACATTGAGCTACACAAATTCGTTTAATATGGTAATAGCACGCACGCAATATATGTAGAGTACGGGTTTATCATGTCAGTAAAGTTTCACAAATGTCAGGTGTCAAACCCCCATATTTTCTCCAAGTGTTAAACTTTGTAGAGTAGACCAATGACCAGATGGACCTTGAAGTGATCAAGCAATATGTAACAAAAAAAAAGAATTATTGGCTAATACAACAAATATTCAGATATTTTAATTAATAGAAGTGCTGGTTAAAATGAGTGCTAGTTCAGTTTATAATTGTTGCCTCAGCACCGTGTTTTTCAATGACAAAGACCATTATGCATGATTTTGAACTAAAATAACTAAAACCCCAAATCATATAATACCATATATGCTTTAAAAACACTATTTAAGACAACAATAAATACATGTTAGTATTCAACTAACATGGGTAAAATCAAACACCCATACATTTCATTTTATCTTGAATGAATTCACAACACGTTATGTTTCCACAGCTTGATTTATTAAAGATAGCAACTTGTAATCATTCAAGTGTTGAACAGTGTCTTATTGGATCTGGGAATTGAAACAAGTGACCGTGGCTCACATAACTACAAAGTGTTTGTGATGAAAGTAAGTGTTCAATTTGTATGTGTTGAAAAAAAAAATAGTGCACATGCTGTGGAGATAGGCTTCAATTTAGCTCAGTTCTGTTTTAAGTCAATGTAATTCTAAAATTGTATTTGTACATCGCAATTCTCTTTTACAATGAGTGAGGACAGTGAACTCATTAAACAGATTATTTCATTCCTGAAAAAAGTGCCCTTTTTTATAAAATGTGCTTCCGATGAAAAGGGAAAACTCCAGTCTTACGCTAGCTTAGCACCTTGTATAGAGAAATCAGCTTAAGACTGTTCAGCATAAACATATTGAAAGAAAATCATCATCTTTAACTTTGTCAAAATACAAATTCAGTACATATTCATAGTGTAACTAGTAACTTAATCTTTTGGTTTAATACAGTATCTTCCTGTGCCCGTTTCATCCTATCTATCTTTGGCTCGAAGCAAATGAAAAAGTAGCATTCCAAGTTATCTTTGTGAAACACATAATTTTACAAAAATATCTTTTCGAAAAGAATAAAACCAAAACCATTCTATGCTGATTAGCCTTTTTGACAAATCAATCCTCCAATTGGCTAAACTCCCCCTTTATTTCAGCAGATCCACCGAACGAATCGGTCAAAAAAGCTGGGTTTGTTCAGACGGGTGAAATCCTGACCTCTAAAAATGGCTGACTCATCTCCCAGTGAAATCTTTGCCAGTATTTCTCTATCCACATCATTACCCATGGCGATCACAGTGGAAACACCCTCTGCCCTGCGCATGGCACTAATGCCTTCCTCCAGGTTCTTGCTGCTGGTTACCCCATCAGTGATGAAGACAAATGACAGCTCTGCATTCCGTCTAGCCAACCGTGTGTCTCCGCTTGTGACAATATTGTTGACAGCATAAATGATTCCACTTCCTGCGTTGGAAGTAGAATCAAGGTACCTCAAGTTGGCCAGGCCATCAGAGATGATAGTGAAGTTGTTGGTAAGTTTGAAGCCCACTTGGTGCTTATTCTCATCACCGTATTGCAGAAGAGCCACCCTGGCATTGCGTTCGTCATTGTTTCCCCGTGCAAGCGTCAATCGGTTAGCTACATTCTCCACAAACTCGCGTGCATAGCGGAAGTTCTCCTGACCCATACGCTCGGAGCCATCCAGCATGAAGACCAGATCCACTGGCCGCTGGATGCAGTTGGCCACGGCTGGCTCTATGAAAGAGAAAGTCAGTCATAGCACACTTGTTTAGTAATTCTTTGGTTTGGATTTAAATGAAACTGAAAATACAAATTGCACAAAACTGCAAATATTTAACTGCTAAATATATTTATTTACTAAATAAACATTTCAAGTTGCATGTCTTGCAGTCCAAGAGCTAGATATACACTGTCAAAGGAGACTACTTTCTACTAAATATACAAAAATCTCTTCCTACAGTAAATTTTGTATTCCTCAATTAACTCCACTACAATTCATTTATAGTCAACATCAAGAAGTGAATTCACATTGATGTTAATTTACTCTAGGAAAAAACAACATAACTGATCACAACACATGTAAAACAGAACAGTCAAATGAGAACTAAAATAGAACTTCACTAAGAGCTAAACTTACATTGAGTGTTCATTTTTTTTGCTTGCTCAAAGCAAATTTATGAACATTTAATGACAGTTTACAGAGGTCTCATTTAAGATTTAAAACTGTCATTTGAAGTGCTAACGAGTGGCAGCCCGTCTGCATCTGTCTAGAAGAGGGTACAACTCTTTCAGCCTGGTTAAAAACCATGCGCCAAGAAATGGAAGCTTTCAAATAAAGTGCCTCGCAAAATGACCATAAAGCATCTGTCATACAGATATTACAAATGACTGTTAATAGTTAATCCTCACATTGTTGTTTTATTTTTTACTAACTATTTATATGTAACATGCACCTCATCAAAAATGCTTCTAAAGAGGTTGTCCTATAACATGCAACATAATAATGTTGCTAGCATTCGTCTCCATTTGCGGTTCTGCAGCTAAGACCCTGGGCTACCAAACATCAAGTTCAAGTGACGATCCAAAATCATTGAGCACACCGAGCTGACCACCATGAACTCTTAAATGCTGATTTGGCCAGGTAAAAATGTTACGGTAGAAAATGAAGCGCAGACCCTCGGTACAAAATTAAATGTAGAGGGAGGGGCTGGTTTTAACCAGGCTTCAAATGTGCTCAAACTTCCAAAGTCTCTCTCAAAACTAATAATAAATGCCAAGATTCCCAAGATGAAAAAAAAAAACTGTAAAAAGCCAAAGCCTCAACAAAACTCATAAAAAAGTCACATTCTACAGTAAATGACAAGCATATAAATACAAAACATTCCCTATTCAGCACCACAAATACGTTGTTTACAACAGAGTGAGTATTCTACAGCAGACAATAGTAAAGCAGCACTAACAAGCTTCATCAGTATTTTACTAACATATGAGAAGCTGCAGCGGAATGGTTTGATTACTTCTTGTGCAAAACGCAAAACTGATATGATCATAAAATCACAGTTATTGAATCATTATTAGAAAAGCTCATAAAAAGACCAATCAAAAACTATACAAATGTTTCATGTAATTTCAATCCTGCATGACTTCCTTACCATCACATGCTATAAGATAAATTCTTGCAGTGAGGCCACAGAGGCACAAAGATCAGAAAAAAACGTGTTTTTCTGTACATATATACAAACCCTTCAGATGTGAATTTTCACATTGCTAAACTCCAATAATGCCTTCAAATCCTAGAGGATTAGATGATTCAAGCAAATTAGCATAAGATAAGGATAGCATGCTATGCAAGCAAACTGGGAAAAAAAAGAGTTAATCAAATGACATCAGAATTGAACGTTAACGCATTTACAAAGCAGCAGGCTGTAAGTTTTCTGGTACACATTCTTATAACTATATTGTTTTTAGCAGTTAGGAAATAAAAGTAGTAGTTAACTACTTGCTATGTCAACATTTAATTTTTAATAAGCCATAGCATTTCATTATTGTTCAAGCAGAATTGTCATGCGTAGCTTTTACTTTTCCAAGCGCATTTCTACAGCGAGGCCAAGACCGCCCAAAGCAACCAATTTAGTTCCTGATCCCATGCTTCCTAGCACAAGCCAAGAGCTTTGGTTGGGTCTCCATTTATCTCAGAATATATCAGTTTAAACGAGTCGATGAACAGATCAGTCCATCTCTCTTTATCAGGCTGAGGGCTCAGTTTAGCCATCTGGGCTGCGTAAGCCAATGTGGCTACAGCCGTGGTGTAGGAATCAGGGTGCTTGGCCTCTTGTAGATTGTTGATTAAGTTTGAGACGCTTAGAACAGTGGTTGGTATGGGACTGTCCTTCCACTCCTCTGCAAGGGCATCATCTGCAAGTGAGCGTCGAAACAATAGTTTTAAGGGCCTCTGCACCTAGCCCTGGCTAGTTGCGGTTTTGATTTATTTGAGATATCTTGGGATGACATATGTATGTTTAGCTGATGTGTACGTCATTATGAAATAAACTGAATGTCTGTTTTCAGTAGAACAATATATTTTATACAATCTGGGAATCACAATTAATCATTGTGTAAATAAATACAGCAAATAAAAATGTGATCAAGGTTGCCAGATCTTAGCAGCATTTTCCAGCCCAAACTATATATAGGTATATATTTATAAGGTATATAAATAATTTTTTTTACATATTTTTTGGTCGTCAGGTATTTAAAAATATTAAACTAAAAAGAATTCAAATGACATTATATTATTTTTTTATAAATAATTATTATATTATATTTAAATATATCTTCTAACATATTCATATATATTTCTTCCCATATATTGTATATACAAACATATATATATAAACATGTTTAACATGTGTGGATATATTTCTCTTCCATGTTAGGGGGTTAGCAAAAAGTTTATGCGACTGACAAAATAGTTAAAAGTTTATTACTCGAACTAAAGAACATTTTGAAGCTGTTTTGGCATTTAAAACAAGTGGTACAATTTCACTGTGATGCTTAATTGTCTTATTGGTGAGGTCATATTTGACAGATTCTCTGAATTAACTTATTGTGGAGCTGACTGGACAGTTAACAGACACACTTATATATTTTTATGTTGCTACATGTAATCGTCAAGATTTATTATATATTTTTTAAATTACAATAATGATGACAGTAAATCCCCACTGAATATAATAAAGCAGACGAAATTTTAAAGACCAACCTATTGGCATCTTTCCAAGCCCAACATAACTAAAAGTAGCCCAATTGGAAAACGGCACAATCTGGCAACACTGAACGTGATTTTGTTTGTGTTATTTAACAGCTTTAAAACTGATAGCAATGTAATCTTGTTGCACCAGCCTACAATTGTGTTGATTAGTAAGTAACTAATTTTCTAAATATTCTTTAGCTTAACTACAGTTTATAATGTAACTGTAAACATATTCGAAAAATACTTTTGTTTTTTAAATATGGTTAAAATTCTGCTTATCAAATCATAAAATTGACTGAAATATTTTTTTTTAAATAGCAGTAATTTAAACCATATAAGCTGTCAAATTAGACTTGAGGGTTAACAAAAACACTAATGTATTTGACCTTGAATAGATTTTTGGAATATTCAAGGAAAATTACCTACCACTTTTACAAGGAAGATCTGGACAAATGATCACTGGATCTAAAATAGACAAAGAAATGTATGAAAAAACAACAACTTTGTTTGTGAAATCATGAGATCACTTGACTCACCTGGACAGAGAACAGTCTCAATTTTAGAGATGAAATCCTCTGCGACCAGATCAGCGAAGCGCCTCATTCCCATTACCCTATCTTTCCTATCACAAGTGATGGACTTGAGGCTTTCGTTCTCTTCCGCTTGCTCAAACATGTCTCCAATACCGATGGCGTTCACGTCGACGCTAGAGTCTGTGCAGAGGTATTTGAGTAACTTATCATCATCACGGGGGTCATACCGCCCGTCAGTGATCACAACCACAGTCACGTTTGCCTTCGCCCGCCGACTGTCACGAATCAGGTTGTCATAGGCAAACTTGAGGGCGGATGGTGTCCACGTTCCTCCAGCAATCCATTCTAGCTTCTTCACGGCATCTTTAAAGGCTGACATTGAGTCAATCTTGGAGTCATTGAGCCGGATTGCTTGAAACGTTCCATTGTGACTGTACTGCACAACACCCACTCGAGTTCCTGAGTTCAGACACAGAAATAAGTTTACACCACTTCTGCATTACAATTCTACATAATACTATTCATTCATTTGTCATTCTCACATTTACTTAAAGGAGACCTCTGATGAAAATAAACACTTTACAATTGTTTGGACAGAAATGTGGCTTATTTATGTTTGTCTAAATCCATGTAGAACTATTAAAATCCATCCAATGGTTTTATTTTAATCACAACAAATGCTCTATACCACGTCCAATGTCGGTCCTGGAGAGTCGGAGCCCTGCACATTTTTTGTTCAACCATCATGAAACACACCTGTGGCACTAATTATGGTCCTCTGATTGGCTGGAATAGAGTAATATGCATACTACAGCAGGGTTGCAACTAAAATGTTCAGGGCTCTGGCTCTCCAGGAGCGACGTTGGTCACCCCTGTTCTATACCCTCTGAGAACAAGCCGGTGTGTGTGAGACAGAGATTAAATGATAGCTAATATTGTAAGGGTCTTCCACTAATTACTATAAACACCGGCATTCTCATGTAAACAATAGACCAGCATTTTGCCCATGAGTAGCTGTGGTTTCGAAGATCTCCGACATAAACTCTGTTCATTTACTACCATCAAAGGTATCCTTAAGGCACTAAGTGGATAACTTTTACTTATAGAAGAAATGCAATGGCAGATCTACCAACACACATTGTTGTTTGCTCAAGCCAATTTGCTCCACACTTTTCAACGAAGGACCGAGACTGAAACTTGAATCTGTACAAACACTACGTGATCCAACTCCAGAAGAAGTAAGTGTATAATTTTAAATCACCTTAAATAGCTATGTAAATTATCTCACAATAGCAAACCTAATAATGTTGGCACACGTTTTGGCATCAATTTTATTCAAAACTCTTACATGAGTTTTATAATTATTAATTATAATTCTTATTATTTTATTAGTCCATAATTATTATTATAATCGCTCTGCATGCTTTTCCCATTATGAAAACATGACACAGAGCTTCACATGCCTCCAGAGAGGTGCGTGGTGAGAAATTTTGCACAATTCCAAAAATTTTACCGGAAGCGTAGTTGAGTTACAAATTGTGTTTTTTTACAAAAACATTCAGAAATATAAACTTTGATTGTTATAAACGTTATATATACACCCTAAAGAACCAGATAAATTTAAGGAGGTCTCATCTAAAGGACAATCTAGTCATTAATTCTTCTCATGTTTTAGCACTGAGTGCAAGGCTCTTTTTCAAGGAAGAACGTGCAAATTCAATAACTTTTTAAGCTCTTTTAAATGGCAAATTCAATCCAAGGAATAAACACTATTTTCTTGTTGACTGTTAGATCTTCAAAAAGCTCATCTTGCTTTTATTTTGGAAAAAAAGTAGGTTAACAATCTTTTGCAATGAGATGGCTAGGTCATCTTAACTAATTTTACAGTAGAGATGTTCAGGGTATTGTTGCTAAGACACTTTGTGCTTGCTTTGATATATTATATGTTTATATTCTGAAGCAGGTTTGATTTGTGCCACCTTTAAAGAGTGTTGCAGGGTTTGCATAGTCTTTGAATTCTTCTGGATTAATAGTTGTTATTAGAGACGGGTGTTATGTCTTTTACCTGTTTCTGAACTGGGATCTTTTGCTATCGAGCCCAGTCTGTTGATGGTGTTGATCACAAAGTTCTTCTCCAGTGTGAAGTTAGTCAGTCCCACACTTTCTGAGCTGTCAATCACAAACACAATGTCCAGGGCACCGCATCTCTTCTCACAATCTGAAAGCAAACATGAACATTATTAAATAAGGGAATACACTATAGCATTTTTTAAAAGCCACAAAAAAATCTTACCGCAGCATCCACAGGTTTCTCTGATGTAATTCATGACATCACATTCCTGAGGAAGTACATAATAAACACTCAGAGGTCATATTTAAAGTAACAATATGCAATAAAAAAAACTTTAAAATGTTTTTAAATTCTTACAGTTAGGCCAGGGTCTCCTTCTGGTCCAGGGTCACCCTGGTCAAATCACAAAGGCAAAATTATAATTACTAAAACAGTTATATACTATAATATAAAAAGGTCCCAAATACAGTCACTTAAGATGGATGGACATTCAAGAGTGATGGCACACCCCTTCTCAGAGTAACCCTAATAGGCCGATCACACAATGAAAAAAATGGACAGAATACACAATACGAAACCAGAATTGTTTTTTGGTACATAATGTAATCCTGGGTTCTCGATCCAATAGAAAGTTGAGTTGAAATGTACTTTGACCTGCGATATCAGAACACATGACATGACTACAACTGTTAGATTGGAGAGGTAAGAGTTTGAGCTTACTGATATCTCGTTTTAAAGCTACACTTTTATTATTTTTAGGACTTCGGTGTTATTGTGAAGTAGATTAGAGTGAACCATGACACAGTTTAGTGTTTTTTTAAAGAGTTTAGTATTTTTTCAAACACACTGCTTGGTGGGAGGGGTCTCAGTCATGGAATCGGATCTCTCAAAAGCTAGGGTGATCGGCCCATCAGAATAATTTCCAGAATCAGATGAAGCTTTTTAAACTGTTATCTCATATCTCACATAAACCACATCGTTTATCACTAGCTGTTATTGTTTGACTTGCAATCTCATGTCAATTGTTATGTACTTTTTCACGTCTGTTGAATGCCTGTTGCACTCAACAAGTCTTGAATCTCATCAAACGACCGAGAAAGTGATTTTTTAAAAACTTTTATATAATGCATTTGTATTGAACGGATCATTCAAAAATATCTTTTGAAACTCACATCTCTTCCCCCATCTCCTTTTGGTCCCCTTGGGCCAGGCTCTCCCCCTGGTCCAGGCTCTCCCTGTTTAACAAACCAAATTTCATCAATATTATCATGAAAGGGTATGCCGTTTTAAAAGCAATTTGTTGACAGAACTTCATCAAAAATGTTGATATACATATTTTCACTGGGTTTTCTTTTTGGGTGCTTTTATTCCGTGAATATTTTCTGTATTGATAATAATAATACATAAAAACAAGCTTTTTAAACTTTAACTTGTGCAAGAGAGACATATCCAAACATTTCCAAAGTGTGTTGCTTTTTTTGTTTTCTCACCGGCTCTCCTGGCGTTCCCTTTGGTCCTGGCTCACCCTTAGGTCCACAATCTCCCCTGCCACCTCTTGGTCCTGATGAACCTTTTTCCCCTTTGTCACCCTATACAAAAAAGATGTTATTTAAAACAGAAATATATGCAAAATTATTAGATTAAATACTACATTCTACACTCAAGTACCGTAGCTCCTCTTGATCCAGGATAGCTGAATCCAGGTCTGCCAGAATCACCCTGAAGAAGGAGAGACAGCATTTTATACATTTATATATTTTTTTAAATCAAGCAACTGCTACAAGAAGTTATAGTCATCACAAAATGTGTGAGACCTACCTTAGGTCCTGGTGGGCCAGGTTCACCTCTTGGACCAGAATCACCTGGGTCACCTGAGGAACCCTGTGTAGTGTCAACAGAGTCTAGAGTCAACAAATCTACTAAAATATATAGTTCTCTTCCCTAGATATGTTGTTGACTGTATTATTTTGCACTGTAACTTATTGTCTTCAAATATCCATTGCCTGTACTGATTTTTTTACCTTCCTGCCAGGTTCTCCTGAACTTCCTGGTGGCCCTCTTGGTCCTGGAAGTCCATTATCACCCTTGAAAGGAAAACAAATAATACATTTCTCTATTAAAATCCATCAAATAGCTTTATTTTTATTAAATTCATTCTAGTTTCAGTGGCTGAATTTTACCTTGCTTCCTTTGCTGCCAACTTCACCGGGAAGACCTCTGCTTCCTTCAGGACCTGGTTCACCCTGTTTGAATTGTTGAAATATAGCATCAGGCATATGAGTACACTTCAAGTCTCAGAATTCTCTAAAGAGTCACATTTGCTATATTTTTTACTTTTTGGGTCACTCTCAAACTGAAATACTGTATAATTTAAAAACTCTGTTTGTTATCCAAAGATGTAATTATTGATGAACCCAGGCACTGACCTTTTCTCCTTTGGGTCCATTAGGTCCAGTGTTGCCTTTAGGTCCGAAATCTCCCCGTCTTCCCTAAAAATACAAAATAAATTTAACATTTCAGGCACAGGTCTAATTATAAGGGAAAAAAAAAAATCCTCACAGGGTCACCACCAGGTCCCGGACCTCCACGTGTGCCCTGATGAAGCAAACACATTTATACAAGTTTGAAAAAAATACAAAACTAAAGTGTGAATTTAATTCTTATAACAGGTCTGAAAACATACGGCTGTTCCTTTAGTCCCAGGACTTCCAGGCGATCCGGGACTTCCCCTTTCTCCCTGTAGATGGCGTAAGAAAGTAAATAAGAATTTACCAATTAAGTCATATCTAAACAAAAATGTAACAACCTCTGTAGTAATTAAGAGATCTTACTTTGGGTCCAGGGTCTCCAGCTGGGCCACTTGGACCTGCTCTTCCTGGACGACCCCGATCGCCCTGAAAACAAAGGAAAAATAGACTCCTTAAACAAGTAGGTCTTAATAATAACAAAAATGCTTATTTACTAATCAGATACCTTTTCTCCAGGAGCTCCAGCAAGACCAGAATCTCCAACATCTCCAGGATAGCCATCAGGACCCTGTACAAAACATACTCTTTATTATAATTTGATAGTTTATTTGGTTAGACAGTTTGATTTAATTCGAATAAACTCAGGTCTATTTGCACTTAAACTCAAACTATCTGGCTTCAAGCAGACAGTCTCTCAAGTACACAAGTGCATCTTTTTTTTTAATGAAACTGTTAATACAATTTAACAGTAATCATTCCTATCAAAATACCCACACACCTTGTCACCTGGATCCCCTTTACAGCCAGGGGCACCAATCCTGCCAATCTTTCCCTGTGAGAAAACAATTTTTTGGGGGTTAATGTCAGCATATATTTTCAGCATATACAAAAATCCCGACAAATCCTGACTCCTTGCCACATTCACAAGCTAACCTTCTGTCCATCTTTTCCATCACGGCCAGGTATTCCAGAACCACCCTGTCAGACAAAAAGGGGAAATTAATATTTGAAAGCAAACACAGAAGAAAGAATATTGAATATGGATAAAAAGAGCATACCTTTTTTCCTTGGGCTCCAATTTCACCCTAAAAAATAATAATTGCATGTAAATAAAATCCAAGTATTTTGTTACATAACCTTTTGTAATGAGGATAAATCATACCTTCTCTCCTTTCAGTCCAGGCTCTCCCTATTTAAGAAAACATTCATAAATTGAGGATCCAGAATCCACTGATGGAAATAAAGTTCATTTCACCAGATTTTTTAAAAACATACCTTAGGTCCAGGATGTCCAATGGGTCCCTCAATACCTGGATCTCCCTACAAGTGTTAAAGCAAACAAAACAGATGTTAATAAAACACTAGATGAATTTAGCTTCAACAATTTTTCAGCACTGATTTGTACTTACAGCACGTCCTTTCTGACCCTTCAGGCCTGCCCCACCATTATCTCCTTTAGCTCCCTATAATGATCACAACATGTCAAGTGTCTGATGGGTCTTTTTCAATTAGTTGAGCTATTAAGACACTCACTTTCTGTCCCCTGGTTCCTGCTGGGCCCGGAGGTCCTGGGGTCTCGAAACACTTAGTAGAATAGCACTGAAAAATAATAACCAGACAAGACTCAAATATCTCAGGTCTCTGAGCAAGTGAAACCAAAAACCTTGTGCCATCTAAAAGAAATTAAAATGCTATCTTCTCACCTCTTGATAAGCTAGGTGAAGCTGTGGGGAAAACAACACAAAACAAGTCATTGTTACACATGCTCAGAGCCGACAAAGAAAATTTGATTTAAAATGTTCAAAATTGCTCTTATAATCTGATTCTATAGTGTTGGACAATGAACTAACAGGATCCAGCTGCAGACTCACAACACCAGCACTAGAGTAGCGGAGTTGAGTCTGCAGGTGGGTGTTCTGCAGTGGGTGTAAGGGCAATATTCAAAAGTTGGGGTTAGGGTGAATCGTTGGTGAAAGCAAACATAACTAGCGACACGACTTTAGTGTTGGTTTTTAAAACTGTAGGGCTTCACAGCTAAATACGTACCAATGAACATAAACCTGAACATTTGGTTTTAGAGTGCAATATTTATGTGTATTTTTTTGTACAAGACCTTTAGAGGTCAGTTTGTCCAGGAAAATAACAGATAAAAAACCTGGATAGTCTACCAAACTCTAAAAAACGTTTTGAAATGTCCTCATCCAACCCACAAAAACAGTATATTCTGTTACAGTGAAATGTAGATTTTTTTCTCTAAAATGATGTTCATTGTGTGTTTTGCTTTGTGTCCCTCATATGTTTCTTCCAAATGGTTAAATGTAAATTGCATTACCATTGCATTATAAATCTCGTCGATGGTGGAAGTTATAATACGAGGCGTAGTTCCAGTCAGATTAACAGCCATGTATTTGTTTCGATAAAGCCCTGCCGGAGAATTGGCGATTTCTCTCAGCCCGGCCTCCTCCAGATTCCTGGACGGTGCCACAGCAAAGATCTTAATTAACTCATCCCGTGCCCGCTCTGCTGCAACTTTAATTCCACCACATGGGTTTCCAGTGACATGACCATCAGTTATGACCACAGCAAAACGCTTGGCATTGGGTTTGCTTGGCGATCTGACCATCTGATGGGTCATGTTGGTGATGGCGCAGTCGATGTAGGTGCCTTTGCCAAGGTATTCAATTGCCTGGAGCCTCCGGATGAACTCATCTGTGGAAGTGATTGCGCTGATGATCTCATGGCGCTGGGAGAAGTGAAGGCCACCCACAGACCAGCTGATCTGCACTGAGTCTCTGTAGTTTTTCTTTTCAAGCTTCCTTGCGAAAGCAGTGGTGAACTCTTTAATGCTCCGTACTAAGCTTCCTGGAGGTTTTTCCTGAAGGGCGATGGTCTCAGAGGTATCAATCACAAAGTACAGGTCGATGGGGCACTCGTTCTTTTCTGGAGACACAGAGCACACTTCAGGATTTATGTCAATAATCAAAGTGTTTTACTCATAAAAGAACTCCTCTACTTGTTAATGTTAATCTAAAACAATTTTTTTAAATATTATATTCTCAAAGACTTTATTATTATATAATTCCTTAAACTGAGAAACCACAAAAAATTTATCTGTTCAGTATTTTCAAATAAACGGCTTTCTTTGGGCCCAAAGCAGCTTCTTTGGACCTCCCCCTTGCCTGTAATAACCAGCTTTACTTAAGCTCGCTATTAAAGCAATAATCAAGTTTACAAACACACTAAAGAAATTAGCCATAGAGACACAAGCACACTTGGCTGGATTTAGGCGTACTAGGCAAATTGTCCTAGGGGATGAGGATTGGAGATGGAGACGGGAGAATGAGGATTGGCACTTAAACACCAGAGGGAGGCTGTCAGCTTATCGAGGAAGGATGACAAGGTTAATTTAGTGTACCGCAGATACAAACTATCCGAAACTAGCGTGATGAGATTACTTATCACCAAATTATGCAAAATTAACTAACACGAATATTGCACTGTACACAGCCCAGCACTGTAATGGAGATTGTTGATCAGACTCCAGCTCAAACTATTACAAACATGTAACTTTTATTAAAACATTTGTATGTTCTGAGCAATCTGAGCAGTCAACATTTCAATTCTGAGGATTCACTCAGCATGCCCACACTGCAAAAAATGCACTCTTGGAACAAGAACAAAAAACCTCAAATAAAGACAAACTCTTCTTATATCAAGCAAAAAAATCTGCCAATGGGTTAAGCAAATTTGACTTGGCAAGATTTCTTAAAATTAGGAAAAAAAATCTAGCTGATAAATAGACAAAAACTCTCAAAACAAGTCTTTACAAGTAGTAAAACTGCACTGAAACTAGAAAATTTCAACTTTATTGTATCTAGTCTCTAGTGGTCTTAAAACTAGACAATCTCTCTTAAAACTAGGATGTTTTCTCTTTTATTTAAGACTAACTTAGAAAATTTTGTGTTAAAATAAGTATATATGACCTTAAATTAAGAAAGTTTGTGCTTAATTTTTGCTCTTAAAGTAGAATATGGGTTCTTAAAACTAGAAATTCTAACTCAAAAAAAAAATGTTAATAATTATATTATTTTGGCCTATTGATGCATTTTAAGATAGGACAGTTCCGATAGGAGACAGGAAGAACACTTAGAAGAGCTCTGGGGAGAAGATCGGTGAAGGACCAGAGCTGAATTCAAACCCCATCACCAGAGGCTTCAGCTCCACATGTCAGTGCTCTGACCGCTGCGCTATCAGTAATCTGACAAGTTAATTTGTTTCTGATGAGCTATATAAAACTAAAAGAGACAGATTGTCTAGTTTTAAGACCACTAGTGACTAGATACAAGTTGGAATATTTTAGTTTCAGTGCGTTTTTACAGCTTGGAAAAACTTGTTTTGAGAGTTTTTATATTTTTTTTAAGCTAGAAGTTTTTGCAAATTTTAAGAATTCTTGCCAACTCAAATTTGCTTACCCCATTAGCAGAATCTTTTGTTTGATCTAGGAAGAGTTTATCTATATTTGAGGTTGTTATTCTTGTTTCAAGAGTGCTTTTTTGAAGTACAGATCTCTTTCATCAAAGTTGGTACACAACTCGATGGGGCATTAAGGTTTGGGGTATTGATGATTTATTTACGGTGTAGATCCTTTTTCTTATTTTCTTTTCGCAAACATTTGATTCTTATTTCAAGAAATCAAATGTTCTTACCTTTACTTGATCTAGAGTAGAACTAGATTTAAGATTTTTTTTCTTGTTCCAAGATGTATGTTTTTACCAGTATTTAATATAGATTTCTTAACATAAAATATCAATAACATTCTTGATATAAGAATATGAGTCAAAAATTCTTGTTTTAAGATTCTTGTTTTAAGATCAGTGGCAAAATCGGCAACTTGTTTCACGTAGTTTCTTAATTCGAGAAAATAAATGACCAGAATAAGAATTTTTTTCTCCTCAACAAAATATAAGTGTTCATTCATTCATCTTCATGTCGGCTTTATTCCCTTTCGGGGTCGCCACAGCGGAATGAACCGCCAACTCTCTGGCATATGTTTTACGCAGCGTGTTTTCCCTGCCGCAACCCATTGCTGGGAAACATTCACACACACATTCACACATTAACACTATGGGCAATCGTTCTTATTCAATTCACTTATACCGCATGTCTTTGGACTTGTGGGGAAACCGGAGCACCCGGAGAAAACCCACGCGATCACGGGGAGAACATGCAAACTCTACACAGAAATGCCACCTGCCCCAGCCGAGCCTAGAACCAGCGACCTTCTTGCTGTGAGACGACCGTGCTACCCACTGCGCCACCGTGACGCCAATATAAGTGTTATTTTCTCAAAAGAAGTTAAGTAATCTATACCCAAAAGGTTTAAATTAGAAATTCTTCGTAAAATAAGAAAATCAAGATTTTTAATCTAATTTTAAGCATTTTAAGCATTGCTTAGAATTCATCTTTTGCAGTGTATTTAAAAAAGTATATTATAACTTCAGAGCAGAGGTGGGAAAACTTTCCTTTTGTTCCGACCCGCGTTTCAAGAGACAGACCAGTAGCTTTAAACTCCTAGAGAAGCCTACACTGTGGAATCAGGTGTGTTTTATGAGGGTTGAGTGTAGGCCTCCTTTCACACCCGCGCTTTAGAGGCCTGTAATACTGTATTTTTTAAATGTATTAGTATTAGCAAGAACAGTATTAGTGTACCTCAATGAACAGTAAATAAAACAATCAAGGAGGGCTTAGTGGTATGTGCACTGGCACATACTGTTTACCTGGCACTGGCAACCAGAGTCTCTCCCACATCTCTTATCCACAAATTCTAACATTGGGTAAAAGCAAAAAACTGTCCTAAAACAAATTATACAAATAATAGGTAAAGAAAAGGGCATTAATTCTGCACAATTACATTCCAACAGTGTGCAAACCTACCTTTCTGTAAGGTTGATGTCAAACTGTGTAAACTGTGCAACATGCATGAATTTTAACAGATAAAACAAGAGATTTGAAAAAAAGCGAATTGTAATGTCCAGGCAGGTGACATTTTGTGGCTTTAGGACCAGAAGACCCAAAAAACTATAAAAATGGTTGTTGCTGAAAATCTCTGACGTATTTCTGGGGTTAACTTTTTTTTGTAATATTTAATATTTTTATTCAGCAATATTAATATTTTAGTAATTTTATTTAGTATATTTCTGGTTAAAGTAGTTATAAAAAGGAGGTGTTTATAGTGAATAGTAATTTGAATATTGTTTTAAAAAATATGTTTTAAAAATATTTGTATATGTTACAAGATTTCTTATAGGAATTTAGTGTAATATTTCACCACTAGATGTCACATTTTCTCCAAAAACACTGTAAGCATTTTTTTCCATGACCAGTTAAAGTACATAACACATCTCATGATGATGATGAGGATGATGATGATGATGCTGATAATAGTTAAATAATCTATTTTCAAAAGCTTAATCCAACTTGAAAGCAAAAAAAAATTTGTTTTTAATTTAGGATAGATCCTGCTGCTGTGCTACAAGCTTGCTTTTTTAAAAGCTCATCTAAGTACACAACTGTTAAGCAATAGCGTATAGCATTTAAGAAATATTTATTACACAAACGCTTTCCAAATATTATGATATATATATATTGTCTCTTTGCTGCAACATCAACAACAACAAAAAAATATGAAATAATAATTTACTAAATAAAACATACCAACCTGTGATTCAAACAAGTCTTATCTACTCACCTGTACATGAATTATCTGGAGTCTGGCCCTGAGTGAGAACACCCACAAATAACAGGAGGAAGATCCACTGCCTCATCATCCTTGCTCTATTACGTGAACACACAGAAAACAATATGCAGCTCAGTTTAAAAAAACAAAAAAAATACAATAACGAAGTATTTCATAAAAGTAGATCATAAAAAACAATTGGCCTTGCACTCAAAACCCTTTACTAAAGCACCCAGTCTGCATACAAAAGCTAACACACTTTTAATGTCCACACCCAGACCGAGTTTAGCCAATAACTGAGAAGTGATATGAGTTCAATTTTAAACATCTTTATTTTCTATACAGTAATTGAACCAATAATACTTTAACACCTGCTGTAAGGGCTTGTTTAATACTGTTTCTTCAATTCATGCTAAGAACTGTTGAATTTGTGGACTATTTATAATCTCTATTTTTTTAAATAATGGTAAAATGCTTTTGAACTTCTAAGCTGCCACATTGTACTTGACAGTTTCTACTCCATAAAATGAAACAGAAGTAGATAAAAACAGTGAGGAGATTTAAATTATATATATATGTATAAATATATATATATATATATATATATATATATATATATATATATATATATATATATCTATATATATATCTATCTATATCTAGATATATATATATATATATATACATATATATATATATATATATATATATAAATTCCAAATAAATTGTCAAACTGCACAACTTTGTGAAAATTGCATCAGCGCTTTCTTTTTAAAGATTTAATATAATTTTAAAATTCAGACTTTTTAAAGCTCATTTTAAGTTTAAGTAAAGTTTGTTAACTTTCACTGCAATAAACGTGATGTAAAGTTCAGAAAAGGGTAGGCCTTAATTAGTTGGATGTTAGTTGGCCAGCTGCTGCAGTCAGTAGATGTCTGTAGACCATTTGAAAAGAGCAGTGCCTGTTTCATTAAAATGATATCAGTTCATCTGGGTTTGAATGATTCAGACTAGATGCTCAAGGCCTGCTTTTCACACCACTGTTCCCAATCCATCACCATCAAGGGCTTTATGAACTTGAAATTAGGCATGAATAAAAATTCCACAATGGATTTCTATAATATGCCTTTACTGATCTTACATAAGTTTACTGATCTTACATAAAATATGATTTTCTGGGAAAATATGAAATTCTGTCATATTAAACGCTATATTATTCAGGACCTGTTTCATTATTGTTGCAATGAGTCATAAACAATACTAGACTGTCAATGAACCATTAGACTCCATTAGTGTCAGACTCCATAAGTGTCTGCAACTTTTAAAACCTTCAAAGGATCTTCAAAGGAATATTCTAATGAAGAAATCTGTGCTGTATAATTTTTTTTTTATCCCAGATGCAGGGATGCTCTATGAAAATATTTAACATATTAATAACAGGCCAACTCAAATTCATTAGCAAAGAAAAAGATCTTGCTTTTTAAGCCAAAAAGCTCATAAGCCAAAATATTTCACTATCAGGCCAATAAAATAATTTCTTTACTACAATCAAAATATTCTACACATTGTTTGAGAGTGCCATCCAAAAATACAGCATGAACACAGCTCAAAACAGTACCTGCTAGAGAAAGGAAGAATAGTACAGCACAAACGCTTTCTTTTACAGATCTCTGCTCTAGAAGCATTTTCCAAAGCTTTACAAAAGTTTTCACTTACTCGCCCAAGATCAGCCTTTCTGAAGAACTTTTCGGTTGTTGGTTGATGTTTGCTGCTTTTAAGCATACATTCCCAATTTGTTGAGGCAGAAATCAGGATAAAGTCCAGAATAGGAGAGTTACAGAGAAGGCAGACTGCAAGAGAAGACTCTTCTGCGCTTCTCTGTTCCAGAGCAGAAGCCTGGCCCCTCCTTCACAGAGGATTCGGTAGCTCGCGCCTGCGCAGTGCCGCATCTGACCACATGGCGGCGCTCCGCATCCACACTGATGGGTGATCCACCTGTGTCTACTTAAAACGAACTAAACCTCCGTAGACGATAACGATTATTATTTTGCATTTTCGTTAAACTTCGTACACACTAGTAAGATAAAAACAGGGTCACATTTGAATTTTTTTCTGAGGACACACTTTAAGGAAAACCATATTGAACTAAGAGTAACTAAGTTTCAAATATATCTGTTTGGTGTTCAGGACAATTCAAAAGTAGATGTTCTTATAAATATGTCTCCAATATCATACCTTATTATGAAACATTTTTTTATATACACCCTTAAAAAAAGTTTATCTACAATCTATGAACGGATTCTAAGACATGTAAATAAAATTATATTTCTAACAGAATACTTTTTTGCTACACACATACAAGTTTTTACAAGCGATTTATGTAGAATTTCCCTTTTTCTATACTGGGATCAAGAGACAAACATTTGGAATGGCATATTATTTGTTCCCGTTCAGTTGGTCACTCCGACTTATGTTGGTGATGACTATGGGACGCTCCGCTATGAGGGCTCTACTCTCTCCACACTCTTTCAAAAGGCCAATTAGCGAACGTGCTGATGATCATGTGATCTCGTTGCCACGCATAAAGCGGATGCAAGAGTGGCGCTCTTCGTGTTTCCTGAGGGACTCAGTAAGTGACAACCAGAGAGAGTTGGATTATTCCTTGTGTGGATTATTGAGAGATCTGGTGAGTAGACGGCAACCAGTTCTTCGGCCGGAGCTAGAGGTCATAGCCGCTGAACTCTCCAGACTTCAAGTCTTTCACTGCCTTCCACCAACAAGTAAGACTTCTTTTTGTTAGTAGAGCACTTGTTTTGCAGGTCGCTCTGCCCCTTGGACCTGAAATCTCCAGGCTGGATGCATGGTTTGTGGAGTCGCGCCGGGATGATGCCCCTCAGCCACCTCCTTTTCCATTCTTCCCGGAAGTGCATCGGGAACTGACCCAAACTTGGAAGGCACCTCTTAAAGCGAGGTTAGTCAGTCTCCCCTCTCTCGCTCCCCTTGACGGCGTGGTAGCTAGGGGTTACGAAGTGATTCCCCAGGTAGAGCAGGCGCTGGCGGTGCACTTATGCCGGGGTAACCCTGCCGTCTGGCGTGAAGAGCGGAGGCCTCCGTATCACCAGCTACGCCTGTCGTTGGACCTGACTTCGAGGGCTTACGCTGCTGCTGCCTCAATCCTTGGCAGCCTTTCAGGTGTTCCAGGCCAAGGCCCTGAAAGATATGCAGGAGGCCCAGGTCTTACAGAGGATCTGAGAGCGGCTAACGACTTCGCTCTTAAGGCGATGAAAGATTCAGCTAGCTCACTTGGCCACAAGATTTTTATGTTAGTAGTCCACAGCCGTCATCTTTGTCATTGCAAGTGGCCCTAGAACAGGCCGCCCAGGGAGACCAACTGCCATGGGGGCTTCGCCACCAGCCCCTTGGAGGGAGGGGTTGCCACCACCATCAGGCAGCAGGTCCACAGGTCAAATCTCAGTTTCTTTACAAATGTAACTTCCTGCGATATGTGTGCAGCCAGGAGGCTTACATTGCTGATCTGAATGCAGCTCTCGTTTCAGAGACACATTCTAGGGCGTGGCGTCTGATGCAGTGCAGTGTCTCCATTCCCTATTCCCCGAACGGGGGTTCCGAAAGTAAGTAATCATTACGTTTTTGACCCTTTTACTGTTTGTAATCAACGATGACATTTTGGGTTTTGGTTTGGTTTTAAAACCTTGCTGCCATGTCCAAAAGGATGGGGGGCACCTTCACTTATGCTTACAAAATTTACTGCAACAATTTTATTGTGTGACTTGTAAATGGGTCTAACTATAGCTAAGAATTTTATGACCCTAACAGCTCTAATATTTTAGAATGAATGGATGTATTTCTCCAAATTGTTTTACTAAAGCTTTTATTTTCTAATGGTAGGTGTACTTTGTGAATCATGACCTGCCTTTGAGAGCCTTCATGAACTGCACCAAATGCTTGATAAAAGCCACTCAGTTTTCATGGTAACGAACATATTCATTTCCTCAGTCATTATAAAGCCAAACATAACAAGACCCTTCTAGATGAAGGCATCTGATAGAAATTTCACTTATTTTACTCCAAAGAGTCAACTATCGACATGAACCATGTCCCAGTTAAATTTCCTGTACATGTAAGTGTACACTCCCAAAAATGTAAGATCCAGCAAAAAACCCCATGACCTTCAAAGAATGAGAAGGAAATTACTGATCTCTTCACCCACCTGTGTGCCATGTGTGAGTTCTCCTGCATTGTAAAAGAAGGACGCTGGATTCAGACATTCTCCTGAGTGTAAAGAAAATAATTTCTGAATTCCTATAGTTAACCATCAGTAAACCTCCAGGGGAATTTTGTACAAAAAATAAATACTATTTGCTACTAGTGTTTACACCATTTACACAAAACACTTGAGAATTTTACAGAAAGCCAAAATAACCACAATGCCTAAAACTCCTAACAGTTTTAGATCTAGAGCAAATACCTTGGATGGTGCATGTTGTACTGGGAATCTATCCAGGGTGTGTGTGGCCCTGCTTTCTAGATAGTGTGAGCTATGATAGGGACCATGACACCTTGTGACCAATTTTCCCATGGTAAGATTCCTGAGGATTTAAAACTCATGAATGCATGAAATTCACAAAGCAAGAATATTACTGGATAATTTTGAAAGACTTTAAGAGTTGCGAGTTAGAATCTATAATTGATCTAAAAGATTCCCAGTTTAAGAATCAACATAAAACATAATTTTATATAGAATGTACAGTCTTCATTTGAACAAAAAATAAATTGAGGCCATTATAATAAATTCAAATGGAGCTGTTTTATTAGCTATTAAAGCTAAATGAATGTGAAACTGAAGCCAGAGTACAAGGAGTGATTCCAACATACTTTAGTTCTACTGTTTGTCAACAACTTAAAGGTGCAAAAACTACCTCAGTGAAGAACTTTAAACACATACTGCACACTTTTTCATGGTCATGCTCATTAACTCACAGACGTGGATAAATCTCTTTCTGCAACCCATTCACTCTTAAACACTTCGTGTGTGGCATGTTTGCATGCGTGAACTGTATATGTACTCTACAATATCAACTGCAAACACATTGAAGCTATGTACACACTGAGCTGCTTCAACGTCAACTCGAACCTTCAAGCACAGACTCAATGACGTATAAAAAAACGTATAAAGCTTAGTCTACTCGTTTACAGATACAACATTTAATATTTTTAACAATTAGGTTAGTAAAAAAACACTTACCTGTACATGTTGTGATAAAACCGAAAAATTGTTTCTGATTACTTGAAATGAAAAATTCTTCCTTGACACCTTAATAGGGCATTCTGCAATTCAGATGTGGGTAACTAATTACATTTACTTAGTTACATTTCTATGAGTACATTTTGAGGGTAAATTGTGGGTACTTTCACTTTTTGTGACCAATCTGTACTTTTACTTAGTACCATCTGAGTTACATTAACAAGTTTAACTTGTCTAGTGGGTTGTTGAAGAGGCTGATGGGTAGAAGTTTGCCAGCTACTTGCGTTAACGGTGACAGATTATCCATGGTTCAAAGTTGATTTACTCTCAAAGAAGCAAAAAAACAGTGCTTTATGATGCAGTGCATGCTTTGTGCACCCAAAGTAACATATATCAAGGCATTTATGAAGTGAGAGAATTAGCTTGAATCATATCACTGTTAATGTTACTTTGGTTACTACGAGTCCTTTGGTTGTGAAGTCAAAATTTAAACTGCTGATGTTTTCCCAAATAGATGTATATTTTGTAGATATTTTTATACAACTACAGATCAACTTATCAAATAGCACCACTCATGTGACTTAATCTCATGCAAGATAATTGTAAGAAAAATGTCTGTCAGGTGTTTGCGCCTATTAACAGACTGAGATAATTCCTACTTAAAAATATTAAAAAAACAAAAAAAACAATGTGATTTCTAGTAGTTTGATCATCGTTTTTTTGTTTTTGACAAAAGTTATTCCTGTAATCATCCAATTTTTCACAAAGTTTCTTGTTTTAGAAATGTGACTTCCTGTACAATTGCAAAATTGTACATGGTGTACCATTATTAAAGTAGTAAAAATACAATATCATCAAGGTCTACATTATCCTTTTTTACATTATTAGAATCCATGTAACCTTATCAGTGTTAACCTTGCCTTAAAGAAAAATTGTTAAATAAAACCAATGCATTTTGTTAAAATATTCTGCACTTCGAAAACTAACATTGTGTGCTCATAAAAAAGCTCATGAGGGATTTCTTAATTTTAGAGCTTCAACTTTTGAACTAGCATATCACAGAAGGTTCCCGAAAACCCTTCATCAGAGTTGGGTAAAAACTAGTCTTGTGTTGCCAGATCTTCAGGGAGAGTCTTGGCTGCTTTTTGGTGAAGACAAGGCAGTTTGACTGACAGAACAAACAGCCAATCCCATGTCATTTAGAACAGTGTCATGTTTCTGAGCATAAAAATATCACCACATCAACTGACTGAAATGCAACAAGTTAGCCATTGAAAAAAAAGTTGTAGAAAATGAGAGATAGCGGAAAGTTACAAGAATAGAACAACAATCTTGTATTCAGTTTGGGCGGGCACACTGCTAGTAAAGTAATCTTTTCGCAATTGTGCGGCTGAATTTAGTTTGTGAGCAGAACGAAAACAAATGTGACACTTGCTTCGCACAGAAATCAACAATCAGATCACGACTTCAGGGTTCTTGAAGTGCCTGCCATAAAAAAGCTTTAGCCAACGTTCCGTTGAGGCTAAGCCTAGGTGTAACTGGTCCTAATTAATATAAATGTTGCAATTGCCCCTGGATAGAACCAAGCGAGTCGATAACACACAGGTGTCAATTAGTTTAAAAAAATATTTTGTTCAAACTGAACACAAACACGGTTTTCTATCGTGTTGCTTTAAACAGCGTGACTGCTTCAATCTGATCAATCATTCTGATCAATCATAGGCATAACAATATCTAAGAACAGGATTATTCATCAAATTGCAAAAAGACTGGTAACTGCCCCTTTCTAAGAAAACCAGAACTTTCTGATCCACTGAAAAAAATCACAACTGAGCATCTCTGTTAAGTCATGTGACAGAGTAAACAACAATTAAACACATATGTTGAAGCATCATGAGACCCTTAAACAGTGAAGATTACTACTTCATGTCTCTTGCCAGAGCTAGCTTGTTCCTTTAAAGGTTAGAGAAAAGGGATCAAGAAAAAAAAAGACAGATGGAGGGGGTCTGAATGAGGGGAGGGGGTATATATACTGGGTCTGTTTTGTCTCAGAGGCACACGATGACTAACACGGCAAGAATGATTCCACTCTTTCCTCCTGTTGCAGGCTCTTAAATGAGAACTACTAATGTATATAACAGAAAAATGAAAGAGAATAAAAAGACATGTTTGTAAATCGACAAACTGTAATGTGATCTTATCAGTAAACTTAAACTGGAATCCTGTCTTTGAGCATCTCAGAACCCGTATCTCGATTTTGAGAGACTCAAAAAGTCTCTGTTTGAGAAAAATGGAAGAAACAAAAAAATCTCTATTGCACAGACGTTTACTATTTAAATCTGTTTTAAATAAAAGGAAGGCATTACAACTTCTAGTTTACAGTTACAATCAGCTTAAGAAAACATTTAGTCTGCTGTTCTGATACCTAATTTGATACCTAATTTGGCAAGCATCACAATGTTTTTGTAACGTAAACCAATGTAACGATTAATCTTTTTCAGACCAGTGCTTATGGTAGAACATTTGTTGGTGCCACTCACTGTTAGAAGGTTACTAGTTTGATCCCAGCTCTCAGGAGCATCAGCACCTAACAAAGTGGAGTGAATGTGACCCTGTGATGTATGAGCAAGTTGTTAAGTCATATGAATGTTCCCCTGCTTTTTGTCTATTGTGAGCTGAAGATAACGCCAGTATGTCACCAGGAACTTAACAAATGTGTCCATTATAACATTGTGTGCTCAGCCTTATTGGACACCCAATCGCCCTTTACAAAATGCTCCTCAACATAACAAAATATGAGGATGAATATTATGCTGACTCACATATATTGAGACAACATGACTTGATTCATAAATTAAAGGAAACTGCAGCAATTAGCTGCATCAAAAAAAATTAATGGTTCTATTAAATTATAATTATGCAATCAAACCAACTCAGGCGATTAGTCATTCAAAAACATTGGCAACGGATGTGAGCAATACTCTGATTTATAGCAGATATATTCATATCAAACGAGACATCAGTGTATTTTTTTTGTTTGTTTTTTTACTAAATGTGAATTTTTCTAAAAGGTCATGTTTCCATTACTTAAATAAATTATTGCAAATTCAATTTGTGAAATTTTGTAGTCAATGGAAACACGATTAAAGATAGCCTATAGTCTAAAGGATAATATGATTTATGTGTGTGGATTTATTTGAAATTGTGTAGTATAAAACTTGCATGTTTAGTATTGCTGATTATGTAAGCCAGTGTCTTGGTATCACCAGTATTGAAGGAAATTTTTAGGTCTGACTTTGAATCACTGACAAAAACCCAAAATCACAGGCAAAGCGGTTCTCATGCACACGAGGGACACTAAAGCAGTGTAAACTTCCAAAGCGATTCAACTCTGAGTCATGCCATGTGAAACATTCATGAAACACATGTTGCATTAATTAAGGCCCACTTGGCTTTTCCGAAACTAAAGTAGTATGCATTCTAGAATAGGGTTATAGCTACAATGTTTTAGGCAGATGCCCTGCAGGTCCGTAGTTGGTGATCCCTGATGTAGAGGATGAGTAATTCAAGGTCTGAGAGCAGAAACAACACTGTTGAAGCTCATCAACACTCTAATTCTTATTACTTTAGCCAAAGAGTCACATTAGTTCCTTAGATAAATATGCATAATTAAGAACTAAATTCTTCAGAATTCTGATGTTTTTTTGTTGTTGTTGTTGTTGCTGAAAACCAGATTCCGTTTGAGACTAGAATCCAACTTAAATAGAGCAAGATGGATGATGTGAACTAGTTCTGGGAGAATACAGATCTTGAAAAGCCCCAAGAACTGTCCCTAAGTAACACAATGAAGCAGGTGCGATAGAGGAAAGAGATTTAAATATAGTCCTGAAGCCAAGACAAGAAATTAAACCTGCATAAGACAGATCCAAAGATAATAAGGTCTTGAAATGAGAATACTATGGGAGAGCCTGTCAAGAGGAATCTAGAGTCTGAGAACATTGGATCCCTTTGAGAACATTGAATTGCTCATGACAGGGAAACATCAGCTCAATGGGAATATAAACCAGACTAACAGAATGTTCCTAGTTAAAGTGTTGAACTTTCCATTAAGTCATCTACCAGTGTGAGGTGCATAAAATATCGTTTGTTTGTTTTTTGGACTGGGATCAAATGCTGCCAGGTCAAACAGAGCAGGTCAGATACTCATTACACTCATTCGATGACATTTGAACAGGTGCAAAACCTTAAGAGAACAAATGTATAATTCATTATAGTGAGGTTGAAAGAATTTCAGTAATTCTCCATTTGTGTAAAACCTAAACATTAAAGATTTAAAATGCAAGACCCAAAAACAAGCACAAGGGAGTTCCACAATACACCATCCTTGATTTGAAGGGCTTTTTAATTGATTCAACTCTTTCTAAGTGTTTCATCAGACTTTTTATATGGTTTATCTCAATCAAACTGGAAAATGAAAGTTAAAACTACTGGATTTTACAGGGTGGTCATTTAAAGGATCAGGATAAATTATATGAAATCCACACTCTTAATTATATTATTCATAATTGTGGGTGGACCATTTAAACAAGAGGATTTAAGGACCAAAACAAGGGAATTCTTTAACAGATTTTAACTCACTGAATTGCATTTTACTCAACATTTAACTTAAAGTTCAAGAAAAAAAATCAGTTTCACAACTCCACTTATCAGTTGGACTTTTCCTTTCAGGGAAAAGTTTAGTAATTCAAATGATTAATTATACAAACAACCAAGTGATGGAAATCCTCATCCATGCTTATAATAATTTGAAGTGTTTTGATTCAGAAGTGTTCCCCGTATTTAAGTCCGTGACTCATCTTCTCCTTTTAACAGTGAAATAGATTGCTCATGACATTTGATGAGGTGTTTAACCGTGGCTTTGGCTCCGGACTTTGCGGTTCACTGTTGGCTGGAGTTTATTTAAACTAAACTGATGTCCCACCATGGAACCCTTACAGCTTTCATTGCTCAATCAACGCTTTGTGGGATTGTACCAAGATATGCAATTCAACTCTAATTCACTGCTCCAAATGATTTCAAAGGGTCTTCCACACCCATTAAATTTATTACCATATATATTTATCTCAAACTAATGCAAAACCATTTTAAATTCCTCCAATATGTTAATGTGTTTTCCCAGCGATGGGTTGCGGCTGGAAGGGCATCCGCCGCGTAAAACATATGCCAGAGAGTTGGCAGGTCATTCCACTGTGGCGACCCCGAAAGGGAAGAAAGCCGACATGAAAATGAATGAATGAATGTTAATGTGTTTTCAGCACTTGTAACTTATTTCTTCAGGCAACTTGCATTTTATAACTGAGATGCAACCATGTCTCCAGATGTGCACTCTGTTTTCAAACCCAGCTGGATATCATTAGCTAGGCATGTTTTACAAACCACTCCTTCTTTAGTCCTCCCACTTCAAACATATTTCTATGGTTCTTGTGGTTTACTTTGGTATTTGTTTTGAAGAAATTGTACAAATAATAGAGAATTAATTAATAATTAATAATGTGAGAATTAATCTTTGAAAAAAGTTCAGACCGAACCCATGATCTTATTATGCTTAGTAGTTGGGTAATACCTGTTTGGTTCTAAACATGTTTTGTGTGGCATTGCATAAAAAAAACATAACCCCCAATCAACAATTTGCAAACACATGCTGTTACATAAATGTGAAAGCTCCCTGACTTTTTATTTTTCTTTAAAAAAAAAAACATAATTTTTGTGTGTGTAGTGGCTTTACAGAAAATTAAACACAAGATAATCCAAGCATGAGCACCACCACTACGTCAACATTTGATATATTGTCCAATAATTAATTCAATAATCCTCTGATGTTCCATTTCTGGTAAGATTCCAAAGTCCTTGGGGGCATTCACTTCCACATACATGCATACTAAATTTACTGTAGTTAGTAAGACAAGCCACCCGTTCAAATTCAAAGTATGTGAAGCAGTAAGGAATTATTCATAGATGGTTGTCAACATCCGCTGAGATACTTGAGTGTACGAAATGTATACACTTGTTAATTGAGTAAACATCTCAGCAAACACCACCAGAGAACATGGTGGAACTGTCAATAACACTTGACATTGTACTAAATGACTTATGAAGTAAATTCAATATTGAGTTGTGCCTTTCATATCCATACTATGCAGAAGGCATTACATTACCAGATCAGTTAAATACTTGATCAAATTATGTACTTAATGCTGTTATTCCACACAATCTTCTAACGTTATTTAATGTTGACATTTTGTGTTATATTAATCAGGATTTAGTTACGTTACATGAGAATCCCTTCGTGGCGATAGGAAATAGACTTGAGACTCTGACAAGATGATTGGCATTCTGACTAAGCAACTGAATGAGGAAGTAGTGGCATTGATTGTATATAAAATGTGTATACTCATAGTGTAAGTATCTACTCTATACATCTAACGTTACGCATATACTTAAATGATACTAACGGCAATCCACTGTGTCGTTGTCCTAAATGAGGTCCGCGGTGCGTAATCAACGTTTAACCGCGAAAACAATGTCACGTGACTTCGTCATTGCCTGTCAACACTTAGTTTATTTATTATTATTATTATTTTAACTTTTATACGATATTTCTACAAGAAGCAGTTATTACACAATTCCTCCAAAAATACATAATCAGATCACACAATCATTTGAATGCATTTATTTTAAAGGACAACATTTAATGTTTAAGTACTTCTTCGTAAAATTCATTAGATGCTAATCAAGCAACAGAAGGAACAGCGCTGTGTTCCATGTATCAAGCAGTGCAATTTTGTTTAGCCTATTTAAAACAGATTCCATTATTTTAAAATATCACAGTTGTTCATCAATCACTTCTGAGAAACACGCTAATGAAAACGCGTCCTGTGGCTAAAACGATTCCATGTGTGATTCTTGAATCATATTAAAGCTTACTCTAACCCCAGGGAACAAAATACACTTCAGGAGTTTACTGAAAATGCACTCACGTTTACTCAATCACCTAGTCCAGGATAATGATGATCTTGAGAAGGAAAAACACAGATAACTGAATACAGGTATTTAAGAACATTGATCAGTTTTAATATATAGTGCAATTTTATTTTAAATGAAAAACTATGAGTTTGAACATTGTGTTTTACACACATGTGTCATTGTGTTTTTGTTTTACATCGGTGTATTAATTATGGTTTTAGTTCACAAATCTGCAGCCTAGATACTAACTGATGTATGCCTTTCAGTCAAAAACATGGCAAACGAAACTTTGTTTCATTTCAGGTCTCAAGGCAGTAATTGTCCGGATAAGGTTAATTGACTCTGTCAGATCACATCAGTGTTAATTCATGCTTTTGGCTAAGGAAACCAAAAGCTGCAGTTTGTTCATGAATGGCATGTTGTTATGGAGTAATGGCGGTACGCAGAGGGTTTTAACTGTGGATATTTGACATTGTACAGTACTTTGACTAACGACTGTTGTACAAATTATTGGCTATAAAAAAATACAAGTTCACATACTGTACAAATGTTTTACATATTTTTAAATTAAAAGTCATAATTGATGAGGTAACGCCAAAATAAATTCTACCTAAACAAATGTGTTAATATAGATTATTGGTCAGTCTTAAATGACAGAACGTGGATAAAGGTATTTCTTCGTGTGAAGTTAAAAACACATTACTGGCATTGCTGGTGGGGTGTAGCATCCTTTATTTCAAATACCTTTACAGTAGCTTGAGGCCATGTGAAATCCATAGGTAAACCCTTTGGTTAAAGGTATAAAGAATGCTTGTGAAGAAAATTATTGAAGTGTTTACATCACGTTTAGCACCATATTTAGATTCAAGTGTTAAGTTTACTGCTGTAAAGTGAAGCAATTAACATTCTCCAAATAATTTGCAAGGAGTCTTGTCAATATATAGGATGATTCAAAAAAAGAATATCCCAACTTTGAAAATCAGGATCTCTGCAAGGAAAAAAAGGAAAACAAAGCTCTTTCTGTCATCTATTTACGAAAGCTCTGAATTTTGTTAAGTACTCTTCACATTGATAAATTACCCAAGGTTTCATCATATTTCTTTGATGAAATACAAATTTTCAAAGTTGTGGTATTCTTTTTGAGTCACCCTGTGTTTAAAAGTCCATACAGGCCTGTGTGAAAATAAAAATTAAATGGTACAGTTGCAAGATCTCATATCAACAATAACAGCACAGAGGAAACAACTTTCAGAACAATTGCTCAATGGATACATGATAAAATGGAGAGCCAATCAGTTTCTAACAGTATGTGATTTGATTACACAAGACACTGAAGTGTTGCAGGAGCCAAAAATAAAACAAAAATTCTTGGTGTAAGCATGAAATCCTCCTATTGAGAAGAATGAGGATCCAAAGAAGCAGACAAGAAAAAACAAAACAGGTAGGTGTGGAAGCTAAAGCTGCAGCTCACAGGGTGTCACCCATGCCTTAAAGCAGACACAGGCAACATTCACAAAACCCCTTCTTCAAGATATCAAAAGTAGCTCCAAACAAGCCAAATGATTATTAACTATTGTGATCAGGAGTGTGTCATAAAAAGCTGTAGCTAGACTGCAGTGACACCTCAGGAACTGTGACAAAATATCTTGAATCTGCAATTGAATGGATTTTATTCTCTACAAATCAAATGAGATATCTAAGTTTAACAACAACAAATGAATATGGAAGCCAATTTTATTGATGGCAAGCCTAATACAGACTTGAAAAAAACTAGAGCCAAGTTTATTCACTGAAGTTAAATGTGAATCTTTGATTAATTCCTCTACTTAAGACATGTAACAAAACAAACCTCTCAAAAAACATAAAAATCATTAACAGTCTTTTACAAAAATGAAACCAAGACTATGAAAGCCCTCGGCTAAAACATAATAGAAAAACCTAAACCAATCAAAGTGTAATACTGCCCCCCTTCCCTTTTTCCTCTGCCCCTTCAATGGCCGAATCCACTCCTCTAATCCTGGGAAATCTTGCGGGATACAGTTTGATAAAAGACACCAGTGACAAGTGAGCGATAGTCGGCTACTTTGAAAAGATGGCGGTAGGCGTAAGTGTTGTCATAGGGCCTGCCTCTGCTCACTAGGATGCGTAGATGAGCTTCGTTCACCTGGTTGCCCACAGCTAGCACATACAGCTCAATACCTGCATTGTTCACCTGCTCCACGGCTTTCTCAATCTGGGTGGCACTGATGCCTTGAGAACGACCGTCCGAAAACATCAGAAGCTTCTTTTTCCTTTGGGTTCCACCTCTGAAGCGCTCCATAGCAAAGTTGAGAGCATTTGTGACTTGCGTTCCGGCATTCTGGAACTTGGCTTCTACGATTTGAGCAACCAGCTGGGTGGCGTTCCTGGAGAATTCAGCCTCTATGTTAGCATTGTTGCTGTACTGTCCAACACCAACTCTGACCTGGAAGTTTCTTCGTTCCGCAGACAAAAAGCGCTGTGCTAGCTTGCGTGAAAACTCCTTGGTCATCTCAAAGTTCTTGATGCCTACACTGGCTGAGCTGTCCATCATGATGAAGACATCAGTGTTATCTTTAAATGAGACTGAAAGAGAAAATTAAATCATATTATTATTATAATATATTATTATTATTATCATCATCTCTTGATCAAAAAGTAGCCATTTTTAGCTTGTGTGATGAAACTTACTTGGGCAAGTATAATTGGGACACTTCTTGTCTGAGGGAGAAAAAAAAACAACATTGTAAAAAAATCTCCAAATTCAGATCCACAATTTGCATTGTTACCTCACATTTTCTCACCTTCACATATTCTTTCAGTTAAGTTTTGCAGGAAGCTGTCCTCCAAAAGAATACCAAAGTTGCTTGGCGCAAAGGTAAAACCTTTTCTGGGATCATTTCCACACAAAACCTCTTGAAGCTGCTCTGAATTGGGTTGTCTTGCAGTATAATCTGTCACTCCCACTGCACCAACCTGCCAGAAGCCACAAAAGGAGCGAAGGTTTACGTTGTTTGTTTCTTATTTTGGATTTCATTCAAACTCAATTGGAGCATGTATATGTGCTAAAAAAATTTATTCCACTTAAACATACCAAATAAATTTAACGCTCAGTATAGTGTATAGCTTATAGTGGTTTGGTCAGTTTTTTTTTTTTAAATAAGAGCATTTATATTTGTGCATAATTATTTAGTTTTGTTGTAAGGAGGAAATGTCTGACCCCTATTACATTTTGAAAAACACCAGATGCACATTCGGATGAAAGTAATTATGCACAACAGGAAGAGAACTGAGCGAGAGAAAGGGGGCAGGGAGGAGGCAGGAAAGTAAACTTTTTCAGAGAACAGAGAGCTCATGTTACGCATGTAACCTAAATTTTAAAACAAATTTTCAAAGTTAAAAATTATAATAATGTCAGCAATCCATGTTCTAATCATTCTCACAGTTTACTTATTGTCATTTTGGGTGGCTATATTTGTTGTTTTGGATCATGATGAAATTGCTTTTAAAAGTCAGTTAACTATAGTGCTTGCATTGGCTGATTTGGAACTAACAATATGTTGGACAGGCAAACCAATCAATGTACTTTTTTTTATTCAAGCTAAAATCCCTAACCCCACTCCTGCTAAAAACAGCAACTCTGTAACTTTTACTCTAAAACTGTCAAGAACTACTTTTCACTTTATTAAACAACTTTAGTAGATTTTTGAATTGGATCTTTTCTTGCATTTCACAACATTTTCTCTGAAGTAATATTACTTTTACTTGAGTAGTTTTTGTGTATGCTACACTTGCTTGTTTTCCACTGAGATGCTATTGATACTTTAGTTTGGAGAGTGAGGATTAAAACTAAGATATAGCCACCTCTAATGTGAAACTCATGAGGAAACACATGATCTTTGGCTCGCCCAAATGGTCTGTTAATATTACATAAAAAGTTGAACAACCATTCCATTATCGTTTCAGCGTCCTCTTTTAAAGTGTGGAAATGTTTCCACAAAAACTGACTGACATTCAACAAGTTATTAAAAAAACAAGATGAGAGATTACACAACAACGAGAGCAGACCAACAACTAGAAAATCAGATCTGCTGGGAATCCCTCCAAATGCTGACAAAGTGTGGAAAATAATGGTCTTCTCAAATCCAGTTACACTAACTGCCTTAAGCAAGCCTCCTGAACGTCTTTTATAGAGTGTATCTTGTGACCTTTACATATTTTTGAGAAGCTAATATATGATTGTTGTTTTTTTTACAATCGCTCACTTTCAATACACACAAAAGATCTTTTTCCTCGATGCTGAACTTATGTAGTTTCATGGCGGGAAAAAATGAATGCAAAACTTGCTTCTCCTGGAGATTTGAATAAATTAAACACGAAAATCACTTCATGACATCAACATTCATCAAAGGTTTCCAGCTAAGTATAGCAAACCTATCAGGTGTTTAGCCAACATTATTTCAAATTTTCCTATGGACCTGGCTTTTGAATATTTATATTCACCTTCAATCCCTTGCCACACAGCACATTCAGGGGGATGGTGTCTCGTGTGGTGTCAGAGCGTCCATCAGTAAGCACGATGACCACGCTTCTCTGTGCCACAAGCTTGTTGATCATGCCTACGAGTGAGGCCTGTAGAGCTTCTCCAGTGTATGTGGCTTCAGCAATCCAGCGCAAATTTTTCACAGCTCTAATGAATGACAAATCTTTGATCAGGAACATTTATGCAAAGTCAAACTCCTTCAAACCAAGAATTGACAGTGAATTTCATACTCTTTTAGATCTATCAATGTCTTGATGTTGGGGTCTCCAAGCTGTACAACCTCCTGAGCCTTAGAACCACTGTACTGCAACACGCCAATGCGAGACTCGTTGACACCAAACTGCAAAATGAAAAGACAAAACCAAAATTAAAAGGTAATTTGTAAAAGCTTGTTGTTGAAGATATTGGTCTTAAATAGAAAGCATAATCAATAAAGCATATCAGGTCATCAGTTAACTAACAAACCCACAACATACCTGTCTTAACTTGAGTCTGTCTATTACGGTCACAATAAACTCTTTGGAAATTGCAAAATTGGAAGCGCCAATACTCTCTGAGCTGTCCACGATAAATGCGATATCCAACGGTCCACATGTGCACTCTGAACAAACGAAAAACATGTGTGTATTACAGATTGAACTGCTAGGCTACAAAAGAAAGAGAACCCAAAAGTAATTCAAAATTGAATTACTTACCACAGCAAGCTGAAAGAAAAAAAAACACAAATTTAGTTTTGTAATCTAACTAAATCTAATAATGTAAAAAGAAATCACAAATATGGCTGTGTTGTGCATCAAAACATGGCATGTACAATAACAGAAGCATAATTATTTACATTTATTTGTGCTGCCGATGAAAAACTAAACTCAAAATTTCCAGAGATCAGCATCAAATTACTTGATATAAATAAAAGCAGAAAAATATTTATGTTGATCAGAAGGTTACACAAAGGATAAATCTGTTTTATTAAGTGCGCAGTTAAACTCTTGTGAAAGATTGAATAGATTTGCCTAATTTGGACAAAACTGTTTGTATTTTTGGCTGCTGTGGTTGCATAAATCACTGATAACTTGAGTGGTTCATCAATCATGACTAATTTAACGTATAAAATTGTCTGACGCCACACATTCGAGAAATGTCATACAAACTCCCACTCAATATAACTCAAAAGCTTCACACAACCTTTATTTCTCAAAAACTGGGGTTTACTAACTAAAGCTGCCCAAAAAACACTAAGCACATCTAATTGGCTAATGCTCCAAAATCCATTTCTTAACAAATCTGTAAACCCTCACACTGTGACTGAACTAACACACTTCTTTTCAAAGAATCACTCTTTTCTCCTCAAACTTTCGCAAGCCAGGATAAACTTCCAAAAGTAAAATTAATGATAAAGATACGCTATATGTGGTGAAAGAGTCCATTCAGCCTTTAAAGACATTAAGAAACAAAATAAACAATAGCCTTCAAAAAGCAATAATCTCAATATTTATTTTCACAATGTTTGTGCAAAGGTCATTAAATAAATAGAGGTTAAATAACTGTTTTCATTATTTTTTGTTGTATAATATCTTTATTAATGTTTTGAAATTAAGTTTGTTTTCATGTTATTATGCCCTTGTGTTTGGCTGGCTGCAAGGGTTGCGTGTGAATCAGTGAAAGCTACAGGTGGCACTCCATGTCTGGTGACAATGAAAAAGTCTACTCACAGCACATTTTCATGATGATATCCAGAATTTCACACTCCTGAAGATATACACAATGAGTGAGAGAGAGAGAGAGAGAGAGAGAGAGAGAGAGAGAGAGAGAATATATTAAGATATGCTTCAGTAACTGATTTCTGTTGTTGCCATTTTGTTCCACAAACGAAGTTATGAATCCACGTTGTTTTAATTTCAGTAAATTGTACTGCCATGTAGGTCACCAAGTCCCACTTGTAAAAAAAACATATTAGAAATTATTTGACTGCTAATTAAGGACAAAGTCATGACACTTTAAAAGATTCATACACCATAAAACAATCGTAGCATTCCTTTCAATGCATATGGAAATGCCTGTTAGTGAATCAGCTGAAGTAGGTTTCCCAGAAAACAATCAAATCTCCACCTCAAACACGTTTTTTTCCCTGTGTCGGATGATTTTCAAACGCCCATCAATAATGTTTTAATGTTGAGCTGTTCCTGATTCAGTCAAAGGCACCTTTAGATATGAGAATCCAATTAGACTTTTTGGGAGTAGTTTTCCGGTTTGTGCTTTCAGATAGAATTGTTGTGTTGATAGGGTGGATTTGTTTTTTCAAAATTGTTTACTAGTAGGTGTTAATTTAGTCAGATTTGTAGCATCACCATTTAAGCATCCGATTTTATCTTCGTTCTATATCTGGAATTCATTTTTAAAATGAATTCTAAAAGTACCTCTGTTCTGAAGGTGCGACGTCGCTATACAGATGTGTCTCATTGTGCTATAACTCGGCGCAGTTTATTTCAGAGGTAAATCCATACTTTTTCTCAAAATAAGTTTACAAGTGTAAGATTCCATGGTGATCGCATCCATTGAAGGGAAAGGTAAAAACAACTTCAGATGCTGAACTGGTAGTTGACGCACAACTAAGATGGAATGCGGAACAAGTTGTGGATAGAGTCTATTGCCTATGCTAAGCTATGCTAAATGTGTCAGCACCAGATCAGGGCAACAGCTTAACAGATTCAAAAAGTGGAGTGTTTTCAAGTTTCACCATAAATGAAGCAACCATATTGAAAATTTTCCCTACCCTATTCCAAAAAAGTGCTGGTTAACCTTGAAATGGTTAGAATTGTTAACTTAAAAATGGCTATATGTGAGTAAAAAAACATACTTTTATGACTCAACCTCTTTAAATGTCACATCTCCATTGCCAAGCATTCATATCCCCCAGCTGCAATGGGAACAATCTTGTCATCTTTCTCCATTAAATGATCCTATTATTCCCCAAATATCAAGTGCAATGAGAGCTCAGAATTTGGCTGGACTTTTCCATAGTTACTGACAGTCACAGAAGTGGAATTCACAAAAACAGGGGAGCTCGAACAGAGGAATGTGTAAGTCATTTTATTACTGATACACTAACTAGTCTCAAATCTCTGCAAAAACACAACACATTTTAAAACTAAATCGCAAGCTTTTTTGTTTGTATAGTTTATTCCATTTAAGTTCACTCACATCAGCTCCTTGCGGCCCGGGTGGTCCTGGAGGTCCCTGTGAATAAAACATGTCATCAGATAGGAAATATGTAGAGGGTCACATACAATTAATTCTATAGAATAGCAAACATAAACAATTCTGCTCAAGGGTAAGTGTTTTTGACATGCTACCAGATGTGCTTTGCACAAAAACTCTTTCCAAAAAAGAGCATTGAGCAGATGGACCAGTCTCCTCGTCTCTGGATCTGATCCAGTGTTGATGAGGAACAAGGCAAAAATTGTAGCTAAGAGAAACTTCCCTTCCCACATACTGAGTCGTTCTACAGTACATAACTAGTAAATTGTACACTTTAAAATCTTCATTTGGAGAGCCTTTTTTGTGAAAATATATAAATGTCAATCACCTGTCTCAACAATAGGTCAGCACTCTGACAGTCTCGTGTTGAAGTGCTAAAACACAACATTATTTGTGCTTGGTCCGAAGTGCTCTCTTGATATCTCTACTCAAGACTTTACAGCCAAATCTCAACTACTTATATCTTTTCAAATTTTTGCATAAAATCAAAAAAGCTTGTGTTGCAAAGTGTTAAGCACAAAGAGTACACAATTTTGGACTCAAGTAAATTTACTGCCTGTTCAGTAAAATACAATCAATTACAAGTAAAAGTACAAGTCCAAAACTCCACTTAATTAGAGGTAAAAAGTAGTTAATTAAAATGTATTCAAGTCCCTTTTTACAGTTGAGTTTTATGGGTTTTGTTAGCTGCTTGGAGTCATCTCTGCTGTTTCACTTATTTAACACAAGAATCATGACCTAATATTATTTCATTATAGTAACCTATATTAATAACTGTTATACTATGTTATACTATGTGTTTTTTAAAGTCCAATTGAAAATATTGAACATGTATTAAGACCAAATCACCCAAGATTTGTTTGAAATCAAATCAGGTGAGGAAGATAAAAACATGCAGCAAAAGTCAAGAGATGATCTTGAATTCATGCAGATAAGTTAGAGCGAATATTGTACTTTTGTTTGAAACCCACAGATCTCTTCTATTTGAACTTTGGTTTCGCCTATGGAAGAAGCAAGAGTATTTTTTAGCCTGAACACAGGGACGCTCCTAGCGTTTACCCGTTCTTTTTGTTTAAAGCTACCAGTTGTTTCAAGTATGTTGTAAGCACAGCTTTTGCTGTAAAGCTGACCTCAAACATTGAAGAAATCAAAATTTGCAACAAATATTACTTGTATTGTATAAATATTGTACATATTATATACAATATATTGTATATTGTATTATATATAGATATTATACTTGAGTTGTCCTTGAGTGAGATTATTCGAACCAGCTATATAAGCTATGTAAAACTAAAAAAGAAAACATCCTAGCTTTAAGACAGATTGTCTAGATTTAAAACCATTAGTGATTAGATACAAGTTGAAATATTCTAGTTTCAATGCATTTTTACAGCTTGTAAAGACTTGTTTTGGGAGTTTTTGTCTATTTTTAAGATCCAACAGCATTTGTTATTAGCTAGAAAGTTTTTAAAATTTTAAGAATTCTTGCCAAGTCAAATTTGCTTACCCCATTGATTATAGGAAGAGTTTATTTGAGTTTTTTTTTTCTTGTTGCAAGAGTGCAGTGTACAGCTTAATTACCCAGTTGTAAGTTTTTGCCAGTTTATTTAGCAAAATTAAAGGGTTTTTATAAAACCCATCAAACAAGTTCTACTTTTCATTTGGCGAAAGCTTGGCATTAGACTTCTTTGTTCAATTTCACAGGACTTGTGGTTTAAAGCCGTTGTTTATGCACCTTCAAGTGGTTCACTGGGTTTGAACTTTGCAGCTGCATTCTTTGTTTTATTGATGGAAAAAGCATAAAGTGTTTACTGTATACCAGGAATGCCGTGGATGATGGGGTTTTTCATGAACACATACCACTCATGTAGAGAGATACAAAGCAAGCAGAATACAATGAAAATCATACTCACGGATCTTCCCTCGGGTCCTCTGTGACCTTTGGCACCTTTTGCCCCAGCAGGCCCAGGTCTGACATTCTAAGCAAGATATAAACAGTGTATTTTAACACTTTCAAGTTTTATCAAGTAGACAAACAAACCAATTTGATGAAACATTATGTCATATTCCAAAATCTATCCTCACAAGACAAACAAATAATAATTGTGACATAAAATCAGTTTTATGCTTAAACCGTTATTTCAATGGTTAATCGTTTCTTATTCTTGATTTGTTTTTTGTTAAACTTATGTTTCTCAATGTCAATGTCGCAACAATGACAGAGATCAGAAGTATAGATAGCTATATATATTCTGCAAGTTTTATAGGAGAAATTATAGTAGTTCTCCTTGGTCTGGGGTGTTGATTTTATTATTCACGTAAAAAAACAATGGCGTACCTTCTCTTAATCCCTTATCTCCAGCATCTTACATCTCATGTTGGTTTAAACGTGTTCATAAAATAATGTTTGGTTAACCAGTTTATGTTTAATATTGTCTGAAATATATTAGAGGGTTTAATGCAATGACTGTATATCACAAAACTAGAATGTTTAACTCTTTCAACAGCTTTGACTGATGCTTTCTGGTTCGCATTCCTAATTAAGTCACACTTCGCTGGGAGGAGACTGGTCTAAAGAAACTTTCAAAGTCAGAGAGCAGACAGAATGTCTGGCCTTTTCCATCTCTGAATTGGCCCATGAGAGACAGAGCACTATAACTCTCTTCCATCATGTAGTAATCTAGGAGTTAAACTTTAATGCCTTTCTTTTAGAATGATCAATTGCAAATGAGTGTAAACAATAACTCTTTACTCTTGGTTCATATTTCATAAGTTGTATGCTGATTTAATCTAATGTACAGCTGGTTTACTACACATTAATGGTAATAAATCTTTGAACTCTTGAAATCTTTGAATTCTTCTTTTACAGAAACACTTTTAAGATTAATAAGAATATTCACATCACGTGTAAGTAAAATTAAAGTTCACTGAGTGGGTTAAAACACAATATAATAACTAATATCTGACATTCTAATTTCTTTAGTTTAGACCAAGAATAATGTTAAAGATAAAACCTTTATAAATCAATTATGGAGTCAGATATACAAATTCATGTGAATTATTAAAAATGCTTTAGCACTGTTTCAAGACAGAAAACGTGAGCCTTCAGTCCGGAATGGTATCCGTGTTTGGACCAAGAATCGGGAACCCTCCTCAATTTAAGACTTTAAAAAACATTTTTAGGATTATTGAGAACCAAATTTAAGACCAACATCATAATAACAAAAACAAATAAAATATTTTTTAATAAACACAGATAAACACTATGCTTCAAATACATTGTTTGAAACCCTAACTATCACTTTACGTTTTTGAGCATTTACAAAAGTTGATGAGCACTTTCTCAAACTCTGGCAACCCTGGTCACCATTTTTATATTTATTAACATTTAGGAGCATTTCCTTAATCTAAAAGGAGCAACTCCAGTAATAACTTTTAAGATTTTGAGCATTTATTAGTGTTCACGAGCAACACTAACCATCCCTTTTACAATTTTGAGTGTAAATGAGCCTTTTCTATTTAAACAAAAAACACATATCAAATGAGCTTTAGATGGACATCAGACAAATACTAACAGTGACAAATTATTTAAGGCCCAGAACAGTGAATTTAAGACTTTTAAAGGTCTAAACTTTGGACTTTTAATTATTTTTACTTTTTAAGACCCTGCAGAAACCCTGATAAAAACCCTCCCACACATCTATTTAGTTTAATCTGTCCTCATTAAACTACCCAAGCCCAGCACATATTCCTTCACTCCAGCCATGTGCCAGGATATGGTTTAGAGCCTACTTGATAACACCAACCACCTGTCCCCTCTCAGTCCGTCTTCTCTCCCATGCTGCTTCAATTACCCTCAAATACCTCACTTCAAAGTGCACGAGTGTCACAAAGCAGCTCGCAGTAGGGACGAGGATGAACCATGCCGTCATGCTAATGCTGCTTTGGCTCAATGTGATTACCTTGACAGATACTGGAGTAAAATATGGGTCTCTTGGGTTTGGGAGAGACCGGGGAGCCCAATCAATTGTTTACAAGGACAGAACAGCATTTCTAAACAGTCTTGGCCAGCAGACAGACAAGAGTCAAACAGTAAAGAAAAGCTAAGTAAGTTCACAGCTCATGTAAAGCAGATGTGAGGCCTTGGGAAATATATACACCATTAAATCAAGCTCTTGAGATTCACACGAATATCATAAATAGATCACTTTTGGTAAATAAGAAAGTCGTGGCAGAAAATCTTTGTTGATGTGTATAATTAACAGAGCGCCGGATATATGTAAAGTTTATTCAAGGGCAAACAAATGCTGTAAACAATGCTCAAATATTCAGAGAGGTGTTAGAAGTGGTTAAACACTCATTTAATGCCAAAGGTTCGTACTTTAAAATGTGAAGTCTCATTGGTCACATGAAAAAAACAATGATCAGGTTATATGAAAACCTGACCCAAGAGAAATGGATCAAATGTTTTTCCAATGTATGTCTTTCAATTTTGAGAGATAGACAACTAAAGTGTCTAGAATGTTTCTTGCTTGCAATTGTAAAACTGATAGAAATATTTTATAACAAGCTCACTGAAGATAAAAAAAAGATTAGAATAACTTGTTAATTGTACAGTATACACTGTTTTCTTTAAAATACAGTACATGTTAGATTGTAACAAAACCTGTTTTATTTAACTTTTTTTAACGATTGCTTTAAAATAGTTTTTAATGTAAAATATTTACATTATACAGTAGTTTGTCTACAATGTATACACAGTAAAAATGTATCCTACCAATAAATAATAAACCATATTAATATATATATTCTTGTTAAAATGCTATTGTTTGGTAGTCTACCCTATAGAGTCTCCAGCCAGTCACTGTGTTTCAACTGTAAAACACTATGAATGCGTTTTCATTTACAGCCTCTTAAAATCTGCTAATAATCGATTTTTTAATTAGAACTACTTTTTGATCTTTCCACAAACCAAATGTAAATGTTCCCTTTCCAAGTGAATCATAGAATGGTAAACTACTCACATTTTTATGGGAAGTCTGTTAAAATGTAAGTTCCAGAGTTAGCAGAGCCTAAAGAGACTTTAAGAGTGAACCGTAAAGGCTGAGTGTGTGTGGCCCAATATCACCTGCGTCTTTCTGAGGGCTATACTTTTTCATGGTTTTTATCCAAAACAAACTCTTGAACAGCCAAAAAATCTATTTTTATCTGAAATAAGTTTCCATAGATGACACATAAAATGACATGTGGCAAACTATACTGAAAAACTGAAAAAACTATAATAATTTATATTATTTTTTAACACACGCACGCGCACGCACACACACACACACACACATATATATATATATTATAATATTATTTTTATTTAACAATACGTTTTTGTCAGAGCTCATAACTCGTGAACAAGAACATAGTAAAATTTAAATAATCTAACACAAATCAAAATGAATATTTTTTTAAGATTGCTTTTCAATAAAGAGCAGGACATACAGCAATAGAAAAAAGTAATAAACAACTGCCGGACTAACATTTGCTGCATGTAAAGTCTCAAAGACGACAAGTCTTCAAAAAAATATCGCTGTCTACAAACAGTTTACATGCTGCACACATTTTCCAGCAGATGTGTGTAAACATCCTGCATAAAAATAAAACCTTTCTGAAGAGCACATTCAATCATAGCTCAACAAACAAACAAAGCCCTCCCTCCATCCTTAGCATCCAACCTCTGGATGTTTTTTTTTTTTTTCAACAGAAAACCCATGAAACTCCTAAAACTAAACAACAATTCTACCACATGTGCATTTCTTCCTTGAAGGTTTTTTTGGTTTTACAAGCACAAAGACAAACACATTGATGAATAGTGAAGCAGTCTGGACTCGAGATCAGCAGAAATTGACTCCAGATGACTACAGATCAAAGCGCCCCCGCACTTCTATTTGTTTTCTGCCTGTTTCACTCCAATGTAGGGACTCGGATAGATTTGATTAGACTGGAAATTAGAGTATTTATATAAGGGTATATTTAGATCTGAGCTCGCCTTTTCTAAACACATCCAACTTCAAGATGATTGTACAAAAATGTTTGTTTATACACAATACAATATAATAAAAGAAAGCTGGGGCCAATTCTGTGAACCACACTGATATAAACTGTACTTAGCAAACACAATGAATATTTGACTATACCTATATTTAGGCTTGTAATAATTGAAAATAACAGCAAACGTTGTTTGTTTGATGAGAAAAATTTTGCCATCTGCATTATGATTAACAAAATAATAACGGCAACTTGTGCTTTATAGTGCTTGTTTATATATTTAATTTATTATATAAATTAAATTACATTTTTATATTAATATATTGTTGCTTTGCACAAAACAATATGTAATAAACCAAATTGTAACAACACTGACGATTGTTGTGTAAATACATAGCCTTAGCTTGTCAAAATGAGTTTGATAAATAAATTAAAAAATTCTAAATCGCTCGGATATAATGTTTGTAGAAAACTCCAACTCTCACATTACATATTTTCCAAGAGCCCTGAACAATATTAGATCATACTGTGAAGTTCAAAAACAATCGCTCCTTTAGAAAATCTGATTAAACTCTTACACTGTTAATGCAAAAACATATCCGATCATTGACTGAGTGAAAAAAAGAAAAGAAAAAGACACATGCCAATTCTGCAATGGCCAAATTCAGAAAAGCACAGTGTGAGTGGGGCATTTTCTCAAACCTCAGCACTACAAACACAGTCAGGCAGCATAGAGAATAATATCAGCTATTTTATCTGATGTCAGCTTACTTTGAAGTATAATTACAACAAATCAATAGAAAGCACTAAGCACTTATTATCTGGCAGAGCTCAAAAACTCCATCAATGATTTGATTTGGTGAGTCCGTAAAAAAAAAGGATCAGCACTGGTGATGCACACAGTGAGACAACATAAAGAATAATATTATCTATTATATCTGTGGTTAGGTTTCTGTCACATTCCTGTAGACTTCCAGCTGGCAGTAAGGTCTACATAACAATGGTAAGCTTTCAATATCAAACGGTTTGTTTTCAACCACTCTCAAGCCACATGTGGTTAATTTTGGGATGAAATCTCAAGATTTCAATCAGTAAATGCAGGCTGAGATGAGAACGTTTGGACCTTTTGCATGTTTGCACATGTTTGTGTAAACATGAAAAAAAAAACAATAATTACATCTAACCTGTGAGGAGACCTCCTTATTAGGCCTCCATACTCAACATGTGCAGGCTGTTTGAGATAAACCAAGAGATAAAGCAGTTTATCACTTTGAGAGTGCTGCTTTGAGGTTTCTAGGCAGTGTTGGGGGTTTGCCAGGGATTTGGTCAATCACACATTTATTTTATCCCGGTTCAACCCATCTGCTGAGCTGAAAGTGTGGGGGCTGCAAAAGAATGTCAGCCAGCTGGGTCTAGTTTTAAAAAAGTATAAAACATGAGCTTCCAGCAAATTTCTGATCTCAAGTACACTTGATTTTCCAAACAAAGACTTGAAATCCGAAATAATGACTGTTTACTTAAAGTCTCCAAGTACAGTGTAGACAGACTTGTTTATTCTGTTGATTTACAAACAAAAAAACCTTGGCTCTTGAATGAAGGATTTCAAGACCTCATTTGAAGCTGTCTGAATCTATGGTCAATAAAAAACTGCTTCTTAATAAACAAATTAAAATAAAAACATGAGGTTTCAGGCTATTGAACTTTCCTGGTCTCATGATAACAAGAATCACACAGCTGCTGTCTCAACCTAACACTAGAGGCTGCCTGAGACTACACGTGTTTTACAGACAGGAACTCAGTACAATCTTACCACACCTGTGACATAGTTAATATTCAAAGCATACGATGACCCAACATGTTTCTGATACAAGAAGAAAAAAACTTTTCAACTTTCCAATGCTAATCACCTAATGTTAAACACTTGTTGTTATGCAATTACTGGAATATTGAAACAACAAATGTTAACCAATGTATATATAAATACAGTACATGAATATATTATAACTCCATGTATATATTATGCGTTTACAAATAAATAAAATATAACTCATCAGTCTCTTATCAGGACTTTTTTTTTAATTGCATTCAGACAAATTGATGAAAGTGGGTTTTTATTTAAATACTAGCCACTATGTTTGGCAGTGTTTTCTACTGCACTTGGTTTAAAAAAAAAATGGGCAGATTTTACATGTTTGTTTGGTCCAAGAAAACACATTGTTGAAAATGTACTGTTTTGGAAAAAATAAATACAATTATTATTTAGGTTTTTGTATAAAATCAGGATGAAAAAAAGAATAGTTTCTTAAATATGCCTAGCAATCCAGTTGAATGAAAATACTTTTTTCTATGAAGTCCAAAACGCCAGAATTTTCCCAACATTTTTACAATGGCAGTTAACACAGATTAAATGTTTTTAAATAACACTTAAATTCTCTTAAACACATTTCTTTGCTTAATAATTTTGAATTGGAAAAGGACATAAAATGAGTTTGGAAGCTTTGTAGTTATATGAGAGAGAGGTAGAGAGAGAGAGAGGTAGAGAGAGAGAGAGAGAGAGAGAGAGAGAGAGAGAGAGAGAGAGAGAGAGAGAGAGTTAAAGAGAGAGAGAGAGAGAGAGAGAGAGTTAGAGAGAGAGAGAGAGAGAGAGAGAGAGAGAGAACAAAGAAATGTTGAATGACAAAGCACAGAAATTAATCTACTGTAAACTGACTCACATCTACTCCAGGGTCACCTGGCTCTCCATCATCTCCCTTAGGCCCAGGGGTTCCTTTTCCACCCTGAAGCGAGAAGATGAGCAATAATTTGAGAGAAAATATCTCTTTTGTGTCCGTTCCTTAAAACTTCTGGATTCAGATTTTCAGTCTAGACGATTTACATCTGCTGCAGTAGTGTTTCTAATCCACACTCCCTACTGCAAGACACACATGCACTAAAATCAACAGTGAATCAACAGTCTGGCATGCTAATAAAAGCCATGTCAAAATCGTGTGATTATTTCTCTATATTAATATTATTCTCATATGGAGGCTGTTCCGATAATAGTTAAACGTTACATTTTATAATAACCACAGATGATGATTTTCTGTTACTTTCAACGTGGTGATGAGAGTAATTTTCTGCAATGGGATTTCACAGCAAACAAGTCAAACGTATGCGTGTTTAGAATCAATTGTTTGAATTAATAAACTGGTGATGAATCTGCTCTAGTCTGTTTCTATTTAGTTAAAATTGGAACAGACATTGAAATGCAATACATAAAAAACTACTGGACACATCACAAAAATGCTAGAGGGATAATCCTTATTTTCAAAAAGGCTGAAAAAAAATTATGTTGATTTCTTGGGTGCTAGTATCATGTTCAAGATACTCACAGGGGCTCCGGGTTCTCCTCTTTGTCCAGGATAGCCCTAAAACACATACAAACAATATATCACCATAGCCTTGCACAATTTAAGGAGTTTAGCCAAAGGAGAGATACTCAACCTGGAAACCTGGACATCCCTCAGTCCCGTTTCCTGGTGGGCCATCATCTCCCTAAAAAGGTAAGAAATTGTTATTACAGCCATGGACAACGACTTTAAAAAGGCAAGTCAAGTTCTGGACTTTCTTACCCGCTCTCCTATCAGACCTCTATCTCCTGGAGCCCCTTTAATTCCCCTGGGTCCTTTATCTCCCTAAAACAGAGAAACACGATCAAGGGCGATGTAGACAAGCCACAGACACTGCAACAGACTTGACAAGGTGATCAAGATTAACTTCCCATTTAACCTACACTAGTTCATTTCAGACATCAAGAACATACACCACCTTTTAGCAAAAGATCCAATTTCTGTTGCAACGTCCAGTATGACAAGCGCAGAAAACATAGCATTCAAACATAGCATTCAAACATAACAAGTTAAGTAACAGTTGATTTGTTGATGTTTAAGAACAGGTTCTATGCCAATCAATCTGAAAACAAATACATTCATTTGAGAAAAAAAATATATTGACAGAAAAGCAAAAGACCCCAAAAAGTGATGTAACATTTAAACAGATAGTTTCATTTGAAGAATGAGACCATTATCATTCTTCAAATCTTAATGTATAACTTGAAGTAAGCCTTGAATTCAAATGTTTCTAGCTCCTTAAACCCATTTAAGCTAACATTATGCAAATTACTGTAGGTTCGTTTTACTTATGTTAAGTGAACAATATTAACCTCCGGCCCAGCAGGTCCCTCATCACCACGATAGCCTGGTTGCCCTGCTCGCCCTGCCTCACCCTGTTGGAAATAAGAACACAGCAGCTCATTTAAATTGTGTAAACATTTTATTGTAAGACAAGATATTGGGACTTCATTGAGAGACTTTGTGAACTCATATTTTGTTGTTGTTTTTTTTTACCATGGTTGCTGTTAGTTTTCTTTGTACTAGTCATGTTAACTTTACAGTTCACATGACTGGTGGAGGATCCTGCATGTTTTTATAATGGAGCAACAAACAGTTTCTGAGCTTTGTCCCTTTTTTTTTTAACAAATACTCCTACATTTTTCTTGATCGGTAGGATAGTACATCCTTTATTAACAACATTTGCTTGCTGTCCATTGTATTAAATGCTATTACATGTCATGTCAAGTTATTTCATAGAAGTGTGCTACAATAATTCAATGACTCACATTGTTACGCAATTGAATCAACAATGAGAACATAACAATTGTTGGGCGATTTTGTGAATTACAATTTAAAAATTATAAGGAGTACAAGTTACAAAAACCATTTTGAAATGGGTTTTAACAGTATAAAATAAAGCATGTTAAGATGCAAGCTGGTAATTATTAACTAAAGATATAACTATAAAATAAAGTTACATAAAAAGTATTCTTCTCCACTGTCAAGAAAAAGAGTCCATCTAGCGAGGCGTGTGCACAGCAAAGACACAGAGCCATTCATGAAGAAATATGCAGAAGTAATCATTTCCTTTCTATGGGTTTGAAGATCTGAGTCATCGGCTGTACATAAACTTTTGGTGAATGGCTTTGGTAAATGACTCAGTAGAAAGTGTTAAGTAAAGCCATTTTTTTAATCATTTAACTATTTTAAAACCCTTATTCCAAAGAAGGTGAATCTGTAAATTAATTACAAGAACATTTTAAAAGCATTCTTTGAAAAGAGTAATTCCTCGGGAGGTAGAAAACACGTCCAGATTTCCAGCTCCTTGAACATTAGGTTCTTTCCCATCCCACCCACTTAAATCTACTGAAAAACTACTGCCAGGATAAAACCTATAAAAGCATTGGACTCAGTGTTACCAACACACATGACTCACATATAACTAGCCAAAAAGGCTGAGTAGCTGAAATAACAGCCTACTAACTGCTAATGAAGTTTATGAGAGTGTTTCGAACAGCCTGGCTTTTTTTGAGAAAGAACAGATTACTTGTAAGCTTGAAATGCACACAAACGGCAGAGGACATCTGAATCCAGAGAGGCATGAGAAATGCTGTTTACAAGAGTTGGATAGCAAAGAGGAGAGCAGAGTGAAGCAGCATCTGGTAAGGTCTATGCTGCAGCTGCTTCAGATGAAAGACTTAAGAATCCAGCATCATAATCTCTAAAGACTGTTCAATTCAGCTGGAAAGGCTCGAGTTGGGTCTGTCACTTCTAAACACGCACATTGTGTTTTTTACTCATAGGCTAAAACCGTTCAACTGATATCACTGATTTCATTGGTTGTTGTCCATGTGGTTGGAATTAGAGTTGTCTTGGAGATATTAAAAACAACTAATTTTCCCAGCTGTATTCTAGAAGCCTGCAGTTTAATTGACTTTAAAGGATGCACATGTGGTCTCTGCTTTGAACTAGTTAAAAAAGTTCACTCCCAATGTTTATCTTAAGCAAATCTATCTAAATGCAATCTATTTTCATGACATTTTTATTTTAAAAAAGTAAAATTGGTCGTTTTTTATCATTTCACATAACTGTTGAACTACAACTATGGTGCTAATTTATGTTGTTAAAATTATAGTTATTGTTATTATAGTTATGTATATAAAATGTAATAAAACAGTATTTGGTATTTCCTGGTGGAACCATCTTATTTTAGTTGTTTTTGTTTTAATGCTAATACTAAAACCTTTTCTCTGACTAAAAAATGTCTTTTACTACAGTGTCAGATATTTAACAGAAGAAGAACTGTTGTCGGCTTTTAAGAATTAAAATCTGACTGTTCCACTTTGAATGCCTAACAGCACCCATCTGGAACCCATCTGAACTTCTATGAATTTGCTTCTTTCTCCTCCCACTGGTCAGACCATCACAAATGGCAGAAACACTGGACGAATGTCTTTGTTCCTCAAGTTACGTATAACATTACCCAGCGGTCCAATGATCTCAGAGCATTCAGAGGGCCCCCGAATGCCTACATTCTGAGCTCATTGGCTCAAAGCCTTATGGTTCATACCCTACACTTTTCAGTACAACACTGAATTAACACTGGTATAAGTGTTACATAAACAATTAAACTCAGATAAAGAATTTGAGAACTTCATGATGGTATAATTTGATTCTAATTAAAGCTTCCCAAAAAACTAATTTAAATTCAAATACACTTTTTAATAGGTTGTTTACAATACCTTAACCAACATAATACACACAATACATTTACAAGAACAATTTAAAAGAAACAGTGGTAAAACATTTGTCCCTTATTTAAAAAAAAAAAGGCTGGTCAACACATATCATGCCCCGCTCACTAACTCTCTGGAACCAACCTCCAGGCAGATGAGTGAACTGAAATATCAGTAGCTACAGTTGTATTTTTTTTTTTTTTAGATAATTTTAACAAGTAGTGAATTTTTGAGTTTTGATAAAAGTCCACTTTAATTCAATATGTACTGAAAACAACAAATTGTTAATGCACGCAAAATCGGTCAACTCAATTGTTTGAATGAAATGGTTCAAATTGGTTGTACCTTAACAAATTAATATTCACATTGCCTGTGATTTAATCAGATCTGGAACAAATTACATCTGAAAAATTGTATCTGTACTACAAAAAACTAACTGTGTTAACGTCAACCCCTGAATTTTCTCTAGGCATTTAATGCTATTGGATTTAACACTCAAATCAGATGATTTGAAATGATGGAAAGGATTTGAATCACTCACAGGCTCTCCGTTTGGTCCTGATGATCCCTCTCGCCCTTGCTCGCCCCGCGGTCCAGGTTCACCCTGTCAGATGCAAAAGATAATTAGCTGCACAAAACAACTTCTAATTGACAGTTACTAGGCAAGGCACGTTTATTTATATTTTAGCACATTTTGTACACAGGATATTTCAAAGTGTTTTATATTTTTTTTACATTACATTAAAAACTGACAATGAAGACAAAGGTTAAAATAGTGAAATGGAGATATAGAATAGTTATTTGGAAGTTGGTGCTCAGTTGACAAAAGTGCAACTAAACAGGTGTCTTTAGCCTGGTTTTAAATGTGACTAAAGTGTTAGCACCCTTGATCTCCTCTGGAAGCTGGTTCCATCTGTGGGCCGCATGTTAACTAAAGGAATATTTACCCTGTTTGGAATTAACCCGGCGTAGAACTAATTTATTTGGCCCGAGGGATCTCAGCTCCCTGTTTGGTGTGTATTCACTGATCATGTCTGTTAGGTATTTAGGTGCTAAGTGTAGAGGCTTAAGAACTGGAGAAATGTGTTCTGACTTTCTAGTTTTGGTTAGAATTCGAGCCGCTGCATTCTGAACAAGTTGGAGCTGGTTAATGGTATTTTTGGGAAGACTGGTAAGAATAGCGTTACAGTAGCTCAGCCTGCTGGAGATGAAAGCATGAATCAGTTTCTCTAAACCTTATCAGGAACCAAAGTATCTGATTCTTGCAATGTTTCTAAGATGGTAATAAGGTGATTTGGTCATTGCTTTGACGTGGCTATTTAAACTGAGATCAGAGTCCAGAATCACAACTAAACCTACTAATTACAATTTCGTTAACAATTTCAACTTACTCAATCATTACAAAATAAAAACATATAACCAAAATTGTAACCAAAAGTTTGTGTTTTTTTTTATCCACATTTTTGTGATGTCAAATTCTGTCAAAAAGTAAATTTGATGGAATTGCTGACTTCTCTTGTAATGTAAGGTACTGAAATCAAGGTAAATCAAGGCTTTCTTCTTTTTGGCAAGTCGATACCATTAACAGTTAAGAATCTCTACAAAATAAACACAAATAAATATTGTCTACTTATTGTATGGCAGTCTTACATCATGCTACTTGATAAATAATGATTGTAAGCTGGCTGTAAATCTTTGAAGAACTTTAAAATCGTATCTGGAAATGATTCATATTGTAAGGTCAGCCTGTTTCTCTAAAGAAGTTGTGCTCTATCCAATGCACACGGATTCACGCGCAATGATGGATTCCATTTCAACTTGAAAACCTCAAATCAATGTCAAAAACCTCCAAACTCACATGCAATCATAAACATTTATAAATCGCAACAGCCTGCCACCTCCATTTCAATGAGGATGTTCAAAACAGCCTTTACTTGGAGGTATTACCAAGCGTATACACAAATATTTATATCTATATATATGTGTATGTATAAATATCTATAAGTGGACCAAACAGAATAGCACAAAGTAAATAAGACACTCCACATCCCTCTTTACACCTCAGGGTGTACTCACCGGCTCTCCTCGAGGACCTCTGTTCCCCCGGGAACCCTGTTCACCTTTCTCCCCAGCCTGGCCCTAAAACAGGAAAAAAGTTCTTAACCATAACAAACTGACTAAAAGAAGAGCAAACAAAGGTTGTGTGTAAGTATAAATTCTTGTTACTCTGCCTCCTTTTGGCCCCTCTGGTCCTGGTGGACCCTGAAGAAAGCACAGGAAATCAATGAGACTAAAAGCACACATTAATGTAATTACAGCCTAAGAAGAAAAAAAAAGATTGAAAACGCTTGCATCATCTCCTCTTTCGCCTTTATCCCCATTAGCTCCTCTGGGACCTCTGTCTCCCTAAAACATGAACAAAACATAGACCTCCGTGAGAGTTTGCGATGAAAACTAAATAGACGTAAGAAGAGAAAGTCAGGGATCAAGGACACAGAAGTGACAATTGAGTTATTCACAGCCTGCTTCTCAAAATTCTTTACTCTTTTCTTATGGTCAATTGTAATTTGTACTTGTGCAAGGTTTGAAGTGTTTTGTTTCTTAAGAATTACTTTCAATTATTAATTTTAGTCAATTGCTTCAATTCTACATACCTTGCCTCCAGAAGGTCCGTAGTTTCCAGGTCGCCCAGCTTCACCATCTCTCCCAGGATCTCCCTGAAAACATATTTACACACATTTAATCTGTGAGCAAAAAAAAAGTAATAATTCCCCAAACTAAAGTTTTGAAGATCAAATGAAAGAATGGGGAAACTTAGCTCTTCTGATATTTTCTCTGAGAAATGTCTAACTTGCAAAAAAAATTAAATAAAACTAAATTTGGAATATTTAAACTAGCCAAACACAAACAAAAAAAATCAAATGTCACTCTTCAAAGCAATACAGTTTTGCTTTATCAAAGTGTCAAAGTTTGTAAATTTATTCAGGAAGGATTTAATGTTATTGTAGATATGGGTCTTTAGCTGTGTTTTGAGGTTAAATCTTATAACTGAGATTAAACTCACTATCCATTCACTATCCATTCTTAAATCATGAAAGCTGGTTTTAAGATATTCCCATATAAACAATATGTTTGTGATGTCACCCATAGGTTTCTGTACATGGCTTTGAAGGTTCAAAGTTTGCAAACCCAGTTGTTGTTGTTTTTTCTTTTTGGCAGTTTGTCACTACCACAGAGCCAAAAATAAGCAAAACTCTTTTCTCTGATTGAAGAAGCCAAAAGCAATACCCACTCTTCACAGGATGCAAGCATCACACCTTTAAATATGCATATATTGAAGTAGAGGGCCAGAAATGTTGGCAAACACCATGGAATTCTGCACAAGGGTTTTAAGAGTATCGGAGAATAAAAACTATAAACGATTCAAGGTCTGATAGAAGAGCTGGAAGCGCTAATCAACACTGAAATTCCTCTGATTTCAGAGCCTGAGTCACATTAATATCTTTTATTAGTACTTATCGCTAGGCAATACAATCTGCAGAAAATATGCAGCTGCACATTCCGTCTGGCCCACGCATTAATATAAGAAATTAGAAAATAACTCATGATTTATTAAATCAATTACATTGCTTCTTTGAATCTGTGTTTTTATTGATGACTTGATACCTAGCCATATGCTTAAAACTCTCTTTTGGTAAGAAAGAAAACACATGGATGTAAACCTACATCTAGCAAATACTTCTGTATTGATTTAAACAAACTTTAGAATAAGTACATATAACAACATTTTCTACCGGTAAAAATTTATTCACAAGTAAAACATTACCTCTTAAATCTTTAAGATTTTAAAAATCCCAAAAGACTAATCTGCTATTGATAGGATTTTTTTAATAACAGGAATGATTTCTGTGATCTAGAGAGTCTTCACCTTGCATGATATCAAAAGAACATTTAATGAATTCCAGCCTTACTCGTTCTCCTTTCCGTCCATATTGGCCAGGGTCTCCTTTTGGACCTGGTTCTCCTTGCAAACCCTACAAGAAACAAGAAAAAGTTGATGTAATTTTGAACATACAACCCTAAATATGACTTTTATTTAAGTTTGTTTTATAGTACAGGATATAAACAAAGCTCAAAGCCTCTGCAGAGTTCAGAGCACAGCTTGGATGTCAAATTTGGTAAATGTTTGGCTGCTAGAGATTCAAACATCCCAAGCTCTGCTCCAGATGCAGAGATGAGTAAAAGCAGCTGCTCATAACTGTGACTGAAACATCTCACAGCCAATGAACACCCGCCTGATCGTCATGAACATTCAGTGACAAACCTCTGAGGACATACTTAGAAACGGGTTAGATATGTACGGTATCTAAACTATTGGTTTTTGAAACTCACTATAGAGAGGTTTCCACTATAGTCTGTTAAGCACTTAGTTTGAGTTTGTTTAAGTGAACATTTAAAATCACATAAATGCGACATAATGATTAAGAGAATAAACATGCTGCCACATATTTAATTCAAAATATGTTTGGACCAACAGTGTTTTTTAAAGGAAAATTCCTAAAACACTAAAATGTGTTTTCTATTGAATCAATGGGATAAGAAGTTGGGAAAAAACTAGTAAAAACATGAAACAATTTTTAACGCTTGTGAAAATCACTATGCATTTTCATTTATTCTATTGTGATAAATTATGTATTTACATTTTTTTCCGTAGAAAGTATTCCCTTCAATAATCTGCACACTTAGTTCTTTAAAATCCAATTATACTCTGGTGTTATAAATGAAAAGCTTAAATAAAACCATATTTCCATCACCTACAGTTACATAATTTATTAAAAAACAGTAATTACTAAACTGCAATCAATCGATTATATAGTCGGTTATTGAAATGGGAAATGTTCATTCTTTTGGCTAACAATCACTTTGAGTTTTATGTTTATGTTAAACACTGCAATAAAAACATGAAAAACAGGAACCTTTACCAAACTTTGCTTATAACAAATATCTAACTTTTAAAAATAAATAAAAACAGACAGAATAAATAAAGGAAAGGCATTACAATTTTCCTCATATCAATAAACCATGATTACAGTCTTTTATTAAAATTCCAAAAGAAATGTTAATAATTTTTGCAAATGATCACAAAACGGACAGAATTGTTAAAGGAAAGATATTCAACTTTCAGCAATTCAAGTCTGAATCGATTATTTGCTTAATACTGTATACTCACATCTGGGCCCGGTGACCCTTTGCAGCCTGGAAGTCCAGGGTATCCTGCTTCACCCTATGAAAAATCATACAACAGACCATAAACTCGGTGGGAACATAAACGGTGCGAGTCACACACAATGAACTTCATGTCATTAGCTGAGAGGTGACATCACTCAAGGCACTGTGGAGCAATAGACTGATATTTCCAAAGGCAACAGAGACAGAAAAACAAAACAAAAAAACAGTGAGTGATAATAAAATTTGGGCTCAGTGTTTGGTTGAAGGAGGGAAGACAAAAGAAAGTGAAAAATCCCCTGGAAAGAGTTTCAGTACATGTTGAACATTGATAGAGGATGATGAAAAGGCAACGTTCGGAGACAGAAGACCAAGATGTTTTCCTAACTAATCAGTGCACGTAATATCAGGACTTAAATGCACCAAAATATTCACCCTAGTGCTCATCAAACATGCTTACAGGTGTTCGCAGTGCAGATAGAGTCGTTTCTGCACTATGTAAAAAATTTGGATCTTGTAACTTTACACACATCTGAATCTAAAGGCATGTCTAAAAGGCAGTACATTTAGTTCAGTGACCAACTATTTTGCTATTGAACACTTCAGGATTTCCAGCTATAATTTTGTTCATAGAATGTTCTAAAATTGACTTATTTTTGCTGTGGAAAAACTACATAAAAAAACCTAATCACAGCTTTGATTAATTTGGATAAAATCATCCATGATTAATACATCTACTGAGAGAATAAAACAAACTTTTATATCATATGCTTTTAGTTATAGAAGCTTTTTAATGCCTTCTAAATAAATATGCCTCATAAACAAGATCTACGTGGATTAATATAAATTAACAGAACTTTTTTATTATCTTTAAATCCAATTGTCAAATTTGCATTCTATCAAAGAGATAGAATGCACAAACGATAAGAAAATAAATTTTTAAAGCACTTTTCAAGACCTTTTAACTTTTTTTTCAAGAGTAGGGATCCTGCAGCAATATAAGTTGCAGTATTGCTCTCACAGTCAAAAATATTCCTATAGTGATCTACGGAGGGAAAACGCTTGGAAACTAACTTTGGGTGATGAAATGCTTTTCCAATTCTGCACAAAGATCAGCACTTACCTTACGCCCATCAGTGCCATCAAGTCCATGGTGCCCTTTATCTCCCTAAAAGTAATAATTTAGATTCAGTTCCTCTTAAAAAACAACAGTTCATGAAGAAATACTGAAGAAACTTCAAACACATCTCACCTTAAAGCCTTTATGTCCTCTGTCTCCCTGAAGAGCAAAACACAATCCCATCAGTAACAATTCCCAGTTCCAGATTGATGTTAAATATACAATTGACCGCATAGCTCCAGGAGCACCCTACTAATAAACAGATCGGATAGAATCAGCAAAGAAGCTATTTCCTTTTACCTTATGACCTCTTTCCCCTTGGTCTCCCTGGAGGAAAGGAAAACAGTATAGATTAGGATTTCATCATAGGGACACAAATCAAGTGTGATTTAAACAGAATGTAAATATTTGTGAAAGACAGACCTTCATTCCTTGATAGCCGACTGGGCCGGGATCACCAGGATTTCCCTAATAGGAAAAGAAGAAATATTTAGCTGGATAGATGAGTTGTGCAGTGAGTTGGTTTGTAAAGTATAACAGAAAGATAAGATCGAGATAAATGGATATTTCTGTAGGATTCATTTAGTACAATTTCATTTATTTATTTATTACATCATAGTTATTTTCTATAATCGTTGTATAATATTTAATAAATCATATTTTTCTGTATAATTTTATTTAAAAAGTGTGAGTTAAAGTACTGTGTTCAGTTTTGAGTCGCGTGTCTCATTTCTTTCAGCCGTCATGGGCAAAACGGGATGTCAAATTTAAATTAGCTTGTTAGAATCAGTTTCTTTATATGCAGAGGTGATGAATGTCCACCGTTACAGGAGCTGGAAATGAAGGAAAGTCTCCATAGCAGTCTCTGAAGCTATGTTGCTACATCTGGATCTGGTAAAAAGTGGCCATCACTGTGCATTATGGGAAAGAGTCAGTTTTTATATGGGTGAAGTGAGGCATAATTGGGGTGAGGAGCATCGGTCATTAGCATGTTTTTTTTTTTGCGCACCCATGCTCCCCCGATATCATGCTCCTCGGTGGTTCATTTGGGGTAGAAGACGAATCTCAAAATCTAAAGGGGACGTGAAAGAAAAAGACTCAAAAACCTACAGAAGGCAGCAATATGTGCTAAAATGAAAAAGAAAATATGCTACCACAACCAGCAGCGGGCGCATGGCTGTGAATATCTATGCAGGCCTAAGTGCAGAGGCTGCAACACAGTCAAATTTTTAATCTAGTTTCACTTTAAACAAGTGACATTGCGTGGTCATGTAAATATTGTTTGTATAGCTTCTCACCAGGGCCATCGCCTTGGCTGGGTATTCCGCGATTTAGACCCAAATTCGTTTTTCTTTAGCCATGGAAAATTTTGATATTTCAGAAGAAATGGATTTGAACAAGAGTTGCAGACTCAAAATTTGTATTTCCTGGATCAATATTTCAAGATTTAACCTAATCAAATAGACGAATGACGTCTGTGTAACGTAGGCAAAGAGCTATAAAGCTTTTTTAGTTTTTATGTCTTTCTCAGCATTCGTCAAAACTTTCCATGGCTGTGGCACACCACACTTTTTCACTCGATTTCACACTTCCGATTTTCTTTTTTTTTGGCTGTTAAAAGACTGTAATTATTTATTTTCTTGATTGATTGTACCTTAAATAAATCAAACTGGTCATTCCCATCTATAAATGAGTGTTCATGTTGTATTAATGTTCTCTATATGTATATTATTTTTGAGCGATTAAAGATCGTTGACTCTAGGAGGGAGGGTGATGGGTCGGGGGTCGGGGGTCGTGGACTGTATCTGAGGTGAAGCTCTTTCTCTCCAGTCTGGCTAAAGGAATATTTTACAAATCGTTTTTTTGATTATGCAAGTAAAGTGAATTGACTCGAATGTAATCTCCAATCATTTCTATGAACTCACCAGCAAAACCTTCAACAATTCTCACAAAACCTTCCATTGCTTCAAATTTGCTTTAAACATAGACAATTATTTTTTTATAAAGTTTAAAACCAATTTTCACTTCCAGTTTAAAAACTATTTTTCAGACTTCAATAAAGGGCCAAAAACCAAACTAATAAGCTGGTATTTTTCAATACTTTGTTTAAACATAAACATATGTATAAATAAAGAAAAAGAAACATCTACAGGTTCCTCTGATGCGAGAGTAAACTATGGCAGAGTTTCTTGGTAATGTATACATTTGAAATCATCAGGAACGCGCTCCTTAAAAGGTGTTTATGCATTAGTCTTCGACTGTTAAATGTTTTGTCTGCAAAATCAGCAGAACTCAAAAGTTCGAACATGACTTTAGGAGCTTGGCTGGATGGAGTGCTTCCTTTCTGCCTCTAATGAGGTTTGTATTCTCAAAACATCCTTACAAACATGGTTAAATGGCTTTCATGTGTCTGCCAGGAAGGCGTTGGCAAGTGTGGAAAGAAAAAAAAATCATGTTTTGAACGATTGTTGAAATTGTAACGGCTGCAAAAAATGAAAGGTGCTGAACCTTGGGGTCAGTCGAAGGGTTTGCTTAGATTGCAAAATCATGAAAGAGATCTGCAGACATGTGGAAGGTTTATTAGAGTCTATGATCTCATGGCTAAGTGTCTCAATCAGCACATCTCTGACTTGAGCCAAAGGTAAAAAGAGTTAATTATATGAACAAACACTAGGCACTTCAAAGAATATTCCACATAATCAATGATCTGAACTCTAGATTTCATCATGAGTTTAAACCATTACTTGCTTTGGTTATGTTTTTTAAAGAGACTCATTATTCCATGAGCTTGCTCATACTGTTCCACACATCATATTACACATTTTTTTTTTTTTTACATTTTACACATGAATTATTTTACACCAATTACCAAACAGTAGAGTTCATTCATATTAAACTACTAAATGAAATTTGTGGAAAGAGGTTGTTTGTTTGTTTGTTTATAGACAAGAGAACATAAGTGGTGATTTCATGACTACATGATAAACATGATAAAATAAACAGTTTTCATTCACATAATTACAGTTTCCTTTTAAGTCCTTACTAAGAATAAAGCTCAGCAGTCTGTTTGGAGCTCCATAAATCTCACTGTAGTTTAGAATTTTAGTTTTTGTGGAAGTAGTACATTAAAATGTGATTATCATAATGTCAAATGAAAGAGAAATGTAAATAATGTGTTCACTGTATTCTACAACTATGTCCTTGTAACCTGAATTTTTGTTTTTATGTAAGTATTTTATACTAACATTTTGTTAGAAAAATAAACATGACCAACATTTCACTAAACTTATATGTAGAGTTGTATGCAATATGGTCTCAACACTTCATCGTAAGAGCAAGTTAACCAGTTTAATTCAATTATTACAATGAAGCATTCCATATTGCAGTTACAACATACTACATAATACTAGGACATTTTGTTTAAATATACAGTAACAGTGATGAAAATGTTCTTTGTTTAACTCTTATTCAATCATGAACATTTTAAGGAATGCACAGGTGCTGTTCTCTGAAATAGACTATTTAGTATCGTCTGCCAATAATAAAACAAACATCAGAAAACTTCAGTTTGGTCAGGGTTGCCAGACTAGTGCTGAGATTCCCATTTAATTGCACTTATGGGATGCACAGGGATGTGATGTTCAGTGAGTATAAGCTTGCCAGATGTTTTAAGAGATGCTGCAACATCTTACAACTCAATAATTAAATGTATTCATTTTAATTCTGTTCAGAAATAAAAAATATTTTTACTCAAATGCGATTGTATTTTATGTCTTGATTTTTGTTTTACGTGACTTAAGAAAAGTTGTTGTAGAGAATTTGATGATGTAAATTGAATAAAGGGGTTCAGGAAGACTAGTGACCACCATTCCAGAAGCTAATGGAGTAGCTAAACAAACATTCATTCATTCATCTTCATGTCAGAATGAACCGCCAACTCTCTGGCATATGTTTTAAGCGGCGGATGCCCTTCCAGCCGCAACCTATCGCTGGGAAACATTCACACACACATTCACTCTTTTAACACTATGGGCAATCGTTCTTACTCAATTCACTTTTATCGCATATCTTTGGACTTGTGGGGAAACCGGAGCACCCGGAGAAAACCCACGCGATCACGGGGAGAACATGCAAACTCCATACAGAAATGCCACCTGCCCCAGCCGAGGCTAGAACCAGCGACCTTCTTGCTGTGAGACGACCGTGCTACCCACTGCGCCACCGTGACGCCGCTAAACAAACAAATATACGTAAAAAAACTGGTATACAGTGAATCATTCAATTAATCCATAAATCAATAAATAGGTTTTTATGTTCACAAAGGCAAAGCCACCTTTCAACCAGAAAGTTGTCAGTTTTGTTAACAATCGCGAGATTCATGTTTTTTCAACCAACAGAAATGAGTATAAATTGAGGGAAATTGGTCTTATAATGTGAAAACTAGACCTTTACTTTCTTCAAGTGTGCACCTAAAAATGACCTAAGGTACAAAACTGAACATAAACCAATGCTTAATGTTTCATGTTTTTGTGCTAAGCCTTAGATATGCATCCTTATTTTATTACATTTCCTGTGGAACAATATTTTTTAAAACTTTATACAATACCTTCTATGCTTACTTCAGCATATGCGCATGTAGTTAAATTAAATCGCTTTTTTTTGTTTAAAAAGAAATGGTGAAGGGGTAAAATTTCAATTGTTTACCTCAAAACCACTCATTTCTTTTCCGAAAGGATGTTTGTTTAGCAGATAAGAGATACTTACCACAGAGCCCACGTCTCCTTTTTCTCCTGGCATGCCGGGCCTTCCAGGCTCTCCCTGTATGAAAAGGAAAGGTTAGGCTACAGGTCTCTGAACACGCTGAGCGTGATTTAAACATGAATCGGTGTTAGATTACACAGAAATTGCTTGGTTTTGATGTTCATGAATAGAGAGATAAAAAAGGTAACTACTCACTGGCTGTCCTGGGACTCCAAGAGGTCCTTGAGGGCCTCCAGGGGCCTGTGAGACACGGCGAATAATACGTTTAGAAACAGAATACTGTGAAAAAGATCTGATTGAATGGGTTAGAAAAATAGTGTCACTTACATTGCAGTCAAATGAGCAGCACTGAACGAGAGAATGAGAAGATACAATTAATATGGTTATGATTGATTCATATTGATTAAGAGATGACGAGTGAAAGGTTTGGATAGCTGACATACCACATCCTTTGTTTCGTTTGTCTGGAATTAAAAGTGAAAACAGAGAATTCAGTATTAGAGATGAGGACACACAATTACAAGACAATATTTACTATATTTAAGTCTTTTTAACATTCACCGTGCTTCTTATTGGGACATATACATAATCTATAATTGAAGAATTTACATTAAACAATTTAACTTCCATTTATAACTATGTGATTCTTAATAATAGTAACAATAGTTATCAATGACTATCAAATGCTTTGATATATGTTTAGGGTACTTTTACCATAAACAGCTATATGAAAACCCACCAAAAATAAACTGTAATACTAATTTGTTTTGACAGTGTTATGAATCTTTATGAATTGAGGGATTACTTAAAACATTTTAAAAAAATTTGCTTTGATTTTGAACCTGTAAACAAAAAAAAGCTAAATAAAATACAAGAGGTGATATCAATCAAGATAATATCAACCATTTGGTTAAGATAAAGGGTTATAAAATACAATAAACACACTCTGATATTGTGTTTTACTATTTTCATGTATTTAAGCAGTAACATAATAATTATTCTTTGATCAAATTCAATGTATTATTTAGACCTTCACAAGCTACAGTTTTTCTCCAGTTTTGTCAAAACTCACAACAACAAAAAACATTGTCTTATTTCTTTGATCCGTTATATGTTAAAAGACGATTCATTAAAGTGATCCATAAATCTCTAAGCTTTATACCTCATATTTCATGTTTTTAAAGATGATTAAATTTTGAAAAAGCAAGTTTGAAGAAAGTACATTTTGAGGTCAATAATATTGGAAGTGAGTCTGTAGAGTCTAATGATCAAATATAAGAAAAGTATACAGTTCTCCAAGTTGTAATTTGTCTAGTTAATCACACTCACAATGATGTTGATAATAGTGTCAATGGTCATCCTTTGAGTAGAGCGGGCATTATCTGCAGCAGTGAAGTTCTGTCTGTAGTGTACATCAGTGGCAATAACAGACAGCCTGGTGTCCTAGAAAAGTGAAAGACGAGACAAACATTACTTGACATCTATTTTCACAAACACTAGCACGAGAAAGCACCATTACATGAAGTTTACATAACATTTACAAGTTACTAGGGATATAAGTTATAGAATTTCTACTGAAATCGAAACAGCATATTATAAGCAAACACAATATTTACCGTTTGGAAACCAGCTATTGGGACATTTTATTGCCTAACAGTGAATTCTCTTTTTTTATAAAACATAATAGATAAACGAGTATTAAAATAAAATAAACTGGCAAATATATTCATCATTGTTTTGAATGTATTGTGTCAATTTAATTGGTTTCCAAATGAAGAAACAGTAGCTTCTGACAGACTTTCAGAATATTTCTAGGCTATAAAAAAACAGTGTGCCAGTAATGAGAACAGAAAGCATATTCTGTTTATATTTATTTTTGTTTTGTTGCATGTGGTGCAACAATGAAGAGCCTGTTAACTCTGTGACTGGCATGTGAAGAGTTAAAGATGAAAAGACTGCCACCCAAGCTCTTCAGAAAGGATGGTATGGCACAAGATCTGAAGTATTTTGAGTTGAAACAAAACAGACACATTTAGAGGCTAAACAGATGAATTCTACTGACCCCCAGAGAGCATCTGGTAAAAAAAAAAAAACAGAACCAACAGCTGAAGTTTCGACAGTAACTTTTTTTTTAGTAGTGTTTTTCATATTCAAAGGTTTCTCAAAGTTAAAAAGTGTGTAGTGTTATGCCCATTGCTCCTTTCACTTAAAAGGTGCTATATTTAAAGAAATGTGGATCAGAGCAGAACAGAGTGTCTTGTCTCAATCAAAACAAAGTTGTACCACATCCATTGACCGTATATAGCAAGAACACAATGTCACCCATAAGTTTTAGCAAAAAGTAAGAAAGAAAGTAAATAAAATTTATTTTTTACAGACATTTTATAAACATTTTTCACAGGGGAAGTGCCCAAAAGGGTTCTACAGTCAGCTTTACAGTTGTACAAATAACCACAGTAAAAATAAGAGTAAGATATTAAAAACCTAAAGCAAATTTAAAAAGCCTTAAAATATAAATAAGTCTTTAACCTAGTTTTAAAAGACACTATATTGGCCGATAGATGGATATCTGGAGGCAGATCATTACAAAGCCTAGGGGTAACCACAGAGCAAACCGAGGCTCGGAGCTTAGGTAAAACAGGCCTTCCTCCATGGCAAAGTATTATTTTCATAGAATAAAAAATTGACACAAGACACGATTTGGAGAATCAGAAATGATACAAATGAAACCTCAGCACTGATGAATGGGTCTCACTTCAGTAGCTCAGCCTCTTAATTATTAAAACGTGAAAATCTTAGTATAATTTACACAAAAAAAACATATTCAGATTCAACCCACTTATCATGAAAGTCAACTAAAAAAATGGAGCCAGTGGTGTAATTATATTCTTTTAGCAGTAAAGTTTATCATTTTTAACATTGCTGTCAATGAGAACCTCTGGAGTCAGCCTCAAGCAGTCAGATAACAATGACAGTCACTTCCTATTGTGCATCGAAAGGGAAAACTAAAAGTTGCCCTCAGTTTTGACCAGTAGAACTTAGTTGAATAAGTAGAAAATAAATCGGTTTATATATCAGACTATATCAATCTATGGGAATCCTCATTCATTCATTCATCTTCATGTCGGCTTTCTTCCCTTTCGGGGTCGCCACAGCAGAAGGAACCGCCAAATCTCTGGCATATGTTTTTACGCAGCGGATGCCCTTCCAGCCGCAACCCATCACTGGGAATCTATGGGAATCTTTTTGTTCTATTAATTTCAAGTATCAAAACTGTCTACAAGAATTAGCACTGCCCGCTTAAAAATTTCTTAACCTTAATAAACCAACTGAACTCTACTGCACACAGTATGTCAAAGACTACTAAAACATTAATGAATCTCTAAATATCAGCGGTTCAATAAGAAGAGCTAACCAGTTTCACTTAGCGGACATTCGCTTGAGACCAAGGGGCATCCCATGCTTTCACTCTCGATGTGCAATCGGAAGTGACTGAACTGTAGTTTCTCGATTGGCTGCTTGAGGCTGACTCCAGAGGTAAGCAGGTTCTCATTCACTCCTATGTTACATCCAACTAACTTTGGAGCTGAAAAAAACCCTGGCTCCAATAGGTTTGTTGATCCAGATCGCTAGTTTTAACCTTCAAGAACACTATGAGGGAGGTAAATTATTTTTAAATTAGTTTGTTTAAGATCTTCTTTAGACAAGTTTTCAACTACTGGCTACGCTCATTTTGAGCCTCTTTTGGCAGAAACACATGGGTGACATCACGGAAACTCCATCCATGTTTTATAGAGTCAATGTTTAAGACGGCAAGTGAATGATTTTCTACATAGTGTTCTTAGCAGACAAATCAGGATTTCTCCCTTGGCCTGATTCATCAGAGAATGCTGCTTACTTGGATAAAGGGGAAAGCAAAGTTTCTATCTTTCTACACAAACATCTAAGCATAAATGTGTGTGGTTACCTCCTGGTCAGGTGAAATGGCCACAGCGAACACTTTAATGGCATGCTGCCGAGCCTCATTAGCAGCCTCCTGAATGCCACCGCAAGGCTCCTTGTAGCCAGTCACAGGATGACCATCTGTGACCACCACAATGTACTTATTCTCATGATAATGCGAGCCACTGCAAAGAGATCCAAAATGTTATTTATGACAATGAGAAGAACTATTTTAAATGGAAAGAAATCCCCATACGCTTTGAGCAGCTCTGCGATGCCCTCTTTAATGGCGCAGTCAGTGTATGTTCCTTTGCCGATGTATGTGATTCGGTCAATAGCGGCCTTCAGGTCAATTCGTTTTCTTTTCAGATCCACTAGTCCCATCACCAGCTCAGTGTCGTCACTGTAGTGCAGGGCTCCTGAGTTCCATGTCAGATCTCGATCACACGGCTGCCTTCTGAAAATTGCACAAGGAACAAACGTAGATGTGATATTGAAATTTGCATATAACTGTAATATGCAAGAGGATTATTAAAGAAGTATTTTTTTTTGTTTGTTTGCTGATTTGGTGCCTTTTTTAATAAGAAAAGTATGGTTTTCATTTAAAATTATTTACACTGTAAAAAATCTAAGTAATTCAAATGGTTTGACATTATTTTTTTCTAAAGGCTTAATAGTAATTTCAAGTAATTATTTTTAGTTGTCCCAATTTTTGTTGTATACCGAATTTCAAATAGAGTTAAAATTATCAGTGACTGTTATTGACTGGATTAAGAAAAGTACAATCAGTTAACTGTTGTGTTGATTTGTGTCCGAGTGATGTGATGGGAAGCCAAAATTGACGTAAAAATTCAGAACTTTTTGTTTAACAATTATACGTTGAGCCACATAATTTATTTGAGTGAATATCCCATATACCAGATGTTTGAATAAGTATTGAACAATTGTTTTATTATCTGTATTATTACATTCGGGAAAGAATCTATCAAATTTGAAGGTGATGTATATAACCCAAAATTAACAATCTGAACTCGCATGTTAATCACAACAGATTATTGGCAAAACATGACCATATAATCAGAACACAGAGTTGTTTACTTCAGGTGCCCCTATTCAGGCGGCATGAATAACAGATATTCTTCTGTTTCAAGTTACTTTCTTTTTTTTGTGTTTTTTTTTGGAAGAACACACATTCAAGCACATAGAAAAATTACAATTTAACCGCTAGTTTTTCCATGCACCTGGAGATATTGCACATATATGAAGAATGTCCATTCCAAGTTTTGCTAGCTCTTGAAGGCTTCTTGAAAAAAACAGCAGCATACTAGCAAAATGACCACACCGGAAGTTATCACTCTATATAACCCTTTAAAAAGCCAGCATTAAAATGTACACACCTCAACATTCCCTAAACGGGCACAGATGTCTTGAATGATTGAGGGCATCAAAAAAATAAAATTAAAAAAAACCCTCCCAAAATATATTATTAAAAACTGTATTTTAAAAAAAATATTGCGTTATTAATTTTGGCTCTTTAACATGCGCAATGTTGAGAGCATAGACAACATTATACATGATTCGTTGATAGCTCCAGTCTAGCATAGATTAGCTCAAACCTTAACTAACATTGGTATCTATTAGTTTGAAACAAAACATGCTCCAGACCTCCCCAAACTGAGTTTCAAGCTCTGAACTTATTTCCAGCCTGTTTTACTTTCTCCAAGTGGTGGAGATTGCCTCTATGCAAAAAGTGACCAGCCAATAGCACACCTGTGTATTAATTATTCTCTCTAATCAGAGGTGGAGGAATGCTATAGGCAGAGAGAAGTGTTCATTGCAAACACAACTTTTGGCTGCAAAAGAAATGCATTTAGACAAAATAAAGTTTATGTTTCTGAATCTCCAATTAATAGCAACATGTATTTGTATATTATATAAGCCTTTTTAGATTTGTGTAATAATAATTTAGAGCTTCCATGCATTTCCTAAAAGGATGCGAAATAAAGAAGAACTTTTTCAATTAACGTACAAGTCTTTCAGCTCATCAATGAAGTTCTTAGTGAAGGTCTTGATCTGGCTGATGTAAAAGTCTGGAGGTTTGGCTCTCAGGGCCACACTTTCAGAGGTGTCCAACACGAAGAACAAGTCCACAGGGCACTCTGGGGAAGAAATCAACCTTTATTAGCAATAATATTAACACGGTTGAAACCAGTTTTTAAATTTTATCAATGGGATTTATTTGAGATAATGTGTGTGGAGTAGTTTGTTAACAGGTGTGTCCACAGAATAGAAGCTCTTTCTTTTAAATATCTTTGGAAAATGATGAGCTCCCCCTGTTGGTGGTAATTACCTCGAAGCCGTTATCTTCAGCGTTAAAGAAGAGATGCTTACATCACCTGACTGACTCATTCCCTTTAGTCACGTGACTGCTCAGGTATATGCATTGTATGCATCATATTCAAGTGTCTCTTGTAAGATATTATACACATATTTACTAACCTTTGAAAAAATAACCCAGATCTATAAATACACTACAATATGCAATAACAAACGCTATATTTCATTTTCAATACGCTTACTTGGCGTTAAAGCATTTCCTTCAGATTAACTAACATAAGGTGTATCGATGTATAAGTTTGAATGCAATTAAATTAAACCACAAAAACGTAATAGAATGATTAAGGCCTTTTGAAAAGGTGAAACCTAGGCCAATAAATCAAAATAACATCCTAGTTTCGAAATGAAAAGTACATATTAATACATTCAATTCCCCCAGCTGTTAACATTTTAATATCCAACATATTCTAAAACATCGTCCAACTATAAAATGAATTTCAACTTATTTTAGCAAACTAAATTGAAGGGATTCACATGTTAATCTTTATCTACCCTCTGGGGTTAGTAACGTCAAATAGTTTTATAAGTTATTTTTATTTGATTATGAAATGAACACAAACAGAAACTCGTTCAGTGCTGTTGTCTCATCAAGTACATACCTTTTCCAATTAAAACCCAGCTTTCATTTATTTAAATAAGTAATCATGTCAAAAAAGATGCTGCGACAATACTAAAGATTAAAAGCAAACCGAAAGAGTTTACCTCTGAAGGAGACTTTGGTGAGGTCCTGAGCAAAGATTCCTGCCCAAAGAGCGCAGAGAGCGGTCAAAGTGTATCCGTTTAGCGCCATATCTCCAGATTCCTGCGCACGCTAACCGTGCTGAGTGAAGCTGGGGGACACGCAGAGCCGCAGACGCGACAGAAACGCGGATGAACGGGGGGAAATCGAGAGCGATGCCTGTGGAACGGTAGCGCGTCCGCTCCGAGGGCGCAGCAGCGGAATGATACGCGTTCAGCGGGAGAGGAAGAGGAGGAGGAGGAGGAGTTCGGGACACTCGACTGCCGAGCAATACTTCAAACCAACAAACTTTTCAATCTGTGGAGAGATGGGGGACAAAAATAACAGGTGTCCGCTGTTGGTCACAAATGCGTCCATTTCTACTTATTTATGCATTAATTGCGTGCTTCTTTTAAAATCATGGAAACATTAAACTACCACTCTTGCCATCAGCACTGCATCTACAGACGATATTTCCTAAGATTTTTTTATACAGTAAATTAAAATATTTTTTCATTCAGCATTTTATTATCCAATTGCATTTATGAATGATCAATGAAACCAAACATAAATGTGCTGCAATATAGCACACAGCAAAATTCCATCAAATTAAGGAGTACTACCAAATCAACACACACTTTTTGTTGTCATAGCACTATAACCCATCTTTAATCCATCCATTTTCTTTTTAGCAGCCCTTGCAGTTTTGATGGTGTCCGTCTCAAGCTCACAAAAGGCTAAAATCAGACCTCACACACTCACCATTCAATCTCACCTTCAAGCTTGCAATAAACTTGAAGTATGCTTTTGGACAATGGGAGGGAAGTAAAAAACCACACAAGCAAGGAAAAGTCCATGCAAAGCAGAGGTCTCAAACTTAATTCCTGGTGGGCCAGTGCCACTGCTGTTTTTTGTTCTGACCTCATTTAAAGAGACACATCAGTAGTTTTAAATGAGCAAGGAGCAGCTTAATAAGCGAAATCAGGTGTGTTCAGTAAAGGTTGGAGCAAAACTGTGCATAGCCTATGGAATTGAGTACAAAACTCCTGGTGTAAACAGCTGGTCTTGAACCAACAATTCTCCTCCTGATCATCTCACACTTGTAAAATCACAGTAGACTGACTCCAAATGGAAAGTGGGCAGAAAGGTGTAATTAATGTTTTAGTCAATTTTGGCTCATTCAAGAATTGTCAGACTCTTTCAAAGCTTGTGAGCAACCTCTCAAAACAAAAAACTCAAATTGCATCATTTCTATTGATAACTATCATAAATAAAAGTGTGAATGGTTCTGCAGCAGACTAGGGACCTCTTCAGCATCACGATCCGCTGCTTTCTGTTCTGTTTTGAAACATTGAAGTTCCCCATTCTAAAATTCTGGTCAATCTTCACAAAGCTTTATTTTAAGCAGACACAACTGCTTCTGAGTGTCTGGTAACCAACGAAGTTCCAGGAATGCATTGATAGATTAACTTTGTTTGAGCCAAAGCAAGTCTGTTTTTGCCAAAGCCGTGATGGGATATGACGGACTGGAGAAATTATTTCAACCTCATCATGAGTGTGATGTCCTTGTGTGTAAGAAACCATTGCTTTGAGTCTGCACTCAAAAGTACAAACTGTCAAAAGCAAAGAGGTGAAGAGTTTGAGAAAGAGGGGGAGAGAGAATGAAACGAGACATCTGACTATGTCTTTCTCTCGTGGAGGGGGAGGGAGACACTTTTTCCACATCTGCACCTCATCTACAGAGAACCAGGGCCTGGGGAAAGAGGAATGGAGAGAAGCAGAAACTCTCACACTCCTTAATTGCTGTCGAGTTCGGAAGAGAAACAGCGCCACCAATATGCAACATGGAACTCTGTGTGAATAGTGTCAGAACAGAACACGAAGCCAAGATTTAGTCACAGTTTGCATCCTGGAGTCTTCTTCAGGACAGTTGCTAAATAAACTGGCCTGGAAGAAATTACTGACGTGAGTTTTGAAACGCTCTTTAAAAACGAGTCATTCGTCTCAGGAGGGGCATTAAGTTAAACAAACATTACACAATTAAATAAAATATTGCTGCTAACACTCGTTTGTTCCCAGTGTGAGACATGGGTACATCATTCCGGAGGGAGATTTGAAGGCTCGTCTTGTGCTTCTGTGGGTCTCTCTTTATTGTAAAAGAGAAGTGTCTTTTTTAACTGTCTTTGTTTAATTACTGTCTCTAATAGGAATGAAAACTTGAGAAGCTGAATGCGAGTGATGAGGGTGGTTCACAGGTCAACTTTCTGTTTATTTTTTCTCTGACGCACCATGGTAAAACTGTCTGACATGGTAGTGTAAGGCAGAAAACAATGTGGTGGAATCATGATACTAAATTGACAAAGTTTGACTGGATGTTATTGTTTTGGGTGGAAATGGTTGCCTGGTGTTTGAAGAAGAGAAGCGGCTGTGTTTTCACCTTGAAAAAGGATTAATTTCTGCCTGAAAATTCTATTACAGGAGATGAATGTTTGGCTGCAGCTCAGTTCACTTTTTCCACTGATCTCATTCTGTTTCCTTTTTTTTCCTTTCACGAAAGAAAAAAATATTTTGTGTACCCTACAAGCAGAGGGAAAATGGAAAAAAAGCATCTGGTAATGATCACAACGTAATAGCTGAGTCTTACTTTAAATCTGCAGAAAATCTGACAGCTGCGATGGTTCTTTAAGTGAGACGGACTTCCTCGAGGAGGGTGATTTTGTGCGAGAGAGTCGCAAACTGAAAAATCACAACAAAATGTAACTTTAATTGATCTTTGAAACTGGAGATTTATGACAAACAGATCCCGATTTCAAGTTCGAAGTCAAAAGCAGACCGACAGGTGGAAGTGTTCTGCCTTTAAAGTAAACTTTTGGCCAACATGTTCAATGGGATCGAGTGATGTAAGCTAAATTTGACCTTTGGTTGCCCAGGGAGCCTCTACGGTTTCCATTACAATCACAAACCAGCAGGGAAGAAAATAGGCTGACTTTCAAACACAATCATATTGTCTTCGGATGTAAGAGGATTTGCAATTTACCAATGGAAGTTTACAATGTACTATAGACAATTTAGTCTACAGTACAACTTGTTTAAAAAAATCTGCACTAAAATGAGACAAACAGGATTGAGAAAAAAAACACTTTAGTTAAATCATACCTTTTGTTGAATGCATTTTGCATGTCTCCAGATCGTAATGGTTTCTGTAAATTTATACAAAGCTAACATTTGATATCATATGTTGAGCTAACGGTCAAATTACTTCCTTTTTAAGGAGAATCTAAAAAATCCCATGGTGCAATGTTGACAGAGTACTAGCTCTTAGTTACCCATCATCGCTGGGTGTAAGGTCAGTGCCTGGATTATTAGTTGTTAGTTAATGATTAAACAATTTCAGAATCACAATAATTTTGACAAGTGTACATGTGCGCACACACCCACACAAGGAATGTGTTTTGGTACAGGGGTACTCTTTAATGTTTGTACAAAAAACGACACAGTACTGCAGGTTACAGGTTATATAAGTAAATTGCTCAAGTTAAAAGGAAATAGAATACTAATATTCTAGAAATAGAGTTAGTAATAGAACTATAATATTTATAATAGAACATATATACATGCATACATACATGTATATATATATATATATATATATATATATATATATATATATATATATATATATATATATATATATATATATATATATATATATATAGTGATTTTGAGAGCCCTCTTTCTCATTATGGAGTTGTACAGTTCTTGAAGGAAGGGTAGGGAAGCTCCAATGATCTTTTCAGAAGTCCAAACTGTCCTCTGGAGTCTCCGATTGTCTGATTTGGATGCTGAGCTAAACCAAACAGTGATGGAGGTGCGCAGAACAGACTCTATGATCGCTGAGTAGAACTGGGTCAGCAGCATCTGTGGGAGGTTGAACTTCTTTAGCTGGCGCAGCTGTGAATCGGGAGATCCACCAGAATATCTCTGTGACCTGTATTAGGATTTATAAGCAAATACAAAGGTCAATTCAACTTGTTTACACTAACCTAACATAACCTAGCATTTCATTGAATATATTTGTTTCGGTACGACAAAAAAGGTTAACATTTTATTCATTCATCCCACCATCTTCATCTGCTTATCTGGGGCCGGGTCGTGGGGCCAGCATTCTAAAAGCAAGGATCCCCAGACCTCCCTCAACGAGGACACTTTCTCCAGCTCTACTGGGGGGATATCGCTGTGTTCCCAGGCCATTCTGGAGACATAATCACTTGATCGAGTCAAGGGTCTTCCCCTGGGCTTCCCCCGGCAGAACATGCTCGAAACACCTTTGTAGAGAGGTATTCAGGAGGCCCAAGCCACCTCAAATGACCCCTCTTGATGTGGAGGAGCAGCGGCTCTACTCAAAGCTTCTCATCCTATCTCCAACGGATTCATCACCCTACGGACGAAGTTCATTTCGGCTGCTTGTATATGAGATACATTACTGCTGCCGCTGCACTGATCCGATATGCTCCATCTTTCCCTTACTCAAGAAAAAACCTCAAGACACTTGAACCCCTCCACTTGAGGTTAGATTGCTCATCCAAACTTTATGTCTGAACAAAATGCGATGGCAAAAACAGCTGGAAGCACTACTAGAGCGTTATTTATATCTGTCGACAGATCTAATAAGCATCTACTTGTGTTTCTATGCTGCAAATAGCCGATCTTCAAATTCATCTGTGTGTTTTCTCCTGCCTGTGAATAATTAATTATTGAAGGGTTTTGTTAAAGCATTAAGGAAAATCCCAAAATTCCAACAAATACATACCATTGCCTTCCAGAGCAGCTGTGGATCCAAAAAGGAAAGCCTGCGAGATTTTTACAGCATGAAATCATAGGCTTTTGAGACTTTCTTTAGGCACTGTTCATAAATCACACACAATTCATATAAAAAACTTTCAAGAAAAGAAATGGTGAAGAAATGTGATAATGTAACCAAACATAAAATAATCTACCTGAGTAAGATCATTATTCATACTGCTCGCCCCAATCCAACCCGCTTCTTTGAGAGATTCTTGACTCTTGAGATGGTAAACAAATGTTTCAAGGGGTTTCACAGATGTTAGACACCTACTTTGCATGATTTCTCAAGTTGCAAAGATGCTGAGGTTATTCGAGGGAGATGTGATGTTAACTGAATCCACACATAAAAAGGTTCTGCTCCTGAAGACTGTTTCGACAGAACCAGGTTGAAATGTTCCTAGCCTTTTCCAAATCTTTTCACAGGAGGAGGAAGCCACTGCAGCATCTGGAAAAGCTATTATAAGAAAAACACCTGTCAGATAGGAGAAGAAGAATTACAGGCAATTAAATGAAAGATGGGAGTTCTTTAAATTTTAGTTTTTTTTTGGGGGGGGGGGGTAATAACAATGATTTTCTTTACAGTGCCTACTCATTTAAAAAGATCCTCCTCTATCATTTAATAGCCTTCTTCTAGGTCTAGAGTGTTTATTTGCATTCATTATTAAGACAAGGAGGTGTATTCTCTTTGCGCTTTGTCTGCAACATCTGGGATATGTGAGACCCCCAGCCACAATCATGAGCGGGATAGCAATCAAGACTGAGCCCCATCAACGTGTCTCCTATTGTTTTAATCACCTTAAATATTCCTAATGGGTTCATCTTATAACTGGTTCTTGTCGGGTAGCATTTTAAATGTTCTGGAGAGTGTAGTGCAATTATCTTGTATTTATTCTGAAGTGGAAAGATGACGCAGTGGTGTAGTTGGTCTTTCTGTACTTGAAAGGTTGGCGGTTGGATCCCCGCTAGGTCCATTCTGCCGTTGTGGCCCTGGGCAAGCCAACTTCACCCACATTACCCTGTGTGAGACTACTGGGATGTGTTTGGTGGTGGGCAGGAGGTCATAGGCTTGGATTGGCAGCCAGGTCCTGTCAGACTGGCCCAGGACAAGTGATGGCTTCCAAGGTAGAGCCACCAGATTGTGAATGTGGAGTGAGTAAATAACGCTCTGATAATTTTAAAGCATCTTTGAGTGCCTAGAAAAGCGATATATAAATTGAAGTCATTGTTATTATTATTTCACATTCTACATCTATTATTTCTGCATTCTACAGGTGGTTTTAACTTCTCTGATGCTCTCTGGTTTGCATTACTAATTAAGATTGGTCTGAAGAAGCTTTCAAATGCAGAGGGCACTGAGGTCAAATCATCCCATGATGGAGTTCTATATCTCTTTGGCTTGTAGAACACTGGGTTTATGCTTGACTGCTATTCTTCAGAGTAATTCATTTTACCTTGGATTTAGGCAGTAATAATTAACCTTTAGTTCAAATTTTATAAGTTGTATGTTTATTCAATTTGATGTACTGCTTGTTTACTACTCAACATGGGTAACAAATGTTTAAACTGCCTTCAGTCATTGCGCATTTACAGAGACAATTTTAATAACAATATTAGCATCAAGTCTACACAAAACTAATAATCAATGAGTGAGTCAAAACATATCATCATCATTAATAATTAACATTCTAATTTCTTTGTTTGAGACCCAAAATGATGGTGAAGCTAAAACCATTTACAAATCATTTATGAAGTTTATGTGAAGAATTAAGATCCTTTAAGCACTTTTTCAGAAGGCCATTGGGTCAAGCAGGGGGATCTTGCACTATAATGCATAAATCAGAAAAAGACACTTGCTGTCTATTAAAGTGCCTCTAAGTTTATAGAGTTTGTGTAATAGACAGGTCTCACAAAATCAATGAACAACTTTAACTTCAAATTAAATTTGTTACATTTTACATTTGCTACATGTGTTCAGACATCAGCTCTGTTGAGAGCATTAGTCAGTCTGCCTGTGTCTCAGCATGACGCTTTCTGATGCCTTCTGAAGTGTGTCATGGAAAACTGAAGAGCTGCAATTAATCAAATCACCTCCTGATGCTATAATGAGACTGAAAGACAAAGAAAGTGAGGAAAACGCTGAGAAAAAAACATCACTCTGACCACCAGGGCCTAATTACTCTACAAATACCACTCAGAGGATCAATCCGAGCAAGTCATCAAGGTCTTGCTCTTACAAAGCCGCGGGTAATTAAACACAGATCTTTTCTGTGAGTGCCATGACAGTCCAATCAATCTCGATGCGCAGTCTGCCAGCCAGATGGAGAAAACGGTCTCAAAAACTCTCCTTTAAAGTTAATAAAAATCTGATTTTATACACTGACTAGATTGGAGGCTGCATAGGAAGCAGAAGAGTTGCTGCCAATGGCTACAAAACCAAGAAATACACCACAGAGCTTGCTGACAGATTAAGTCAAAAAGGCCTTTTATTCATGAGAACTTTTTGAGAAGAAAAACAACATTTGTGATGAATTACTATTGGCCGAGAGGAGGTTTTCTTAACACTGGCTTTTCTGCTTGAGCTGGTTTTGTTTTTGCTTCCCTGTCTAATCACTGAATGTCGACTGTAGTTTTTAATTTGAGATAACGGCAGGAAATGCTTCTGGAAGAGGACAATCAACTGTTATTCTGAGAGGACTAATTGGATCTCCCGACGGAGACAGATTTCCTGACCGTCCGGAACATGCCATGCAGGTTCTGCCCAAAATGTTTTTCAAAGCAAAGTTTGTCTTATTAATAATAGCCAGCAAATTTTCCAACATGATTAAAGGGATGGTTTTTGAAACAGAAGCTCTCAAAAAATACATCAAAGTAATTGATGAGTTTTCTAAATATCTATTTTGACCATTATTGCTTGGTAAACACTGACCTCTAGTGGTTAAACAAAAATTATAAAACAAAAAAAATATCAAGTATTTTCTACAGAATGGTTCGACTTTAATTGTAAGTATATTAGTTTGCAAAACATTTTGAAACAATTCACTTCTTTAAATATTTCAGGTAGTGAAAAAGGGCTTCAGATTGTCTCACTGTTATTACCCATTTAATAGTCTATTTATTTTACTATTCATGATTCTCATTCATCCTGAAGAATTGTATGCAAAAATAGTAGATATTAAATAATACGTTCCACAACAAGTTCATGTCTACGTGTTTGTTTAACTGTTTGCAGTGGAGTGATGCGCTCTAAGCAAACTCTCCTCGGTTTGTTTAATGTTCTGTTTATTTGAATGTGGACACTGGAGTTAATGATTGAAAATAACTCAAATAGATTCCATTCAAGCTTGTTATGTAGAGTAAAAAGGGGTATCACATGTCAAATTGGAAATATATGTGATTGAATATCAAACAGCACAGACTATTTGCAAAAAAAAAATCAATAAAATGTAATTAATAAATTTAAATATCACAAAAAGCTAAAAGGATTCAAAATGTCTTTGAAATTCCAGTGAAAAATTAAATAATTCATGACGAGAAAGCTGAGAACAGCTGACAGTTTCTGCAAAATGTTTAACTTTAACCGTAGAGTGATTTTATAGTCACATTAGTCTTAAGCGAAAATCTCAACAAGGCAAACAGAACTTTACATCAAAGTTGAGTCTGGATTGGGTCTTAGCTTTCAGGTACAAGTAAAGATATGTAAAAGAGGCTAATTATGAGAAAAAAGCCAATATAAAATATTTATATATATATTTATATATATATATTTATATATATATATATATATATATATATATATATATATATATATATATTATATATATATATATATATATATATATATATATATTTATATATAGATATATATAGATATATAATATATAAATATAAAACAGATATCAACTTTCTATTAGAAGATCATTTGTTTTGTAAATGTTACCTTCAATTATTAATTTCAATGAATAAAATACATTTTCAGATGTTTTTTTTCATATGTTTATTAAGACTAACCACAAAAAAAATTGCAGTTATACTAAATACATACAAATGTATTTCATGGTAATGAAAATGACACAAACAAATTCTTATATAAATATGATCTATGTTATTTTAAAGAGAGGGAAAAAATAAACAGTTTACAACATAGAAACTGTAAAGTGCAAACTACAATGTTAAAGATATTCAAAGGTTTTGATTTATATATTATACTATATGAAATGTACAACATATTCATAATAATAAAATGTCTTAAAAAGTATTTTACAAAAATTGAGAGTAAATAATATGTACTGTTCTAGATTTTACTAAATCTTTCATGGATACAAAATCCCATATCATTAAGCTGTACATCTCTACACGTTCTTGACCAATCAGGAAAGCAGATAACAGACCGAAAAGTACAAACATTGATCGATCACGAACCATTGGAATGACGCCACTGTTTCACAAGCACAGATAAACAAGCTGGTGTTATTCTGAATCTTCGCTGCTGGAAGAATGATATGAGCTGTCGTAACACTCAGCCATGTAAGGAAACCTATGGATAATTGGGTTCAATTTAGGCACCCAGGCACGAGGAACCAGGAACGTTGCCAGGTTGAACAAATCCACAAACACTTTGTAACGATCACTGAAAAATGAGAGCGAAGCATGATGGCAAATCCTTCATCATGGGATGGTTCCCTCACACATATTTTAGAGGTAAAGCTGTAGCTGTTTATGGTCGCATCATAACCAGAGGAATTGTATTAATTATATCTCATCAAAAACTTTTAATACAGAACATCAGCAGAGAAGAATCATTACTTAAGATTCTAATGAATAAAGGAGATTTATGACTAACAAGAAATTCAACTCACCATTTAAAAAAAAAATGTTTTCAAAATAAAATGTTATATATTTGAGTTCTGATTAACAACACTATACATAAATGAAACACCGTGAATAATTGTACTAATATCTTTTGTTTACAACTGTCAACTACAGCTCCACAAAAGCGTTTTTGTCCCACTATTAATTCCTTTCAATATAAAAAAAAATCATACTGTATTAAAGAAAGTCACCTGACTGTTGAGCGCAGGTAATGGTATCCGGAGGACCTCCCGGTCCCTGCTTTACTACCGATCATCCTCTGCACCATACACACATGATTATCTGCACAGAGAAAATTCTGTTAGATCGTAGATCTGTCTGGATCGTGACCAAAAGTGATAATTAATTCATTAATGAAAGACTCACATCTCCACTTGGTCATGAGTGTATCGATGTCCATCAGTGCAGTCAGGAGCTGGAATGGTACCTGGAATCGAGGCTCTTCCCTGAGAGGAAATTTCAACAACTATATAAGTAAAAATACATTTGTACTTTTACGTGGAATTTGTTCGAAAAAATACTTTTATATTAAACCCACCTATAAAAATTGATCATTAGAGCTCCCTGAAGGGCCTTATATGAAAGCCGCCTTTCGCCTTACAGGAAGAAATCACAAAGTAAATATGTGGTTTTGCCATTTCAGTCTACCATAATTGCCGACTGATGTGATCGGAAAAAAAATTTTACTCATAAAACGACCTTACATTTTTAACAACACCTTAATAAGCTAATGTAGTTACTTGCAAACATCATTTTCCTTTTAACCTTTAACCTTTAATTAGGATCCTTTAAACTTTGTTAAAAAGCATGATAATTTTTTGCTATCGCCCCCCCCCCACCCCCACCCTGTAACGGATTTCTAATGATCCCCAGTTAATAATTACTTTACAGTAATTATTAACAACACAGTTTCCCCCTACATTTTTTTTTTCAATTTGTTATATCTGAAGAAATCTGTAATATTATTTTTGAATAAAATCAGGCATGCCTTAACCTTTGCTTAGCAGATGATCATGTTGTTTGGGGTCAAACAGAGCAGTGAAGATCTCCACCTGTTTGTTTATTTCTTCCAGACAGTCTCGCTTCTCCTCGCCATCTTCCATTCCCTGTCAGTGAGACAAAAAAGGATCAACTGGTAATGAAGAAAATCTAAAAGAAAAATTTGAAACAAGAGAGTACTAAACCTGCAGTTTGTCCTTCTCAAGCTTCAGACCTTCCTCAATGTTAGCCTGAAGTTTCGCCCAGAAATTGAATCCACCTATTTCAAGTCCAGGAGTTCTCTCCAGCCATTGCTACAATGTAAATGCAAGTTTGAGAAGGACACAAAGAATAGGTTTTCTTTCTTGAATAATCTGATGTTTTCTTATTGAAGATTTAAGGGTTTACCTCCACAAGCAGGAGAAGAGTGTCTTCCTGCTCTGATCTCAAGAGGTCAGTATTTTCCTGGCCCTGGAAACTGTCTCTGTAGTGCTGACGGTTATACGGTACTCTCAGATGATCTGCCACACCGATCTTGCTCTCCAAAAGGCGAAACTGAAGACTCTGGAAACCAGAGGCTGACAACAGATTCTCCCTGCAAGAAAAAAAAACACCATTTCAAACATTTCATGGACAAAGTTCTCAAACAGACTGCAAGATTGTCCAACTCATAACGAACAAAGATACCAATTATTTAGCAGATGTGTATTAGACGGCTGAAAGAACAATTGCCTCAGAAAAGTAAAGTTCTTAAACTATTTTTTTTTTTACTAATACGTACTTAACTATGCAATATCTGGCCACAAGAAGATGCACTTTCTAAAGAAAAACCTTTGTGACCATTGGGGTGGAGCCAGAAGCATAAATGCACCCGTGTCGTCAGCCAATGACTGATCCAATAGATGCTAAATAAAAAGTAGTAAACGTAAAACGATTCACTTTAAGCCTAAACTTTGATAACAACAAACAAAACATTTTAAACACTTTTGAAACTATGCAGTTGCACAAATTCTAGATATCAATTACACAATAAGAGCATTTCTATATTACTGTAAAACATTGTTAAATTATTATTTACAAAACCAATTATCTGAATTATTTCAAACATTCAAATCAAAAGGAATCTGTTTTTTGTTCTGCACTTTAACATTTAGCTAATTCTAAAGATCTATCATTCCTTACTTGAATGTACACTTATCAGAAATCTGAGTACATGGTCTTAAAATGCCAAATCCCTCTGGTTAACCAATCAAACGTTAAATTAGGTGATGACCTAAAGTCAAAGAAGTCCATAGCAGTCATGGTTTCAAGGACAGAGAACTGATCCCCCAGCAGTTTGAAGATCGTGGTGATCCTTTGAATCCTGCTCACCACCTTCAGCATGTTCCTCTCATCCCGGACCTGAGAACAAGTAAAGGAAAATCAAATTACTCCTTACAACTAGGCTATAATCTTCCCTATAAACTTCACTTATTTTTTACTCACATGCTTTTTGATGAAGAGCTCACGAACGGAGTCAAGCTCCCACAATATTTGCTTAAACCACAACTCGTAAACTAAAGAACAGAAAAAATGTTGCCAGTACCATGAATAAAGACGTTGCATTGGCTATAATGATTGCATAGGAAATCTCTAACATTCATGAAAGACTTCCAGGGTGTAAGTTAAACCCATAAAGTTGATAACCATTAGACGTTTACATTTTTAAGTCGGAGTTACCTTGATGGGTGATGATAAAGAGATGCTCATCATGAATTTTGCTTCCTTTCTCCTGACTTTGTAAAACTTGGGCATTCAAAACCTTGTCGAGCTGTTAGAACACAGATTGACATTAAAGTTACAAGTAATCAACTAACATTTGTTTCAGCAGGGTAAATAATGATACAGAAATATAATTTTGGGACAAAACAAACAGGTGAAAAGGCGTACAGATATTGGATGAGCAGAATTACCTGTAAATATTGCGCATAAACAATTCCTCCACTGGCAGCATTGTTGATTCCTTTTTGAGAGTCATCCTCTTCCTTTACTTGGTTAGACCTGTTAAATGATCTAAATTTAGAATTAAAAAAATATTCTGAAATATTATAGCAATTTGTTTAAAAAAGCATTTTATGTGAAGTTTGAAGTGACTGGAAACCTACTGCAGCTTTTCTTGAAAAAACGGACATCCACTCATGATTTTCATGAAGACTGAATCCTTCAGTGCAAAGGGAAAGCTTTAAGGATCTACAGTATCCAATGAAATGCTGGATTGTAAAATCCAGCCAATAGAAACAGGCACACTCACACAAAAATGTATTCGGGTTCATGAAAGTTAAAAAAAAAACAGCATTATTCTTTTTGTTTGTTGTTGTAAAAGTAAATTTTGTTATGTACATACTGGTACACTTAAGATTTATTGTGTGATTGCTTAACTTGTGTTTATCTAAACTTCCACTAGTGTATGAACAAATATGTGCATGATGTAAGGTGGGATAACACTCATTTATAAACTGTAGCCATCAATCGAAGTTCCAGGGGAAAACACTAAGGTTCAACGTTCCCTTGACCAAGGACTTTAACCCAGAAGTAAATATGACATAAAAATTTTTTTTTTTAATGTTAACATTATGGGATCGCAAAATCTATGTTTGGTAGACTTTGGTAGGTTTAAAATCTCTAAGGATCTTTATTGATACATAGTTAAACAATAAAAAGTGAGGAAACTATTTGAACGGTGACTATTCTAAAAGCTTTTAACTGGGCTGGCACAATATGTTTTATCCAGGGTTACTGCAACATTAGCTTTTTCTAAGGCAGGAAGTGCTCAGGGACCAAAAACAAAAATTTATTGGATTAAGGACAGGGTTATAGAATTAATGTATATTATTTACATTTAAAACAGCATTATTGCAATCATTAATAATTTCTTGTCCTGTGAGTTAAGGGTGGTTTTTGTTCTTTTTTGGGGCCTAATAATGATATAATAATAGATTATAACTGCAGTGCATTTCTTTTCCATAGAGTTGTATTAGAAATTAAAAATTTGTTGAACTGTACAAGCACATTTTTTCATTTTCAAAGGTTTGAAATACCCCCTAAGCGGTTACCATAAGCCCTTGTGTCTGCTCTGTGAAAACGTTGAAGAACATATTGTGAATTTTCATCCTTACGGCTAAAATTTTCTATTTCATTTCCACCAAATTTGAGGATAAACCATTGGTGACTCCAGAAAAAAGATTTGGTTGGCAAGGTTGCAAGATTTGAGCTTAATAATTTTTCACACAAATAGGACATTCATACAATCATTTCGTGACATGCGACATTAGATAAGGTTTTTCTTTCCTTGTGAATATTTTATTTTTTAGCACTTTGTGTGTAACCTAATGTTCGAATGTTTTCTTCAAATTCTGGGCCTTGCATTAGAAACTCTTCTTAAAAAAAAATTAAAATTCAGTTTTAAACAAGATGATATTTAAGAGATACATTGTGATTTGTTGCAAAAATGGTTTCCAATCATCATTAGTGTGACCCAAAACTGTTTGTGCCACAGCAGTTCGAATGATCGGACAGACCGGTATTGAACGGCCCTCCGATGACTATCTCATCGAAATCGCGTTTCCTTACGAAGAAGACCACGATAAGTGGATCTTATTCTATTTTTGATTGATGATTATTTTGTTTGTTTACTGCTTTTGTAGAAAATTGGCAAAAGACAGGGAAAGTGCCACTCCTTAAACTTAGCCTATTGAAGTAGTGGAGGAAAACTATTTTGCATGATTAACTCACTTAATTGCCTTAACGAATGGAAACTTGGAAAGTTCCCAAGGAGGGAATGTGGGAGTTTTGGCAATTAGGTGACCTGATTTAACATTTATTTAATTCATAAATTGGACCTGACTCCATGAAAAAGACAGTCTGACCTTAAAAGCTAGAGTCCATGAAAAAGACAGTCTGACTTAAAAGGAGTGACGCTTTTCTGATAGGGATACGCAGCTAGAGACAAAATATCTGCCACATGAAACTTATCTGGAAGGATAGCTTTCTGCATATATGCCCCATCTATGGAGGGATATGGGTACAGTTTTGGGAGTCGGTTCTGTCACCGTGCGTGCTGCTGTTCATTAAATCTTATGCTGAAAAGTAAAGAGAAAATCGTACTGAAAGTCGTAGTCTGTCTTTATTGAAATTATGTTGAAAAGTGTATTTTGAATCGAGGGATGAAAAACAACCACACTTCAAATGTCATAACTCAAATGTATGTCTCTGAACTTCATTGATGTGCAGTTTGACCATGAATTAAGATAAAGACCTGATAAAGATTTCAAAGTTACCTAAAAGTTCTTCATTTTGCTCAGAGCACACTCTGCTCAGGGCTATTTCATAACTCTGAATATAAAAAATGTGGTTGTGCAATTAAACTAATTTTCATGTCAAATACATCTGTTCGATTTGGTTATATGTTGAAACCTCCAGCTATAACTCACAAATGGACATAAAACTATTAATAAACCAGGCATAGGAACAAGTACGATTCAAAACAACAAGTACAAAACAACGTTACAAAACAAGTACAAAAAGGACAGGGTTATAGAATTAATGTATATTATTTACATTTAAAACAGCATTATTGCAATCATTAATAATTTCTTGTCCTGTGAGTTAAGGGTGTTTTTTGTTCTTTTTTGGGGCCTAATAATGATATAATAATAGATTATAACTGCAGTGCATTTCTTTTCCATAGAGTTGTATTAGAAATTAAAAATTTGTTGAACTGTACAAGCACATTTTTCATTTTCAAAGGTTTGAAATACCCCCTAAGCGGTTACCATAAGCCCTTGTGTCTGCTCTGTGAAAACGTTGAAGAACATATTGTGAATTTTCATCCTTACGGCTAAAATTTTCTATTTCATTTCCACCAAATTTGAGGATAAACCATTGGTGACTCCAGAAAAAAGATTTGGTTGGCAAGGTTGCAAGATTTGAGCTTAATAATTTTTCACACAAATAGGACATTCATACAATCATTTCGTGACATGCGACATTAGATAAGGTTTTTCTTTCCTTGTGAATATTTTATTTTTTAGCACTTTGTGTGTAACCTAATGTTCGAATGTTTTCTTCAAATTCTGGGCCTTGCATTAGAAACTCTTCTTAAAAAAAAATTAAAATTCAGTTTTAAACAAGATGATATTTAAGAGATACATTGTGATTTGTTGCAAAAATGGTTTCCAATCATCATTAGTGTGACCCAAAACTGTTTGTGCCACAGCAGTTCGAATGATCGGACAGACCGGTATCGAACGGCCCTCCGATGACTATCTCATCGAAATCGCGTTTCCTTACGAAGAAGACCATGATAAGTGGATCTTATTCTATTTTTGATTGATGATTATTTTGTTTGTTTACTGCTTTTGTAGAAAATTGGCAAAAGACAGGGAAAGTGCCACTCCTTAAACTTAGCCTATTGAAGTAGTGGAGGAAAACTATTTTGCATGATTAACTCACTTAATTGCCTTAACGAATGGAAACTTGGAAAGTTCCCAAGGAGGGAATGTGGGAGTTTTGGCAATTAGGTGACCTGATTTAACATTTATTTAATTCATAAATTGGACCTGACTCCATGAAAAAGACAGTCTGACCTTAAAAGCTAGAGTCCATGAAAAAGACAGTCTGACTTAAAAGGAGTGACGCTTTTCTGATAGGGATACGCAGCTAGAGACAAAATATCTGCCACATGAAACTTATCTGGAAGGATAGCTTTCTGCATATATGCCCCATCTATGGAGGGATATGGGTACAGTTTTGGGAGTCGGTTCTGTCACCGTGTGTGCTGCTGTTCATTAAATCTTATGCTGAAAAGTAAAGAGAAAATCGTACTGAAAGTCGTAGTCTGTCTTTATTGAAATTATGTTGAAAAGTGTATTTTGAATCGAGGGATGAAAAACAACCACACTTCAAATGTCATAACTCAAATGTATGTCTCTGAACTTCATTGATGTGCAGTTTGACCATGAATTAAGATAAAGACCTGATAAAGATTTCAAAGTTACCTAAAAGTTCTTCATTTTGCTCAGAGCACACTCTGCTCAGGGCTATTTCATAACTCTGAATATAAAAAATGTGGTTGTGCAATTAAACTAATTTTCATGTCAAATACATCTGTTCGATTTGGTTATATGTTGAAACCTACAGCTATAACTCACAAATGGACATAAAACTATTAATAAACCAGGCATAGAACAAGTACGATTCAAAACAACAAGTACAAAACAACGTTACAAAACAAGTACAAAAAAAACGTTAGTATTGCTCTGTTAAATCTATACAACAAACGAATAATGTCATCAGCACAAATCTCAAAAGCGTACACTCTGGATCAAAGTGAATATTTTTTAACATTTGAGCCTTTAGATAAATCTGGGGTGGACAGCTTTCAGGGGTGATCAGTGCTCTGGATACACAACCCAGTCTCACGGAAGTTTGTGCTATAGTCACAAAACTTTGTCTATTGATTTGTGCTCAGGGTCACAAATGACCTTTTTTTTGTCCGTCAGAACAAATCTGAATCACGTGTATTTCAACAGAAAATAATGTTCGTGTTACCTCCACATATTTAGTTATGCAGGCAGTTTTTATGTTTTATGGTTTTCACAGCCTAATAGCTCTCGAGTTAAATGCTTTTAACAAACAAAGTAGACATTTTTAAATCTGAGCAATGTGGGGAACAAGCTACGAGGCTGTTTAGCCTCACATAGAGACCCACGTCTCAACCGATGAAACACATTGGTCTTTATGTATGCGTCTATACACAAGTGATAAGCGTCTTTGCATGGATCGCTAAGGAACTGTCTTAACAGAGCCTAAACCATTTTAGCAAACGAAAAAAAGCTACGCTCTGAAGCGTTCTGAAGGAGTTCCCCTCCTTTTATTATTTCACTGGTGCGAATACAAGCTTTGACTGAAAAATCTATAAATCACCACATTTGTGTCAAAAATAGGCTAACTGTTGCCATGGGCTGTTCACATGAATGAGCCGTTTTACTTAACGAAATATTAATATTTTTATCTGAATAATGTAAGTAATGTCTTTGGCTTAACCACGGTGCACCCCCTCTCTGCAAACCTAGAAGCTGTTATCTCTTGGAACATTCCGTCAGCCTAACTCCTAGCCCAAATGCTAACTGGCACCGCCAGGTCACAGGAGGATTTATTATTCCTACTCCCTCCGAAGAGACTGGAGGTGAGCGCAAAAACGTCAAAAAGTAGTTTGTAAACGTTTAAGTTCAGAGCGTGAATTAGTTTGGAAGTGTGCTTGGCTGTTTGAAACTGAAGATTTAGTTTAATGTTTTATATATGTTGTTTTATTATGTATAGTTAGTGACAGTTAGTTCTTGTGTTTTGTAGCATACAAAATAAAACGTCTTAAACGCATTTCCTTGGTCTGTGATTTATATATGTTTTAACCGTTCCCTGAGGTGTTGATTTTGAGCTACGAGCTCCCATTTGAGTCTTAGTGTCTTTGGGACACGAGTCATATTTCAGTAAAGCTATGAAGTTGTGAAGTTGCGATTTGAACCGATCTCATTTGATTACGACTCTTACGTGCCAACTCCTCGCCGAGTCCCCAAAGAGGTCATCGTCACTCTGAGGTAATTAATCCAACTTTTACTGAATAATTAAAGCCTACTTTGCTACAATAACCATGGGCATAATAATTGACATTTTTGTCACTAGTGTGTGTATAGCAATTGTTTAATTGGAACATTTAGAATAATTGCTATTTATAAGCTAGTTTATTTCAGTCTTGTATTCATTTGTATGCGTGAGTGTGAGTTTCTGTTGTGTGACAAGGTTTATAGATTCAGTAAAGATACATTTTTTTTAAATCATTCATGCTCCGTAAAAATGAAAGAACTACAATAATGGTGTCTGATTTTCATAAGTTAACAGTGTGTCTCAATTTGGTGTAGAAAACAGGGCTGATTTCGGGGAATGTTGATTCCTACATAATTCTTACATAATTTTGCAAGAGTAATCACCTGTGGTGACTTAGCTTGTTTTAGATTCATTACCTTAAACCCTTCCTGATTCTTGTCCAGCAAGAATTTAAATATAGCCATAGGTGGTTGTTTGGTTAACTTGGAACGTTCATTTTAGGAATTTATTTATTTATTATAACAATAAACAAATTTGAGGTTGGAACCATGGTGTCAAGTGGCAGCAATGAGCCAAAGGTTGGAAAGAGGCTACTCAGGGAGAAAAGAGCGTTAAGCATGGTGGCTTTCTTTGTTGGAGTGTGTTTGCTTCTATCAACCCAAGATACAAACTTACCGTTGCAGAGTTCACACCAGAGAGGCCATTGGTATGTTAAGCTTATGTTTATGTTTAGTTTAATCTGGTAAATTTAACATTGATTTGTTTCCTTTGGAAAACGTGTTTGATCTCGGAAACCTTGTTGTTGTTGTTTAAGTTGTATTTAATGAAAGTTTATTGATGAAATGTTTTATTCATTTTGTAGATTGGTTTTGATTGCTTGTTTGCTTGATTTTAAGGATATCAACCTTGTTCACTTGCTTCCACTATGAGCAGAAAATAAATAAAAACAAACTGTATTTGAGACAGCGCTCTCTGTGTTTTCTTTGCCAAAGTCAAGTCCGGGCAGGCAATGGTCAGGAAAGTTTGAGGATTTGACAGTTGATAACCACGGTGGATGAGAAGATAAAAGGCTTCAGTTATCTGGGAAAAACTGTCGACGCGGAGGTGAAAGTGAAGAAGTTATTGAATTCAAGATGGCTGACAAAGAGCTACAGCTACTGAAGTTTTCAGACTCACGAATATTCGGTTTGGAAATAAAACAACCATCACGCTAAAAATTTTAGAAGACTTGGAAGGCATGCCTCTTGTTAAAGGGAACCAACCCAAAAAAGTAATTGAATTAATCCAAACTGTTGAGAAAGCGTTGTCTGACCTTAAAGACGTGGGAAATTCTGGCGCCATGAAGAATCCACTGGTGGTCAAGGCTATCGAAAGTAAGTTACCTGATTTCATGAAGAGGGATTGGCTTGCTTTCATGGTAGATCCTAAGAACAATGTCCTCCCAGAGAACCATTTTGATGTGCTTCTTGAGTTTCTTAAAAATCAGGAAAAAATTCTTGAGAAGCTTGAGCAATTGAAAATTGCAGACAAGAGAGAGCAGCAACAAGTGAAGAAATATGAAGGCAAATACACTTCAACATGTCAGAGCCTGGGCTCAAACTCAGGTCTTGTGGATGGTAGGCGAAAGCTTAACCACTAGCCCACAGGTGTGAGTGGATCCAAAATGAGGCAACTAACAAAAATTCTCTCTAGTTAAGTGGAGGATTTATTTGGTCTCCAAAATCACAGCTCCATAACAAAAAATGTAAACCAGGTACTACTAAAAATCACTCCAAGGGAGAAAAACGACATGCCAGAATTTACAAACAGAACACTCACAAAAACTTCAGGCTTCTCACATTAATCACCAAGCAAAGAACAGAACAAAAAGAGCTACTTAAATACACAGTGCTAACTGAGGGACAGGTGTTTCCAATTAAACTAACTAAATGACAGACAGAGAGACAGTTTGGCGACATCAGGTGGCAATACTTAAAAAGACAGATTTGTGACACAACAAGAACTGCAAAAAGGTTTGTTCAGAACCTTTGTCCTGTTTGTGAGGAGGATGGACACCAGAACAAAATATTCTTTTGCAAGAAATTTAAGTCTAATTGGAAAGAAATCTGTCGTGGAAAGGATGAAGGCTTGTGGAAAATGCCTAGGATTTCATGATGAAGATTACTTTTGTAGAGAAAACTTTTTGTGCAGGAATAAGGTCTGCAGTATCGGAGGCAAGTCCGATCACCATTACTTTCTCTGTCCAAGAGATGGTAATGATTTAAGCAATGAAGGAAAAATCATGCAAAGTGGCCATGGTAAAACTAAGCTTACGGATGAGCAACAGAAGTTCTTGTCTGAGCTTACTCCAGAGATGGCAGAGAAATGTAAGAGAACCTTCACTAATCACACAGATAAAACCATGAATCTCAGGAAAGCTCACCTGCACCCACTGGTAAGAGATGGGCCGCAAGAACTTCCTGTGATAATGATGATGGAGATAACTGCTAATGCAGGACAAAGGATTGGGACTCTGATTGATCTTGCTTCAGATAAAAATTATACTACCCATAATGCGGCAGACCGACTGGGATTGCAAAGTGGAAAGGTGACTTTAATTGTTCATGGAGTGGGTGGAAGGACCATGAAAGAGGACACAGAAAAATACCTGGTTAGGATTAGGATGAAGACCCCAAAAGGCAGTGTGGTATCACACGAACTTGTATGCTACGGGCTGGAAGAGATTGCCAAGGTTCAAACTGTCACAAAACCTGTTGTTCCCAGAGGTAGATTTGGAGGAGTTGAGGAGACCCAAAGAAGTTGAACTTCTTATCAGCCACAGAGCAGGAAGACTGGCACCTAAAAGGAGGAGAGTGATTGGAGACCTTGTATTATGGGAAAGTCCAATGGGGATAACAGTGGGTGGAGCACACTTTGACCTTTTCGAGGAAGTGGATCTCACAGTACAAGAATCAAAGACACACTTTGCCAGGGCGGGCCATGAGAGCTGCTGCAATCAAATACGAAGAAATAGTCTCAAGCTGGAGGAGTGATGACCGTGAAATCCCCTGTGCTAGTTTTACTAGGGGTAAGGGATTTCTGGAATGGTGGTGATGGGAGAGTATTGGCGCAGCTTGTGAGCCGAGATGTGGAGGTTATCAGTATGGTAATTGTCAACCAGGAGGAAAAGAAATGACTCTGGCAGAAGAAAGAGAGCTTGAGGTTATGAGGGACTGACTTACTTATTCAAAGGGAGATGAACACGCAGACTCGCCACACTGGGATGCAAAATACCCCTGGATAGAAGATCCTACCTCTCTTCCCAATAACAGCGCTGCAGTAGAGGCAACATTTCTGCAAACAAAAAATCAGTTGAAGAAGGATCCTGCATGGAAAGCTGCCTATTCAAGCCAAGTTTATGAAATGGTTAACTGAGGTGCCGCTATGGAACTTACTGAGGAGGTCAGGAATAACTGGAAAGGACCAGTCTGGTATGTGAGCTATCTAATTGTACCAAATCCAAATTCAGTTTCTACACCGGTTCAACTGGTTTGAAAGAATAGTCAGAAATTTAAAGTTGTGAGTATGAATGACTTGCTGTTGAAAGGACCAGATGTACTTAATCCAATCCGGGCTGTTATGTTGAGGTTCAGAAGATGTGTACATGGAGCACTAGGAGACATCAAAAAGATGTATAATTCAGTCTGGCTGGAGGTACGTGAAATGCATTTACACCGCTTTCTTTGGAGGGATGCATCTGAGGAGGTTTTAAGGGAGTATGTGATCACGAGAGTCAACAAGGGACACAGGCCTGCAGGGTGCATCGCTCAGCTTGCTATGAGAGACAGCTCGTCTATCTGTCTTTTCTCATCTGGTAGAACGTAGAGTGAATAAAGAGGATAGCTATGTGGATGACATCCTCACTTCAAATAACATTTTTGATGATTTGCTTGAAACCTTAGCTAGAGTGGAAGGAATTCTGAAAGAAGGAAGCTTCTTCCTAAAACCTTGGGTCCTGTCAGGTCAAAGTGGGAGGTTGACCTCTAGAGAAAATCCACTTAAAGCCAAGGATGAAGAGGACAGTATCAGAGCCATCTTTCTTCCTAACCAAATGAGAGAAGGAGAGAACAAAGCACTGGGAATTGGATATTATGTGGCAGAAGACAAACTATACTTGTTGTCTTCAATTAACTTTCCTAAGAGGAAAAGGAAGATGAGAACAGGGAAAGACCTTCTCAAAGAAGAGGTGAGAACTGGAACACCTGACCCATTGACTAGAAGAGAGTTGCTGAGTCAAGTGGCAGGACTTTATGATCCCATATGTCTAATGACTCCTGTAAAGCAGAAAGGGGCGATCTTGGTGAGGAAGGCGTTTCAGGAATTTGGCGGTGGAAAAATAACCAAAGCTACCTGGGATAAACTTCTCTCAAAAAATATCAGAGAAGAAGCCATTCAACTCTTTGAACAGTATACTGAACTTGGACAAATTAAATTTCAAAGCGGTATTACACCAGCTAACTGAATAGGACAACCTTGGGCCATTACTTTCTCAGATGGCAGTGACAAAACCTATGGCGCTGTGTTGTTTCTGAGATGGGTCACCAGACAAGGAATCGAAGTTTGTTTTGTTGAATCCAAAGTGAAGCTAACACCTCTACATCAAAAGGGAGACGCAGTCAAGGCTGAGCTGTGTGGAGCAGATTTTGCCTGTAGACTCCAAAAATACTTTGAAAAACATGGAAGGATGCAAGTGGAGTGATGGATTCATCTAGTTGACAGTTAAACGGTACTCGGAGCCGTACAACGAGAAAGCTATGGATACCACTCATTCTTTGCAAACCGCGTTGGTGAAATACAGAAGGCAGGTCCTGTGGATGACTGGTTCTGGATTGCCGGTGAGCAAATTGTGGCTGATATCATGATGAGAGGAGGTGTACCTAAGGAGTTGGATGAGGAGTCTGCATGGCAGAATGGACCAGATTTTCTAAGGAAACCATTTGAAGATTGGCCAGTACTGTCAGCAAAAGAAATTGCGGCGCAAGCAAGATTGAATGTTTACATTTACATTACATTTATGCATTTGGCAGACGCTTTTGTCCAAAGCGACTTACATTAGGGGAGAGACAATATGCAAAGTTACACCGTCAAAGTTTATCTCAGATTCTCATAATAGAAATTGTATCAACTGATCAATAAACTAAAACAGTGAGGGAGTAGAGGAAGAAGATAAAGACAGAGGAGGAAAAAAGAAAGTAGTTTTTTATATATAGTAGGTGTTCCCTGAAGAGAATAGTTTTCAGTTGCTTTTTGAAAGCTGTTAGTGTTACTGCTTTCCTGACTGGATCAGGGAGTTTGTTCCACCAGCCAGGGACAGTGAAAGAGAATGTTCTGCTGAGAGATCTTCTGCCCTTGTGGGATGGAACCACGAGTCGCTGTTCCTTCTCTGAGCGCAGGCTTCTGGAGGGCATGTAGTGTATGAGTGTATGAGCTCATGGAGGTAACCAGGGGCTGATCTGGAGATCGTTTTGTATGAATGTTGAACTCCAGAGAAAATCATTCACAGCAGCAGTAACTAGGGCGCAAGCCAAGCGTATGGAACTTGATGTCAAATCTTCTGAAATCTATCCAGGAGAGAAACAAGATTATTGGAGCCAGGCTGCTAAACTGGGAACCAAACTTCCTATCTGGATCCTCAAGAATGTGATCGAGATGGAAAAGTTCGGTACCCTGTCAAGATTCGTTAACTTAACTGCATGGGTACTGCGTGGTGCAACAAAGTTCTTGGAGAAGAGGAAGAACAAGGAGAATTTGGAAGCTAAAGGAGCTTCACTGACCCCGTGTGAAGGGGAAGATGTTCTAAGGGACCTTTTCTTGGCTGCACAAGAGGGAAGTGCTTTTCCAGACAGTACCTTAAAGAGACTAGTGGTGTTTAATGAGGAAAAGACTGGACTTCTAGTCTGTGGAGGAAGGATTCAAATGTTTGAGGTAGCCAATATTATTATATGGAGTATGGATATCAACACTCCTAGCATTGGAAGCTCATGGGACAAACCATGATGGGGTAGCAGGAACACTTCTCAAAATGAGGGCGAAGGCTTGGGTGATCAAAGGACGAAGAATTGCAAAGAAAGTTGTTGATGGTTCCGTAACCTGCAGGAAAGCCACAGCAAATAAATGAAAGCAGATAATGAGTAACCTGCCACCTGAAAGAACAAATCCAGCAAATCTCTTTGAATACACTACTTTGGACTTGTTTGGGCCTTACTTGGTAAGGGATGAAGTAAGGAGGAGAGTAACTCTTAAAGTCTGGGGTGTTGGGTTCTGCTGTATGGCCCGAGAGCCATACATGTTGATATTGTCAGGGACCAATATTCAGAGGGATTTCTGCAGACTTAACAAAGATTCACTGCTATTCGAGGTCAACCTAGGAAGCTTTGGTCAGACCCAGGAACCATTTTTGTGGGAGCAAAACCAGCACTGGAAGAGCTTCATGGATTTTTAGAGAAAGTGGACAGGAGAGGTATTGAGGAGAAGGCTGCCAAACATGGAACTGAGTGGGCATGGAAATTTCACCCAGCAGACTCATCCCATAGAAATGGAGCAGCAGAAGCAGGTGTGAAGGAAGTAAAACGGGCTTTGAACCACCTCTGTGGGAACGCAGTTTTTACATGGAGTGAGTTCCAGACATATCTCTTTATAGCTGCAAATTTGGTCAATGAAAGACCCAAAGATGCCAGGATACAGAGTCGAGAGGATTCTGTGAGGTATATCAGCCCTAATTCTCTTTTACTTGGAAGATGCAATTCATCTGGGGACTTTGGAGGGTTTCATTTTGAAAACTATCCATTCGAGAGATTACTAGTAATCCAGAATGAAGTGGAAAATGTTTGGAGCAAATGGTCTCAATTGTCTGGACCTAATCATTTCATAAGGAACAAATGGCACACAAAATGGAGAAATATTTCCATTGGAGATGTGTTGTGGCTAGCAGATCAAAATGCCCTTAGAAGTCAGTATAACCTGGGCAGAGTGGTTGGTACTAATGGTGATGAAGAAGGAATCGTGAGAGATGTGACCGTGAGAACTTTCCTCACCTGTCCTGTCTCTGTTAAGAAGACCCTTTCTAGCAAGACACCTATTCATCCCAAGAAGAACTTTCCAACACTTCCTGGCACCATTCTGCATAGGGATGTAAGAAGATTAGTTGTTTTGCTTCCCATCGAAGAGCAGGATTCAAGAATCTGGATTGAGAGATAAGTGTGATCTCCTTTGGTTGTAAACACTGCTCAAGTGGGACATGTTTGGTTAACTTGGAACGTTCATTTTAGGAATTTATTTATTTTTATAACAATAAACAAATTTGAGGTTTGAACCATGGCACCAGGTGGCAGCAATGAGCCACAGGTTGGAAAGAGGCTACTCAGAAAGAAGAGAGCTTTAAGCATGGTGGATTTCTTTGTTGGAGTGTGTTTGCTTCTATCAACCCAAGATCTAGAGACAAACTTACTGTTTCAGAGTTCACACCAGAGAGGCCACTGGTATGTTAAGTTTATGTTTAGTTTAATCTGGTAAATTTAACATTGATTTATTTCCTTTGGAAAACGTGTTTGATCTTGGAAACCTTGTTGTTTAAGTTGTATTTAATGAAAGTTTATTGATGAAATGTTGTATTCATTTTGTAGATTGGTTTTGATTGCTTGTTTGTTTGATTTTAAGGTTATCAAGGTTCAGTTGCTTCCACTATGAGCACAAAATAAATAAAAAAGAACTGTAGTTGAGACAGCGCTCTCTGTGTGTTATTTGCCCAAGTCAAGTCCGGGAAGGCAATGGTCAAGAAAGTTTGAGGACTTGACAGTGGTTATATGTCAAACATTTACTATCTAAATATTGACTTAAATACAAGCTAGCTAATATGTCATCAAAGATATGAAAGGTGAGACATGATTTGTTTGGGAGACAAACAGTTTATTTACTAAACAAACATAACTTTTAACAAACTAAAACACACACACAAAGGAGTGGGAACTTTGACTTGACTCGAACATTATCTATATATTATTTATATTAGTCTAACACGTTTAAGGCTTTAGCTCGAACTGCTGTGAGACTGGGTTGTGCATCCACAGCATTGGATTGGAATGCAATACATTTAAAACATTAGTCAAAACTCATTAAGACTTACTTCACTTCTGAACTGCATTGTGTCAGAAGTAAATTGTTATATTGCTTTGCCAGTCTTATCACATGTCGAGATGTGAGAAGATGCCAGAGAAAGTTTGATGAAAAGCTGATTTTGAGTCCTTGGAGATTTTGATGATGCTTCTGAATTATGATGCTGCTATCAGGGGAGGCAGTTTAGCCTCCAAGATGCACATAGTTTCATTTTCCCGCAGTTGCATTTAAGAGTGCCTGGTAGGCCTTTGTGGTCACATGTTAGAAGATGCATTTATGCACGTTCGGACACGCACACAAAGAGACCAGGAGCAGGTCTTGAGGAACTGTGAACAAAGAGCTGTTTTGAAAGGGAAGTGAGTTATGTGTCCATATCGTAAAATACTACTTGCACATTTGAATTAGGCGTGATCTAGGGAAGAAATAAAGACCAAATTCAATAAGTCACATTTCATAAAAGTACATTTCAAACAGTACACAAGTGATTAAAGATATAGAATTGATTAACATGGATTCTTTATAAAGCTTCTTTGTCTTAATTGACTTCGGCTTTAGTCAACAGTTCACTTTAGGTTCACAAGAGTATTCTAATTTACTCCATGAAAGTTCGAAGGGTGATCGATGATGTTGTCAGACGTACACGCTCTGAAGACAATGAGTATAGTTTCGGTAAAAGAGTGAGATCAAAGGTTCCTTGTGCACAATCGTTCCTGGGTTGCAAGCATGTCATGCTTTACTTATGGTAGATTCAGCACAATCAAATAATCCTTTATCAAGGAACACGATAATATTTGGTCCACAGATATCCCTACATCGAAATAGAAGATTATAAAAACTTTTAAGGCAGCCCTTATTTCTACAAAAGCAGTTCGAAAAAAATCAGTTGTTTTCAGATTAGACCACATATAGGGTTAGGGTTAACTCAATCCCCTTAGAGTTCCGCGACTAAATTTATAGTTGTTCATCAAGCTTATGAAGCATACAAGCCTACAAACTGCATTTTGCAAAGGCTCCGCATGCACCCATTTAATAACGGTCTATACACCTATCAATAATGAGGTGATAAAAATCCCAACTAGCTAAGCAAACCACAACACGGATTCTAACAAAAGACAAGTTATATTTACCTTATCATATGTCATATAAATATAACTCCGTACATACATCTGCTTTTGCTGTCAAAGCACTATCTGTGCAATGTGCATGGATCAATATCACAATGTGGCATGATACAATGCTAACTTCTTGCTAGCGAATACACAAAGGAAGGTTATTTACTTCCTCATTCAGTGTTTAACAGAGTGCAGGTCAAACACATGGGAAACTGGCTCCTCATACCCTAATAAAGATGTAGATTATAACTCTAACCCTGACTTTGAAAATTAGATGGCAATATTCAACTGCAAGCACTACGTTGGTTTTCATGCAGATGAAAAGGTGTTAAAAATCCCTCTATGTAATTTTTAACAGCCTCTCCATTGATGCCCAGTAGAATTTATGCCGAGTTTCATATTTCAGTTGGTCTCATGTGTAGACCTTTTTGTTCCCAAATGATAAACAATTTGTTCCTTGGTTGTTCCTGGATTGCAAGCATGACATGCATTATGGTAGATTTAGCAAAGAAATGGAGATCAAATAATTGTTTATTCAGGCACAGGATAATATTTGGTCCACTGATAACCCTACATGGAAATAGATTCATTTAGCAAAAGTTTTAAGGCAACCCTTAATCCTACAAAAACGTAAATCTGTTGTTTTCAGATAAGACCACATCTAGGGTTAGAGTTAACTCAATCCCCTTAGACTTCAGCAGCTAAATTTATAGTTGTTTAATCACTGGGGTGGTATCCTGAAGGGTTCACTTTTTCTCCTATATTTAGACTTTTGTACCATTAAAGGGGTAATGTTGTACCTCAAGGTAAAAAAATTGGTAACACTTAAGGTACAAAATTGCACCTTAAGGATCTATTGTGGACCATTTTAGGTAAACTGTCAGAAAAAAGGTACAGCATAGGAGCATTTTGTTCCTTGGAGTACAAAATTTCCCTTTTAATGGTACAAAAGTCTAAATATAGAAAAAAAAAATTAACCATTCAGGGTACCACCCCCGTGACGGCCATTGTGCCTTAAATGGTAATGTTTCATACCTTTTTTTCTGAGAGTAAAGGAAGGATAACAGAGCAAAGATAAAAATGGCAAACATAACGCAAGAGCTCTTTCACTGGAAAAACAAATCTTTTTAACCATTTCCATTTAACAGAACTCTCCTCCTTGTGAGCCAGCACAATTAAACAATGCCAAGTAGAGACATACGTTAATATGAAGTTAACATTATAACGCTAAAAGAATTGTTGTAATATTGTAATCAGCAATTCCCGCCTGAAGACCACTGCACGTGCTCCATTCATCAGATTGCTGCTCACCTGTTGTACATAATCGCAAGACGATATGATAATTGATTTCAGCGAACCTGAACAAAACAATTTCTAGACAAAATTTTGCAGAATTCCTTATTTTAATTAAATAACAAAAATTGTCAAGTCAATCGTTGAACTAGTTGACACATTATATTTATATATAGCTTAGGTTTTGCAGTCTTCAAATTATAAAAAGATAACACAATAAAAATAAAATGGTAGCTATAAAAATAAATTGAGGTTATGATGTTGAAATATAATGTTTCTGAAGTATATTTCTGAGCAATGAATATTAATCCCAACATCACTTTTCTTAATTATTTATTGAGCATGAATTTTAACACACATTCCCCTGAGGCAATTAATGTTTAAAGAAACCAGTGTTAACCTTTTGCTTGTTTCTGATAAATACAATACTTTATAACAAATGAAACGAGGAAAAGTAATAGGTTTTTCTCTATAGATGACCACCAAAAATCATTTTGTATTTCTGGAGGAAAGAGTTGGAGGAACAGATGTAAAAATGGCCCACACTAAGAAATGCAAAATGTAAGAATACATTTAATTTTAATTAAGCAAAAAAGGGACACAAGTTGAATAAAAGATATATAACTAAAAAAGAAAGAATTTACATTTTCATAATTTGCATGGACAGCAATGTAAAAGACTATTCACCCAAACAAACTGTACATTTGCCATTTTTTCCCACTAAAAAAAATCCAAATTTCTTAACCTTCAGTATGAGTGACAGACTGAATTACAATATTTGCAGTTTATAACATTCCTCAAAATAGCAATGTCTGCTTTCAAACTAATGTTCATGATCTTTTGGGGCACACATTTGAAAAAAGCAAAAATATTCATATACTTCATAAACTTAAGTTATTTTAGCCCAAGAAGCTTAAGCCTCTTTATTTTTTTTAGAAGTATTATACGTAATATGTATAATAAAAAAGTGTCACATAGCAGATGAAACTATTCACAAATGTTTACAATTTTTCTCTTTTGGGTGAAAGATTCTTTTAAAGTTTCTTCTCCCAAGTTTTCAGCAATCTACTGCCTCCTAGAGAAAAAGAAACGTATTGCTATGCCAAGCCAACATGAACATGTAATATTAACACAAATGAAAAAAAAATTAAATAAAATCAGTCATCCTCATTACCAACAAATAGTATCAATAATTTAAAAGATAACTTAACATTTCCCAATCCCAAAATACAGCATTGCATTCACATTTGTAAAAGACACATGGTTTAAAAATGTTTTTGCTTTCCCCCCAGGCTCAGTAGACGGTATACAGAAATGCTGAATTATGTGTTTTAACTGCATGAAATCAAACTATAATCATTTCAATTTGTTTTTGCTATTGTGTCATTCAAGAAATGCCCAGCAAACACAAACACGACATTAGCAAACATAAATATAAAAAATAGACACAAACAGAACACATCACCAAAATATCAGATGCTCAAAATTACTGTTGAACATCAAACAGTACCAAAGTATTGCAGAAATTGAGACAAAAAAAAAAAAAAAAAACACAGATTCAGCCCTTAGTCAGATTAAATCGAAAACGTTCATGTGCCACACACACAAAAAAGATGGATTTACTAGCTTTGGATTTTTTTGTTAGCTTTCTTTAATGCAATGTATTCTTTTGTTTGATGATGGCTTTAAAACATATTTTGATATGTTTGCAAAAACAAAACAAAATATCGAAATTTGTTTCATTTTTAGATTAAATTATACTTATTGAAGTGCTATTCAAAAAGGAAGAGCATTTGCTGAACAAGGGGTTAAATCCAAGGAAGTATTTCATTTTCAATGTAGGTTTTCGGATTGATATCAAGCTGCTATAGAATTTATATATTTTTTTCTTCAAAATATTATAACAATCCCAAAAAGTTAAATGACCATCGACTATTTTTGGGTCATATCAATATATAGAATTCTTGTATCATTACAATTCTCTGCACTTAAGTAAAAAATATATAAGAAGATAGCAGAAACATTTCTCAATGTTACACATTTTTGTCCTTTTGATTAGATTCCATTTCCAATTGAATTTATTTGTAAAGTTATAAATAAACAAACAAGTTGAAAACAACATGAAAACATCTGAAATGAGCCAATGTTGGAAATAAGAGAATAAGTATATTGAAAAGAATGAATTGCTGACTCAGCACTGAAAACAAAAAAAAGTAAAAAGATGTTTGTATGAAAACAACCTGCAAATTTGAACCACGTTACATAAATATAATGAAATCATCACCTCTGCGGGAGAAAGCGTAGGGTTCTCGGTAACAACTTAACCATTCAAATAGTCATTTCAGTTAAAAATGTTTTTTCTTAAATTAGCAGCAAAATGAATCATGCATTTTAATACTGTTAACAGATCGATGCTGGATGTTTCACTCGCAGTCCAATTTGATTTCAATTCACTTCTATGCATTTCTGATTTCAAGACTCCTCTTTAAAGCTTCCAAAGTTAAAACAAACCACCTTAATTACTATCAATTCACAACGCATTTCCCAGTAATGTGCTTGATATGAAGATGATGTGCTGCAGAATAGATCAAAACGCATGACATTTTGACAAATGATTCAGAAAGGACTGAAACCTGACACTGCTCCGGGAGAACTGAAGAAACAAACTACACTCACAATGGTCGGCCTTCCAACACAGAATCCCACCTCAATTCTTCCATGGGAAGAGATAACACAAGTGTTGACCGTCTATAGCTTTACATCTACGTCATCAAAGAAGCTGGCTTTAAATTAAGCTAGATCTTGGATTCTGTGAGCCACTAGAGTTTTGTTTAGTTTGTTCCACATGCAGCGATGGCTTCCGATGAATTCACATGCAGACATCTGCCACAAAGGCAGATTGATGAACCGCTAGCTGAATTTATTCAAAAGAGGAGGCTCACAATCTATTGAAGAGCCTCTGTGACATCAGTCGGCGAGCCACGGGAGTCCAATCTTTTTTGTGGCCTACATGATGCTTTAAGGGTATTTTGGTGACGCACAGCATGCCCATTAGTTGGAGCTTCTACAGTTCCCAGCCTGTGAACTCCACCCATAAAAAAAACACAATCTTGAGCAGCAGAAACATAGAACAATCTAGAAAGATGGACTCCTCTGCCATCATATTTTTTGGTCTTTTTCGGCTCTGCGAAATATAGTTGATTGTTCACAGAAATCCCTGGTGGTTTGGACGATCAGTTCGGAGTGTACATTGTTGAAATGCTAGGAAATTGCTTGGATCTGATTAGAACAGTTGTCAGGGTCCACAGCAGGTTTGGCTTCAGTAGTGCTCTTGGGTTTGGGGGGCCATTCAGGATCTAAACTCAACTCTTGGGCCAGATGCATGTACCGAGCTTTGGGCATTTTTCTCTGCCGACAGCAGAGCCAAGAGAGGCATCTGGATCCAAACATTGCTATTCCATCCTGTGTTGAAACACACACACAGAGGGCAGAGTGCATTTCAAGACTTAATTCAAATTCAAACCAATCATGGTGACATAAGTGACACTTAAGATTCATGTCCATGGGCAAAAACAGAAACTCATGCCTCCAAGCACATTCAATTCAAATGGTCCCATAACAAAGCCACAATTACATATACGGTTTAGTTTTGCAATTTTAAGCTCAAAGAAACAGAAAAATGAATATTCTGGGTTTATAATGGGAAGCGTTCATTAGATAAATAAGTGCGAGTGATACAAATTATTTATGTTATTAGATTACAGAACTATTTTGATTTTTTAAAAGGACAGATTTAACAACATTTCAGTTGTATTTGAAACCTAAACAAAAAAAAAATGTTGGAATATTTCTTTGAAGCAGGGGTTTCAAATTCATATGCCGGAGGGCTGCGGCCTACAGTTTAGTTCTTCATGCTGATTAAACTTTTAACTTTTTACCCATAAGAATCCATGGGTCAGTCATTTAAGTGTTCTGATTTATACTCGATTTTCATTTTTTGCACTCATTTTCCTTTAAGGTTCTTATGGATTAAAACCAGCATGAGTAGATGTATTCAGTAGAGGAGTGCTGCAGCCCCCCCAGAAATTGACTTTCAAACTTATTTCAATTTTCTGAATTATTTCAGAGTTATTTAAGATTATATTCAGGTGAATGGTAAAAAAAAAAAATGAATTGAATCGTCTGCTATGAAAGTCCTGAGATCTAAACCCCATTGAGCTGTTATGTCAAGACTAGTACAGAGGAAATATCATCAAGTAATCCAGCTTGAAAGAGATTCTCAAACAATATTGAGCAAAATAAATCGATAGACTATTTTGAGAAACAGACAGAAAGAAACCATAACGTCAATCAAAATGGAAATGCTGTTGCTGTTTTTTTTCCACAGTGCAATATGATCAATTTAGTTTTTTTGTTCATCCAGAACTCAGTCCTCATCCAATTAAAATGTGTGTCTTGATAATAATAATAATAATAATAAAAACTTTATAAACTACAGACAAAAGTCTTTTGGGTTTGCTGACAAGTTTGTGCTGAAAGTTGACAACGTGCCAACACAACACCACTTTACCAACAGCCAGCATGAGTACACACATTCTAGTTTACTTGGCTTCTACAGTTAATAAATGCTTTTCTTGTTTGATGTTTTTATTAGATATAAAAACTACATGAAACTCATGGAGGGTCTGAGCCTGCAGTAAACATTTGTTTTTGTTTGTGCTTGATATCTAATTAAACAAACATCATTCTTTGTGTTTTTTTTAATTGAAAATTTCAATCTTAATTGTTATATTCAGCTGTTGTTAATGTTAAACAATTATATCTGTAAGTCCAAAATGTTAGGGGTTGAGACTGTCAGATCCGAATTTTAATGAGGCACAAATACTGGTACACATCAGCAGTTTGAGTTACTAGTTGATGAAATTATCATTATGGGTCATGGCAATGAACACTGAACCGATAAAAATTTGCCATTTTGAAGAAATTAATTATGAGTACAAAGCCTTTAAAGAATATTATTATGGTGCTCTTCTCACTAATGTGACTAAGGAGGTAATTAAATGTCAATAAAGCATATTTCCACTATAGTAGACTAAAAAGTTATCAATGTAATTAAAGTGGAGTAAAAACTTAATTAATGTCATTAAAGTAGAGTAAAAAAAGTAATTAATGAAACCAACTGTAAACTGTATGTGGTCATATATTATTTCTATTTAACACTTGACTGAAGTTCAAGTGTTAATTCAAGAATAGCAATGATACATGGTAGAAACACAAAGTTAGAAATAAGAGGCAATTAACCAGAAAAAGGCCGGCTAGATAGCTTTAACACTTAGAATTAAAAAAAAACCTTTTCATCTAATAAACAAATAACCCAGAACATTCCTTTAACCTCACCAGAAGCTTAAAATGGCAAAGAAAACATGCTACTGCAGTATTTTTGCTGCGTTTCATCATGTTAGACATTGTTAATAACAGCACATATCTATATGGTCATCACCAACGAGCAGTTTAAACACGGCAAAGTTACACACAGGTGTAACTACACATGGAACAAAGCAAAATGGGAGGAGGTGGGGTAATCAGAGTCCCCACAAGGGGCACCAGAGAGCTTCCAGAAAAATCAAGTAGGCGCATGCAAGGCCATATGTTAGGAGAGGAAAAGTGAGGAAGGAAGGGATAGGAACAGATAAAGAAAAGAAAGAAAGATGGAAATCATCGAGTGAAGATAGTTGATGTAGAGAAGTTTCAGATTTTTTTCCCAACCTGTGGTATAGGGCCTGCAGGGGAGACGCCATAGCTTCCCTGCTTGTCTCGGCTGAACACATGCTTCCATAAGATGATGTCAAGCACGACGGTCTAAAGAATACCGAAGTGGGGCGGAAAGAACGAAGAAAGCTACGGATCACATTGCTAGCAAAAAGATGCATCATTGTTTCTGCCTCTTCATCAAGAGCAAAAGCTACACACATTTCTTGAAAAAGCAGTGATTGTGTGTTAGATGTAGAAAAAGCCAAGAGATTTCTCATCCAGAGGTGCACGATTAATCACAATAATCGCTTTTTAACATAACCCCTTTTTGGTCAGAATTTTAATAAAAGAGAAGCAGCTCTAAATGATACCCTAAGTAGACTGCTGTGTAAATGAAAAGTACATAAATAAAAATTTTTTTTAAAGATGAATCAACAAATAAAAACAAACAAATAAATAAATAAACAAAAAATCTAATTTGTAAATAATTAATTAGATGACATAAGTAACTAATTGGGTGGATGGGAAAACAATTTGCGGACTTGTCTATGTTGTGTTCTTGACAATTGTAGTCTTGCAAACAACATTTTTTCAACTAATTTCCCCCAGCACATGAGAAATCTGAGGTATTCCTCCCCGAATATTAAAATATACTAAGGTTGTCATATACTATACCTTTTACGGAGGGCGGACAAATCTTGACACGCATCAACTTTAGCAACTTAATACCTGGCAACTTGTACCTTCAAACTAATGGAACACCTATTATCCTGATTTGATGAGAATCGTGCAGCTCTATATTCATCCTTCAAAAGAGATCAGAGGACCGGCAGCTGGAGCAAAGTGTGGAGTTGGAGAAAGACAGAGTGGCTGGAAAAGGGGCGTGGCTAACTAGTCACTGGGATTTAAAGAACACCTCTTGTTACACTACAGTGATTGCTCTAATTCATAATGGTAGTAAATTATAACCCAAAATGAAAAATGCTAGAAATTTTAACAAAGAAAATTTGAACAGAGGCAGAAGCTGCTGCTGGAATCAGACACTTTGTAGAGATTTTGCTGAAAATAGCTCTTAAAGCAGACAGAATTTTACACAGGGATGGGAATCACAAGGTGTTTCAGCTCGATCAAAGAAAACATTTCAACAGCAAACTACACTAGATCTAAAACAATTGAAGGACTGATGCTTTTTTTCCCCAACTTGTTTTGAGATTTTAAGGAAGGGTGCATTAATTGGTCATTGGGTTTAGCAGAAGCGAAGTGTTATGGCCCGGCCTGAAGGTTCACTACATCGGCCAACACTTCTGGTCATAAAATTATAATTTATGACATTGTTTGAATACTATTTTTATACATCGTTCATATATACAATTACATTACCTCATTTTCTCTCTACAACGGCATTGAAATTTATATTAAATTTAAAACTTTACTGAAATAAATGCAACATATTTTACTATGCAAATCTTTCCCCAAAAAACTGCACTTACCTCAAACATAACAGACACAGCAGTGTTCCCCAAAATGATGATTACCATTGACACCCTCCAGCTCAGAGGAACACAGACTAGCTGAAGAAAAAAAGGAGATGCTCAGACAAAAGATCTAAATCACCTTCATTAAGAGACTAAAGGAACACTGCTCCCCATAAATGAAATTTATCTGCCATCGGGTTAGGAAACCCAACAGCAGATTTGATGGAATTTTAAAAGCTTTTAAACATTCTAAAACTCATATAATATCAGTGTCAATGTGTTCTAACAAAAACCAAAGCTTTAACAGGTTTTGAAGGAAGCATGATAATTTTTTTGGGATGGAGTATCTCTTTACTACAAAACAAAATAACAAGCAACTTCAAAAAAAGAAGTTTTGAAATCTTAACCTTCCCAAAATACAAACATTAGTTATAATGGTTTAAGTCAAAATGTTAACCAGGAAATACAGTCATTAATATGAGAAAGTAGAAGAGGAACTCTCAAGAATACAACCAACAAATTTTTATGGATTGTAAAAAATGTGTTTGTTATAAAAAGTGTATCCCGATGCTGCTTTTATTAAAGTTTGCGCTGTTTTAAACACACAAGGGTTCATGCAGAGTGCAAATTTCTGGTTGACCGAGTAATTCTGTTTTATTTTTGCTTTTATATTCCTTTTGCTTTCATCAGTTCTTCATTTATTTTGTAAATCACTATACACAAGAAATTGGTCAAACTGTAACCTGAACCTTTTTAAGTTAAATTAAAATCTGAGCAAACTGTTTTAAACTCTAGGACAGACACTTATTATAAAACAGATTAGTAAGACTTGAGAGTACCTCCAAAAACTGGTAGACTCCAGAGATTGGGACAAACATGATTAAAAACAGGAATATGATGAGAATTAAACAGGAGACAACAAATGGCCCTGTAAAAGAAAAAAAAAACACAATTAATAGTCGCAGAGCTCTAGCTTTACTTGGGCAAAGATAATAGATCTCCTTCTAAAGAAAACAAATGAAATCAGCCAGAAGCTTGAAATTAAATTTTAGAGTCATTTACAGAGTTACAGATTTTTTTTTCTCAAAATTAGAAAGACTTAAGTGAACACAAGTGACATCTCCTTACAGTTTTTGTAGCTTGGCTGCCGGAAAGGTTTTCCTTTGGAGAAAACAATGGCAACTATGAGGTACTGAAAAGAGGAGACGAAGAACAGAGTGGTGTTCACATCATTGGTGATCCGTTCTTCCGGAGTCCCTGTACCATTACTGGAGTTTTCCAGGTGATGAGGAACAGAGCAGTTATAGAAACTGAAAACAAAGAACATCTAAAATAAGAGATGCAGAAATGCAATGAAGTTATAGTTAACGCAACAAACTATTATACCCCTAGTATTTAGTTAAGAAAATATTTTAGTTTAGTTTTTAGTCATTTACTGATGACCTCCAGTAATCAAAACTCACTCTGGCTTGGAATACCAGTCAAGGTTTTGAATCAAGAGGAAGGAGAGGATTTGGAAACCCAGGCAGATCAGAATCTGGGTGAGAACAGAGAAGAGCAAAGGACCCGAGACGAGACCAGACGGAGGTCTCTGGGACACAAGCTCCTTCCATGCAGAGTTCAAACTCACTAGGAAGAAAAAAGTATGTTAAGGATGTCAGATTGAAGACCAAACATCTCTCTATAAATGCCCCTAAAATAAATTCAAATACATAAAAAAACATTTCTTGAAGAAATCAGGAGAGTTCACTCACTGGTGAAGACAATTAGAAGAATGATGGCCATGTCTATGAAGAGAAACTGGAAGTCACCGAGGTTACTGCCAATCTGAAATGCATTAAAAACAGATCATCATCAAATCCCCTTTTAAAGGTTTTTGCTAGAATAGAAATGTTCTTAGAAACATTTCATTCCATGTCCATCCATGGGCCACCTTTTATTGAAGGGAAAGCCCAGCCTCTTGTGTCCTTAGCTAACTATTATGTCTTATTTTATGAACATACTTTATAATGGGTACATATTTATTCAATTTTGGAAGAAAAAGTGAGATCTAATTAGGTTTAGATCTTGTTTAATTTTAGCAGTTAGAGGGCAAAAATTATTTCTATTTTTTTCAGCGTTTTTGTCACATGGATACCTGAGTATTTAAAAGATTTTGTTTGCCTTTTCAATGATTGTGTTTTTTTTAATATTTGGTTAATTTCACTTTTCTGAAGATTATGGAGTTATAATAAAGCTTTAACAAGATAGATCAGTACATAATCAGCAAAGCAGATTATCTTCTGTTCTGTTCTTTTTATATCAATGCCTTTGATCCTTTCATCTAATGCTTTAGGGAGGGTTATTGGTCCCTAGCTTGGCATACTAGTGCGCAACCATCCCTGGAAAGACATAATGCTGCAGTGTGAGTATTAATAGTTTTTTTTTTTTTATAATTTGATTCAGGTATTATGAAGACAAATGTCATATAATCGGATTGACTAATCCCCACTTGACAACCCAATTTCTATACGTAACCCTTACCCAGATATCTCTTGTTTTAAAGGGATGGGGCGCCCCTCCTATTGAATGGTAGGGGAAACACTGGGTTCCAAACAGAAAGTAGATCATTTAGAAGACAGTGGACAACCTTGTCTGGTTCCTCTTTTTAATATAAATGATTTTTATTCTAAAAACCAAAAGATTTAATGTGTTTGGTGAGCAAATGACTATACTTGAAGTGCTAGAGGCTAGAGTCTTCGCTTTTACATGGTTGAGTAACTTGTTAAAGTGAAAACAAACTTACAGAGTAGAGAAGGGCAACACTGAGGCATTGAATGATACTGTAGAGTGCCATGAACTTGAAAACACAGAAGGAAGTGATGAGAGCTGCTCTGCCCTCCCTGTGTGGGGATAGTAAATCACCACAAAAGTTCACAATAAAAATCACTACAAAACAAGTGAATAGGCAAGAGAATTTTGGAAAAAAACATGATTATATAATGTACAAATCAGAGCAAAATGTATAAAACAATTACGAGCTGATTAAGCAAAAAAAACATGCTTTCAAAGACACCTGGAATATCATAGCATTCTTCTACATCAAAAGTGCAAAGGACGAAAACAAAGCAATATAGTATGGAATTAGTCAAAAACTCAACGTTATAAAAATATTGATGGCCTAGTGGCAAGTTTGTTTCGGTCATATTAGAGGTCAACAATGGCTCCGAGAAATTGCACACACACTTTTAATGTCACTAACAAAAAAAAAAAGAGGTAGATTGTTTACATGTATTAATTTGAATAGCACCCTGGATTTACCGGTTTAGGCAATAAAGGCAACCCAGCTAAACTAAACACTAATATTATGTCCACATTTCTGGCTGCTTTTACAGTTAAATCTACTTTATTTAAAGAAAAGACCTTCCTCACCTGATGAGATTGGGCACGCAGGTAATGCTGGGAGTAGTGGAGGTGAAGGGAGATGCCACTGAGGCCTCCAGTTCAGACAGAGAGATGCCAGCGTGAGCTCTCTTCAGCGCCTGAGCCAGAGAAACCATCATCAGCATCATCATGATCATAGAGGAGAGAAGTTCAACATTTTAAGCATTTATAAGGAGCTCACCCCACAGTCATTCGCACCATCTCCACACATTCCAACAAAATAGCTGTAGCAAAAGACAAGAGAGGTTAGTACTTTAAGAAAGTAAGTAATAATTTATTCAAAAATAATTCTTTGATGAGAAAATGAATTGTAAACATAAATTTATCATGTTTTGGTGTCATTCCTTTAAAAATAACTGATGCGACAACTCTGCTCATTAAATACAGGTGTATTACTCACTCAACACTTTCTAAAGTCTCAACAAGCTGAGTCTTCTGGTCAGGTGCCATCCTGGCAAATACTGTTCCATGGAGAACCAGCTACAGCAAAAAAAAAAAAATAATAATAAATTAATAAACCTGCTTATCAAAAGATCAACAACCAATAGCTCTTGCACATTTACCAACCTTCTGAAGCAAATCCTGAAAATGTTCAATAATTACAGCGAAAGATTTCCCGCTCATGGCAAAGTGATACTGTTCCTGAGGTCTCGAGTCGTCCACAGAGCGGTCATCATCCATGATGATCTCCACCTCCTTCAAGCAAACATGAGATGTACTAAACATTTTCATTACAAATATAAAGTAAATTGTGAAAAAATAGTATTGTTTAGAATACCTGATATTTTTAAGCAAACTATACATGCTTTTTTTTCACTTGTGTATATTTGAAAATGCTTCCTAGGCATTCTACACAATTCCTTGGCTTTATACAGAATTATGAGTACCACTTACAAAAAGTTTTAAAAGGGTACAAGATGAAAAGCCTTTATTACTTAATATGCATTTGAAAGTGAAAGAACAAAGCAATGACATAAATAACATACATATTATTAAAACATAAAAGTGAATAATTCAGAAGAAATTAAAAGAAATTCCAGCAGGTGGCGGTCTAACCTCAAGTTTGCTTGGCTTGTTGGACTGTTTGCTAGGTTTGTCCGCATAATGCCAGTTTATTTTTGCAGCCTGACCATCCTTAGGGGGCACAGCATCAGCAATAATGACAAGATCTTGTGGTGGAATCATGCCACAGTCTCGAGCCACAGAAATGGCTGTTAGCATATTGTCTCCTATTAAAAAAAGAGAGAGAAAAAAAAAAAAACCCGGTAAACTCTCATCTAGTTTCAGCAGAAATGACACCTCGGTGTTTCTCAAAGTTAAAGACAAGCTCCATCAGAGTACTTAAGTGATCAGGTTTTTGTTCGCCGATATGGACTGCATTGTTCCTGCAGTTCATTGAAAATCGTTTTATTCTCAGTAAAGCTGGTTTGAAATTACACCCATCATGAAAAATGTAGTACAAATAAACTTGAGTAGAATTGAATGTACTGTACAAACACAATCTGCTTACTTCCACAATGGTGCATTGAGCTTTGACTGAACTTTGGAGCATTGGGGTGCTAATCTGGAGAGCCGAGAACATTATTAGAGCAGATTCCAGGAATACCAAATGAATTAAAGCTTCAGAGCGTTCAGACTTCAGTCTGCCCAGAGGCCCTACCACTCCACACCACACGAGTGACAATAGCTGCCCATCAGCAGTAATCAGGATCATATGCAGATGAGAAATTTGTTTTCAAGAATGTAACCATTCAATTAATTGACAGCAAGAATAAAACTATTTGAAGCAAACAAACACAGTTTATTAAGCATTCTCAAAAAAAAATTTTTAGCATTCTAAATAAAGAAATTTCTTTTTGAGCACGTTTGACTAATATTCACAAATTGCCTCTAAAAAAAAGGTTCATTTTTAATTGGCATGATTGAATAAAAAAAAGTCTGTGTGGATGATGGTAATCCATGTACCTGTAACCATGACCGTGCGAATGTTGGCCTGTCGCAGATCTCCCAGTACTCCTGGAGTTTCTGTTTTCAATTTGTTCTGCATGATTATCAAGCCCAGAAAATCCATGTTCTTCTCTATTTGATCCCTGTTAAAAAAAGTTGTATACAACTAAGTTTGACGAATTGTTTCAAATATATTTGTTATCAAATCTGTGCAGCTTAAAACACAAGTTTTTACTTATTGTTGCTGGAATATTTAAACCCAGGGTTTCTCCAGGTTTCATAAGGTGTTTTTTTACATTTCATAGTTTCTCTTTCTAGGTCTTAAATAATTTTTCACATAGACCAGTGAATTTAAGACGTTTTAAGATTAAAATTTGGGCTTTTAAAGACTCTGTGGATACCATGCAAAACACATGCTGGATATATTCCTACGAAGGAAGAGTAGCATCTGGATTTAAAGATACTTTTTTAAAATCAGCTGTTACCCGAAACTGCACATGCATCTTACTTGAAATACATGTTGAAACTTCACCTGTTAATGTTCTGCACTTTGTGAAATGTAAGTTTAGATTCAAGCCGTCTGTGAGCCAGTGCTATGACCCGGAAGCCCTGTTTGGTGTATTCCTCCAGAATCTCTCCAAAATCTTCTGGTACTGTGTGAGGGAAGAGAGTGTTACATCGAACAGCTCCACCTGTAGTAAGTAAAGATGACCAAATAAACTTCAAAACTAAACTTCAACTCACCAGTCTCCTTCTTACACAAACTCGCCACAACCTCCGGCGCTCCTTTCAGATAAGCATCCATTCTGCGCTCTCCGATCAGCCGTACAACTACACTCATCCTCTGTAGAGCGGAAGAGAAAGAGAACTGCCGCACGATGCCGATCATATAGGATGCCTACCAAAAAAAGGCCAGCAGATAAACAACACTACACTGTATCCATTGTGAAGAAATTAAACAAACTGTATGGATCATACCGAGAGCTCATAGAATTCAGAGAGTTCCTGCAAAAAAGGAATTGGAAGATAATTATTGTTAAACATAGATTGTTCCTGATGGAGAGTTTTGGAATAAAGAGTTGCAATCAAAAACACAAACAAGCCTATTTAATTGACATACAGTACATACATCTAAGTTCATTACAAAATAAAAGCCTTTCAATTACAGTGGTTTGATTAGGGGTAACAATTAAAATGTTATTAAAGATATTCTGTTATTCAGATGGCCTTTTCACAGTCAAAATAAAAAAAATAACAGCTAATATGCTTGTGTTATGATAAATTTAAATTTAAAGTTTAATTAACAAAAACATTCATTGCCCATTTTATCAAGTGTAATTATTCATTCATTCATCTTCATGTCGGCTTTCTTCCCTTTCGGGGTCGCCACAGCGGAATGAACCACCAACTCTCTGGCATATGTTTTTACGCAGCGGATGCACTTCCAGCCGCAACCCATCGCTGGGAAACATTCACACTTTACCACTATGGACAATCGTTCTTACTCAATTCACTTATACCGCATGTCTTTGGACTTGTGGGGAAACCGGAGCACCCGGAGAAAACCCACGCAATCACGGGGAGAACATGCAACCTCCACACAGAAATGCCAACCGCTCCAGCCGAGGCTCGAACCAGCAACCTTTTTGCTGTCAGACGACCGTGCTACCCACTGCGCCACCGTGATGCCCCAAGTGTAATTAATTAACCATTAATTATACTAACAAAAATATAATAAGTTTTTATTGGGAATTTAACACATTAATGATTAGTTAATGACAGAAAAAAAAATACGTGTTAATATTTGTAACGCAATTATGCTCTGTACGAGCGCTTCTATGTGCTCTCCTGCTTTCACAGGTGACTAAAGCTTTTCCCTGATTCGCCCGTCTGGACACCAATCAACTTCACAGAGGCGGACCACATTCAGCTTGTACACGAATCAGAGCAGACAGATGGAGGTTCATAGAAACCTGTTATATATTATACAGTCAATGATAGAAACCCCCTCCCTGCGCAGTTCGGGAGCAAAGACTCTTGTGCTTGTGTTTATATGTTACAATTTTTATTACAAAAACCTTAGATCATTCATATGTATCATTGTATTTATTAATGAAAAGCCCATCAACAATCTCATAATGTTAAATAGTGAATCATTAATGAAATAAATTTAAATACACATTGCAAATATTTAAAGAGTTAAATTAAAAACATCTATCCATCCATCTATCAGACATTCAATAGGCAAATAGAATGGCTCACCATATCCTGCTCGGTGGAGATCACTGGTGCGGGCGGTAGAAGCTGGATTGGTGGTTTGACATAAGTGAGCTCAATTCGATCATGGTGAGCCGTTTCCTCTTCTGTAGCTTCCACCAAGATCTAAAACACACATACACACAGTTTCACAGCCATAGACAAACACAAACTGCTCCAGAGGAAGAAAGGGACCCTCTTGTGAGGCTCTCTGACCCAGCCGGTGGCCTGGAACATTTTGAGGTCGAGCGGATCTCCAGAGAGGTGACCCTCGATCTTGGTGAGCGAGTGACAGCTGGCCATGCAGGACACAAAGCGGCTCTTCACCAGGCTCTGTTCGTCCGCTCGCTCCTCCGAAGGCTGGAATCTGTTATGACAGGTTCAACTGGAATCAGACCCGAGAACAAGGGATCTGGTTCATCAAGAGATTTCAGAAACGTGATTGTACCTGCCGGCCTCTACTCGCTGAATTCCCCACATGTCCAAGCCATCTTCAGTCAGGGTGCCAGTCTGGAATTATGGATTAAAAAGCAATCAACATGATGCATCGTCAATCATGTTTTGTAATTCAGTGGAAACAAAAATGCAAACAAAACACAGTAAATGCAGTTTTTATTCTAAAATATCAGCTTAAAACACAAATAGGTAACAACATATTTCAGAAATATAAAATTACTGTGTATTGTACTAATTGTAAACAATAATTACCCAACTGATTTTTTTGTGCCTAATTATCAATGGTGGTTTAAAACTATACTTTTTTATTAACAGAATATATGTTAGAAGTACCACCACTTATAAAAAAAGAAACTAAGAAATATACTTATTATAAAAAATATATATAATAAAATCTATATTAATTCAACTTAAATAATAATTAGAACCCATAACAGCACAACCTAATATTTTTTATAATGGACAGGTTTGATTGCTAATAAAAGAAAGAGCAAAAAATAATGTAGGTAAATAAGGACATTTCCATAAAAATGTTATGTCAGGTGACACCTGTGTTACCCTGAGTTATGGGTTAAACCATTCAGGGATAGGAATAATGATTCATGAAGAATCTGAACTATAATACATTATGAAAATAAATAAATGTAATATAAAACAATACATGTCTAATAAAACATATAAATTAGTCCAGATCGAGTAAAAAGCTATTTTTACTTTGGTTTATATTTGATTTTCAGTAATAATAAAAAAATAAACAAACAAACAAAAGAAAAGAAAAATCAATGGTTTAAAATCTTCTTACTTCTTTTAAAAATTTATATTATTAGAAGCAAACATAAAAAAAAGAACCTTTGTATAGTCTGAAACCAGCCAAGGCTAAAAAGATATAGTGTTACTCCACTTCTGTTCAGTTTACTTCAGTTTTGAAAGAAAACCATCATTATTATTACAACTCTGCCTTGTTCACCTTATCAAAGCAGACAAGGTTGAGCTGGCCGCAGATGTTGATTCTCTGTGGGCTAATAGAAAAAATGCCCACTTTCCTGAGCCGCCGCTGGGCATAGACAATGCCTGCAGTCATGGCAGCTGGTAACGCGGGCGGCACTGTGATGGTGATGATATCCAGAGATTTAACAATGATTTCCTTCACTGCTTCCTATAAAACAGAACAGAGGCCAATATTTTTACAAACCATAAGTACACTGAATCCCTAAACTGCACACTGCAGTATATTCTGGTTTTTCCGTATTTACCTAATAACAGGTATGAATCTATTGTAAAATAATCCCATTGGTAATTATCTTTCAGCTGGCCACAAGTTATTTAAGCATAACTGATCCAATGAGATGCTTTGCTTCTAATTTCTCAAATAATCAAACACATTACATGCTCATGAAAAAGATGTTGGAGAAGGGTGAAATCATTCACATGCACAAGGTACATAAAATATCTAAGGAGATCGCCAACTACAGAAAGTCCAGACTTTAACTCCAGAGAGAACCTTTGGGATGTGTTGGAGAAGGATTTACTTGGAAGTCAGATTCAATCATCAAAGTAAGAACTTTGTATGTAATGTATGCAACACTGTTTGGAAATAAACCCTGTGACATCACAAAAGCTTATTGAGACAATGCCACAGCAAACAAATGCAATAATCAAAGACAAAGGAGGACCTTTTTTTGTTGCAATTTTTATGACTTGTATTGTTTAAATCAATATGAAACCAAGAACCTGACACGTTTTGGACCAAAAATGTAGAATTTGTCTGTACATTTGTTTTTGTTTTTTCTTTCAGCTGTGCATAAAAATAGATCTATATAAATATTTCAAAATTAATTTGAATAGCATCTATTGAAGAGAAATCAATAAGTGCATTTGTAAAAACCTTGTTGATGATTTTCATGACTAGAGAGTAGAGAAAGACAATGCTGGCAACGGCCACCAAACACAGTAAGAAGAGGTAGGCATCCCGGTACAGCTTGAAGTCTGTTGGTTTGGGGTAAAGGATTGAGCGGATGAGCTGTCCTTTAGCAGTGCTGAAACCTAGACAAGAATAGGTTGCTTTATTTTAGAACAGAACATTTAAAGAATGTTAATGTTTAGAGCCATTTTCAGGTCTTCCCTAAAGTTCAATAAAAATTAGAAACAGAAATATTAATAACTATACTATTACTATATAATATTGATATAAAAAAAACTGTATTATTGTGGGAAAACAACAACTTGAATAAAGATATCTGAATGTAAAAAATTGGAAAATTACTTATTTTAACACTATTAAAGACATACAATATAAATATATGATGTCTCCCTTAGAAAATGCACTATAAACATTAATTATGGAAGAACTTAAATCAGTTGCTCCTCCAGACCTGTACGGACCACCACCGCTCGAACCAGCTCCCCAGTGTAGTAGCGAGTCTGAATGACGTTTGTGCCGCAGAAGAGTGTGTGTCTCTTGTGCTCCTCTGTGCTGTAGTTCTCCTCCACCTCTCCACACTTCCTGTCCCGCTGAGGGTTTGGGAGATCCGTCTTGGTGACCGGAACACTCTCACCTGAAAGCATTCAGGAGTTTTCAAACTACTCACAAATCACATTGACTCCTTCAGGCCATCATTCCCCTGTTCTAAAGAATTCAGAATAACATTTTATTACAACACATCTAAACCTGCCAATCACCTGTCAGCATGCTCTCGTTAACGATGCAGGTTCCACAGATGAGCACAGCATCGCAGGGCATGATGGTCCCATTGCTAGGAATGACTATTACATCACCAGGAACCAGGTCTGTAGAGAGGGCTTCCTCGGTTTCTGGAGGAACGAGAGAGAGAAATTACTAGATAATGTAAAAGGATAGAGGCACAAAAGCAACCACAGCGTTTTAAGCATTCATCAATCAATACTTTATTCAAGTTGTTAATAACGTTTTTTTTTAATTAAGCTAAAATCATAAAAAAAATATATGTTTTAAAATATGAAATCGATATCGTGACAAACCTTGCATGAATTGATGAAATTTTAATTGACCATTGTTTAATTTCAAGAATTTAAATTAATCACATCTATCGCTCATACATTTATTTAAATTCAAAATCCGGTACTCAAGTAAATTATTCTTTAAATCATTCAAATCTTCCCCAAGTTTTTCTTTCATCCAGTCACCCCCCAAAAAAGTAGGATCCTTAGGTGTTTAACAACCAGCATTTTTTATTACGCCAAGACCTTCCTCTACATTTTGGATCAATTCCAGGCAATGCAAAAGAGTAGAAAATAAAATTTTCATGAAGTCATACAAATTATGCCTAAAATTAAAGAAGGTGAGTGAGGCGAGGAAACAAACCATTTTCTCCTCTGCAGACCGTGACTCGAACAGTACTGTGAGCCGCCACCATATCGTGTAGCATCACATATTGCTGTAAAATAAATTAGCACACACTAAATGGATCAATGTTAAAAAGGATATCTGAAAAAAAAAAAAACTGGCTGTGCAATTGAGAAAAAAGCAGCAATGCTTACCATGTTTACCTTAAACACTTTAATTAAGCATGTACAATAGCAAACATTAGTCTTGAATTTTTAAAAATGACATTTAGATAAATGGATTTTGATGTTGTATATCACAAGTTTAAAAAAAAAAAAAAAAAAACAATATCATCTTTTCTTTGTACTCTGGCTTACCTTTTTAATAGTGTATAGAGAGGTAGCTATTGATATGATGGACATGACCACTATGGCCATTGCGTAGTAATAGTATTCATCAGTACACCACAGAATAACACTGAAGAGCTGGAAGATGTAAAAGGGATTGAGGACCTGAAAGAAAGAGAGAAAGAAACCTTTGCTGATATCAATAAGCAGGAATGTCTCAAGCAAAGTCCCAAGTGCTGAGTCATGCTTAAGTTTCACATTTCACTCTCATGGTTCTCTACCTCCTTGATTAGCAGCTTAAAAAGAGAAGGCACTTTCACATCGATTTCGTTCAGGCCAAAGAAAAAACTCCTGAAACACAGAACAATTTCCATCAGTACACAGCAAACCATTACAAACAAAACTTCATTAAACTACTTAAATACTGACAAACATTTCTGTGTTTTTATTTGCAAACATGCATTTTTTTATGCTTTTAACAGCCTCTTTTCTTTGTTTTGTTTTGTTTTTCGGTGCCTGTGGTCTTTTTCCAACCATAATTTCTCTGCCTCTCCCAGTTCTCGTCCTGTGTCAAGGTTTTTGTATTTCCCATGCTAAAATGTACAAATAAATATTTTATTTTTTTAGTGTTTTAACACATTATTAACAGTTTAATCATTACACCATAGTACACCAACTTTGAAAACACTATTATGAGCAATTCTTTTTTCTTCTTCCTGGAACCCTTTTTTTTTTTACGCTGAAGAAAGCAGCAGCTGACCTGTACTCTTGTTGGTTCTTGCTGAGGCCGCTGCTGTGCTTTGAGTGAAGGGACGAGCAGCTGATGTTCAGATCCTCCAGGCCACTGCGTGACACAGGTAAAAACCCTTTAACAGCAGCTCTGGGAATAACATGCCTCACATCAAACTTAGACATGCTCTTACTTCAATACTTCAAAGTTCTGGATGGCATCATTCCAAAAGTATTTTGTGCTGTGGAGAGTGAAATAACGAATCTGTAAAACACAAACAAAAGCGATACAATTGAACATCTTCAATAAAAATGCACTCTCCATGTAGATACTAACATTGTCACAACTTAATGGTGACAAATAAGTCTATAAACATTTCTGTATTTCTATATATTACAAATAAAAGTAATACAATTTCTCTGCATAATCATTCCAAAAGCAAATATGTGTTAAAGCTATTGTCAAAATATGTTACTTAAAACTAAAAAAGGTACTTAAAAAAATGAGATGTAAGATCATTGCGATTGAATGTTGACGGTTACAATCCCTAAAACAAACACACCTCTAAGACCAAGGGCATTCTGTGTCATTTTGCTTTTTATTTTTTAAAAGTGTGTGCTTTTTGGCTATTAGCTTGTTTTTTTATTAAGTATTTTGGTAGCACTTTATAACTACACACTACTAACCACCTACTAAGCATGAGCAAATAGTTAATAAATAATTTATAAAGCATTGTTGTTTGTTACTACACATTTGTAAGCCATTTATAAATATAACTTTAAAGTCTTTATTCCTATGTTCTAATGAATGAATCGCTGAAAACTAATAACTAACTGGTTTTTAAATAGTGAAAAGTTAAATTTATAAATGACTAACTATTCCTCAACAAAGCACGAAATTAATGTTATTAAGCATAATATACAGACGCTTTTAAATGAAGAATAAAATATTTTTTTATAAACTGCTTACAAATGTTTAACAACATAGAAACAATGTTTTATAAATTATTTATTAACAATTTGCTAATGCTTAGTAAATTATTAGTAGTGTGTAGTTAGTGCTACCAGTTTTCAAAAAACACACTCCTTACATTTAGAAGGTTACATAAAATGCTAAACTTCCAGGCCCTTCAGAAACTACTTTGCATTCCTCAGCATTTAAACGATGAACCAGTTTTATTTTTTTAAAGGAAATGTAGAGCAACAAATAAATCAGAGAAAGCTTAAAAGAAAAAAAAACTTGTGTCAAGCAATATTTAGATATAGGGATACAATCCTGAAATGTATCTGTTAAATTTAATACCAATATAAGATCCATCTGATACAAAATACATCGTAAAATAGCTTCTTGTTACATAATTCTGCTCATTTAAGTTTATTTCTTATACACCCATTTACAGCTCATGTAATGAAACAGTTGCTCACAGGTAATAATCACACCTTCTGGACACCTTGCACCTACAGCTCACAATATTCTTGCCAGTTAACCAAACAGCCTTTAAAAATCATAAAACTGGAATTATATAAATTAGATTTTTGAATGTGTGTTGATATTTTGCTAAAATGTCCAGATTTTCTGATAAGTGCATTTTCCAGACATGTGTCTCAATATGCTTCAACGACATTGTGTACAAACCGTAAATGAATCCATAAACAAAAGGTTGCGAAGTCTGTTTATGCTAGTAGTACCTGCACATGCTGGTTTCCTGTACTGTGGCTGTTTTTCTCATGAGTGGAGTCAGAGAGGTTGTGAGGATGGTCATTGTCCTGAGGGGAGTTGCTTTGAGAAGAGAGGGTTTCATAGGGGTTCTTCCCAGGAGCCTGCATTAACCGAACCTTCGCTCGAAACCAGCGCTTAAACTCGTCCTATACCCATGCACAAGAAACTTTTTGTGAACATTTATTATAACAGCAAAAATGTTATAGACAACGGTTAGGATTAAAAAATATTATTATTAATTTAGATGAGTTTACATAGTAAAACAATGAGAAAATGCAAGCTTATATTACACAGCAGTTGTCCTGTTTATACATGATGAAATCTTACATAAGCATATTTATAGCATAAAATTACACTATAATTATGATGTGTAAAAGCATGACGAATGTGAATTATGTAACGCTGAGTTATCGTGAAGATAATCCAGATTATTCAGGAAGAAAGCGTATGCAAAGATAAAATACCAGAAAATGAAAATTCAATGTCTTGATTCGATAATTAGTCAAAAAGGTTACTTTCTCAACATGTCTTGATTGTTTTAGTCACTCAATGCTACTTCTTTGTATATCTGTAACATCTTCACATTATGTAAGATGAATGAATGCTTCTGCTGCTATGAAATGGGCCAGATATTTAAACAAACTAAATAATTAGATTTCTAATTTATTTATACAACTCAATTTGGTAACCAAAAAAGTTACGCTTTGAAACTGTAGAAAATGCCAATTCTGGTGTCTATGCAGTTTTTAATATCAATAATGAATATGTGTATTTAAATATAGCATCGTTATTGTAACAGTTCCGCATACAGTAAGCTTACAAATTTGTCTCATCTAGTAGCAAATAGAACATGTTTAAGGATCAATGTTTGGGACTAAAGGATAAACACAAATAACGTCCACATGCCCTGATGAAGGGAAAGTAAATTCAATATTGTTTGAAATTCAACCAGTAAACATGTTTACCCAGTCCTTTGACAAACAGTATGGAGGTTTAAAATTAATGGATAAGAGCAAAAATTTGATTTTGCTTTGATACACAAAAACATAATAGAGTTGGAGGAATTCCACTGACTTCCTAAACAAACAATGCTGTTGTTTTGAAACACTAACCTAAAAGAATAGGCCACCCTTGTAATCGAACATGTTCATTTTGTTGCAACTCTGAGTTGGTAACCACAAACACATTCATACAAATATCTGCCTTTTCGTGGGGTTTTTTGGAGATGAAAATAAGTATTTGAACGGCTGATTTACCAAAAATAAACAATCAGCTAATAAATGTAATGCTAAGTTTATTTTGTTTAGCTTAATGCTAGCTAAATCAAATACACATACATTAATCATGTACATGCTAAACAGTTACAGTTTCAAAAAAGATTTGATTGTGTTTTTACTCCATCCATTAGTATTTCATATTTAAAAATCCAATCTCACAAACACATGTACAAAATGTAAAAAAAAAACGGAGACTACTTGTGATCCAATTGTGAGGTTATTCACCAGCTCTAAGATAAACGCAACATTACATTTTTGGACTGATCCTTCAGAAATCAGAAGGGGTCAAATACATCTTTCCCTCACTGCATAACTAGGTTTTTGGAGCCTTTAACACGGCTTAAATTTTGTTTCGAACACATGTACTATCATTCACAGACCTGATACAGAATGTTGTTTATGCGAATTACTTCATACATACAGTGCTTCTCAGGAGGGCCACATCTGCATCTCTAGTGGACGTTCGTGTGCACGTGGCCTTGACGCACCACTCAGGCATCCAATAAAGCAAAAGGAAGAGAAAACCTCCTGTGCAGAGACCTGCAAACCCCACCAGTACCAGCTTCCAGTGGCTCAAACAATAGCCCCTCAACTCCTGTACATAAAAACACAAGTATTTCAGTGAAGAGCCGAGGAATATCAGAGAGGTAGCTACAATACACACCATCTCATCCTCCAAGCCCTTGTTGATAATCTTGACATCTTCTTTCTCCATCCTGATACAGTCCTGCCTGAAATCTTCCACGCTCTAACACACAAAGATGAGAGAGAGGGTTTGTTGTACATTTAGCATTATCTAAGGCCTAACAACAGCTGTTATAGCATTGGGTCTTATTGAAAACCAGCTGACCTAACATGACACACAATCATGCGCACAGACAAAAACACACAAACACAGACACGCTCCTAGGAAGAACTTCCTGTGAGACATGGTCTGGATTGAAGCAGCTGAGAGCCAGGCGACAGCTGGTAAACCGTCAAACATCCATAAGTACATGTTTAATGTTAAGTAAAAATTTAATACCTCTTGGAAAATATTTAGACTGAGCAATAAATAAGATAAGAACTGTAATTGGTATTAAAGACCAACAATAATCTAATATAGTTAAATATGACAACATAGCAAAAAAAATATAATAAACAATTACGATTACTTGAAGTGCAGTTGATACTGTAAATAAATAGACATTGTTTATTGATACAAATGCAAATTTAAAAAAAGAATTGCGTGAAAATAAAATTAAAAGTATGTTTAAGTGAGTATGTATGAATGCATGAACAAATAGAATAATCAATTTCATGGAACTAAATCATTAATTATGTCTGCTAAAGCTTTTACCACTACTGCGTTAATATGTCAAACACCCAGAACAGCACATTAAATACGAGAGAGACCACCGCAGTAGCTAAAAGGAAAGCTAGCAGCACTGCAGCATAGATTACGATTTTTAAAGTATTTGTTAATGTTTTTTGAACCTAAAGTACAGTTATTGACAACTTGGCCCAGGTCCTGTTGTGTAGTATGGATATATTTATTTATCTGTTTATAAAAACTGATAACTATTCACTAAATTCTGTATTCAGCCAAGCATTTTAATCATTATTCAGCTTCGGCCACAAATTTAATTTCAATGCATTCATAGTTTGATTTCGCTCCCACTTCACTACCAGCAATGACCTACATTGTTCCATCACAAGTGGACCCTAATAATAAAAACTGTATCAACAACAACTGAGCCACATTTCACATCTGGATATAATCATTTGATTTTAGCTTAAAATCCTTTTCACACTTATGCAGCTGCTGCATACATAAATGTGAACATACAAAGCCTCTCGCGCAGTGTCTCTGTCAGAAGAGGGATCTCGATCTGTTTGCACAACAGGTGAACCAAAAAATGTTTTTGTTAGAAACGAATAAAACCCTGAGTAAAAACTAATTTCCCTTTCTTTCTCAGTCCATTTGCGCACCAGCTAGCATTGAGAAGAGTCTCAGACCTAAAAACAGAATTGCAACAAAACATAAATAATCCTTAATCCCACTCTTTCTAAAGTTATGCCAATTTCTGTAAACTTTTTGGAAGCTTTAGGTGAGAAAACCCTTCTGAAGAAGATTTAAAACTATATTTAAAACAAATATGAAGACATCAGAGGTCCTGACACACTGTACATCTTTGAATTTTTGCACGTATGAAAACAAACGTTTTGTTCTTCTGAATGGTTTAAGCAGTCTCAGGAAAATGCAGAGCCTCAAAAGAGGAAATCACCCTCATTGTGTAAATGCAGAGATTTATCTCTATCATTTGCAATTTGCGATTCCAAAGTTCAGATTAACCATCCAGTATTTCACCTCAGAGCTTCTGTTGTCCTGAGGAGTGACAGGAATGTACAGCGTGCTGTGAGAAGGTTTGTAACTGAAGCCGTGTGCAGAGCAATGAGGGACAAATCAGTCAAAAACACCCTGGTTGGCCATTCGGATTCAGAAGTCATGCCAACTCTTGTACTCATTAGAGAATAGGGTTAAATCGCACGCAACTTAAACAATTTGAGAGGGGATTTGACCATTTCTGAAACAATTTAAACAACAGCGAAAAGTGTGAGTGTATTTTGTTGAGCTGGTGTCAGAGGCCTTGTTCCCTACTCTCTGATCTTATCATCCCTGCTGCACCAGCTCAATACAACACGGAGAGGGGAAGCCCAGCTCAGGACCGAGCCCTTCCTACCATTTTCCCTTCTGGAGCAGCCGAATGATGGCATTTTCAATAACTTCTATGTAACATTCTGTACTTTCTTTTCTAACTTCCTCTTGAGCACACCACATGTTTAACTCAAGGAAACAACACAATCAAAAAACAACAGCACAAATTACATTGAATTTTTTTTTCCTATGGAAGAAGGAATTTAGCAGACACTGGATTGCAATTCCTAAACATACCAGCAATAGATAATTTTTAAGTACTTTGAGACAATAAAACCAAGAATAAAAAAAACTGCTACCAAATGGTACCCTGAGATGCTGATCAAGGTAACTGTGGACTGAGGTAAAAATCATTTATAATCTTTACTGTACTTCTGCCTCCAAGTGGTTCTTTTCCAGATAATGCTACTTTTACATATATGAAATTACAACACACACATTTTCTCTAAAACATCAACTGATTCATCTTCATTAAATAGGACTCAGAGACGTATACAGGAATACATTTTTAAGTAAACCACATTGATTTTCTAGTACATATCAGCAATATATAACATGCAGGCCTTCTATACACAATGTTTAACCTTACCTGTCCAGAAACTAAAAGGAGAAAAGCAAATTGAATTGAAAGGAGAAAAAAAATTGTACTTCGCTCATGGGGGTTAGGGAAAGGTTGTTGTTAAAGATGACCCTTTAACATTTGAGAGCATAGTTATAGTAAGACTGGAAGTCGATACTTTTTAGTGATTCTATCCTTTTGAACGTTTTATCCGTTACAGAATGAATGATTTCACAGATGAAACTCTAGAAACGTACCATACTTTTGGACTTTAAACCACATTTTTTTCCTCATGCTTAGCACGGAGGATGATAATATGCAAGCAATTTATTTTTTTAAATAACAATTTTCTAACAAAAAGCTTATAAAAAAGTACAGTCTATATATAAACAAATCTTTTTTTTTCTAAAGCTGATAAGGTGCACTCCAGAAATTACTGTATTCATATTTATGAATTGCCTAGTTACATCTAGTTACATTGCCTGTATGCAAGTGGTGTTTAAGTTAGATAAATGAAAAGCTGATGTTTCGTTTGGAGTGTTCTACTAGCTTTTTAGCCATATAACCTTCAATAATTTGCAGCAATTAACATTTAAGAAAATCTAGGATTCATAAAATCATCAACTGTTAATCTTTCAAAAAAAAAGGCCGAAAAATAAGGCACGTGTATGGCAAACTAGAAGTGATTGTATTAAGATTCTGCAGCATATGTGACCTAGACAACCCTAGCGAAAACAACTGAACAGACCGAGAGCTGCAGGACTGAAGGATTTGATTTGTTCATTACCTGAAGATTGTGGGCGCTGTGGCCCTGGGCAATCCCTTCACCTATAAAGGCCTCACTCTTTACCACTCTCTCACCACAGATCTGGACTCCTGAGAGGAAACAAACAAAAAAAAAAAACCTTTATTAAACGCCATCGATCACATGGTCTTTAATGAGAAAATTCTTTAGGTCTTTCAATTGAGACAAGCTCAGCGATTTACAGAGTCTTCATAAGCCGCTCACCGCGAGAAAACATTTAAGGTTTTATTCTCAAATTTATGAGAATAAAAAAGGAAGAAAGTGCATTGTATATTTTTAAAATAAACAATGACAGCTGGGAACAGGGAAATTGTGAAAAAAAAACTGCAGGGTAGAATCCACAAGAAAAAGTACAGCACATAGAAATGCCTGAGAAAAGCACACTTTTGTTGCTCTCTGAAACATTGCTGATGTACCATTTTCAGCCTTTGATTGTTCTAAATTATTTATAACTATCTCAAGTGTTTTTTTGTTACAACAGCAACATTTAAACGTGGTCTGATTTCTCAGCATTCTCTAAAATAGCACATTTTTGTTTAAAGCTCCAAAAGACATCACACAAGTACACAGTTAGTTAAAGAATTGTGGTCTAAAAAAATTATACATATTTTCTTTAAGAGCAAAACTGTCCTTAGAAATTTAAAATCAACTCATCCTAAAAAAAAAATGCTAATGGGAGTTAGGGAAAGGTTGTTGTTAAAGAGGACTCTCTAGCATCAGTAGTGGTAAGGCTGTTGAAGTCGATACTTTTCAGTAACTCTGTCCTTCTGAGTGTTTCATCAGTTAACATCTTTTTCTATAATACTTGGCAAAATGCAACAATTATAGAATGATATAGAATCTTATTGCGAATTCATTTCACAGACAAAACTTTAGAAACACACCCTATATTTATGAAATTTATAAAAATTCCCCATTAACTTTGAATTCACAGTAATCTAATATTTTAGTCTGGACCTAAAAAACACAATTAAAGTGATGGAGGAGGCTTTAGATCAGATCAAATGTAATAAAACATGTTGAGCTTCAAAACAACACTGCTTAAAACAAATTAGATGTTGAGTTGATCTACAATATCTTGTACTCAGAATTTATTTAAGAGTTTACACCATTGAAATGGTGAAAACCATCTAATCAAATAACTTTGACATAACACTGGTGGAACAAACCTGAAAAGTAATTGGACTAAGCCAAGATTGTGCTTCTGTATTTCTTTAAAGCATTTATTGCATTAGTTTAAGTTTCAGAGAGCAACAAATGTGTGCTTTTCTCAGGCATTTCTGAAGCGATTCTTCTGTAGCCATGGACAATGCAAAAAAAAAAAATCCTCTAATCCGATCTTGCTCAATATCTTGGGACAAGAAAGTATGATCAAAGCAGTGGAAAAAGAAAGAAAAAAATAAGCTGTAGAAATACCCTGAGAAATATTCACCAATGAAAAGATCCCTCACAAACCCATGTCCAAACATTTAAATATTAATTTGTTATCTAACATGCACTGACTGTCAAACACAAAAATACTTTTTAACAGCATTAGTTTTCCTCAGCTGGTAGTCAATATGGTTAAAGTTTCAAGTACTTTTCAACATTCTATCTTGATTTGTGTTTAAACTACAGTGGGATGATTATCAGTAAAAATTTAAACAAACAAATCCTTTTATAGTTAAATATTTACCTGGTATCGCTAATCATTGAGAAAATTTTGAACCTGTGTTTCAAGTCACACCACTAAATGATAAAGTCATCCACAATTATCTCGTGCTATTCAAAACATTCTCATGCGAGACAATTTTTTTATTGTACTAACACCATTTGTACAGTAAACGATGCAAGAGTTACCCTCTTAAAAATGTAGCGTAAGAAACAATGGATACACTACGAGGTGAAACATGAAGAAAGAAAATAATGATGTTTGGTCAAAGAAAAAAAGTTAAAACTGAAAAGAAGCCCATGGTCTGCACACATGGTTTTGGATTAGCCGCACTCATTCCTAAGGCTTTATGAGACTGCATAATGTTTTTTTTTTTATGGCACTGCCAATTTCAAAGTGCAAATTATTGCCCAGAGTAAATGAGCCTCCATAAAACTGTAGGATTTTGTCTTTACCAATCCGGAAATACATACTCGTATATCAGGTCAAACTAGGTCATAATACACACTTTTAGTCTAATAATTCTAAGAAAATGACAAATAACTATTTATCGTAACGCATCATAGAATCAGTTTTTTGAAACACATACAATAAAAACTTTACATTATTTAATTACAAATATTTTTGTCAAATTTATACAACACAAAATATCCAATAAACAATTCCAAAATATGTCATCATACTGACTAGAATGAACATGTATTGGTATTTTTAGCTCACTCTTGAGAGAAAACTACAGTTTTTGGTTCACACTCAGGCCCCAAATTCAACATCAGTTACTATTTTAATCTAATGCCATTCATCGCACCTTCCGTGAGCAATCCGGTGAGGTTTTCAGAGTAAACCATGTAGAAAGAATCTTTAGGTTGATATTTCCCCACTTATTGAGGACTCAAAAAGTAAACCGCCCAAGACCATTACACCGTGTCAAGAAATCTCACACGAGAACACTAGTTCAACACTGGCAGACCTTCTGACACACACTGTTGTCCTAGAATGTGTCTGCGAAAATATCCTCTCAGTGATCTCGCCAGCACTTCAAAGGCATTCATCACAGACAAACTCCTGAAGTTCAGTTTTTGATCTGGTCAAATATATACAAGCCAGGATGTTTAAGATGTTTAATTAACCAACTTTAGTGAAAATATAATGGTCACGGAACGAGGCAGGCAATCTCTACTCTTTTATGCTTATTCCAGAATTGTCAACATTGCATTGTCTTTGGAAAAAAAAATTATAATTGAAGAATCATGAAAAAATAAAAAAAATTAAGTAAAAAATTATAAATAAAGTGATAAATAAAGATCACCAATATAGTTACCTCGATTTGCATTTTTAATACACAAAAAAATGTTCTTACAGTATGTGTTGATCACCACAACAGAAAATGTACTGTGAAGTCTTATTTCATTGAGTTTGTGTCGTCTGTAATGTGAACATGTGAATAAATAAAATACAATGTGCTAGTAAGATTAGAAAGCAAAAACCACTCGTCTAAAGTTAACTGATCATTAATGAGACAGCCTAAGATTCTTGCTGAAACTTATGCAAATAGGAGCAAAAAATGCACTTTGAGCCAGAGAACAAATGTACAAGTTAAAACTTTGAATGATTAAAATTTAAATGCAACGCATCAGCTGGCACCTAGCTGAAATATAAACAGACAGCCGGAAACTGAAGTTCAGGTTATGTTGAAAACAATATGTTCTGATTAATTACATAAATATATCACTATTAACATGTTTTAAACATAGAAATAACAGGAAAATCTCAATTAAAGTTTAGGACGTTTTTTATAGCTGTGAGAGGAATTGGGAAAAATTGGGAAATTAGTGAGGCAGCAGCAATACTTAATACGCCATCGCCCTGCCCTTTTCTATTTCAACAGATATCTGATACTTGTAATAGTTGGTTAACACCAAGTAAGAAACACCACAACCACATGAAAGCTATTCAAACTCAAAAACAGAGGATTTCTACATAACAGAAGTAAAGCATTTCTAAGCAAACATCTAAGTCTGAGTGTTGAGTTTTTTCTAATTCTTTACCTAATTTAGCATGTCAACTAGGTTTAAGAAAGTATCTACATTTTCAAAAGCGTTTTTGTCAGCAACAACAACCGGTTCAGGCTGGTTATATGTAAATCATCTCACTTGCAAAAAAATAAAAATACACCACTGTTACAACAAAAATCAACTTTGAATAGGAGGAAATAAATAAATACCAAAAAATCACACTGTACAGCAAATAATATTACGAATTTGGGAGATATAATTGAATAAAACAGCAGGCAAACAAAACTAGCAGCAACGTAAATCAAAAATTAAAATTTCTCAATTGTACAAATCATAATATTTCTGCGCTTATTATTATTACTGTAATACTTATTATTAGTTAGACCAAAGCATTGATAATGTGACAGCTGCATTACATATCAAACGATCAAATGCTCATGTTCAAAATTAATATCCCATTGAATGACAGAGACAAAAATACCATTTTAGTAACATTTTAATAACTGCTTAAGGAACATTTAATAACTGACGAAATATTTTAGACGAACTGTTCCTTTAAGTCCCGCCGCAGGAGGAAACCGTTCAATTAGAGTAAAATAAAAAGTACACGCTTCACAGCACGCCGACAGATAACTGAATACACGCGCGTCAGATTAAATCGACATATTCTTCTACAAACACCATACACCATGCCTTAAAACCATACGATACAAAACTACACCTGAAAGTGGTCGGATAAACACGAGGAAGAGAGTACAGGCAGCCATGACTTCACACTGACACCTCAATGAAGCTAGTGAGCGCGGTTCTGCCTGCTTGAGAGAGTAAGCTATAAGCTCTACTCACCCAGAACCACCGGGACTGAGGATCACCTCAGGGTCATGATGAGAGCCTGTGTCCGCGGACAAAGAGACACGGGGCTCGGCAAGTGTATACTGCTGACAGCAGATGAGCGTGTGTACGTTAATATGCCAGACTGCCCAGATCTGCCTGTCTAAGCATGTTCCGGAAGTGATGCAAATCATTCAGAGGAAATGAGGTCATCCTACAATTGCGTTCAGTCAGATACTTCAGCGCGCGAGGGAAGCATTTTGCGGAATATCTCTACAATATTGCAGTTTAAAAAGCAGTGAAGTATCTTGGAATTTCTATTTCAAATGACGCTACAATTAGCATGACTAAAAACAAAAATACATAAAGAAATGTTACAATCTTGGGTAGAATACATATCACCACATTTATCCAGCCCCCGTTTAAACTCCTGCAGATGAGGAAAAACACTAGCAACCAAGAAAATATTTAATTTAATTTGCAGACTCAAATACCCTTACATTTTACAAATAGTATGAAGAAAATGGTTTACATGTAATTGTATATTAAAGCATGGATATCATTTAGACGTTAAATGGCTCCAAAGGCTTTTAGAATGTGTTTTCTGGCATAGATTATCTTCTTTGCTGTTTAGGCAAATGTCCGATACCTTCTATAAGGTGACATTTTAACATTTTTAAGATTTCATTTAAACTATCAGCTTGTTACCAAAAAGCTTTGCTCACGCACAATCCCAGCCTCCATTGGAATAACAGGTGTGTTCTCCAATTTACCAGCAATTGGTAAATGGAATATTTAGTCAGTTCTGCATCTGATGGATAATTTTGGGAATATGTTAATTCATTTATTCCCTATTAAACATGGGTTGTCTATCTTCCAAACAAATCATCCTATCCTTTCCAAATATTGAGAAATAAATGAGAAACATTTAAAAAGTTGCAATTCGAAATCTTCTGTGAGATATACCCTTCAACTGAATAAATTCATTTTATATTTAAATGAGCCCTGTGTGTTTTTTTTGTTGAAAGACAGACAAAGACCTTTTCTTGTATAATTTCTCATTCTTTCTGTTATTCACTGTAAGACGTATTAAAAGATCAACAGGTTTTTGCTGATGGTCACACTTTAGTTTTATAAAATGTCATTTTAGGACTCCAAAAAATATAACATTTCAACTTCTAAATAATATAATACTTTTGAAAAAAAATTATACATAAATGTAGATTTCTGTTTTTCTGACTGTTTCTCTAAAGGAGGTAAATTTTATTTGACTGAAGTTCTTAAAATAATAAAGAAAACAATTGCAGAAGAGATGTATAACCCTGACTTTGCACACCAAGCTTTAATCAAAGTTGCTCCTATGTACTGGCTTTTATTATTATGCATTTTGGTTATTTATAGTTTTATTTTACCCCTTGTCATTGTTTTATGTGCATGGATTGAATGTTTGTTTTGTACTTGGATTATACCCTTTAGTTGTAATCTCCTTTTAAATAAAAAAAAATACACAATGGAAAAAATGCTGAATGCTTCACAATAAAGTTTAAACATTTATATTTTCATATGACTAATGAATGTGTTGTTGGTATTTTATAATGTGTATGCAGACGGTATATATATATCTGTGAAGTCGATAATTCTATTGTCGTAATGTGGTATTCCAAGCGTTTAATCTGTACGCAGAGAGAGGCCAGTACACAAGATTTTCTTCCCAAAACCGTTCTTTTATTGTGCCACCAGTGAACAACAAAATAAACCAACATAAAACATAAAAAAACAGAAAAGTCTACAAACAAAACACTTCAGCTCAAAAACCATAAATAAACAAATGCTTAACAGCAAAACCTAAACTAAGCTAGACAGTGAGGACTCCAAAATAAACTAACTAGATGCAGTCAGTTGGGGTTCTTTCACTCAAAAGTATGTTTGCACAGACCAGTGTCAAATTGCAGGAGAACAGCAACACATCACTCCTCTTTGCTCAAGATCATCCTTCCATGAACACTGAAACCAGGCCCTTATATATGGCTGGTTTCCCAGCATGCCGATCAGAGCCAACCCAAACACAGGTAAGTTAACACATCAGATATACTTAAAAGAACATGTAATGACCAGCAAAACACATCCTCCTTCAAACATATTATAATATGTTTATAATAGCCAGCATAACTATGCAACAAGTACATGTTTAAAGAAAAAATAATTACAATAGGGTATCTAACAATGACTATTAAATTAAGCTCCCCCCTTCTTTCTTCCAGTTTGGAACCTTCAAGCATCAGCCAATCAGGATGACCCACATCAGTACCACATGGAGCTTCTGTTGCCCCATCCATTAATAAAAATTTATAAAGTTCTGTCAGTGGACAGTTTTATTGACTGCATTGGAAAAAAAAGGTATTACAGGACAATGAGCCTAAGAACATTGTCACATCTATGTTCAATCATGAGTAAACAAAGGTGATAGTAAAATAAATGAGCTTTTTTCTCAGACTCAAGTGTTATTTCCACTTTGAAGATTATTAAAAAATATAAATATTGAATCATCAAGCCACATACATGAGGCTGTATTACACACTTTCAGATTAAGGTGTTCTACAATAACAGGAATGGATGATGCAAGGATCCACAATACATTTTAGAATACTGAACAAATTGTGAACTACTTGTTCTTAACACATTATTGTTAAATTCTTAAGTTTGGAACGATTAATATTACAAGGTTCTTAAGTATCATGCTTTGAGTGTGTAACAAACATGTTTGGATTTTTTCACAGCCACAGCACACTTATAATTTCTCACACACAAAAATTATGAAGTTGTAACTCTTTATTTTGACCCCCCAGAAGAAACACTTAAAACACAATGATCATATATCCGTGCAGTTGCTGCTGTATTTTTGTAATAGTCATGCTTGTTTTTTTGCACTCAATTGTAAAAACTTTTTATGATTCAACAACGTTGTTTGATTCATTTAAAAACATATAATTATTCCATTACAAACCTTCAACGAAATTGACAGCTGAAGCGGTTAGACATTTCCATTTAAACCATCTAGCAAAAAATCCTTATCGGTTCAGTCTGATTAGGAGATGGTGGACACAAAAAAGTGCTTAGTTGCTTAAGGTTTGTATTACATAACAAGGATATGTGTAACTTCCGTATCTGCCCAGTTTAGTCAGTTCCAATGTCAATATGACTTTTCAGAACAGCTTTGAATGTCAAAACATTATCAACAAAACTCAGCAACTTTGAATAGGAGGACATGAATTCAAAGTCAAGAACAGAATACTCAAGTTAATGTAAAAATCCTATTGTATGATGGACATTATTTGAACAAGAAACTCCAGAGAGAACAGACATTTCTAAATTGGGTCATTTTTTTGTTGTGACACCTGAGAGAAGTTTACATTCCTTTTCCAGGATTGTGATTTTTTTTTCTAACAACCAGTCTGGTCCAAACACAATGATAAAGTTGATTGCTGATTCTGAATTGGTCAAAGCAATGGGTGATGCTATTCACTGCCTTGTCATGGCTTTCATGATAACCTCTCCAGAGTGATCTGCCGCCTCTTGTCAAGTGGCAACACTCGCAAGTACAGACTTCCATTGCCCTAACTACATGAATGAACTATATACATCTTTTTAAAATATATATATAAAATGTGTTAAATAAAATTGTACAGTCTGTATTATACAGAAAGAGAAGTGGGGGTCTGCGGTGACAACACTTCCTTACCACTGTATACAAAACAGCAGGTAAGAGATGATAAACAACATCTTAGAATTATAAATTATCAAAACAAAATTTCATAAGTCAGCCTTTTCACAAGTTTACAATCTCCAATTAATTCAATATGGGATGGGTCAAAATTGAAAGGAGAAATACATTTTAAATTTCACAACTACAATCTTCCATTTGTGTCAAAGGGGTTGGATTAATTTATTTGTGTTGAATACTTCCAGTTGGAAGAACAAATCCAGATCAACTTAAATAGAACACTGATTTTTCCAAAAGGCCTTAGTTATACCTTGAAATCCCAACATCCCTTTCAGTTCCCTAATTCTGAGTTCAAGATGACGTCCGTACAGATTTAAAAGAAAAACAAAAGTGGCTGCATACACAGTGCAGCTTTAGATGCTTTAATCCATGCTTTGACTGAGATGAGCAAACATAATTCCTCCTTTTTAAACAAAGTGACAGTCTGCTTTCATTCCTCCAAGCTGAAGTGAAGGAAGTGGATTTAGCAGAACCTCTCGCTGAAGCGCAGGCTGGGGTCAGTGACATCAGAAATGGCTCACTATGCTCTATTCTACGTCACAGGCTCTGAAAAACAATGGCTCAGCAGTGTCTGGCTACACATCTATGTCAAAGAGCACAGCCGAGCACAGCTTTGAACTTGGTAAAGTTCGAAGCAAGCTTTCTTTTAATGATCCTTGAAAAAGTAAACATTTAAAAATTATCCAAGATTTTTTTTTTACATGATTTACATTGTCAGGTTGAAGGCATGACATTTATCAGACACAATTATTCAAAATAACTTAAAAGTTAAGGAGAAACAAGTGATTTGTTACAAAGGAAAAGATCATCTAAAATGTTGTCAGACAATAGTTTCCCTATTTATCTGGTAAAAACAACTGGAAATAGTTGTGTTTTTTTCTTACAAAGGTACTTCATTTATTTGGTTTGAAAGTGGAAAGCTTTTTAGATGCTGTGGGGAAGTATGCTGCTTCAGCTGGGGACAGTGAACAAGAAAAGTTTGGTGAGGAAATTGACCTTTCATGGACAGCTGTTATTTTTCTGAAGATTTTGAACTTGTGGAAAGAACAAATCCTTCCGAAGAAAAATATACTGCGATAAGTTAATCGCACAATAGGTTGAAGAAAGGTCAATATGTTTTTTCGAGCGTAATCATTTCCATTTGCAACCTAGATTACATTCCTCGAGTGTATCGCTCTCTCTATCACGTCAAGGTAGCCAGGCAAGAGATACAGGTGCACAAGCAAGGTTACGACCAATCACATGCTGCAACATCCAGCGGACAGCGAACTGAAGGGACTTGGGAGTACAAATTCTCTCCTTTAGCTCACATTAAAGCTAGTAGGGCTTTTCAAGAATAAAGGTTTTTTTTTAAGAGCCCTTATTGTGATTTTGAAAACTCATTTAGTTGTGGAAGTCTCTAACAATTAGTTGCTTTTACTAATCAAACTGCCCGCGATAGAATAGAGTGAGAGTCGAGCTCACCAGAGAAGGTCAAGGCTTGCAATGAGTGACTTCATCCTTCATAGTGCCGATTAAAAATATGGTTTCAGTTCCTTACTCCAGAGAGAGAATAAATTCAGTCTCCAGCAGACACAGAGGCTTATCCTTTCCTGCATGCTAATCTCTGTGAAAAACTTGCATAACCCTGCTTGCTCTGATGAAACTGTAGTACCTACTGAAGAGCATGTTTGAGGAAGGAGTTTGGTTTCAGGCCAAATGACTGATGTATGTAGGAGGGGCAAAATACAAACGTACGTAATAAAGACGTCATCCACAAAACTTTAACTAGGTAGTCCTCAAACTTAAAGGCATGCTTCATTAAACACGAGAGGTAATTTTTAAAAATCAAGTTAAAGCATTAAGTGTGTGTGCAAGCACTTCCTCTCTATCATTCAATGGCATATGTACTTACTCCAGTCTGTGTTCAAGTATGAAACCAATTAGCAGACAAGTTATCAGCCTTCCCTTAGCCGTTTTCATAGCAGGAATTTAAGCATAGTTCTCAAAAGTCTGGTTTACAGAAAGCGAAGATCATCAAAAGCTCTGTATTATAAAGATATGTTTTACTGATCCAATACAAAATGTTTGAGTGCAGTTTTTAGTCTTTAAATGTGAATCTGATTAATTAGCTGATACTAAAACTCATGGATTCAGTAAATCAGGAAATTGCAGGTTGAATGGTCTCTAAATAAGAGTTTGGTTTTGTGGACAAGAACATTTAAATACAGCATGAAAACTTTATATTGACATTGATAATATTTTAAATGAAAAAGGTTTCAAAACAACAATTCCGTCGCTAATCACAAAACTATCAATTATCACAATACATTCTGAGACAATTAATTGTTCGAGACAGGCCTTCTTGACATTCTAATAATAACAGTCTCCTGAAACCCTCTTCGTTCAACCAAAAGGTAAACACACAAAAAGCATGGGATGCAAAGCTACACGTCTTATCTCAGACCAGTCCAGCTCAAATAATCTGTCTGAAACTATCAAAATAAAGGAAGTGACCCCTGACCTGGCCAGCCTGAGAAAGGGTGATCTTGTTTTTATTAGCGCAGTTAATGTGACACCTCCCTTCATTTGTCAGTGTTGTGTCTCGTCTATGCAAACGACAGCTCCGATAAGGTTTTCTGAGCCATGGCATTAATCAGCACTGTGGCTCTGGAGAGGAAATCAGACGACAATGGAAAGAGCCGTCAGTGAGAGTGACAGGGAAGTGCCGAGCGCCTGAATACAAGCGTCGATCTGCATTCTTAAACCGACAACAATGCTCAAATCATCTCCTGTTTGGAAAAATTGGCCTAATTATACAAGCTACTAGTTGAAAGATCAATGACACATCTTTTTAAGAAGCTGATTATTTAAATATTAGTGGTCAAAAAGTACATAATATTATACTTATGCTATAATGAATGTCTGCAATATTTCCAGCATCTAAATTAATTGGTTTTGAGATATTTTGAGCTCATCCACACATGCCGACAGGTGTTGCAACCCCCAAAGTTTGTATTACATTTCAACTCATGAAAAGAGAAGCCAAAAAGTTTTTCATTTTTTATGACACATGTACTGTGATTTTGTTAAAATCCAGGTTAGAAAGAAAGAAAGAAAACAATTAGTTACTTGTAAGGACAGTTTACACTGGTTGCTGATTCTTCTCCAATAATTTCTGTTTGATTCAAGCTTTTGTATATTTAAAACAGTCAACCAATTGTAGCAGTGACTTTATTAACCTTAAATATTCAGTCCACAGTCCTTCTGAAGCCGTTTGCAATTATCCTTTAAAAGGGCTCACAATGGGAATAATTGTCTTTAAGACACTGATCCCAATTGGTTGATCACTTTACTTATTTTCTATCAAGAGACGCCACCACAAAGCATAGCTACAAAAAGTTTTAAACTTAATTCATGATGAAATTTTAAGACAAAACATTGTAAGCTTAATTTTAAGATTTAGGAACTATTATTCTAATTTGACACTACACATACATTAAGACATTTGTTTTCGCAATATTAAATGAAACAGAAGTGTTCTTTTTACAGGTTTATGCGGCTTTATTTTTAGGACATGCAATTGATGCAAAATCCCTTATTTTGAAGTCATTTTCCCCTCTAAGTGTGCTTGACTGCAGAAGCAGAAGTGAGATCCAGAGTGGCTGCTTGACTTGGAGTTAGAATTCGTCGGCCAATCAAGGAGAGGTAGAACTGCTCCAGGATCTTTCTCCACTGGCATCCACTGCACTTTAGGTTCTTCAAAGTCCCACTGTACAACCCAGATAAATATTATCAATGCTTTATAATGCAATTGAGTGTGTCTTATAGCAATGTATGGGTAAATAATCCCATACAAGGACACACATCCTTAAATCTAAAATATCTATAGAGCAAAAAAAAAAAAGAAAAAAAAAATCAGAAAATATTTAATATTTCTAATGACTTTCTATGGTATAAAATAATAATTACATCAATTACAATCAAATATTTAGGCAAACAACTAGAATACGCAAGTGATTTATTTTTTGAGCCAGTCTACTCCCTTTAGGCATGCATTACATGCAGAGCACTGTTTACAGACACAAAGAGAGCAAGGGTTCATAAAAGTCTGCGGCATGTCCTCTGTTCTTCATGCATAGAGCAGGCAGGCGGGCGACAGGCCCACTCTTTAAATAGCCAAGCAGAGGGACAAATCTCCTCCAGACTGAACAAGCATTTTGTACCACTTCCCGAAGCAGAAAGGTCCTGCCCTGTTCCTTTAGCATAGATCTTTAACAGTAGAACAATCTAGTTTCTGAAGCACTAAAGCAAGCTTTCGCTTGCACAGCTGCTCACACAGTGCCATGGGATTAAAATAATTTTCTCTTTGAATTTTATTTATCTTCATGATTAATCTTTATATTGGGCTCCAATGTTTTTTTAAGTAATTCAATTGCTGTGAGTTGCTGATGTTGTAGGAAATAAACAACTTCATCTAGCGTGAAGAAGTGGGAAACTGCATTCATCAAAAAAAATTGATTCTGACTTGATGAAAGACGCTATAGACTTAACGTTAGGCCATCTCAAGTTTTTCCTGTTAAATGAATTTATTCAATCCAGCGTGGTTTTAAATTAAACCTATTAAATTGAATCTCTACCCCTTCTCAAAAGCCACACCGACTCGATTGCAAAGAAAGTTTTTGGTTCAAATTTACAAAGAGATTAGCTGTTTTCAATAGAAATAGTTTGTTTCAAATTACATAAAAACTCGCAATTGTTTAAGAACCCTTTTTACTTGCAAGGGATTTGTTTAAAGCTCTGCCACCATCTATCCACAGAAAACAGTACTGCAACTTGTTCTACATTGGATACTTGCATTTAAAGAAAATAGTAAAGCATTTATAAATTTATAATGGGTAAAAGAAATACATTTTACATTTATAATAGAAAAGGAAATATAGGCAAATAACTCTTGTGATGGGGGACTTCATAAGTAAAGTTTAAAAAAGATGACAACAAGAGGGATCAATAATAAAACCTTTTAAAAAAACCAGATGATTTAATTTGGTAATGATTCTCTTTGAGCAGAGATTATCAAATTACACAACAAGCTTTGATGAGATGAATTCAGCTAAATAATCTACTGTAACTATTTCTGTTTTAAAAGAATATTGACACCAGAAAGTCCTGAAAACTTTTAATTCATTTGCCACTGTATCAAAAATCTCCCCAGAATGCCCATGCAAAATAGTATGTAAAGAGCTTCTCCTTTCTCTGCTCCTTCGAATGAGCGTCCCTCAGTATCTTCTTTAGCCATAATTCAACTTCAAATACACCACGACACCAACAGCACAATGTTAGCTAAGCAGCTATAGCCCAACGTGAAACCGAACGGAATCTCTTACCACTTCACTGACTCCCCTACAAACAAGATCTTTAAGTGTTATTTTTGTAAAAGTTTTGAAAAAGGTGTCCATACACTTTAATCTTCCAGCCCGGTCACATATTCTCATTTAATTTACTAGTAAAACAACTACCATTCTGACTTTTCTACTTGTTGGTGTGAACACACAGTGCAAGAAACTACTTTAATGAAGCTAAAATAAATATATAAATACAAAACATTTAAAGCAATAGACCATTCTTGACTTAAGTTACCTGGTGATCTAATGTCACCATGTCGAGTTACGGTTTAGTTTTGGGGATATTACTTCATTCAGAAAGTATGTCAAGTACATTTCACTTTTCCCTGACGTTTTAATTGCACATCTGAGACTTAGAAAATACAAAGTGTGTATTTTATTTCTAGCTCATTTTAAAAGTAAAGTTCTCATTCATGCCTGACAGATGATGTTCTGAAAGAAAAGGTTTAGAGTTCAAACCTCTAGTTCAGAACCGAGAGAAGACGAATCACTGGAGCTTCCTGAGGAACAGTTTTCATCCACACGCCCAACCTTGATGGTCCTCATCAAAGGAAGACTCTTAGACGTCCCATCCCCTGAAATGGTCATCTCCTTCAAACACACCTGCATTACAAGTTATTAATCAGAATATCATTAACTAACAGTTTTGATTTATCCTAAATCCAAGAGTAGACACTCCACTGAAAGGCTTACATCAGCTGAATATTCTACAGCTTTACATTTTAAAAACATAAATCAGTTCTCAAACCATTACTATTAATAAGACTTTTTATTGCAACATACTGTCAAATAACTAATATTTATTATAATAAAATGTCTTGTGATCAATGCTCTCAGTGATCAATAGTTTTTGCTTTGACCCATTAAATGTGACCACCCCACACCACCAAAAAAAAATAAATAAAGAGCTAACCTTCCTCATTGGCTGAACATTGACATCCATGTAGAGCCCCATGTCTGCTCCTTTGGGTGAGATCCCTCGGGTGCAGCGAAGACAGTGTTTTATCCTGCAGGAATGAATGTTGTTGTTGCACAGCTTGATTGAAGAGTCGCCTAACAAAGATTCAGTATCAGAGTCTAAGGAGCGGACTGAAGGCCGTTTATTTCTAGATCTGTAACAAATGAGGAGCACGATCTGAAAGACTAAGTTAAAGATGGAATGAAGATAACATTTAGCACTTTTTAACAAAAAAGGTTGTTTGTTTACCAACATCACCTTCAACAAATTGCATCAAAAAGCATTAGCGTCCACCAAATGTTGCTTTTAATAAATGTATTAAAGCTTCCATCAGAGCAGAGAGTAAGCAGTTTTCTGTCAATTTTTTTTATATATATTTTGATATTGTTTGTATGGGTTTGTGTTGGTTCCAACACAAAAGATGATTTCAATGTGTGACTAGTCTAATTGAAAGGATACAGAAAGATCCAGAATGGCAGAAGAGATTGCAGAGAGAATCCATGGCATTGCTTTGACCACTGATTTCAGCTGTGTGTCAAAGAGAAGTATAGCGGCGCCATACTGAGCTCCAGCTGCAGCAGACAGAAGTCTAGACGAAACCTCCACCGTGGATCTCTGCTCGCCTCTATTCTGCAGAGGATAGGGAAATACGATGAGAGACATGAGTGAATACACCAGTGTATTAATAACACTTACATTTATTTTTTTTTAAATCCTTGAATTTAAGTAATATCATTAGAAATCTTTATATATATATATATATATATATATATATATATATATATATATATAAATAATTTTATATATATATATATAAACTTAATTTTTGAGGGGTACAATATAAATTTTCAGTCACCGATTTGTTGAAGATCAAAAACAATAAAAACTTATTTAAAATTAATAATTCAACACAGATAGCAGCTGATTAGAACCATATAAAAATATTTTATCTAATTGACATCTTAACACATCCCAAAATCCCTTTCTAATTAATATATTCTACCTATGAGAAAACATGAGAATAAAAAAAGTTTTAAACACTATTCAAAAGGACTACTTACAGCTTTTAAAATGAAAGGAAGCCTAGCTGTCCAGCTGATGGCGAATGACAGAAGACCCAGAACATAACCAAGGTTCTCAGTCTGGTCCTGTTCCATAAAAAAAAAAATATTTTTTTTTGCAATCTTTAGGTTTTAGTTGAAATAAGTTAACCTTTTCCTATACTTACATTGAGAAAGAAACCAAATAGTCTCCTTGACGTTGGGTGTAACAGGACTGAATTTGAAGGAACTGGAAAACTCAAGTAAACACTGCCGCTCATCACAAGGAACAGAGGGAATACCAGCAGATTCTGCCTCCTTCTTCTGGATAATATCCTCAGTTTCTTTCCTTCTCATCAAAAACAGTGAGAAGGTCCACATTAAAAAATTTACTGATGCAAAAGCAGACAGTCTTTATTTTATTCATTCTATTATCTTAATACAAACTGATTATATCTGATGGTAGGATCTGATGTTGAAAAGATAAATCTGGGTTTAGAGTAAGAGTCAAATTTAAATGAGTTCAACTTTTCACTCACCTGTTTTGGACCTGAGCCATAAATAAATGGCGAGAGATGCTGACAGGATATTCACAACATCCAAAATGACCATGTAACACGCGATATAAATCTGCAGAGAAAAACACAGTGTTACTTTCAATTCAAGAATGAACCCTGGTGACATTGCTATTTAGAATTAATATCACTTTTGTGTGTTATAGTTGACTGTTTTAAAAGCTGATATTGGTGTTGTTTTAACTAGAAAGCAAATTAAGTTAAATTCCAAAAGCTCTGGGCATGGCTGATGAGGTAATATTTTTAGAGTTAAAACACAAAATAGAACACTGTAAACACGACTGCTGAAAATAATAAATTGGCACAAATACTGTTTACATCCTACCACTAAAGGTTGACGTCGCTTAGATCAATTCAGACATTAACATATTGACCCAAAACACCTCTGAAATATTATTAACACAATCAGGCTCTTGATCACAATCCCACTGACCGAATTAGAGGAAGTGTCCAAAGCCAATAAATCATTTGATATGGAGTTAACAATTTTTCATATTAATATTAAAAGAAATAGGCAGGTAGAATGCAATATGTTATAGCTAGAAATATTTGCCATCCATCTAAAATTAAGCAGTCAAACATGTTGGCTTGCAATGTAGACATCCAGTACTCTTTTTAAATAATCACATTAATGTCCATTACTGTAAAAACATTTAAATGCATTTTGTCCATGCCTCAGTAGTCCAAAAAGAAATAATTAAACATATAGAAGGACTCATCAAAACTGGTCCTGGACGTCTGGAACCCTGCACAGGTTTTATTTGGTGAAACACATCTGTTGCACTAACTAAGGTTCTCTTGGCTTGTTCGGAACCTAGTCAGCAGGATGGAGCTGAGTCACCACTATAATGTGCAGGGATGCAGAGCTCAAGGACCGTGTAAGGTGATCCCTGATGTAGAACTTCTGATCGCAAATCGTTCTCTCGAACCTGAAGCTCAAACTGGTTGGAGATGATGGCGCCCGCCGCGCTGCACAGGTTTCCCACAAAACAATAGCAGGCGCAGATCGCGTCATCGCTCCAGTTCTTCCCTCGTGTTTTACATCGCTGATAAATGACACTTCAGGAGAAAGTATATGCTAAACTTAAGCACAACTTCAAACGTACACTTCAAGAAACTCTAAATTTGATAACATGTTGATTCTCACAGTAAACAGGAGCCCAGTAACAGCGACGCAGACACGACGTACAGCAACGCTGAAAAGCATATATGGTCTTCAAATTTTGTTAAACAACTTTTAACAAATTCCGGACACCAACAAAATTCGGTTTCTAGGTATTTACGGATAGCCATAAATAAAATTTAGCCACTTTTTTCATAATTCTACGACGACGATTTTAGCCGGACGTTATTAGACAGCTGGAAGGCTGATTGCACTAATCTATCAATCACCTGGCGCTTCGAAAGGAACGCCCACATGCTCACTGTTTATGATTAGCTCTTTCGTATGGAATTTCCGTTTCAGATAAAAAAAAAAGCCGAAATTTTGACAATAAAAAGTGTGTTTGTGTACCTTGTGTTATATCAGGCGTTTTTTTAACCTGGTGGAAATTAGCTTCCTTAATTGAAGGCTCCATTCGAGTGTAGAAATTGTATTGCAGGTGAACATTAGAACATGTCAAAATGATGACAACAACAACATGGTTTAAATACTTTACAAATTTATTTACCATAAATGTTAAATACACCGGAAAACTTAAAACACTGAGGAAGTATGGCCTCTTATGATCAGAATCAACCCCAGCATGAGTGACATTTTTTCTCTCGAAGATAAGTACATTTTAAACTATTAGCAATCCTTTCATTTTAAAATATCCTAATTATGGTCAATATTTTTAAAACTCTACATTCACCAGAAAAAAATCAATCATACATTGGTACACTAATAATAAAGCAAAGAAGTAAAAAGAGGTCATAGCCATTTTTAAGCAACCACATTTATAACATGTTTATTATAGATATGAGCAACGATCTTTCATACAAAGAATTGTCTAAAAACTCAATCACATCCAGGTATGACATTTGAAATGTCCTTTCACTAAAGCGACCCCGAATACGTCATGCATCCAGATGTTTGTTGAGTCTTCTCACTTTCTCTTTCTTGTTCCGGTTACCATGTTTTTTCCAAGGCTTTCCAGGTAGCTGAGTCATGTTTCCTTTTCCCCCCACAACAGGACCGCTCCCAGGCTTATAACCCATCACCATCTGCACACCCTTTGTTAGCGCTTGCACATTTTCCTGTAAAAAAAAAAAAAGAAAAAGAAAAAAAGAGAAATGCTCAACAAGACAATTATGCTTAATCGATGTTTTAATTTTCTGATAATCTCACCTGATGAAAGAACTGCTTATCCACATTGTTCTCAATACGCTTGATTTTAGATGGTTTGTTAGCAACGCTAACACCCTGCTCAGCTCCAGTTATCGGTTTGATAAATCTAGCATGCTGAGGCTGGAAATCTTTAGGGTCGATGTGGGGTGGAGGGTGGCAGTAAAGAAGCTTACCCTGCAGAAAAAAAACCCCTACATGTTTTAATTGATACACACATGTTCCCAACCAAAACATTTCAGAATCAGAATCAGCTTTTTTGCCATGTGTGTGTGGGTGTGTGTGCACACACAAGGAATTTCCTTTGGTACAAAGGAGCCGTCAGTGCAAACAACAAAGTACAATACAAACCACATAAGTAGAGTAGGTGTAAAATGTCTATAGCTGAAGAATTATTCTGTCATTGGTCATTAGTAGCTCTTTGGCCCCAAACAAACTTGAAAATCAGTCAAAACAAACAATTTCAAGCCCTTCTTAATATGATTTTAACTTACATGATTGAAAGACAGAGCAGTGCAATGTTTTGCTATTAGGTCACTTACACTGACATAGTCTTTCAAAACATATCTGGCTGATCTTGATTGGTCTGGTTGGCCATGTGCTGTCATGAAGCCTCTCATATCTACACAGAGAGAATAAAATCAATGCTTAAGCATGGGGTGAAAAGTCAGAACAAGCTGATTTTTAAATGAACTTGCATCCGTATGCCATTAGCAATTCCTCCTGGGTAGGTGGACGCTCGGGATCTTCATCTTCCCTCGGTCTGATGATATTAATACCATATGTTCCCTCCAGTACATGTCGAGGGATCGTCTGACATACGTGTTCCAGTTAAGGACATCCAGCAACTCAAGATTTGGAGAACCCGAGACATTGATTTTTGTATTCTACCAATTTAAAAGCAGTCAGAACAAGTCTCTCAATGAACAATTGTTTTATAATTTGATCTAATTAACAGTTTCATATACTTTGCAAAGGTCAATGGTGTAAAAGGTTATCAAAGAGACGGCAGGGACGTGATCTCTCATCTGATCGATGGGTAAGATCCCGCTGCAAATCATCTCAGCTTTGGTAGACACAAAAGAAGGCATGACCAGTCCAGGACAATCACAAAGGCAAAGACCAGGTTCTACAAACAGGGTCTGAAACAGACATCAGAAATCAAGTTATTTTTTCACAACACATTTTTTTTTAATCTGTGAACAGCCCTTTAATAAACACTAACCTGGAAGTGTTTTGTGTGTCCAGGTGTAGCTGACACAGAGACTTTCTTGTTCCGAAGGATGGTGTTGATGGTGGAGCTTTTTCCAACATTTGGATACCCAACCTCAAAGACAAGTTAAGAGTTAGAAATGTACATTTCAAATTTTTTTTTTACAAATAAGTATATGTAGCTGGGAATAAAGCAATTGCACAAAAGATGTGCAGAAAGTAAACTATCAAAGAACTATAGAAACTATAGAAAGAAGAGTGATGTATGGTAAAAGATTATGTATGAGTAAAAAAGTAACAGATTTGCAAAAACACATGTTTCTGAAGTCCACCCCCCAAGTGCAAAAGACATTCATAATGAATCAGCAGGAATAAAATGTACAATCACTGTACAGATGTATTCTATTTGTTTGTCTACCTTTATTTGCCATGCAGGTGTTAACTGGGAAATCTCAGACTCACAAACTTGGTTGAGAAAAATAAGTCCATGTGAAATAAAAAGTGTAAAGTTGGGTTTGTTTTTGTATATACGTAAATGAAAAAACATATGAACTATATTTCCTTAATTAACTAAGAAATGGCTCCTACAATTACAATAAAATTAAATCTATGATAAGACTCCACTTAAAAAAAACTTACCAGTCCAACTGTGATTTGTCCATCTTTGCATTTTGGCCCAGAATGCACTTCTTTAAATAATTTCAGCAGCTCATCTTTGCGCAACAACCGACTGGAATTATAGAAAGTGGAAGCCGCACTGGATGCCAAGTTCTGCTCCCCATCATTTTCATCTTCAGATTCTTCAGAGCATGTCTGCCATTCATTCTCATCGATGCAAACTCTTCCCTCTTCATCTTCATCGCTCTCTTCTGTTTCGTCCTTCGTTGAAGTGCTGTTTTCCTCCTGATGATTTGAGGAATTTTGGGAGGCTATTTCCTGCTCTTCATCACTCTGATCCTCTTGGTCCATTAGTTTTTCTCCCTGAGTTGTTAAACAAAGAAGAGGAAAAATTCTCTTATCAATCATTTTTTTGAATACTACAGCTTTGTGTTTAACCAACTCAAAAACTTGTGCGAAAAATTACCAATTGTAATAGCCCCACAGAAATCTCCCCTCCATTATCAGTGCACCCTGGAGCACAAGGCTGTTTTTGATTAGTGAGCCCAATAAAAAGAGAGTTTACTCTCTCTGCAGTGCACATTCCACTTTGTTTACTCTCTTTTTCCCTTTCTCCACAGACATCAGTAGCTAACCAGATGCCCCACTCATCGCAGGGACAAGTCTTGACTCTATCTCTCGTATATTTATGCACCCTCCGGGGAACTTTTTATTTATTCTAGTGTGGATCACCCCTCTATACAATTAATAAATATTCTATAACATATAGACTACAAACATGCGTTCCTGTTAGCGTGATATTTCAGGAATATGTCATTCAGATTTTGTGGACTTTGGGATGAGAAGGCCAGTATATGAATGTGATTATTCCATGTGGATAAATACATTATATAGCCAATAGTCAAAAACAATAAATGCAATTCAATGAATGAGTTACGCTCAATAAGCTGATTTCTCTGATTTCATGTAAACATGGAAAATGGTTTCCAGTAAGGGTACTGGCATAACAAGTTTTTTGAGAAAGCCGATTGGAGAAGGTGTTTTTTTTACCTAATAAATTATAATTTTTGGATATTATGCCATTTTGCTTTCCTCGTGACATCACAATGACTGAGAAATAAGGGAAAAGTTTAGATTCATGTAAATGCAGGTTTCTGCAAAAACAGTTGATGTGTTGGCATGTAAACATTTGTTGTTGGTTTATTGAGTAGTCGTAAGTTTGTTTATTGAAGGATATGTATATGCACTCATTGCTCATTTCATTTAACTCACAATAATGTTGAATGTATTAAAGATTCGGAAGTGGAAAACAAACTATATGCATGCTTAAAAAAGTGAACTTTTGAATTCTTATCAACAGATAATTTGACAGATCAGATGTTATCTGTCTAGGTTAATTATTAGTAAAGTGACAGTGGATAAATACCTCAACATAAGGAATTTTAAATGAAAGGTTCACTTTTTAATGCATTTTGTTTTTTAATTTGATGCAAGTGGTTTCTGGGAGCCACTATTGCAATTTGATATCACCAAAACATCCACCTTGACCAATAGTGCCTTCTCCCTAATTTAATAGCCCATCCATGATCCATGAATCCATGACCAAAATTGTGGCGAATGTTAATTGGCTGCAAGGTTTTTTGGGTTGTCAGTAGACTCTCCTCAAGCATTTTCAAAAAGCCAGATGTTACCTTCTCTTCAGCCTCTAGACGTTGTGCCTCAGCTAAGGCAGACCAGAACACCGCCCTGATCCCCTCTCTCTGAAAGTACCGAGCCCAGCTCCGCCGCTGTTCTCTCGTAAGAAGATCCGCTTTATTCATCAGAAGCATATTCACTTTCAGAGCAGAAACCTCTTCAACATATTTTTCCTGACAGAGAAAGTAATTCAAGTATAATTTAGATAAGAAGAGTAATAAATGCTGAAGTAATTTTTAAGTTACAAACCAGATCTGGACATTGGAAGAGAAGGGGGTTTCTGGCATCAACAATTTGGACCACAACATCACTGAGGATAAAGCACATACCAGTATAATCCGTAATTAATATAAGTCAAATCCAAAGTTGAGACAATAATATACTGTAAAAGGAAATCAAACATTATCAATTCGATTGGATGATAGAAAAACTAAATGTAAACAGCTGGAAAAAGTCAAACAATACCTCACCTTCTCTCAATCACTCTCCACAGTTGCCTCCAGAAGTCAAGGTTCTTCTCAAAAGGGGTGAGGATCAACTTTCGTTCCTCCTCTAACCTAAAACACAACGTAGATTTGTCCATATGCAAATTCTGATTGAGATTTACTTTCATTGTTAACCTAAACTCATCAATCCTCACTGAGCCAGATCTCTCCTCCACATGAGGAAACTGTCCTTTTCCATCTGCTGTAGAACATCAGAGCTTGTGCTTTCATCCCAAGGAGGCCTGCAGAGACAAAATTATTTTGATAACTATACAAAAGACTAGAGAACACCCAGGACAAAATTATACAGAAATATCAGAAACGTAATTACATTAGAAAAAATATAATGCACAAAACTTGCCTCCGGGGGATTCTGAGAAGCTGTTTGTTTTCCTCGTGAAGTTTCTTCAGTTGTCGCCACTCCTCGGAGGAAAGCAAGCCAGACCTTGCTTCAGCTGGGACAAACTTTATATTCAGCTTCTCTGCAAAAACAAATATCTGTATGTTACTCATGTTATCAATTACACAATTGGCAAAGACTATTACTTAGCTATTTGATCTAATTTTACTTGTGTTGCTTATGTCAAAGTCAGCATCAATAAGTGTAAACAAGACTTGAACTGTATTATTAAATAATCCTAGTTCTGAAAGGATGTTATTCTTCAACAGTTATTCATAAAACTATCTTTCTTGTGAATTATATTTTCCCTATAAGAAATATATTATACATTGTTACAACTATTGTAATAATTATGACTCTTGATTAGTGAGTTTATGGCACAATAAAACAACCAAATCAAATACCAGCAACAAATTCTGTTCCAGCGAGTTCAGCAGTGGCCAGGAAGTCATCCAAGGAGCTCTGCTCAGTGACAGACTGCAGGTTGAGTCTGCCCCAGTCGTACCCATCATTCAGCTCGCTGGTGTGGAGCTAAAATACAACATGCAAGAATCAATCTGCTGCATGTGAACAGTTTCCTTTTCGTTGATTTCAAGTAACCTTGAACACACAATTTTGTGACAACCCCTGGATGTATTTTCTGATTACAAAATATTTAATCATACTTCACACAAGTTGACAACTTATTTCCAACGTCAAATGTCAAAAAACATCCAGGTTATTTCACATTTTATAAAAAAATCACATACATAAAACATTGACAACTAACATGTGACAGCAACAAGTTATTGCTGATGAGACATTTTCATTGCTAACAGAAATCTTTTATATCTATATCTATATCTATATCATCTTTCCATATTGAGAGAGAAGCACTTTGATCAATATCAGACTGAATATTTTTGTATCTATATCTGTATAACCTTCTATCTATATAAAGCGAGAAGCACTTTAATCAGTATCAGACTCAATATTTCTGTATCTATATCTGTATAATCTTCTATCTACATAAAGCGAGAAGCACTTTAATCAGTGTCAAACTCAATAAATCACTTTCTTACCCATGTGTCATTTCTCCTGTAGCCCCGGCCCGCGTTCAACCTCTCTCTTATTAAAGCTCTCCCAAGGCCCGAGCCTTCACCGCGAGCTTTCTTCTTTCCCATTGTAAGCGAGATAACTCAAATACACAACGATAAATCCGTGTTACCAGACTGCGTGAGGATAAAACTTCACCCATGTGACATTATTGTTTTTGGAGAGGAAGGAAGTCGCACGGAGCTGATTAATTGAAGGACCTATACTTCAGATCTAAGATTCGCTATTGAGATGTATCATTATAGGGAAAATAATTTAGTGGGGAGCATAAATTTAATCTAAAATACTCATCGCGTAGACAAAATATGCAACGAAAAAATTAAAGGCTACGCAGAATTTTATGTTGATCGACAGTGTTTCACTAAAATATGGTCGGCAAGAACAACAGCACATTGAGTGGTTCCGTGTGCGGAATCGATAAACAAAAAACCGGGAGGACGCGTTGTTAGCTTTTCACCACTAGAGGTCAATACAGACTGCGTGCTTTAATGAGGAAGAACCATGCCTCATTTTACTTGCTTACATGCAAAGATAAAAATTTTTTTTAATCATACATTAAACAAAAGAGGTATAACAAATTTAACTAACGACAACTACATTTTGAGTGGTTTTAATCAATATATTACTGTACACCAACTGCGATAAACAGAAGTTTTGACTCCACAAACTTCTATTTCTAAATATGATATTTGCCAAATAAAAACATGCAGTAAATGTTCTGAAATAATTTTGGAAGTTCCAAACAATACAAGTTTCAGATTACATGAACTGCATGCTAAACATATTAACTATTTTAGTTAAGCAGAAGATGAGTTCTTATTGGACAACTTATTGGACAATTTACAAAATAAATTAATCATGTAGATCAGTCAGTTAATTATTCAATTAATTAACAAACTGAATTAAGCTTGGAATATTTAAAGACGAATTATTTCTTAACAGAGTTAAGGCTAAAGATTATGATAGCTAGTGTGGTTGCGGTGACCTATGTAGAGATAGAAAAGAATTAACAAACATGAAACTCGCTGTTGCCTCTTTCTATGGGATGATCAGATTTTTTTTTTTACCATTAATAACAATTAACATTGGTAATGGATTTAAAAATGGTAATTGTTTAAAAAATCTTTTAAAAATAAGAAATAGACTGGAGTACAGTTTGGGTTGGCTACTTACATTTGCATAACATTTCTTGTTACAACAACAATTAAGGAGATCACACTTAATAAAATTGCTCTGCTACGCAGTTTTTATTCGATTCAACGAAGGTACATAAACTAGTATTTTTCCAGTCTTTCAAATTAAGTTATTAATTCTATTATTTATTTGTCTCCCCTTGGCGAATGTTTTATACATGCTTTCAACAATATATATTTTTGCTTTGCTTTACTTCATAACATATATATATATATATATATTATTATATATTTTTTTGTCAACCCAATTAAAAAAAAACAAACAAACGAATGTGTTCTCACAGACACAGAACCATTCCAGAAATGCGAAAAAAACACACATTTGGTATCGTACAAAAACAACCAAACCAAAACACACACATTGGTTTGGTCCTCTCACAGTCCACCCCTCTGTACCAAGCAGTGGTTCGTTCCGGTTTATAAGTCCTCGAAACACGCTTGGACCGTACACTGTGTTGTTTGGTGATGCCACGAGCTAGACGGCTTCCTCGACACTGTTTCTCTGACAGCTCCAACAAGAGCTCGGAAACATGTCTTAAAACGAGCCGATAGATGACTAAAGCTCGCTTCGAGATAGAATTTAGCTTAAATAGCAACACTAGAGTAGCTTCAAGAGCTCCAATCTTCTCCCGCCGAGCAGCATGTTGCCTTGGAAGAAGAACAAGTTCGAGCTGATCGAGGAAGACAAGCAGCAGAAGCAGAAGGGCTATGCTGTGAGCCTCAACTACTCCGCGCTCACCTCCTTCGCCAAGTCCTGCCCGGAGAGCGCGCTTAACCGCGTCGGAAACATGTTCAAATCCAAGCGGAAAAAGGTGAAAATCACCAGCGAGGACCCCACCTATACAGTCCTGTACCTGGGGAACGCCACCACCATCCAGTCCAAGGGAGAGGGGTGCACGGATGTGGCCGTGAGTAAGATCTGGGGCAAGAGCGAGATGGGCAAAAACGGCACCAAGATGAAGTTAACCATCAGCTCGCAAGGCATCAGGATGGTCCACGTCGACGAGAAGGCGAAGCGACCGGGACATCTCTATTTATTGCACAGGATCACATACTGTGTCGCAGACCCGAGGCTTCCCAAAATCTTCGCCTGGATCTACCGGCACGAGATGAAGCACAAGGCTGTGATGCTGCGCTGCCACGCGGTGCTGGTCTCCAAACCGGAGAAAGCCAAGGCGATGGCGCTGCTGCTCTACCAGACCTCCGCCACGGCTCTGGCAGAGTTTAAGAGGCTCAAAAGAAGGGACGACGCTCGGCATCAACAACAGCAGCTGATCGGGGAGCAAACCATCCCTTTGGTCCCTTTGAGGAAGCTGCTGAACGGACAGTGTTACTACAAGCCCCCGGTGGAGCGCAGCAGGAGCGCGCCCAAGCTCGGCTCCATCACTGAGGACCTTCTCGGAGAGGAGGAAGAGGAGAAAGCCATGCACTTCGAGTGCGAGGACATTCTGGACACTGATTGTGACAGTCTAACCAATGGGAAGCAAGAGCTCTGCCAAATTATTAACGATTTGGGCTCCATGGGGATCGGGAACGACGTGCAGACACTGAAAGCCGACTTGCGGGTGACTCGTCTGCTGTCTGGGGAAAGCACCGGAAGCGAGTCCTCCATAGACAGCAACCAAGAGACTCTTTCAATCGTCAATGGAGGCATGGATGGGAAGATGCAAGAAGTTGCTTGATGGTTTGAGAAGATGATGGGGATGAGAGAGTTTGAGTGAATCAGTGTGCCATTTCATCCCCTTGACTTGAAAGTCAGCTGTGTGGAAACCTAGTTAGCTGTCTACCTAAAACCTGCTCAAGTCACTGCCTTAAATTAAATCAAAGTGGTGCCAAAAGTAACTATTTTGAGAGGCTCTGTGCTTGGCTTTCACAGTGCACCAGCATGCAGTCTGTAGGTATGCAGCTGAGTAGGTTTTGAAACTCTAGCTATGGCTGTGTTTATGGACTGAACTGACACTGGCACGTAGAATAATCCCTCATTAGGGATCTGGATGGAAGCAGAGAGAGCTCTGCGCAATAAGACGCTTAAAGTCTCGGCTAAAGCTCTGAGCTTGTTTACCCTGTGAGGTTCCCCTCAAGGAAACGTCATTCTTGCTTTTCATGTCCTTAAATCCATGACTCGTTCATTCTATCTCTCTTTCGTTCTTTCGAAAGGAGACGTGTTGAAGCAGAGCGATGAGTTACTGAACTGCATCTCTTTCCGTTTTATTTTTATTTTGCACTGTGATGGAGGAATTTAGAGAAGTATTATGTTATTTATGTGCTTAACATTTGTTTTCCTATACATGTTCTCAAAACATGAAGGATTATCTTTGCTGTGCAAAAGAGAGAATTTTCATGGTGTACACAGATGTATATATTAAATGCAGAAAGTGCAAAGAATGCATTATTTTTGAGACAATGTGGTTTGTTTTGTGGAAACCAATAAAACTGTTAAAGCTACTTTACTGTCAAGCATCTTCTTCAAACTCAGGGGAAAATAAATTTGTGAAAAAGGAGTGTGTCAAGCTTGGCAGGCCAAGTTTATGGGTTTAGATCTTATGGAATGTGAGACAAAAACTGTTTATTTCTTGCAAAGTTGGTCGCTTTGTTTAAAAGTGTCGCCCAAATTCATGAATGTACATGTAACAGTAAAAGTGGATTTTGAAGGACAGACCTTAATGGCTGTTCTATTCAGTGAGCCCTCCATACTGTATTTCTATAGGAAATGAAAAACTGGGTGGGCTTTCTCCAATATTAGATTGTTCTACTTTTTTTTTAACCCTTTAGAGATCAAGTGACCATATCTGGTTAATTAATTTACATTGATTTAGTTGCATTTAAAAAAAAAGTATTTTAAGTAACCAAAAATGACAGTAGGGTTATTTCAACAAGGTTTACAACACAATTTTAAGGGTTAAATATTGAAACAATTAAAAAAAAACATTTTTTTAGCAAGAAACTACACTGACGTGAACAAAAACATATAAATAACATTTCAATTAAAACAAAAGTGCAACATTTTGAAGATACATGTTTTTCCTACCTAAGAAGTATGTTATAATAACACAAAAAAGGTTGTTAAAGTTTGTTTTCAGAAGAAGCACTCCCTAAGCTTTAATTTAAGGGAAGTGCTAAGGATTTAACAAAGACTATTTTGTTGTGATGTTTTCTTGTGAAGCTCTGCTAGACACAAGGTTCTTTGTTAAGAATGGTTTTGAATGACCTCTTCACTCATCCAACTTCTACATTTAATTAGGAAAATTAGGAAAGGGAAAAAATATATGTTTTTTTAACAGAAATTAAAAATAGACAAGTTTTATTACAAAGAAAAAAGATCTGATCGAGTGATGGCAAGGCAGCGACGAAGCCTCTCAATCAAAAGTTCACCGATGATGTGACCCTCTGGAACCCTTGAAGAGGTGACCTGAGTTATATATATATATATATATATATATATCCATCCATCCATCTTCATGTCGGCTTTATTCCCTTTCGGGGTCGCCACAGCGGAATGAACCGCCTACTCACTGGCATATGTTTTACGCAGCGGATGCCCTTCCCTGCCGCAACCCATCGCTGGGAAAATATATATATATATATATATATATATATATATATATATATATATATATATATATATATATATATATATATATATATATATATATAACTCAGGTCATGAACTGTGGTTGTTAACTTTTTTATTTCATTTATTTATTTTGTTGTCTGTGTTAGGGTCAAATGTTTCTGTGATGAAATGACCTGAAACATGATTATTAACAAGGAAACCACAGACAACCCTAACACAGACAACAAAATAAATGAAATAAAAAATTAAACAACCACAGCTCACAGGGGGTATTTGTGCCTCAAACACAGTGAATTCTCCCTATTCAGAGCTTACAGGGCTTTTTGCTTTTTGGTCTCCTTTTTGGTCGGTTCTAGTTCTCTGATTATTGAACACGAGTGCCACACTGCTGGCAATAATTGCTCTGTTCCAAAAAAAAAACTAAGATAGATCCGTTATATACATAAACTCTGCAAAGCAGCATGTCTTTCTGACTGCTTACAAATCTACCATTGTAAAAGAGCACAAGCAATGGGAGAGCAGAGAAGTACAAGCTCAGCTGTGAAGCACAATCTATAAATCAATGCTTTTTAAAATGAGTTTTAGGTGCCGGTCTCATTATCCGTCACTGAGGGGTAAAATAATGATTCAATCAGGAAAAACGAAGTCTAACACTTGTGCTGACTTCTTATTAGGGATGATTGGTTTTCAAACACAGCAAAAAAAGTTACACTAAAGTTCTGGATGTTTAGGGCTTAAATGCATGTTCTCTTGCTACTTTTCTCTGCCGTTCTGTTTTCTGAAACGGATATTAAAACAAAGCCCTGTGATGGACTTTCACCCCTGCCTCAGGTTCAACTTCTTCTGGAACCACCAGACTCATTTGACTCCTAATAAGGATTCAAATGTAAGTAGCAAAATAGAAAGGAGAGTAAAGTAGGACCAAATACACTCTGAATAGAGTACAAATAACACTCAAATCTCAGTTAAAATGTCTGGGAGGTTCGGTCGTCATCAATTTTTTCACCTAAAATTTTCCTTTATTTGTATATTTTCCCAATGCAAAAAAAATAGATTTTCTGTAATAGATTTTTAAGGTATAGATGAATATATATTAAGGGAATAAATTTATAGGATCAGTGTTAATTGAACTCTATAAAGAAGTACTAAAAGACTCAGAAAAGAGTCAATTGAGCTCTTTAGATGTTAGAGGAATTGAGTCAAGGAATGGATCCATGTCTGACTGTAGAAAACTGGTTAAAAACAAATATGAGAAATGATCACAACATAAGTTATTTGGAAACAATTGACAAAAAAATAACCAGAACTATCATCCATCTGCTATTTCAGATTAAAGTGAAAGCCAGGGTACAGAAACACCCTAAAGCCACATTTACTCCAAATTAAGTTTTTAATTGATATAATGTATTGAATAGGACCCAGACAACTTACTTCCTAAAACAACAAACCTCACGAATGTCTGTCTTATAAGTGAATTCTTCTAAGATGTTGCAGTGAATCTCAAGTTCAAAGTTTTAGATTGAGAGTTAAAATGAACTGGACCCATATTTCTCACCAATGAGAGCTGGAGGCCTAATATAGCAAGTCTAACATTAAAATAGAAGATTATTGAAAATGAAAGCAGTCAAAACATTTGTTTTAATGGTATTTTTTATTAAAAAAAATGCATTATTACCATCCTCCTCTCCTCACACCTTTAAAAGCTTTCTTTTTGTGGTGCAACAAGCAGAGCTCACGAGAAGAGTTTGTATAACAGTTCGATCAATGCTTGATAATTATTCCATTTGTGACAATGCTGACCTACATCAGTACCATAATTAACTTAACATGAGCTCAGTGAGGAAAACCAGTGACGAAGCTGAAAAGCAATGATTAAAGTTTGTGTGTAAAACTAGTGTTTAAAGACAAAATAGTAGATTTTTTTATAGCTGATAACAGGTTAAGCTCCTGTTGGTCTACCAGAATAAGTTTCTACTAAAAAAATAATCACTTTTAAGAAGATGGGAATTTACTGTCCAGCAATCGTTGTGAAAAAGCTACAGTTTAGTAAAATATGGTGATATTAGCTTTTTTAAATATAATATTGCATTCTTATGTGATTTACTTTGTACGTTCTTGTGTGTTCTCAAATGGAACAAATATCACAATATGAAGCAGGTAGCAAGAAGAACGCTCAAATCTCAAGATCTGTTTTCATTGTTTCTTGTGCGGTAGCATCATAGGGCCAGAGGAGAAATAATGCATGAGCTTTGTGAAAGACGTAGTTCCACAGGTACATCTCTTGTTACAAACAGCTCACGCAGACACACAGATGCATACAAACCGGCACACATGCAGACACCGAGGGCTTGCATTGGAGCACGACTTAAACTCGCTCATTTTAAATGTAACAGAAATGCATTGATCCCAACATTGATGGACATTTGCAAGAAACACAAATATACAAAAGATCTAATTACTAAAAAAACAAAAAACAACTAGTTGGCAAAAACATAAAAAAATAATTTAGTGGAAGAACAAAATAACTTCTACTTTGTAGATTTTTTTCATTTTATAAACATTAAAATCCCTATAGTTATATATGGTAGATCTATCTCTTTCCAAAGGAATTGTCCAATATGAATTTCTATTTCACTCTTAATCCACATTAGGTCTTGTGAAGCTACTTTGAAGCAAATGCTTTTTTTTGACTGCTTGATTGACTTTGTGCCATGGTTTGTGCAGCTCAAAATTGATTTGAGGTGTTTGCCTGTTCTCCCTGTGTGGTTTCTTCCTCTAGTTTCCTCCACAATTCAAAAACATGCATTCTCAGGTTGACTTTTCCCCTTAAAAGGCCCAGATGATACTCACTTCCTGTTTTACTATGCTACAGGCTAAGCTAATGACAGCTAAAACCTCTATTTCACACATAACATCCACTTTAATAAATGTGAGCATTCGCTAAGGAATAACATTGAGTTAAACAAGTGTATGAGTAAAACAACAAACTTTAATTCTAGCAACAAAATTCCAACATCCATCTTATTTTGTATCTGTTAAACATAACTCGCTGCATAAAAAAATCTCTTGAATCTGGAGGGGCTGATACATTTTTTGACTTCACTTCATATTCTTAACAAAAATTAATAATTTCCTGGATGAACAGCCAAGTAAGCTGATCAGAAGACATTCCTTCATTGGTTCATCGATGTCAATCATTGACAGAAACTCTCATTAAACTAAGGCAGAGGTAAACATCTCCCACATATGCATTCCTTAGTTTAACAGCGATTTTAACTATGCACGCTGCCAGGATTTCTGGAATTTTTAAGATATTTTTTAAGTTATTAGTATGCGGTTTACATTCAAGGTCGGCCAGTTAATTGCTGTACAAAGAATACTCCTTAAACATGCTGGGTTTGTACTAATCATTGTCTAATTCAAAACCAACTTAGTCCTGCAAAGATTTTAGCTCAATATGAGTCCTGGAGGAGATTTGTTTGTTGTTTTTGTGTTGTTCCAATTGATGAGAACACTGTGCAAATTATTAATGGAAGAAATAATATAAAAGAAGTGTCATCATTCCTAATTATAACAATACAGTTATAAGATCAGAGGAAGATAATTGTTTTGTGGATTGTGAAATCCCTTAAAAACAAGTCAAACATTGGTTTATTTGACAAAAGAGTGTGGAGGAAGTCTTAGTGATGTGCTTTAAGAGGGACACCGTCATTTCAAAAACACTTATTTTAACCATTATCTTTTAGGATTAACATATTTTGGAGGCCTACAAAGAAAACACTAACGTCTTTAGTAACTTCAAGACAATATCTTTCACTCACAAAAAAGTAAATTCTCTCTTTGCATTGTTAGATACATTTACCATCCTCACTGATGTGGAGAGTTAGTGGGAAACTGTTATAAAGTTAGTCCATCCTGTTTCCTTTCATTCAATTTCCTGTGAATCAAGCTCACTTGTTCCTGTACTATAAACACAGAGTAATCATACCAACAGTAAAACAGTATTAATAATTGTACAAATTCTCAATAAATGTTAATAACAAGTATAAGCCAGAGATAATAGTCACAAGTTTTAATTGGCACGACAAATCATTATTATTATTATTAGTAGTAGTATTTTTATTGTTCATTTTTAAGGAGTTATAAGCGAAACTAAAGTACCTGGAAAGTTTTCTCATACTTGACAAAAACAAACCCTAATTCATTCTGAATGACAGCTGTGATCCAGAAATGTTCTCTTAAGAGGCATCAATTCTACTTAAAACCTGTTTGTTCCCTTTAGAACTGTGTGTGTTCAGTATGATTTCAATCAGTCTAATGTGGTTTTTCAGGAAAAGCAGTGGCTCTGTGTGTTAAAAGTTCAATCTTCCTAAACATGAAACAACTGCACATGCCTTACGAAACACAATGGGTATTTCATCACAAAAAGAGAGAGCTGGCTTGATGGAGTTTCTGTATGTAAACATACAATAAGGTAAATAATGAGATCAATGACTTCTCTTCCACATCTGTCCATAAAAAAATAGTTTTGAGAAAGTTATTAAGATTAACAATTCATGAGTGACATTTATGTGTGTTGCAACTAAACCTTTAAATAGGAAGGGCAGAACAAATGAAATTCAGTTGAAAGAAGGGTGGAGGAGGAGCGAGACATGCTGGAGACTGAATATATTGGAGGCTCATCACCTAGCACGTCCTTATGAATTTTCAAGCTTCTCTGGAGAAATTCATTTCATACTTACTGACACAAACATCCCTGTGACGCGCAGTAAAAATTGCATTGTTGGATTTAATTACATTTATTGAGAAAGACATTTCTCATTATAATACATTATAACTACATGTAATAATAACATAGCTTATACTGTGTGTGTTCTAAGTAATGTGAAAATGCACATTTTAAAGCAATAGTAAATAGCTTTTTTGTTTATAGGAGGTGACATTTCAGTTTTACTACAATCTTCAACACCACATAATACTTAAAAAAACATTACCAACAAAACAGTGTCACTATATTGTTCAAAACCAAATAATTATTTTATCCGAAAAATAGTTGATTTCTGGTTTGAAGATGAAACGCAAACATTTGCTTTTATATCACAACAATTAGAAGTAACTGCTTAGTAAATCATGCTTTTGCTGCCAAAAACTGTCATTTTTCAACAGTATTATCCCCAAACAGAAGTTCTGCTTAGTGTATGGATGCAAATTGAGCAAATATCTCCCCCCAAAAAAATTCAAGCACACTAAGCTTTAGAGAAAAGTGGTGAATAATGTTGATCTGGTGACTGTTGAGACATTGTTTTAGTCAAGTCAAGATACTGTTTATTTACAGAGCAATGACAAACCCGCAGTAGCCGAACGAGAGTTAAAATACTCTAGCACCACAGATTAGTCAGTGATAATAAAAAACACATTACTTTCTTTAAATGTAGTTTTAAGGACACACTTTGAAATTGTTTGTTGTTGCAATCAATTATTCAATCAATCATTAAACAATTAATCAACCAATAAATCAATCAAATCAAAAAGTATTTACGAAGCACTTGTATTGCTGTTGCGTCAAAGAAGATTCACAAACAAGAGGCCAAATGTGGATTAACATAGTTTATTGAAAGTTCAGCTATTTTTATTGAATAAGAATAAAAATATATTATATAGATAACTTGGGAACCTATCCCTTTAAAAACTTAGTTCCTTTTAAGACCAGAAAATATAAGTATCCATGTTCAATTTGCAGGTGCCAGGTTATTATTTGGAAAAAAGCATGTTGTACTTATTAAGACTAAATTGACTAAGTCATTAATACTCGATATAGAGTTTCCAATTAACTTATTTACATATTTTTGGGTTCTGAAACACTTGGAGTTTTGAGAATTGTGGTCATAGCAACATTTGAAAGTTGGTATGGTTGCTCATAACTCAACCTCAAGACTGCTGCTATTAAACGTCTAATCAGTAAGGAAACTGTAAACTGCCAAACTTTTTCCTATGTTGAACATTTAATATATCAAGTTTTACACTTTTCAGAAGTCTGTAAACATAAAAAACTTTCATTTTCTTTAACTTAATTTAGGATGTGTAGAACAATGCTGTAAGCTAGTCCTTTTTTACCAAACTTTATTGGTTTTTTCAGATACTCTGTTTCACCCACAATCCAACAACAATCATGAAGGGAAGACTGGTGACTCAAACTGCACATTTGATTCGGTTTAGTTGTATTTGTGTGGCTTCAGAGAATAAATTGTTATTATTTGTTTCATTTACTGACTGAAGGCTCTATTGGATGCATAGATTTCCTATTTTGGTCGACAACACAAATAAGACAGCCTGAAATAGAAAAACAGTTAGCCCCAATGTGCATACAGAGTTAATGGGGACATCTAAACAGGGAGAATATTGGTCAGCATGGAAAGATCCATCACAACCTCTGTCCATTCATTAGCAGGAACCATCGAACAGTTACAACCACCTGCGATAGGGTTAAAGCAGGAAACCAAATCAGCGGCCTCTTCCTCCACATGCACACCCTCGATGCAAACGTGCCAAACGAAAACACGAGCTTGGTAAACAAGAAGATGGGGTTAAAAATAGAGACAAGTCCCTCTGCTGAGGGGAAAACACACACATACGCATAAGCTCTCAGGGACCAGCAGAAGCAGCTGCTGTAGCTTTCTCCAGCTTCCTTTCCAAGGAGTCGGGATGAGAAGAATCTGTGGCCTCTGAACTGGAGATACACTGAGACTTGTTTGAGCAGTATGTCCACTCACAACTGTGTCACTAATTTCAATAGTGTTTTACTAGTTTTAACATAGTGAGTGACCATTTATATGATGGAAAACGTTACTTCAATTGGTGTGTATGGAGTGCAATGTATCAAACTATTTTATAGATTGTTTAGGGTCTCTGCAAATATTTTTGCAGACAAAAGATATGATTTTATATTATTTGGCTAAAAAACAAACAAGACTCAAGTTTGGGATTTGTTAGGCACATCTAGCAAGTCTGTTGCTGTTTTTAGTGTGGGACAGAAACCTTGGGCCAGATAACGCATATGGTGCTTGGCGAAGACATACAATTTTACCACCATGTAAAGAACACAAGAATCTTATACCACTGAATGTCTCTCTGAATTCTCAATTCTAATTGGCTGGCAGGTATTGTATTTTTCTCAATAACCGCACATGTAGACTTTGACGGTGTAACAGATTGCATATTGTCTCTCCCCCAATGTAAGTCGCTTTGGACAAAAGCGTCTGCCAAATGCATAAATGTAAATGTAGTCCAGGTTGGTTTGTTCACTCTATACGTATGTCCTTGCGTGACTTTAGTAACCATAGTAACAAACAATAGCCCAATATGAGCGAGTGTTAGCCCATCGTTCACAGATTTGTTCATCTTGGATTATTTTAATGACAGAATTACTTAAGTTATATGGCCAGTTTTTTTTTTTTTTTTTTACATAACCATCGTTTGTGGAGCTCTGCTGAACTGGATCCGATTTTATCGAGTCAACTGCCTGCACTAAAACCAAGAACAAGAGCTAACGTTATCTTAGCTCCTGCATCAATGACCAAAAGGAGAGTATTGTGTTATTGTCTTCTTTTCTTATATAATTCAACATTAAAATGAAACAAGAAACTTTAATCTGGCTTTAGCCACACCGCCATGTCATGCATTTAAAACGGAATAATGTGTGCTTAACCATTGTAAATCCCTTACATACAGTCTTGGTCCATACGTGCTACATAATTTATTGTGGTAGTTGGGCCAAGCAAAGCTGAAAGTATGGGCCACCAGAGTTGGGCCAATCATAAAAGTAGTATTTGCTATGTGGGTAATTATAGGGGGACCATTTTTGGTGCCATTTGGTAGTATTTAGGTGCGGTTTAGAACCTAACCCTTTTAGTTGTTCTACATTTGGTAGGTTCTAAATAGCACCTTTAAAGCTACTGGTGCTAAATGTCAAAAAACAAAGGGCCAAAATGAGCAAAAGAACCAAATTTGGTGCTATGTAGCTATGAGTACAAAGGTTTTCACTCTTTTAAAAACAAGAGACTTTCATAATATTATCAACTGTTGTTAAACTCTAAAAAGTGTTTTTGTTTGTGCTTCCTTAGGAATGCGGTTCGAAGCAGTGGTGAGAATTTAGGAGTGCCATATTTTGTGATGTGTGGTATTTATTAGGTTGTGGACTCTCTTAAAGTACTAAATATCTACAACTATGTATATAGAGACAATATAGACCCTTTTGATGGAGTTGTGTGGAGGTTGGGAGACTGGCCGATGCAAAACAGGAAGAGCAGAACAAGCAGAGGAAATAGAGAAGATAAACAGGTGTGAGAGAGGACAGCGTAGGCACAGAAGCATGCTGCTTTTCCAGCTCTGCTGCATCATAACTCTGGGTCTGTCATGCAAAGCACAATTTTTATAATCAGAGGAATTGTAACACTGTAGTCACAGGGTTTACCTAAATGTTTATATAACAAGAGTGTGTACACTATAAGTGGAAAGACAGGGTTCCTCCAGTTTCATAATGACAAATTTAAGACTTTAAGACTATTAGGAATCTAATTTAAGACCTAAATATGGCAAAATTGGTTGATGGTTGTTGTTAGTTCGAGACCATTCAAAGCAGAAGTTTCTTGCTTTTTAAATGAAATAACAGGGATTAAATACATACTGTTCCCATTTGAATCACTTTTTTGCATAATAAACATTCATTCATTCATTCATCTTCATGTCGGGTTTCTTCCCTTTCGGGTCGCCACAGCGGAATGAACCGCCAACTCTCTGGCATATGTTTTACGCAGCGGATGCCCTTCCAGCCACAACCCATCGCTGGGAAACATTCATACACACATTCACTCTTTAACACTATGGACAATCGTTCTTACTCAATTCACTTATACCGCATGTTTTTGAAGTTGTGGGGAAACCGGAACACCCGGAGAAAACCCACACAATCACGGTGAGAACATGCAAACTACACACAGAAATGCCACCTGCCCCAGCCGAGCCTAGAACCAGTGACTTGCTGTGAGACGACCGTGCTACCCACTGCGCCACCTAATAAACGCGCATAATAAACAGTATGATTCAAATACATTGTTAGGAATTGACCTCAACCAAGTTCTCTATTCAGCTTTTTCAAGCCAAATGTCGCTAAACCTGCACTTCCTCGTAGCTAAATGTGTCTGTTGAGACTTACAATCTCAGAGAGACTTATGCCAATAAGAGAAAATAAAATATATAAAATCAAAAAAATCCATTATAAGTTCTTAAGGCCTAAAAATTGTTTAAAAGTTGGTAAAAAGCTTTTTAAGACTGAGCGGAAACCCTGCACAGAAGCATTTTTGGCACAGAGCGAGATCCTACAGATTTTTTGTATCCCAGAATGAGTCGAAAAACATGTTTTAGATTTTAAATAACAGCAAAGTAGCATAAGAATGTAATTTATTGTTAATTCTTCTCTTTTTCTTTTTTTGTATTTGACAAGCTTTTATCAAGCACAATGAATAAAAAAATGCACAACTTTAAATATACATTACTTTATTGAATATTAAGTCAAAGTTCATATTCAAATACTACCTGTCAACAATTTTGTATCACTTTTATTGCTATTCATTTTGAATTTGAAAGTAAGTTCAGACAAGCTCAAAAGGTTGATGCATCTGGACAGAATGGTCTTACATGCATATTTTTCTGTACTCTGAAGCAAATTCTACAGTTTTACATCACTCAACACCTCAAAATTGCACTAACACGTAACTTGTGACATTTCTCTTCACAGCTCAGTCTTTCAGCAGCTCTGTTGCCGTTCTCTTCAAACCTTCCTCTTTTTCATTTGAGTTCTGGGCTTTGCAATCTAAAGCACTCAGGCCTCAGAAGAGAACAGAGAATAAACAGGAAGTGAATGTTGAGACCTGATGCTCTGGGGATGCAAGGGTGAGCAGAGATCAAGACCAGAACGATAGACAGGAAGCTAGCCGACTGTTAGTGGCTAGCCAAAAGAACAACAGCGTTCCCTCTGACCAATGACTTAAGCATTAGAGGAATGTCTGTGAAACAATACCCATGTGAGGTTATTAACCACTCAAACAAATGCAGTTTTCTACTATTTGATTTAGGTGGCATTAAACTGAAAGGGCCAAACAAACCAGTTCCATGTAAAAGTTGTCAGGGGACCCTTACAGAAAAGCCACACATCACATGAACTTCATATTGCCAATCAAACCAGAGAACACAGGAGGCTCACATGTGTTGAAAACCATGAAATGTGTTGATTAGAGGCAATTTTAGCAAGTGATCATGTGATCTCATATGTCAAACTTGTTTAAAGCTCATTTACCAACACTAGTACAACTTCATCCAGAGGTAGACAATGTGGCTTTTGTTTGTCATTTTGAACTTCAATACTTCAATACGATGAGATGAAATCTGCTTCCAAAGGAATTTGACGAGATTACTATCAGTTTCTACTATAGTTCATTGGTTTTTAAAGTAGTTGCTCAAGTAGTTTTTTAATTGATTATAAAGGATTTATTAGCCTATTCAGGCTGCTGCTAAGATATTGTAATGATGGAAGTTTTTAAAACTGTGTTTTAAGTAAAAAATTGCTATGGTATTTTATAGATTTTTTTAAATGTTGGTAGGGTGTTAAAAATAAATGGTCAAGAGGATGCTTTGGTATTTTGGCAAGTTTATTGCTTTCTAGGTAGTTAAACCATAATCCACAAGTGGTTGGTAGGGTGTTCTGGTAGTTACAGTTCAACAGGTGGCAAAGTAATTCTAACAAGTTTTAATTTTTAAAGGTTGTTGCCAAATAAGAGCGTCACGGTGGCGCAGTGGGTAGCACGGTTGTCTCACAGTAAGAAGGTAGCTGGTTCTAGGCTCGGCTGGGGCAGGTGGCATTTCTGTGTGGAGTTTGCATGTTCTCCCCGTGATCGCGTGGGTTTTCTCCAGGTGCTCTGGTTTCCCCACAAGTCCATTGAGTGTTAAAGAAACATAGTGTTAAAGAGTGAATGTGTGTGTGATTGTTTCCCACACAACGGCTTCCCGGAGAAAACCCACGCGATCACGGGGAGAACATCCAAACTCCACACAGAAATGCCACCTGCCCCAGCCGAGCCTAGAACCAGCGACCTTCTTGCTGTGAGATGACCGTGCTACCCACTGCGCCACCATGACGCCAATACCCATTATAATGACTTAAAATTTATAATACAATTTGTAGTTGCTTGGTGACTCCCTTCTATTATTTTACATCTATACAAGTCATACCTACAATGTTGCAAGTGCATTTGTTTGGATGTCCGAGAAAGTCACAAACACAAAATATTCAGACTTGTATTGTGGTAGAGGTGCCATACACAACATTAAAGTTTTCACACTCTCTGAACTTCGCATGATACGCTTCTCAACTTCCTTTGTATAAAATGACTGCCATTTGAGGAAGTATATACATTTTTCTGCTACTTAAATATGTTTAACAATCTTTAAGCTTGTCAATGTTAAACAATAAACTTTGCAGCTATTTGTGTAGACATAAACTCTGTGGCAATCTAAACATCAAAAACAAATCCTGTAACAGAATATGCTGGACAAAATATCTGAAAAGGAAGGCTAAAGGAAGCCAACATGGGAAATGCCCTCAATCTGCCAACATTTCAAAACAATAAGAACTAAATCTGAGCGGCTGTAGCCTTCAAAACCTCCTGCTAGTTTCCACAAAAACAACATGCTGTGCATCGTTCTCCAAACACTTGATATGTCCCAAACAAAATACCACATACACAACACAGCAGTGAATTCCGGGAAAGTATGACATACATTTTAGTTTAATCGCCAGAGGAACTATATAGGGTTACAACTCAAATAAATATGAGCATCACTGCTGGTACAAGTATGAACATGCTCTAGTTAGGATACATTTTTACTTCCACAGAGCACCCCCAAGAGAGATAATAGTCAGAATGTTAGATGTGAGATTTTAATCTGTGAAGGTGTCACACACAATTTGGGCTTCACAGCTGAAACTGAGACGGCTATCGAGAAAATGTCCCCAACACTTGCTTCATGCAGTCACTTCCTCATCTACTCTCAAATACTGTATTAAGTTTGATGCAAAATGTGATTAGTTCATCAGCAAAACTTTAGCTGCATTCTGAATTTGGATTTTAATAAATAGTTAAAAAAATGCTTATAAAAGCAATAGTACTCAAAGACAAAACCAGAAGTAACCGGTGAATCCTGGATGAGCTTTGTCAATGTTTCTTAAAGTCACATGCCAGGACTCCTCACTGTGCAGCCATCTGTAACATTAGCTTCGTGGATTGGGACTCACTGACACAACCACGCAAAGAAAAACATGAGAGGGAACTCTCTGTGGGAAACATACTGTAAAACCGGTGTGTTCTTGAGCAAAGCCAGGATCATGAGGGTCAGAAAAGCAGAGTCAGCAAAAGCCAGAAGAAAACAAGCTTTGCCTTCATAGCCTTTGGACATTTTTTCTTTGTATTGGTGATTCGATCTACAGAATTGCAAATTCTGTGAATAGAATTTCAAGGGTAACAGAAAGTAACCTAGAAATAAACAGAACACATAACACAATGTAACATAAAACATTGAAAAAGAAAAAAAGCATTAAACTTAAATAAAAACATTTTAAAACATTATAATCAAGCTTTAAAAAGGTACTTCAAGTCTATTTATTTTTTGGCTAGTTTATTTAAAATTTAATTGCACAAATTGTACTTTTTGTAAGGAAATTTCATCTACTATACTTTATAAAATGTATTAAACTAAAATATATTTAAGTGAAAGTACTTTCTAAAGTGTACGTTTTCGTATTTTTTATATTGTCATTAAAATATACACTGAAAGTATATTTAAAAAAATGCACATTTTAGAATCAACTCGAGTGTATTTCATTTAAAGCCATATACTTAGCATATAAAAGTTTAAGAAACACTTTAAATAGAGCTTTACTAAAATGTATTTACATATTATGTATAATTAGCACAAAATCAGATGTTGCAAAACAGAATGCTTCAAGCATAAAGATTAGTGTAGCTTCAAGTACAGAAAAGTGTGTTAAATTTAAATACACATAGTACATACATTTTTCACCTTGGTAACATCAAACATTCTGCATAAAACATTTAACATTAATACAACGCATGAGAGAAAAATAAAACAATTAAAACAAGATAAAATATAAAACAAAAACAACACAGAAAATAAACCACAAAACAAACGTTCCACAAACAGAATAACAAAAAAAAAACACAATGCATATTTGCAATATATGAATAGCTATTTTAAAAACATTTTAGTGATTGTAGGGGTACATTTCAACCAAAAGAGATTGAAAAACAAAAAATTGAAAAGAGTTTTTCCAAACTCACTTCACATGATAGTGTTTGTGAAAAACTGATTTAATTTAGCCATTACTTAATTACATTACATTAAAAGCTTTATGGTGCTAAACAAGATTATTGCTTCTGTGAAACAACTGGAGCTTTGTTCTGCTGTAAATGAAATACAAATACTTCAATAAAATATATAAAAAAATGAATTCATTGCCTAAAGAAACTTAATTCAAATTGTTTTGTTATCCACAATAATATCAACATTTTAAACAAAATCATATGTATTCACTTACTAAAAAAATTAATGGAAACAATCTCGAGTCACTGTTTCCTTGAAAAACATATAAATGAATCACAAGTAGATCAACACAAAAAAAAAAAACACTTTGTGACTTTGAAGGACTGTTGAAGATTTCATCAGCATTCAGTGTTTGTGGAACAGATTCAAGCACTCAGACTGAATAAATATACCATCACTGAGCTCTATTAACATCAATAAAACACCTACTCGAGTCAAGGAGAAACTGTGTCATTATGGGTTCAACAATAGCGTGTTAAAGTACAGAGTTCCTTGCCTCAGAGTGAAATGAAATGTACCCAATAAACATAACCTGGAAAATATGCTGGTCCAATGTCCACCTTTTTTTCTGGTAAGTGACTTTTTGTGGACCTTCGAGGAACTTATGTAAATCGTTGGTTCATTTCCTTAAAGTTTAGTGGTTTACAGGATTGGCAGTTTAGAATATAAACTGAATTACACAGAGAAAATCTTGATGACGCAAACAGAAACAGTACACAATGTTACAAATGGTAAAAAATACAGAACAAATGGCAGAATCTGCCTGTCTTTGTGAATATGAAGCATATATTGTCATGCTGCATTCTGGGCTAAATTAAATTATGGAATTGCTAGTTTTTTTTATTTTTAATGCAGCTTTTCTTCCTGTTCCTTCTAACATTACAAACATTAAGCAAAATGTATTCTAGCTCTATATAATAAATTGTCTTGTAGCTACAATACATACCAACAAGTTGTGAACAAAGATGGTGCATTTTTAATAGGCAGTGATATGACAACTGACACTTATTGGTCTGAGCAAATAAAGTGCCCTGAATCTCTAAAGCTGACAGAGCTTCAAGTTATATCTATCAGATCTCTAAGTACACTGCATTTTATTTATTGATCTTTCTAAACAAAGTTTCCTGCTTTAAACCACTTGTAAGGGGGAAATATGTAAAGACTAACTATTTTGGCCAGTTTCTTTATAATTTATGCAATAATCATATATTCATTATTTTTAGGAAAAAAACTAAAACCAGGTGCGAAGCTACTAAAGGATTATTGTTGGTACAGCGCAAGTACAGATGACACACAGGACTCATAAAAGCAAATCAAAACCTATTTTCAGGTAGTTCCATTATCAGAGTGCCAATGGCTACAATAAAACCTTTGATGCACTTCAATGAGTTTTGCTTGTTTTTGTGCTGTTATTGTCTGCTTGCAACTGATGTAATAAAATATTATAAAACCACATTAAATAAAATCTAGAAAACAAATTGAAGGATGCAGTAGCCCTCCTAAAACAACTCTGTTTTCACATAATGGATACTTGTTGCTTTTCTAACTTATATAAATAAGAATTTGAAAAACTAAAAAAATTCACACAAAAAAATATATACACATACACACCCACACCCATGCATGCACAAATGCGTGCACACATACGTTACAATAGCATGATCTGGGATTGTTCTACATTTGTGAATCAAATCTTCTTTTTGCATGTCTCAGAAGTTTATTTAAATATTATTATCATGATGGCAATTTTGGAGCACACTTAATGGCAAATAATTTTGGTGGCAAAATGAACATCATGTGTCATGTCAGCAATCATCGAACAAGTCTGGCTGCTTTTAAAATATAATCCGTGTACACTGTCACATTGCTCCCAAAAACATGCTTTGAAAGCATGATGACAAGAAGGCTGCGACATCTTAAATTTGTGATTTTAATCTCCATATGGGCTTCTAAGAAACCAGAATTTAGTAAAAATAAAATGTTCTGGTGGAAACAAGCACACGTCCCAGATCTCACATGAACACACTTTCAAACTCACTCTTACCAAACCACGACCGCTCACTGATGATGATTCATTGAATAACCAGCCATTTGCACTTGTTTTGAAGGGAACTGGACCCCGCTATTGTGCTTTAGTTATTTTTATCAGTAGTCTTCTGCCAAGTTTGTGGCCTAAAGCTATATTCTCTAATGGTTACATAAGCAACAATAAACAGCAAACACATAACATGACCTGATGCCACACAGACCCCCCCCTTCACACACACACACACACACACACACACACACACACACACACACACACGCGCACACACACACACACACACACACACACACGCACACGCACGCACACACAATAACTGTGACATAATTACAGAACACTCTTGATCTGAGCTCCCATCCTAATGTCATTAGAGCTCATCAAGTCGTTTGGCTGCTAATGGCAGCATTCTCAATGGCTTTAAAGACACGATGAGACAGGATGTAGTTTAATTAACGCCTAAAATCTGGTCTAGCAGCCCATGACCTCCATTTTTGAAATGCAGGCTCTCATTAGTGAAAAGTGTTATATAAAAACATTTAATAACAGAATTGACATTCAAGTTTTGAAAACCAGTGGAACATCCAGAAATGTTCTGAAGAGTAAAATGCAGCATAACCAGAAGATACTCTTTTACATAAATCATTACCATATTTAAGCCTTAAGGAATGAAGAAAAAAGTAAAAAAAATGGGCAACATGTAGTTTTAGTAGAATTCTAGAATGTACTGTAAGATAAGCACTGTTTTTTAAGCAAAACCACCACAGAACCACGCTTGGGTGTCATGCACCTGCACTTTGTCGTGGAAGTAATTTAGATAGAGAAAAAAAAACTTCAACTGTGTGGGTTTTTTGAGTCTGTCAGGAAACTAATAAATCTGAATAAAGCACAAGAAAAATACAAACATACCAATGAACTTAAAGAGTCTCCAAGCCAAGATTTGAACCAAGAACTATAGTGCATTGAATCTGTCCCTCCCTGGTGGAGTAATCTTTCTAACACCATCCAAAAAAGGAAAAACTCTTTCAAATTGCATAGAAACAACCAAATTAAATATGTTCTTTACCATGACAACATAATTCAACTATCCCCTATTTCCAAGCTAATACACTTTTATATTCAGTTGATTACAGTAGATGTCACTTTTATGAACTGTTGCTCTGCAATAAACTGCTCTTTTCCAAATCAAACCTCACTTTAGATAAATTGCTAAATGCGCAAAAAGGCTAGTAAGCAAAAAGACAGAAAAGAGGAGTTCCCATCGTCAGCACCTTTAGTTAAAAAAAACAGCCACAGATAAGCTTAGGAACAATACTGTAACAGCGCTTCAGACGCAGGTGATTCACATGTTAAGTCAATGGCTACCTGAGAAAAGAAGGCAGAACATCTATGACAGGTACATCGCGAAGTTTGATGTGTCAGAAAGCAAGCCAGAGAGCGAGGCATTGCCCTACACACAAAGAAAGTTAAAATGTTTTAACTTGACTGCAATTTTGCAGCGGCTTCAACCAATCAGGAGCTTCCTAGAGTAATCGGATGAGACAAACCTGAAACCAGCAATGACAGAAAAAAGTCAAGCGGGTGTTTAAATGTTGTGATGTCTTAATGTTCTTCGTGGATTATGCGGTTTATACCATTGTCTTTGGCCAACATTAACATATTAAAGGTATTAATATGAATGAAGACAAGCGAATGCCAATTTGAAGATGCTGGTTTCCTTTATTGTGAAAGTATACACGAAAAGGAGACTTTTTACTCTTTATTTCAATGTAAGCACATTGAATTACCCTGTGTATGAAATGTGCTATACAAATAAACTTGCCTTGCCTTGCCTTGCCTTGAATGATGCAAGGTTTGCTGAATGACGCCGCCATCCTCCTCATCTCTCTTCAGAATTAAATGTTTCTCAGCTTCAGACAAGGGGAGCCTCAAAACACGGGGTTGGTTTAAAACATAACCGAAAAACTTAAATAATACAGTTGTTAAAAGAGTCCAAACTGAACCGTCACCGTGAAGAACGGCTACTTGTGATGAACATCATGCAATGATGCATAGAGTGAACAGTCAGACCTCGATTTGCACCTCCCAGCCAATCAAAATCCAGTATTCAGACAGACCATGGCATAAAAGGGATTAATAGAGGCTTCGAGCAGGAGGATTTTGCCTCGCCTAATGTTGTAATCGAGTTATTTGAGTAACTTGAAGAATCGTTGAAACCTAATTCAGACACTGGTGATGATAAATCTGACAGAACATTGCTGCCATTTCATGCCAGCGACCTCCTGCCCACCAGTCGAACACATCGAACTCAAGTTGCTGTATACATCCACTTCTGCATCTAGTGGCTGCTCTCCACTGAAGTGTACAAAGTTGCTTCACAAAGTATATTTCCACAGAAAGGCAGTTTTGAGGTAATGGTCAAACGGGTCCAAATGTTAGAATATAACAAGGATTTTGAATTAAAACTAATAATAAAAAACAGAGAAGCAAGAAAATGTAATAAATTATTTTTGCACCACTGACTCTGATTGACCAACCTGTCTAAAACTTTCTGCATAGAGCCCAAAACATGCACATCAGGTGAATTTGTACAGGTTATTAACTTGTAACATGTCCAGGTTTTCATCTAACCAGTGTGAATTCTAGAAAGCATGGCTGATCACAACTTGAGGAAAAAAAGGATGAAAGAAGGTTGCCAGCTTGTCAACTCTTTAAAAAACCTACAAAACATTTTAAGATATCCAGCCTATGCCTAAAAACTTATATACTTTCTAAAAATTCACAATATGTTATAATAAATAAGCCTGCACTGACATATGTGACCTATTTGCATGGTAGATGAAGTACAAATAGCAGTCTCAGATGCAGCAGGCTCCAGACAAGCTATTTTCACCAGGCCGTTCATCATTTGGTTTCTATTCTGGAGCAAACACGTGTATGCAGTCAAAGCACAACAGGGAATTTTACTCTCTTTGGTAACTCCACAAAATTGGACAATAAATTAATTTGCACACTCTGGAGAACCGAGGCTGTCAGATCTCATCAGCATAATGATTGTCATTGCTGGCTCCACCCACTTGCCTTGTCAGACCTGAGAATAGACCAGAGATCTCACAAGCCTAATGGAGACTACACTGGTTAAGATATTAATTAACTTTCTTCACAATGTTCCACGGACATTTTAAATGTAAATCATGCAGTACGCTGAAAGACTTAAATGTACTTGGACAAGGTCAGTAGGTTCGGCTTTCGCAAAACCCCTTAAGAAAATGACAAAGGCTGTTTATATGAAAGAATAAATGTATAGTGTAACTCAATTAAAAATTGCTTGGTTTTATAACAATTCAAAATAGATTTGCTAGGAAAAAAATAATCATGTGTTATTCACAAATAAATGAATCAGCGCATCAGTTAGTTAATGAGAGTGCATAACGTTTTTTTATTAAAAAAAACAAAAACAGCATAATGCAGTTTTTATTTAGGTTCACTTAAAAATTATTTTTAGTATAAGGGGATTTTTTAATTGAAATGATACATTTTTTATTTATCATATTTTTTTATGTAAAATGTTTTACTATACTGATTAAATAATATTATATAAATAGAAAAGTAAAATAATTTGAATGAAAAATATTATTTTGTTCATCTTTTCATGGCCTAAAAATGTACTGATGTTATCTTAATAGTCAGATAAATATATAGAAGACGACATTTTTACTTCAGCTAATAAACGAAAATGAAAGTATATATTGCTATTATGTATTTTAGTCATAATTCACCAAAATAATTTCTTAACATTTAGTGACAGAAAGATTTTCTTGCAAATTCAACAAACATTGTAATAATAATCATTGTTGTTTTTTCTTTAAATGAGTTATTTCACATTGTATCACATGAATAAAAAACAAGCATCTTGGTTGCTTTATTTCACAATACAATCAGTTTAAGTCTGGTTTTTATAATCAGTTAGAGATTACCGGTCAGTTTAATTCAACACTTTCTTCATACACTTAAACTTTACACTAATAAAATTTACTTTAGAACTACCATATAATAATACCCTAGGGATTGTAGTTCTACTCCATAGAATTATCTATAAATCCACAGTTGGTCTTTATAAAGCGGCTTTGATGCAAGTGCTAAAAAAGTGCTAAATAAAAACATTTTGATTGATTGATTGATTGATTGATTGATTGATTGATTGATTATAACAATTTGAATAATTTTGGGTAAACCTTGTGTCACAGTGAGAAAAGTCCCAGCAAAGTCACGTCACTGATTTGTATTTGTATGCAATCCAAATGTTTCTCTTTCCCTATGCGCAAAAGCATTTGAGAAGGAAGGAAATAGAACAAAGTGCTGTGTTTCCCCTCAAACCTGAAGAAAAAAATAGCAAAACTGAACCAGCTCTCCACTACTAGGTGCTAAAAAACTATCCAGATGGAGTGCTTAAGAATAGTGTAATGAGTCTATATTGATCTTTGAATTTGGGAATTTGCTGATGATCCCATGGATCAAATCACGCAACCAAATAGAGCAAGTGCTCATGGGAACACTGAGTTTAAAATAAAGCAGGAAAGTAATGAAAGCATTCAACAATCTATTCTGGGCAAGGCCTCAGGCAAGAGATGATTTCTGTAACCGGGCTTAATACGATTGGAGCGTGTAGATGTATGGAGGGAATGGACTGACGTTTGACTCACTGTGAGCTGTCCTGCGTGTTTTTCCTGGTTAATGCCCCCCTCGTCTTGTCTCCTGAGAGCTTTAAATGCTCCCTGCAGGTTGTTGTCATATATCTGACAGCACAACAGCCCCTAATCCAATCTTATTGTGTTTGGCCACAACAAACTGTTTTAATTCGATTTCACTTCCAGACCGTTAGCCAGTGATAAATGTGTCAAATGATTTCTCCAACACTTTGCAGTAAAGATGTACAGATACCTGAAAGGCTAGCTTTCTTAGGAAGAAACGGAATGGGCAGCTGGTGTTAAAAATAAAATAATGTGTTGTAGAATTTTGTAGATAACAAACAGCTCTGTTGTTGGCTTTGTACTTTAGCCAGTTTTGAAGAAATAGGCTAGAATTTAGTACAGAGTTGAATATTAATTGAAATCACACAGGTATAATTTCCCTAGTAGTTACTGAAAAAAACATGCTTCTGGTTAACAACACCAATAAAAAAAATCAGTAGATCCACTCAACAGTCGCATTCTAGCCCAAAGAAAGATAAACTGAGAAGAAAAGTTGATATATGTAGGCCAAACTCCGTTGAGCGATGTCATAAACACAGCCTTAACTCTGCCTCCATTTTTCCTTCAAGAGTTCTTATACAAATAATGAGTGAGAAGCTTCCACAGATTTATATGTGTTTTTAAGGCCCATAAAAGCCCATTTTCAGAGCAGAACAGTTTCTCTAATTCTCTGGCTTATTTTGCCCTGACAAAGACTGAGCTGTTTGTTAGTTTAAAAAGGTGGCATTTTGGCCCTAAGAAAGTGCTGATAAGGCATCCAACCTTAAAAAGCCAGGCAGTGACTCCTGGAAAACTCAAACCTCGCTGCATTTTTTCACGATTCATCTAGCCTGGCAGTGAGTAATCGGCTACTGAGTCTTCTTCACTCGACTGACCTGAAGATGCCTACCAAGCTCCGTAATTTAAAGATACTAAACATGAAAGCAATCATAGCAAAATTTAATGATATTACTACAGCCAATCACAGAAATTTTGTTCAGCATTCCAATCCCCATAGTTTACAATAATCCAATCGCTTCCTTGTCTGGTCACTGTTTTTACTAGATGGTCCAGACTTATGTTCTGTTTCTCCATAAGCAGGACAATAAATAATACCAGTTCACCCCTTCATGAAAAATTATATACATTATAGGTTTTGAATGAATAAACTGCTAACAGATTTTGCGAAATCAAACTATACACAAAAATGACTTATTCCAGGTCCTATTGCCATTTCTGTTATATAATGCTCAACGTTCATCAACAAATCAACAAGACATTTTATTTAAGTACATGACTGAAAATGCAACTTTAAATTGTAACTGAGTGCACTCTACTTTATAGAAATACTGAAATCATAATAAATCTAAGCTTGCTTTTTGCAGGAATCCAGCTCACTCTTTAACTCTTTGTTAGATCATCATTCCCCAATTCACCAAGCCCAAAAATAGTGGATAGGAAATCATAAAAAAAAATAATTCAGAGAATTACAGCTTTCAAGACAGATAATAGGGTGAAGTCAGTGCACAAGGGGGGAGAAAAGTAGTCCAAGTTCTTAATCTAAAAGGGACTAGCGACTTCAAGGAGAGTGAAATGGTAGACATTGTACCTTCTCAAAATGAGGAAAGCACAACCAAAAATGTGGAGGAAAGAACGAGAACATACCTAGGGCAGGTTGTGATGAGACAGAAAGGTGGGGGTTATTACTGAGGAGTGAGTCGGGTGGAGATCACGAGTTAGATATGACAGGTTTTGAATTTCTCAACAAAAATGTCTCACTAAAATACAATTGATACATACAATAACTTTATTCTTGAGATCATACTGGTTTGTCTAACATTCAAATCTAACAATCTAAATTCATATGATGCACTTTTTGTCTTTGTGCATTGTTATAAAAGGTCTCAAAGGGGAAACAACTTTTTTCCTCACTCAATATTTCTTACAAAAATTAAAAAGATGTTCAGTCATAGTCTCTGCTCTCTGAAGTCACACCTTTAGAATGAGAGCAATGTACGTTTTCTGTCTAGACACACCTCTGTCTTTGTTTTCAGAGCAATACAAGTCACTTGGAGACAGCAGGAAAACTCACCCAATGATACACATATTCAGAATGCGTATATTCCAATCTAACTTCTATATGATAGACCAAATATATACTACAGCAACTGACTTTTAACATACAGGTGATCCCTTATCTAAAACCAACTCACTGCATAGAAATAAAGTGAACAAAACAACTGGTTACAAAGAGACCTACAGTCACATCCTCATCCTCTTTTGATCTACGTGTGTAATAATATAGAGCTATCAAGTGTTAGATGTCATCAGTAATACAGCAATAACAACAGTGTGATTCTGTAACCATGCTTGGTAAAGCGTCATCAGAGCTGATTGAACATCTAGATTTATTTACGTCACCAAGAAAACCTCGAATGACCCAGTGCTTACGTCTCAAAATCTAGTTTGGCATTTCGCTTCTCCCTTGCGATTGTTTCTCCCTCTCTTTATCTTCATCTTTTCCTTTCCTCTCTCTCTCCTCCATTTTTCCACCCACGTAAAAAGAGAGAGCACGAAAAAACAAGTTATAGATTGTGAGATGTTGCACATTTTCTTTTTAGGTTTTGAACAAAATGACAATGAAATGTTTGTATTCGAGCCCAATCAATTTTTCTCAAACATTTAAATTTACTTATTATAAAACATTTATATGGGACCAAATGTGTTAGTTTCCACATATAAAGCATTAATTATGTAACTTTATCTTTCAGTGGACTCCAAAAAAGCATTCATGACATGGAATTATTTAAAAGCTTAGATAATAAGTGCGATAATCAGATTTCACACTGAAGTTAACCTGTCTGACTCACCAACACACGTGAAACATTTTTCAACACACACCCATCATAACACCCATAAGAACACAGAACCCTGATTAGATATCTTCCACATTGTTATCAGTGGTTATAAAGGTCAGGAAAAATCTGTGAAAAAAAACTCTAGTGTTGTTAAATTTTGCAGTGTGCAATATATTTTAGTTTTTTATTATTGTTTACATTTTCATGCAGCAAGTTTATTATAAAATCATTTTAAATTACACAAACATGTTCATTCATATATGCTAAATATAATATTTATTTCTTTTTATATATATAGAGTCAAGAGCAAAAATATAAGCACCACTGAGTGCTTACCTGTGCTTGTATTGATAATGTATGTGTACAGTGTATCAATGAAAAATCAGCTTAAAATGAGTGACATGAAAATGTCCAGTAAATCTCATTGATTGGATTCAGGTGTAATTTCTATATTCCCTACACCTGTTCCAGTCACAGATGAGATGAGCATCACCTGACTCAAAAAAATTAATCTAACAAACCTACCTGAAACGGCTCTGATAGTTCAGTAAAATGAAATAAAAGGTTTCTTTGTTTTGCATTATACAAAAAATATTTTCTACAAAAGAATTACACTGGTACAAGGGCTGTGCAATTAATCAAATTTTCATCACAAGATCAATTTGAGCCTTACCGATCATAATATAATCTATATCATCTAGAAAAAGTTAAGAAAAGCTTTGCCTCTATATGTCTGATAAACTTTTTTTTTTGCATAAAACATATTTGTGACGCTCTAAAATAGTGAAAGTAACACTGTGATATTCGAAAAGCTAGCATGACATTAGCTTTTTATGGTTCTGATGTGAATGAGCTTAAGCCCTGCAAAGATAAGAGACTATACCTTATGAGAGGACTATAGTATCTGTGTATGTTGATAATAAAACGATGTCCCTGTTGTGAAAATGTCGTTCTTATTTAATCTAGGTGTTTAAGCTAATATATTTATTATTTTCTATATACTTATTATTTAAAATTTTGTTCAATTAAATGTAACTTTAGAAACTAAATATGTTTTCACTTGAAAGCCCATAATCTTTTTTTCCTATTGTGTTGTATTTATATAGAGGCATTAATAGAGTGGACATTAGATCACATTTGATTAGTTATTTAAAAAAAAATCTCTACCTATAAGTGAATAGTAAAGCAGCATATTTAGACCAAAATAGTCATTTAAAATGATTGTAATAATTTCAATTGTTTCCTAAATAATCATTATTATGCTTTTTCCAATAATTAAGCAGATCTAATTGGTTTCGAGACTTTCATAGAGCAAAGTCCTTTGCATGCACTGTATCTTTCAATCTGTACAGTTTACAAAGTTATAAAAAGTTAAATTAGCTCATAATAAGAAACTTTCTTCAAAGTTAGTTTTACTATATCAGCTACTGCCAGTGGGACTTTCGAATCACTCTTCCGACTTTATTACTTTAAACTTGGGAAAAAGTTTTAGAGGGATGAAATAAATCGGCTTTGAAAGTAACATACCAGCTCCATTATCAGAGCAGATGATAGCTGCCTATAAGTAGTGGACTGTAAGTGTACAGGAGAAAGGCAAGCGGAGAATGAAAAGAGTAGAGAGAACTGCAGCTAGTGAGAAGATTATTCAGAAGAAGATTCGAGTTCAGTGGGAGAGTTTCCAAACTGACACCAGCTGAAAAACAAATATTTTATCAGATCTGACTGCATTTAGGCCTTTAGTGTACTTTGTTTAAATTAATGTACGCTTATATCTTCACATGATATGGCGATCATATAGGAAGTCATTGTGTGCTGCATTAAAAGGTTAATCTTTTTTATTTTAAATTTGAAGCCATTTTTAAGGACTAGACTGCTCTAGAGAGAACTCAATTCTATAAATGATGATATGGAAGCATTAGTTATTGTTTTTTTACATTTTTGCTGTAAACAAGATATTTATTATATATAAAGATATTTCAAATGTAATCAAAGGTTATGTTTTGTGTGCAGAGACGAGGAGATGAAGGAGAATGCCACATTTATTTTCAAATTTCAATAAACAACAAAAGAGAACTCTTCAAAAGATGTTCAACAAGGACTGCAGGAAGTGATTAGGAATGATGACCAAATAAGGAAAACACATTAAACAAGACACACCCAAGATGTCCAAGTATGGGTAACACAACATTTTAAAACAGAAGACATTGAAAGAACTCTACGATTATACACTGAACTAAGGATGGAAAACTAATACTATAATACATTAAAACACACACAAAAAAAGAGTTATAATGGGTGCATAATCCTGCAGGATCCTGTTTGTGGACTTCAGCTCAGCGTTCAACACCATCATCCCATTACTTCTCCAGAATAAACACCACCAGCTCTCAGATCCTGACTCAGTGAGTGGATCACCAGCTTCCTGACTGGTAGACAACAGCTAGTGAAGATGGGGAAATTTAGAACATTACTATTTATTTTTAACTTGGCAAATTACTTATATAACCTGTGTTACTGTGCAACGTTATTGTGTCGTTTTTTGTACCAACACTGGAGAGTACCCCTGTACCACAACAAATTCCTTGTGTGTGGATATACAGAACAACATTATAGCAACTCTGCAACATATTCAAAAATACAACTTTAATTACATACCCACAAAAAAACAAATATCTGCTTATTACCTTTAAAAACCTAGCAATCACATTGTAATCTGTGTCTTTATAAAAAAAAAAAAACTACAAGGGGGTTAAAACTACATATTGACGACAGCTAACAAACTAATCAAGAATCAGTACAGAGGCAATCTTTAATAAAATCTATAAACTATGATTTTTAGGTTCAGGCAAATGTATTTACAGTTGTCAGTTTAACAATATGCAACCTGTTTCAAATACAAACAGCAAACCATCCTGCTCAACACGTTTGAGAGCTGACATGTGAAATCGACCTCAGTGATGTGTGCTTTCACATCGTTCTGTGACTTGCAAAAGTTTACCCGAGTCTAAAGTTAGCGCAATGAATCAGAGCACAGTTTTGCTGAGCACGGAATCTATAATCGAGAGTCAAGAAGGGCCTCTCGAGTCTTGACTTTCTGTCAGCTTCTAAATCTGCTTCAATAAAATTCAAAGGTTCTTTCTGAGAATTCTTTCATTAAAGGAATGGCACTGCCTTAATGAATAATGTCAATGTCTGCCCTTTACAAAATGAAGATGAAGTTGGTTTTAACATTGATGACATAAAATTTACAATTTCAGCTTTTGAGAACTGTAGATTTTGCTACGCTCTTAATTGTATTGCACTTTTTGTGTCATGCATGAGAGCACTCAGATGGGTTTAATATCCGACTTATTTAAGGTGGAACTGTCAGTACAAGAATCAGGATGCCAACTTTGACCTTGAACACTGAGAACTGAACGGTGACATAAAGTCGGGGGAGTCATCATGGACAAAAATAAATGAAAGGGTTAAATGATTCATTGTTAAAGGTATGTTTTGTGTAAATTAACAATTTGTGGATTTTCTTTTTTTGAAAATTGCTTAATTTTCACTTGTACAGTTCAAATACTAACAAGAGGCATTCTTCGCTGAACCTCACAGTAAGTATTCAATCACTATACTGTGCTTGCATGCTCTGCAATGAGACCATTTTGCTGTCTCTCTGCATGTCGCCATCAAAACGTTCCAACACTTTTACTATATACATTTTATTTAATTAGTTCAGCTGCTGTATTTAATGCACATTGTTATACAGTGTGTAGTAATGTACAGTGTGTATGATATTCTTGTGCTGAGCGGTCATTAAACTTGCAAACTTGCTTTATAACTTGTAAAACTTGGTCAAAAAACTGCAAAGTGAGGCACTGAACTCCCTGGCTGCCAAACATCAGAATTTATGATAGCATTACAAGTTACAATAAACAGTTAGCAGCCAAGTGTAATTAGCAGTCTAAAGTAATTTTTTCCTGTAAGTTGGCCTTTTTTCAAAAGGGAGGCCTGCATATCTAAACTATCGGGCGTCATGGTGGCGTGGGGTTACTCCGAGTGCTCCGGTTTCCCCCACAAAGTCCAAAAACATGTGATATAAGTCAATTGGGTAAGAACTATTGTCCATAGTGTTAGTGTGTGTGTGTGTGTGTGCGTGTGTGTGTGTGTGTGTGTGTGTGTGTGTGCGTGTGCGTGTGCGTGTGCGTGAATGTTTCCCAGCAATGGGTTGCGGCTGGAATGGCATCCGCTGTGTAAAACAGATGCCAGAATAGGTGGTGGTTCATTCCGCTGTGGCGACCCCGAAAGGGAAAAAGCTGACAAGATAATGGATGGACATCTAAACTAAAAGAATTCTCTAAACTGGACTTTCAATCGAAGCACAAGATAAAAAATAAAAAAACGCTTATTAAAAATACTTATTAAAAATGACCAACACCGGAACAAAAAAAAATATTTAAAAACAAAACGATAATAAAAAATGTTAATTTTTTTTTATCTAAAGTTCCAAATAAATTCCATCTCTTGAGAAAAAAAAAGTAATCTATGTCTGTTTATTTGTTTTCACTAAAACCATTTCAAAGTGAACATCCTGCTTCTGGGAACATCTCAATCTCTGCAGCTCACTAGTTTCAACACTGATGAGTGATTGGTGGGTTAAAGCAACAGCCTCGTGAGAAATCCTCAACACTTTCTTGGAAAATGACTCGGCAGTTACACGTTAACCTCATAAGCACCTTGTACCCATGTGTTAAACATCTATTTTTAACGGAACACAGTTATAGATCACATTTGTGCATTTTTGAACTTTTACCTCTTTGTCATTGTACCAGTCAAAAGTAAACTCTGAATTCAATACAGATGCGACAGTGACCTCCCATGACTTTTATTTTCAAGGACAATAAATTGGTTTGACTGGTATCTAAAATCAAACCCCAAAAACTTAAAATAGTATTTGATATCAAACCATACAAATGAATGCAACATGTTTTCAATCAATTAACTTTTTTTTATAAAGCGCTTTTTAAGCATTTGATTTCAAAGCAGCTTCGCAAAGTCCTAGTGTGGATCAGGTAGGGCTGTGCTATTACAACTTTCTCTAATATTTTTGACAAAAACGGAAGTTTAGAGATTGGCTTGTAGTTGGATCCAGGTGTGCTTTCTTTATTAGTGGTTTTGTTACTGCATTTTTTTAGCTGTTTAGGAATGTAACTTAGCGACAGAGAGTTTATAATATTCAGAAATGTTTTTTGAGCTATTTGTAGCTAAATTGTAGTTGTCATTAATCTACTTCCTGTTAACAGCAATAAATTCACATATTACACAGTTATGTACATTACTATTGCACACATATAGCATATCTTGCATATAAATGTTGTACTGGGGATTTGAAATGTACAAATGATTTGTTTTAATACATAGTATGAAACAGAATGGAAGTGTTGTTTAAGATGTAATATTTTCCCAGTTTTTTCTCTGGTGAATAATGCAGAAAAACAGATTAATAAACTAAAAATTAAGCAATATAAAGCTGCAGAAAGGTTAAGGTTTATCTGCCTGGCAACCAAGAGGAGCGCTTCCCCATGCCGGTGCAGGAAAGTGCTGCTGATATAATGAGAAGCAAAGAGAGTCTCTTGCAGCAGACTTGCATCAGCCTGAGACTCTGTAGAAGCTTCTGCTTGTAGTAACAGCCAAAAGGGTTTGGCAGAGGAACAAACCTGACAGGAAGAGCACATCCTCATAGAGCTGATTCTGTGAAGGATAGTGTTCTAATACACAAATTCGGCCTTAAAATCAGCGATGACTAAACGAAACAATACCAAAAACATCCAAAGAACTCAAAGCTCAAAGGCTTCCAAATAATTCCTTTTTTTTTTAATTATTTACAGCCTCAAGTAAATCTGCTTACAAACACTTGAGGGTCTACAGCTTTCATTAAGATCTTAGCTTAATGACAGCTAGGGTTACAGCAAGAATATTATTCAATCAAAGAGGGCACACTCAATCCTCATTCACACTCATCATCAATCTGGCATGCATGTTATCATGGAGAGGAAAATTTACAAAAACAAACCCATGTCCAAAACGTCCTTGGAATTAGTTGCAGTGCAGCCTGGCTATCATTACGGTGTGATAATGATATATAAAAAAATGTTAATTGCTTTTAAAATAATTATTGTCTTATATTAATTAATTAATTATTGTATTATTATATTATATTTTCTTGAAATTGTATGGTTTACAATATTTATCTATAATAACAGTTGGTATGTGTTCTGTGTTATTTATGTTAAATGTGTGTATTTGATGTAAGTCTTTTAAAAACAAAAGATGACTTCACACCATTTATGACTTGATTATATCAGATATACAATTATACAATTAACTTAATCTTAAACGTATAATACTTTACTATATAATATAAATAGTAAATAATTCAATTTAAATAATTAATTGAGCTTTTTTATCATACCATATAACATCCACATAGCTGTGCAGATCATAAATATAGTTGCATAAATAAAGTATTGAGGAGAGAAGCTTTTTCTCCCTCAAAAATTTCAATGCAGTTAACGCACTGCAGTCAAAGCAAGAAAAAGATGCATAGGTGTACAAAAGCCTTACTGCTAGGAGGCAAGCTTTCCGAGGTAGGGTTTCAGCTCCCAAAAGAATTCAACATGAAAGAGAGAAGTAAGTAATGAGAAGCAAGGTGAGAAGTTGGTTTATACAGGAAAGGTAATAGGCATGATTAGGAGGGCAGTCAAGTGCCAGCTATCTGCATGTAGTACTATGGAAATGTGTAAGTAAAATTGTACAACACTGAAAGCATAAATGTCACCAACAAAAAACAATCAGTAATGACAACAATGGCAGAGAAGCAACATCAACATCAAACATCAACACTGACAACAGCAACAACAACAAAAATGATGACAAATATAACTGCAAGCAGTAATGTGAGGCCATTTTTGAACTAACAGTTTAAGAGATACGAGCCATAGAGGTAATTTTATAACCAGAAAATGAGACCAGAGGGCATTAAGCCAAACGTAGCTGCCATAAATGCATCATCAAAGACAGTTTTGGACAAAAAGCACCATTTCTTGATTCCAAGTTCTGTTTTTTCCTCAGAATATTCAAAATGGTGGAAAAACTATCCTAGCATAAATGACTTCATGGGAATCTGTGGGAAAAAATGCTTTCTACATCATAAGGTTCAAAAGATATCATCACAACATGTAAGTGCAAGTTTGGCCTAGTGTTTAAACTAGAGCCTTCAAATTTGGCACATTTTTAGGACAGGTTCTGGTCAAGACGTGTGCCAAATTTCAGCGTCATTTTAAAGCACAACTCTGACTTTCCATTGACTTACATGGAGGTAGAAGAAAAAAAATAATAACAATAAAGAAGAAAACCAGCAAATGCAATAGGTGTCTTTGCAGCTTTGCCATTTATTAAAGCAACAACAACTACAATACATATTTGTGATATGGCTTTAAAATATGGTTTCAAATATTGAATAATACTATTAAAAATATTAGTTTATGCATTTCCTGTTGATGTTAAATACCTATCTAAGGATGTCATTTTTAATTCACACATTTTTTATCAGAAAAATTCTGGTTCTGTTGAACTACGAAAAATACAAACATAACGTGACTGTGTATCAGATTAAACCTAAAACTCGGCTGGGTTTCTTCAAGTAGAAGGACATTAATAGCCCTTCCTCTTCTCGACTTAAGTACAGTAGCTGTAGGTGAGGCACTCAGCACCTCTATTAAAAGCGCACAGCAAACGCATTAATAACAACAGTGTTATACAAACTTTACAAAAAGCACAACTCACACATGTGCTGGAAAAAAACCTGAGATGGCCTCTTTGTCCTCAGAGTAATTACAACGGAGAATCCTTCTAAAAATAACACAGAAGTATTCAAGTGTCTCTAAATAAAGCTGAACCGGGGCCAGAGTCACTGGGTGAGATTCAAGGGTTTATTTCTGGGCTTTAGAGGAAGATCCAGCTCGCTGTAACAGGAAGAGTGCTCTCAGGAGCTCAAAGCTCCTTGGCGCTATCAGGCAGAATCACAATGTGGAGAGTTCAAACACAACAACCGCCTGTTGTAAAAGGATGTTTGAAAAGAGAACATTTTAACCTCTGTTTCTTAACCGTAAAAAGAGAGTTTTAATGACCAACTGGAGAAGTTTCAATCAAGTTCTTCAATTACAAAAATGTGTACATAGAAAAGCAGTACAACTTTACCATGATTCTTTTCCAAGAAAAAAATCATAATAAGCAATTGTAGAACAGTGTTGAGGTTTATTGTCGTCCAAGTCAATTTCTAGAGTAGTAAGCTCTGGTGTCAAGCTAGTAAGTTGTTGATTTTTTTTTTGTCATCCAACATTAATCACATTTATGTTTTTACACATTAATTTCACAACAAACCGCAAAAAGTAAAAAATATGTTGAGAGAAAAAAAGGAAATTTAAAGAAAAATTTCAATGCAAAGTTCAATGTTCAGTCGCAAAAAGAAAACTGTATCTGATGCAAAATTTGTAAAGGCTCTGTCCTCCTCTAGACATGGAAAAAAACTTTTTTTCTTTCTTAAGCAAACTTTTTTCCTAGGGAAACATGGATATATTCGTGAAAAGCAAATTCACAAGCTTATCTGTGACCCGAATACAACAAAATGTATGTTGTTTACAGAATCTTGGCTATGTTACATCTACTACATTTAAGCAGAATGGTGATACTTTACACTGTCTAAACTTTTACAGTAAACATGCAAACAAATGATTACATTAAGTTTGATTACATTCAGATTACACTGGATTTTATACATCCTCAAATGCTCTTAACACACTAGTTAAATCAGGCTTTGGCATGTTTCTGGGGTGTTGCATTTATTCCAGTCTAGTCCAGCCATCCCTGAGCTGTACAAAGCCAGCTAAGCCGGCTCTGGCTTGGTTTGTTGGTCTCTGTACGTGCGTCCCGTTGATGTGAGTGAAAGCAATAAACATAGCTTTTTCTGGTTTTGGCACACACCTATGAGAAGCAGTTAATGGGAACACATTACTGAGCTGGTGGTTACCAACATCTTAAAGACAAACATACACATTGTCTTATAGTGACACTATGAGGTTAATGTTGACTATTAAGGAAACAGAAGAACATGTTGTTCACACTGGAGTTAGCTTCCCTGAAATAACAGATGTACCTTAAAAACAGAGAAATCTAGAAGAAAACAACACAACGATTAGAACCCTTTGAAACTGAGGATGCTCTATAAATGTTCTAACAGTCTAAATTCAACTGATCTATAACTAAGCCCCACCCCTTTTACTCTTTCAGACTCAAATAAGCAGTGCTGCGTATTGCTTTTCGATGGGAGTCAATTACATGGTAGATGCGTCCTGATACGCAGAAAGTTAAACCCAATGCATCAAGCTATAAAGCCAAAGCCTATTTGAATTAAATTCTCAGCTATGATTAGTTAATCTCATTCTTCTGAGTGATAGGTCAACTGATCTTACCATAACATGGCATCTGATAATTAGAAGCCAAATGATGCAACTTCACATGCAAGACAGCCAGAATGACATAAAGCAAAGGACATTATTGTGAGGTGTTTTCAAAAGCTGATTGTTTTGTGATGAGTGTAACCCCTAAACATAGAAAAATAATTAACAGAGTTTATGAAACCTGTGATGATATGACAGTCGTGCTGCAGCAGCAGGATCCCTGTTTCCTGTTTCTCTCATCCCCGAGGGACCTAGTTAGTCTTTGAGAGGGGAGTTTCTGTGTTGGCTAGAGTCGTCTGAATGTCTGAACCTCTGATAACCTTCAGGACATGAGCTCCTCACACTCTCCACTTCAACCAGCATCAATGAAAACAAAAAGAAGGTTGTCAAGGAAGTCAGGTTAAGAGAGCTCAGAAGAGAGAGAGAGTTACAAAGACTAAAAAGAGTAAAAATTGTCTCTTTCTCTCTCTCTCTCTCACATCTCCCTCTTTAACCTCTCTTTCTCGCTCTCTCCTCTCTCTCTCTTTCTCACTCTCTCTCTCTCATGCTTTTTCTCTGTCTAACTCTTTATGACTTATTTAGCCTAAATTTATTTGTTTTAAAATTGTAAAATGTGTATTCTGTGTCCAAAGAGATTGTCATCAAAATATTTTAAAACTTAACAGAAAACTGTGATTTTTGTGGGGAAAAGTCTTAGATTGAGTAAAGTTATATTACTTTTCTCCAAATTTATTTATTTTGTCGAGGGCACAGGCATGTTAAAATACCATTAAAAAGTTCCTAGCTTCAAAAATATTTTCGTTAACAAAAGTTAAAATGTAATTCAATTTAAGTTACACTTTCAGCAAGTACAAAAACTTCGAAATGCAGCTGCACAAATGTGAATACTCCATTGGTACTATTACAAATATAAACAATTTATATTAATAATGGGATACATAAGCTAAAAGGCGGTTTTAACATTTAACAACATTATGTTACAAGCTTTTGATTTTCTGGGAATAAACACATTTTCTCCAACGTTCTGTTACACTATGGTTTAAATTCTCCCAAGGATTTAGTTCAGTAAAGGGGAAATCTATTGCAATTTGGGGTTAAAAAGACCTTTCAATAAGAACAGAGAGGAACATAGCAAAGAAAGCCTAAGTCAAATGTCTTTTGCTTATCACATTGTGCAAAGACAAGAGCAGCTCTAGCCATGGCTTAACAAGGCGTTTAACATGAACAAACGAAACAGGATTCTCTAGAAAGCCATCTGGAGGATTACATCCTGAGATGAGGGTTAGGCTACTAAGAGGTCAAATGTTAAAAAGGATCAAGACTTGTACGTTTAAGTCCCAATAGATGAAGTACCTAAACAAACTGAAATCAATAAAAAAAAACGTCTCGCTTTGTTTGATTTATGTGCTTGACGAAACAATTACATTCCCATATTTTTAGAAATCTCCTATGTTCCATCCATGTCACTAAATCCACAGACTATGGATCGTGTTGTTGAGTTTTATTGTTCTGCATTCCTGCCTGAGCTCAGAAGTGTGCTGAAGGAAAGTTGTTATCAGATCCCGTCATTTTCTCAAGGACTGATTGGAATTCCTCCAATGGTGTTGAAGCAAGGTATCTTAATCAGAAAGCCACCTCTGACCTTCCTGTGTTCTCCTAAAATAAAGAAAGCACAAGAGCTTCCTCTTTGCTCGGCTCGATGCCTGACCCTGAGTGAGAAGTGTTCTTTGTCAGCTCTGGAGAATTGGCTAACAGACGAGGAGCTTTGTTTATGAACAGAGGTCTGCTGAAAAATGCCATGGTTCAGTTATGATGCATAATGATGTTTCTGTCTATATGGGCTACATTTTAGGGGCCACATATCTGCTCATTAGTATACATTTTTTTTCTCAGACTGCATACCAGAGGTTTCTTTAAAGGGCACCTAATGTGCTCTTTTTATATTATCCTGATATGTCAAGTTAAGTTTCAGTGCAAAACACTTTTAAATCTTTTATTAGAATGTGTTAAAAAGTTTAATTTTGAAGACTGACTTCCATATGGTAGCTGTTACAAGGTCCCGAGCTGCCACGTTCCACGGCTGATTAAAATCTATGATTTAACAATGCATCCAATATCGTGGAATTTATGAGAAAATATTACACTGATTTAGATATAAAACATGCACACAAGTCTAACTTAACCTCTTATCTTTCTGTGTCTGGAAGAACGTGATTAATATATGACTATTAAGAATGGCTTCTGTGCCTGATCTTACAGATTCTGCACTTGCTCAGGCAAGTTGTGTAATTTAGGCAAATGCTAACAGTTCTAAAACAGTTACATAAATAATAAATTTTTTTTCCAGTTTGTTCAGTGGATGTAATTCACATTATGTGCCGATTGCTTGGACAGCTAGTGCACTTGTCAATCATTAGTGATGAGCAGTTTACAACATCAAAAGCCTCTCCGTTGAAAAACAACTTTGAATTTTCAATGCTAAGTTAGTCTTACTTTATGTACAAAAATAACTTGATGGGGTTTAAATCACTGTAACGAGAACGAGTTTACACAGTTCAGGCACACATTTATTTTCAAAGGTTGAGTTTTCAAAATAGGGGCCCTTTAAAGGTTCTTTTTGCAATTTCAATGCACCTTGACAAACAGCACTACATCCATTTTGATGGCCCCGACATTTTAATGTCGACCCAAAACATTTTTTTTGACAAACCACACACTTCCCCTTCAAACCATACAAAATTTTTTTTCAGCAAAAGCAAAAAGACCAAGATCTTATTAAAGTCAAGATAAACGATGGTAAATTACATAAAACACAGAAGAAATGAAATACTTTTTTGTTAACTTGTGAGCATGTGAGTACATTTGCACAACTTCATAATAAGTGAAGTTTATGCTGAACTTATACACTGCTACAACCATAGGCCTATCATAACTGAGTCCTGACTGCAGTTACTGAGATCAGCCAATCCCTGTAAAGATCTGTTTATTTCTTAGAGATGAATTTGGCAACAGAGATCTATCATTCTCTATCCCTAATGGACATAGAATCGGGCTTTCAGAGCTTCTCGGCTCAATTCCTCCAGAATTTCAGCAGTAGTTAAAAGAAGAGTGAGTGAATAACCTCCAACTCGAACCTGTACGGCTCCAACCACTCTTACAACCATAACTAAGTTGCCCTTGAGCAAGGCACTGAACCAATCCCATCCAATCTGCTCCCCATGTTTCACAGCTATGAAGGCTCACTGACCTGGCTCTGAGTGTGCATTCACTTATAGAATGATTGTGTTCTTAGCAGAGCAAACATTTCAGGTATGGGTCTCCAAATCTGGCTGTCACGTTTCTGGCATACTCACAATAGCAGCTGAGCTCAAGTCTGTCGCTATACAGATCAGCCTATTATGGCGCAGAACTGTTTCTATCACCATAGAGCTCAGCCAATCGCATCACAACTTCTGACTTTCGCTTTAGATGTAAGCCTATCACAAAGAGTCCCATGGACCACTTTACTTCATTCTTTTCTCAACCATTTGGAATCCTAATTATGGTTGTGGAGGCCCTCGGGTGTCAATCTTAGCTCACTTTAGAAAATAGTAAGAGGGCAATCTAGGCAAGTCTGCGGTTTATCACAGATCTCCTGTTTTTTACCTTTTAAATGCAAACATTCCAGCAGTAAAGGTTTCTTCTTCATGCACAATCAACCCATTAAAGATGACATTATGACAGAATAAAAATAGAATGACTTGTTCAGATTAGACACGTTAAATATGGCTAAATACATTTGTAATATGGTATTATTTTCCAAGCTGCAGATCCCACAGCACATGTGTGTTTTGTTCCTAATTTAGCTGAATAAATGCTTGCAAATGCTTGATTTCTGATATGTTTCAGGATCCTAAATAAACATGAGAATACGATCAAACTATTTTAAGTTTAATGCTTTAATAGTTTATTCTGAGCTCTACTGGAATTTTACAAATGCTTTTATTTCTCTACATTGGCTAACATGATTCAATATAAGTAGAATAATCTGACTATTTCAAGATATTGTGGCTTCGTTTTATGCAACTTTTAGAAACTAATGAAAATTTAAAAAATACAGTTAACACTTCAATGCTACAAAAATGTGAAGAAAATAAAAGAGTAATGTGAAAAACTAAGCTGTGAGTTTAATTCCACATTTTTTTATGTTTTAACTAATGCCTTTTAAACCTTAAAATATGTAATTTAAACAAAAATTAGAATGGCATCATCGTGAAAAAAATATTATGCTTTGGATTTCACACGAATATATTACTGGTGAATGTAATACATGTTAGTAAATCACCATAAAAACACATTTCCTCATCAATTAAAAAAAACTTTTAAAGAGTTTAACAACAAATAGAGTTTAACTTTTAACTATTTTATGGTTCAAGTTGTGGGGCTCAGTGTTAACTCTATAGTACAACCAGATATATTATACAATACATTAGTGAAAATTCATCTACCAAGCTTCAATAAAACCTCAAACTGAACTGAGCTGCACATTTCTAACAGTAGCCAGGAGAATTTTAATTGAGAGTCCCAGAGGCTGTGAAGATTAAAAGAATGATAGAGAAAGCAATTTCACCAAATCTCTGTTATCTGCATTTAATGCTACTCCAGGAGGAGGAACACCTCAGCCCACAAATCTGTGCATCACAGGGGAATAAGAACTAATTCACTAATTTTAAAATCATTAGATTATTTTCGGTTCTGAACTGAATTTGGCCTCAGAGGAAACAGTGTCATCTAGCTGTGGAAAATGAAAGTGCTGTCTTAGTTCCAGTTTATAATCACAAGGTGCTGTGAATGCTTTATCTGATGAATGGTCAATCTAATCTGTTACACATTAATTTAGAGTTAGAGTTAAATTGTGCTCATCAATGCTATTAGAACATTTTGAGGAGTAAAGATTGTTCTTTTGGTTTGTGTATTCTATAGTAAATATTTGATGAGTCAATGGCACACTACAGTCAGGTCTGTATCCTGTATATTTTCAAACTTTCATCTTCAAGCTTTATTCTCATTTATATATGTGTATATATATATATGTATATATATTGATTATCACATGCCATTTGTCCACTATTTTTAGTTTTTATTTTTGATGACTAAATACAAAATTTCCAAGTAATTTTATAATTTAGGTATTATTCTGATATCATATTTTCTGTTTTTAATCATGAATGAGGGGCCAAGGGGTTGTATTGTTTAACACTGCTGTATCTCAGGAGGTTCGCTATCAAGGTTATGAGTGAGGGGTTACGTTAAGAAATTGGAAGCAGGTTTCCTCTAGACTCTCAGCTTTCCTTGCACAATCCAAAAACCACAGAAAAAGACAGAGACCAAAAGCAGTGATTGGGTGGGGCCAAGTGAAGCACTCATGCTAAAGTATTTTATCAAATGTGAATTACAGTTTTTTTTAACCATTGCTAAGAGAGCTTTTCGTTGCATTTAACAAGTTTTGTGCTATCCATGTTAAATGTTTTGGAAAAAAACGTCATAGCAAAAATGGCTAATAATTAGAAAATTCTAGTAATGGTTTATACAATTTACCACAATTTACAAAAAACCTTTAAAATAGATTTTGAATGTGGTTTAAAATAGTTTGGAACTTTCAGGAAGAGTATGAACTGTTCAGCGCATAGAAATAATACAAAGTAAAACTGAGTATATAACAGTTCATCAACACTCTCAATATTTAATACAGTAATCATGTATAATGTAATATTAAGTTTAAATAGAAAAACTAACTAAGGAATTCTGTATGCATATATTTGTAAAGGATTCTCGTAAATAAAAATGTACTAAAAGTAGTTAAAGATCATAATGCCATTATGTTCCATTTAAAGCAACAATGTGCAATCATTCAAATCTCAAATCATTTACCATTGTGTTGTGGATCCCTTGCAGTAGATGTTCTATTTTTGCAATTTGTAAAAAAAAAAAAAAAAATTAAAATCAGCTTTGTTCTAAAGTTTTTGTAAAATATGGCTTTAACTGACACTGAAGTCATCGGTTCAGTGGTGCATGACTTTAATCCTAAAACTAACTCCAGCGATGTGGATCTGTGAGATCTGGCAGTAACCGATGTGACGTCAGCGATGCACCTCTTCTCTGAATGCTTTATGACTCTGTTCTTCACATCTGAGAGCTAATGACGGGGTTGTTTACACAGCGAGTTTTCTGAGCTCCTTACGACAGTTAACCTGAGCACAGACTAGCAATAATCAATGCTTCTGACAGAGAGTGTGAAGAACAAAGGTTCACAGCAGTGCCACCATTCTTCTGATTCATACCTTCGCTGTGAACTGCATATCCAAACAGAAAGTTTCATGTGTTTGCTAATACCATAACAGAAATCACGAGAGCTTCTAGTGAAAGCTTTTTCTTCAGCAAGCTGGGTTTATCAGCACTAAGCCATGAGTCTATAAGGTCACAGGGAAGCATCTCCATCAGCCTATTTATAGAAAGTGTTTCAGTCGAGGCTTCAGCGCCACACAGAGGGACAGTAAATTGTTCCAATGACATTTCACTGCAGAGCTGTGGATTTTATCGCTCTCACCTGACCAAGCTGGCAGAACAGACTCTTTCTCTCTATGAAGTGCACAGGGAGGTCTGAAGATTCCTCTAGTCTGGAACAAAAAAAGGAAGAAAAACAAGAAAAAGCCACCTCCTAAAGACAAATCCACAGAGTTTCTGCATGTTTCCTAAGGTCAAATTTAAGACTATTGATAGTAACATTTTAAATGTCATAAAAAATTACATGACATAAAAACATGTAAAATATTTTCACATATAAAACATTATGGTTAAAATACATATCTTAAATATGTAAAAACATCACTTATGTTTGCTAGGATATATGAGGATATCTTTACATTTTTTTAAACATTTAAATTAATTTTCTTACTATCTGGCAACCCTAACAACCCTTTTAAAGATTCTGAGCTTTTGTGAATGTTCACAAGTGTTTTCTTCAACTCTGGTAACCCTAACCATCACTTTTACAATTTTGAGTGAAATTTTTTCCAACTATGGCAATGCTAAACGTCACTTTTATGTTTTTGAGCATTTATGCAATTTTCCTCTATGGAAACCTTAACCATCCTTTTTTATGTAGCATTGTTACCCTAAGCAACAAAATCTAATATCAAATGAGCTTTACATGAACATCAGAAAAATGTTCAAGGTTATTCAAAAAAGAACTGCTAGTTCCGAATCACATAACTGACCTGAACAGAAAATTGGTACGTTACATAAATGTATCTGCAAATTGTCTTTGAAACAATATGTTATTGTATAAATGTTCTGTCTTTCTCATGACTGTAGTGTGATTTCACTTTGTAATTTGGAGCCACTGGTATGCTGAATAATAAAAAATAATAATACATGAACTTTATAAATCACTTTTCTAGACACTCCAAGTGCTTTCCATCTTCAGTGAGCTGTCTCTGTATGTGACAGCTTCCACTCTGCACCAGAAGACTCAACACATAGCAGCTAGTGTTGAAAAGGAGACATGAGTCTCGGATTATAAGAGAGGGCAAATTTGCCCTGGAATTGCTTGGATTAAACCTCTACTCTTTTCAACAAAACATCCTGGATTTTTAAATGATCATAGAGAGACAGGATCTTGGTTTAATTTCACATCTGAAGGAAGGTGCTCCTTTACAATACAGTGTCTATGTCACTGCACCAGCACCCACAGAGACCATATGACGAGACCTCCCTGCTGGCCTCACTAGAACACTTCCAAGAACTACTTGGGTTCCCTTGAGTTGTCCCATCCAGATACTAACCAGTCGTGAGTTGTAGGTGATATGGCTGGTAGTCTGTCTGTTGGGTAAACTAGTTCTTGATTTATTTCATGGTTTTAAGACAAAAATGTAAACAATGACCAAAACCTTAACACATACCAAAGGCCACTTTGAAGTCAGAAATATTCCTTTTGTTTTATAAAACTATATCTATTTGAATCGTTAACTGCTTGAGACATATTCAGTTATGCTACGTAAAATAAGAATATGATATATACACAGAATATATTCTTCAAATGCCAAAATCAACCAACAATGCTGAATACTTTCAACCAATTAATTTTATCAGTGAGCATCATCATAAAATGCTGCACTGTATGAAGACTTCTTTTCTCATTCAAGTTGTAGGGGAAACTTGAGATGTAAAATGTCAATAGTTGGCCATTAGCTGTGTTTAACCCTATACATATGGTTCAGTAGGTGCAGTAGGTTCTTATCATTCAATTCTCATTCAACATCAATCCAGACCAAATAAATTTTAATATCCTGATGGAGAGACACGTTATTTGTTTTAATGTATTATAAGTCTGCATATTTTGTAGTTTTTACTAAAGTATTGCTCTAACCCCAACACTAAATTTATCTGCAAGTTCACTTTGTTATTTTTATTTTATTCATTAAATTATGTTCGCAAAAATTGAATGGTTTTGATAATAAACTTGTCATGGATTTAAAATATTACGATGACTTGCCTAATAAGTCACTGTACTGACTACAGTATGGAATGTAACATCCGACAGTGATTTTGTGCATAAAATAAGAGAAAAACACTATTATCACTTGTAAAATGACAGTGCACAATCCAGATAGGATTGACGCGTCATGTGCGCAGGGCAACAATGCCACCATTCACGGTCTCCTATCAAAAAGTGATTGAATTTAGTCCTCTAATCTCTTTGATCGGGTTAATCCAGTGGGTTTGGAAATGAGACCATGCTCTTTGCATGATTAGTGAATTAAGGCTTGGGAAAATACCAATGCCAGGAGAGGCAGAGGAGGAAAGCATATGATGTGCAAAAGTCAATGCATTACATTCTATTTAACATTTGCACATGGAGATGCTTCTGTTTCACATTTGTTCAGAGACAGAGAATAGATTAGAACTGGATTAGTGATCCACATCCTCATGTCCTTCTCTATAGATAACCTGCCAGTCAGAGTAGCACCGGAGCTCATTATAACCTCCCTCCTGCAGAGCTCCGGCTGCCTTCACGTGGATTCAACTGATGCCCTCTTCTCAGCAGCACGTTTGAAAAGTCAATTAATGCAAGGATTACTTATGTTGAGCACAGAAGAAGCTGCAATAAAACAAACTTTCATGTAGTTGCATGGCTGTAGGGACATGTCCAATCTATACAATGTGTTCCCCATCTGTCGGTCACTCTGACTTATGTTGGAACTCCGTTCTACTCTCTCCATACTCACTTTAAAACACCAATCAGCAGCCGTGCAGATGGTAACATGACCACACCCCACACATAAAGTAGGTGCAGGTGTGGCACTCTTTCTGTGTGCTCATTGGAGCCATACTCTAAAACACAAGTGACTGGTGAAAGATTTCACATTGGTGTTGGATTATATTCCCCTTTTGTGGATCCAGATATCTGATGTTTACATCCTCTGGCCGTTCACAGTATGCTCGAGTTGCTGACAGCCCTAGACTCTTGTCTTTCACTGCCTTTCATCACTCATTGTAGTAGAGCACTTCCAGTCGATCCACTTGCCAGTCGATCTATTTGTAGCGTGTTTCCAAACATGTAGACTGCATAAATCTGTGGATGCAGTGGATCGATTGCAAGACGAATAGCTCGATAGCTGTATCAGTTGTTTTGGGTGTAAACATACTGACGCAGCGTTCATATGATCAGACTGTGTAGAAGTGCACTGTTCTGTCATGTAACGCATTTGAACGAGGCGGGCGTTCTTTCATGCCACCACCGGAGATGTTGTGACCACGAGTACTCATCTCTGGGTTTCAGAGCATCGTATCTGGGTTGCATGAGCGGTTTCGTCCTGCAAGCTTCTTTCTCTGCCTGTGCGTTTTCTATCTGCTACAGAGAGTCATCGGAACATGCACTGCTGGCATCTTCTGACGACTCCTGTGTGCTTAATAATGCAATCTTCACTGCTGCATCGGCGAGAGGTTGGGTTACAGGTGGCTCTGCCCCTCGCATTCGATATCTCTTGGCCGGACGTGTGGGTTATGGGGTCGTGCGGTGTTGATAAACCGCAGCTGTCCCGATCTCGTTTTTCCCGAAAGTGCATCGGGAGCTTACCAGAACATGAAAGGCACCTCTTACTTAAGAAAGAAGGTTGGTCAGTCTCCACTCTCTTGCTCCCCTTTGATTGCGCAGTAGCTAGGGGGTACAACGCAATTCCCCAGGTAGAGAAGGCTCTTGCGGTACATTATGCCCGGATAACCCTGCCGCTTGGCGTGATGAGCCCTTCTCGGATCATCAGCCCCGCGTCAGAGACAGTGACATAGAGGGGCTACGAGGAGGTGCAGTCTTGTCCGGGGGGGGCCCCCTCAACATCATCAGGGGAAGAGGTCCATCGGAAGCGGCCCGAGGACAGGCAACCCAGTGAGTACAACTGCTGTGCGGGCTTCGCCACCAGCCGGTCCCCCCCTTGGAGTCTGCGAGCGAGAGCTGACAACAGGATGAGCATATATTTCCTTGTCTTTCCATATACACCCCCTGTCACCACCATCAAGCAGCAGACCCAAAGGTGAGATCTCAGTTTCATTAAAAATTTAACTTCCAGAATAATGTGTGCAACCATGAGGCTGGAGGTCATGCCCTGTGCGTCCTGAAGGCAGAACTCTGCAGAAATTGGTGGTCCATCTGAGAACTCCAGTGGCTCCTGGGCATATGAGTTCCGAAGTAGAGGTAATTCCACATATGAGACCACTCCAGCTTGGCTCAAGTTCCACATTCCGTTGTGAGCATGGCATTTGGGCAACTGAAGTTGAAAGTAGTGCCTCGTTGCCGTATTCATCTCCATATTTGGAAGGACAATAAGTTCATCCGTGCCGGTGTCCCCCTGGAGGACCTGCCAGGCGCGTAGTTGTGACCATCAATGCTTCAGAGACGAGGTTCTGGCATGGCAGAAGCAAAATCTCAGGGTTGGACCGAGAAGTATGCTTCCTGGAGCATAAATCGCCTAGAGCTTGGAAGTGTCCCTAGCGGTAAAGCACTTCAGAATGCTGTAGGGATATCGCGTGTTGGTCAGGACAGACAACATGATGGTGGTGGTGTATGTCAATGGACAAGGAAAGATATGCTCACCCCATCGTCAGCACTGGGGGCTGTCCCTAGTCACAGTCCATACTCCGGGCAGGTTCCACCTCTCAGCAGATACACTTTATCAGTGGATACCCCTATTCGTCACACCAGAGAATGTTCAGTGCTGGCTGTTCTTCGCTCTGTCCCTGGCTCCTCTCGGGATAGATGCACTGGTGCATTGTGAGTCCAGGAAGAAACGCCTATATGCATTTTCCTCAGGGAGCCTCCTTGCACCCCTCCTGTGAGACCAGAGAGGACGAGCTAAAAGTCCTAACGGTTGCACCTTATTGGCCTTATTGGTTCATAGTTTTCTGCTCCCGTGTGACCGTCCCTTCCTGGCCAGTTCCTTTGGTGTCAGACTTTCTTTCCCGTAGATGTGGGCACAAGCACCCACGCCCAGACCTCTGGAACTCCGTGTTTGGTACCTTAGGTGCAGAGAACCCCCCGGTTATGTCACTTCCGTGGTCCAAAAACTGTCTTGTCAGAGCTTGTATGCCGGCAAGTGGGGTTGGTTCACCGACTGGTGCCACTCTTGCCAAATAGACCCAAGCAGCTGCCCCGTTAAACTTGTGTAAGAGGGGGGGTCTCCCCCCAGAGTTACACTGTCTCCAACCACCCTAAAGGACCTGGTGATACTCATGTTACTGTTAAGCCCAGGCCTAGATATGTGCCCAAGTTTACTACCATCCCCTTCAAAACTCATGTAGTGAACCTCCAAGCTCTGCCCAGAGAGGAACCAACCCCTGGTCCCAATTGCCTAGTTCGAGCACTGAGGATCTATGTAGAAAGGACCTGGAACTTTAGAAGTTCTGATCAGCTCTTTGTATGCTTTGGAGGACAGCAGACGATAGGGAAGGCTGTCTCTGGTCAGAGGTTGCCCACTGACCAGTGGAGGCCATCTCTAACACATACACGGCATCTGATGTCTCTTGCCCCCTGCAGTTGAGAGCCCACTCTATCAGGGGTATCGCAGCCTCCTGGGCTGTCAAGAGGTACTATGCTGGCAGAGATCTGCAAGGCTGCGGGTTGGTGGACACCCAACACCTTCGCCAGGTACTATAACCTGAGCACTGAATCCATGTCTTCAGCCGTGCTAGGTGGTGGTAGCATTGTCTGAACTGTACGAAGGGGTGTCCAGCTTGGGTTGCCCCATTCTTAGTAATACGTGCGCTATTTTTTGCCCCTGGAGATAACCTCCAGCTTTTTGGCTCATCTCGGCCCAACAGGCGTAGTAAAGTAAGCGGAGTATTCCTACGTACTGTCTACGTGTGTGCCCTCAATGAGGGACTACCGGTTGAATCTTTTATGACCCCGGACATGGGAGGGCCGAGCAGTTCCCCGAAAGGCTAACTATTCCTCTAGCTAGTTCCATCTATGCTATCTTCCTTCTCAAAAGACCTATTAAGAGGTTCAAGGTGCATTTTTCCATAGGCCCCTCAATGAAACTTATGTGTATTAAATTGTCGGAAGTTCTAAGTCCACCCTTCGAGGTGGCGAGTGTGGCCTCCGCCCTTCTCACTTCAGCTCTGGGATTGATGCTCCATCCTCTGAGAGAATTTATTCCCAGATTTCCCATTAAAAATTAAGTCTATTAAGGCCAGGGCAGAAGAGGGCCCGCTCGGTGCCGGTTGAAAAGCCCTGCATTAACGCTCAGTAAAACTCCAGTTTTTCCAGTGACTACTTTCAAGAGGACCCTTTAACTGGTTACAAGAAAAAAGTGGCAGGGAGTGACTGAACAGCAGATCTTTGAGTGGGTGCTTGAGGCTAATTCCAGAAGAAAGCAAGTTCTCATTCACTCCAATATTAAAACTGAACCACAAGGGATCACTAGTTTTGACCTTTAGGAACACTTTGAGAAGGGTGAATTATTATTTGTTTTGTGTATTAAAATTTAAACCTTCAACCTTCACTACGGTCATGTCTCGTCTCTGTGGATGCATTTCGATTACTAACTACATTCACACTGAGCCTTTTTTTTGCCAGAAATCTATGAGTGAAGTCAAGCACATCCCGTTCATGTTATAAAATGTCAAAGTGTGGCACAGTAAAGGATGGACAGATTCAATCAAAACTTTAACCTGATGGTTAGCCCAGAGTGATTTCTATTTATACACAAAAACACATTTTTAAACACATAATAAACATAAAAAAGAACAGTACATAACACACTAGAATCTGTGTCAGCACATATTCTTGAGACAAACTCCTCCTTGAAATTATAACTTTTCAGCTTGCTTTAAAAATAGTTAACTTGTAATAGCCCTCATTTCTAATAAATGTTTGTTCCATAGTCTATAGTCAAACAGAAAAAACACTCACCAGAATGCTTGAAATTACTTCTTCGCACAACGAGCATAAGCCGATCTCTGATCGCAAAAATTCCTGTACGTTTGTAAAATTGTAAAAGTTCGCCCAGATAGCTCAGAGCTTGTCCACTGATTTCTTCAAAAACAAAAATTAAACCTTAAACTCAACTCTACACTTGACAGTGCAGGGAAGATAAAATGGGATTGATGTGAAACTTGTAGCAGATCATTAGGAGCCACTAAATTTAGGTCAAGGTGTGATTCGTCTGTATTGTAACATAGAAGTCTAAAATTTGAGAAAATACTTTGAGTTTAAGTGGAAAGGGATTAATCCATTGACTTTCGGAGCTTATTCTACATGTGTGGTGCAACATAAGTATGCTGAAACACCTTTTGCATACACTCCACAAAAGACGAAGAAAATTTTGAAGAAAACAACAAGTAATTAATTATGTAAACATTAGTTAATGTACCAGAAGAGTTGACATGGTCAAATTAACAGGCATGCAAAATTCTATAAAAACCTATTTGATCATATTTGGTTATATTTGCATATTTTTTATATTAAATTACTCAATTAATCAATTACTCTTGTTTCAGATGAAACCTAATAAGCTGAAAATCTATCAAAGCTTGCCATTTTTATGTAAATCATAACCAGAAAAGAAGCTTTCACTATTTGTGCCCACTCATTTAAAACAGCTTTGTCACAACACAATCCTAGTGTCATTTATAGCACTTTGTGGGTTTAGCCTGAGGGTGAGTAGAATGACAGTTTGGTAAATATCCGAGGTGTTGATAAATCCCCACCTGGTCTGAGGCACTGGAGGCAGGTACAGATATATTAAATGGTAGTGTTTTGTGAGGCCTCTGGGAACCATCTGTCTGTTTGTAAGGAGGGAAAAGACTCATCAGCACAGCGGTGAGAAGATCAGCATGAGCTTCACGTCTCCCGGAGAGCCGTGCTAGCCTCTCACAATTCCCGCCTGCAGACAGCGGAGCACACATGCTCAGCATCCACACACCTAGGGGGAAGTACTTTATTCGTATTGTACAAAATAGAATCTCAGTATGAAGACAACCAGACTACAAATTAGTGATGGTGAGATGAACCCTCATGAAGCATTGAACCACTTGGGACACTTGGTCCGAGAAAGGGTTAATTTCTCGAAGCTTCACACGCACACTAAACCATCTACTGGCCAAATGTATAATAGTTTCTGAACCAGTTTGGTGTAGTAATTACCTAAATAGAAAGAATAAAAAATCAATAAAACAAATAAAAAATCTGTGCTTAAATGATCACATATCTGTAAATGTAAAATGTAAAAAATATATAATCTCTACGTGTACATTTTCGCCAACGCTTATGTCATAATTTGACAGTTTGTGGCATTTGCTGATTTTCTTAAAATGGCATGGGTTTAATAAGGTGGAGGACAGTGAAAGTGCTTGTGAAACTAAGTAAAGGAGACAGACTGAACTTGTATATCTTGAGCAATCTTGTACAGGACTGGGGAATTTGTTTTCATTTAGCTTATTTTTATAACATACTCTCCTCACCCCCCTAAATCTTTGTCTTCCATAAACTCGTTAAACTATCTCCAAACAATATAAATGCTATACAATCTCATCTGACACTTTCAAAAACCCACATTTTCAATATACCCTGAGCCGGTCTGTAGCAGCTCGCAGAAAAATCAGATACGCTCCCCGAAGCAGTCACATGGTACAGCTGGCCAGCGATGCTTTGAACGTCATCATTTTGGGTCCTCCCCAAATGAAGCAAGCCTAAATACGCGCTTCACGGAAAAGCCCCCTACATTACTCGACACACGCTTCGAAACCTCGGCATATCCCATAACATCATTACTACAAAGCAAGACATCCACAAGGTAACTTTAATGTCATGTTGAATAAATTCCAACAAAATTTTAAAAGAAAGAACATGATTATTTCAAATTAAAATAAAATCAAATAATCATATACACAAAAATTCCAGTACAAATAACACAGCAGAGTTTTGCACTACATAAATCCAGACTAAATGATCCTACACAAACAAAATCGCCCCAAAAAGTGACTGCAAAATGTAATAAAAAAGTGAAAACAAAATGCTCTAGACAAAATAAGCAAAAAGCAATGTACCATTAAAGAGTCACACAAACAACAAACAAAACAAAAACCAACAAGTAACGGTAAATTATAGACAAAAGAATCAAACAAAAGAATCAAGTGTAAAAAAGAAACATTGAAATTACAATAAACTGTAAATGTTCCAAACAATCTCCAGACATAACAAAGCTTTAAAAATCACAAAACACTGCCAACGTTTAGACAAAACAATGGTAAAGAGACGGACAAAAAAAATATGATTTACAAACAAATACATTTTTGTTAGAACAGTTCCTCAAAAAGACACATAATCTTTGGCATTTTGCAGTGGACATAATACAACAAACTGCAAAGAAGCTTCACAAAAAAAGACAAACAAAAGAAGTTAAAGAACATTATTCAGGTCTTGTTTTTTTGGGCATCAAAGCTATGACCTCTGACTGTAGTATAAGTCTCTTCTGGTTGACATCTGACTGTTTGACTTTTTAACTCTATTTTCCCCTATCATTGTTTCCATGCATAGCCAAAAAATCAATCTTCACACAAAAAAAACCTCTAGGGATTCGTCTGTGAATCTATAGAAATAGGTCAGAAGAACTGAAGGTCCTCCTTTACACTGATCAACAAAAGCACAATGGTTTGATTTAAACTTTCAAATAATGCTTAAACAACACATGCCAAACCATTCTCTGTAAAAGAAAAATCGGGTCAGGGAAGAACCTTTTTCTTTTTTATTAAAGTTTCTTTTCTTGTAGAAAATAGAACTTCCATCACTCACATTAGCTTTCCATCAAACGGAGAGCTATGATAAGAAAGACCTCTGCAGTAAGACCTAGTGTGAAATTGAAGAAAATGTAAGTTCTGAAATTGATAAAAAAATATGTTATCTCAAATATATGGGCTTTATTTGCAAGATTAGATTTCACACACATACTAACAAATATCTTCAAAAATCTACTTCTGAACCTAAAAATAGATATGGACTGCAATTGAATAAGGTAACAATAAAGTAGCATATCTATTAAGAAAAACTGAATGAAAGACAGAGTAGCAGTGTTAGGTATTACTGAAAGTGTTAGTTATTACTGCAATTAAAAATGTTTTGTTACTTTTAATAAAAAAAGAAAAGAAATGGGTCATAATCAATAAAATGACAACACTTGTTATAGAGGCTCTTACATTGGGTAAAAAAGTATGGTTAGGCATATCAAAGGCACTGATAAACAACACAACTAATAACCGACAAGACATAATTTGAATAAAAAGTTCACAAATGAACCGCAACTTTACTGAGATTTAAGGGGCAAAATAAATATATCCTCTGTTTCCTTCACAAACAATATATTGCTTTCATAGTGAATCAATGACTGAAATGGATCTGTAAATAAGACTAGGGCATGCCAAGAATGTATTGCTATTTTTAAGTGAATGGCTAGAATTAGAATAAACTTTTTTATTCAGTGTTACTAAAATATAGTATTAATAAAACTTAATCAGAGTGGTTCAACTTTAACTTGTTAATAACTCATATATGCACAAACCACACAGACAAGCTATCCTGCATTCCACCTCTTCGCTACTCTTCTGGGCGGGATGTCCAGGGACCAGGTCCATTCCTCATCCAGGATCTCTCGCTTCTCTATCGCATGCTACCTTCATTTGCGATATCAAGCAATTTTTATTGAGTGAACTGGATTCATCAGCTCACTAGAAAAGGCTGAGGATATGGAGGACAGGCTGATTCCAAGATCTGGCAACCCGAATGATACAACTAAAAATACCAAAGAAAACTTTGCGGAAATGTAGCTTAGCATTGACTTTTCTCAAAGTCAATGTTATTTAAGTGCTCATTGTGACAATTGTTGTCTTCGAGGAACAACGGAGATGATAAAACTTGATACATCTTTAACAGTCCTAAATCTGCCATAAGAGATAGTTAAAATCACTGTGTGCAAATGGTGGCAACTTGGGTAGTGCAAGAGCACATTTTGGAGACTGTAAAAAAAAAAATCAATATTGCAGATAACGAATAGTACAAAAAACAGAACTCACAGAAGCTTATTCATACCCTTGCTTTCTATATCCAAAATATGCACAAAAATGTATTTATTTTCTCAAGTAAGAGTAAAGGTAACTACCAAATTATTTACTCGAGTAAGAGTAAAAAAGTATGTAAATAAAATTTATGCAAGCACTTAGTTACTTCTGATCTGAGTGACACAAAGCAAAAACTCTAGCTATACATAGTATTTCCTATAGATTACTTTAGTTTTTTAATCAAAAATCTACATTACAAAGGTGACATTTTGGATCTCTATAATACAATTTTACAAAATACATGCACTGTGAAATCCACATTTATATGCACAGGGTCGTCTGTCTGATGACATCAGCGCACAACAGTCTGCAGCGAGGACTCGCTCGATCTGACACCGTTGATTTGAGTAGATGTAAACTCCCACGCATCCGCATTTTCATCAGTTATATTTTCAAATATAACTTGTGTTTTGATTTATTTCCATGATATTAGTAATGGGAGGACGCAGCTACAATTTAACTCAGATGTAACTAAGTAAAAGTACAAATATTTCACAAAAGATTTACTTGAGTAAAAGTACACATTTTTAAAAGTACTCAAAAAGTACTAGATACCATAAAAATGTCTTCAAGTAAATGTAACTAAGTAAATTTAACTTACTACCCACCTCTGTTCCCAAAATTGAAGGTGCTCAATAAAACTGCTTCAAATTTCAAGCAAAGTTCTTACAGTAACCTACTTCCATCTTGAGTCTCTTTCACACTTCTGTCATGACTCCAGACTTTGATTTATTGTGCACGGGAGAGATGTTGCTGACTGAACAGACTAAATTTACATAGATAGATAGCTATCTATGCTCACAGTCCCCTGATTACTATTCACTGTCACCTGCAGCTGATTACCCCATCACTCCTGAGCACTGGAAGCACACTCGTCGCAGCACTAATGGACTAAATAAACACAGCGTAGTAAACAATGAAACTTAACCTGATTGCTCAGCGCTGGGTCGTTATCTCTGTCACCTTGCTCCTGGCTCCTCATTTTCTCTCTCATCATCAACTCCTGGTTTCTCTCACTGAGCATCTGTTGGATCTTTCATCTTAACAAAAATCACGAGGTCATATCATTATCTGTAACTCCTGAAACCTTTCTGAGTCTGGTGTTTCTTTGAAGCTTTTTAAAAGGACTGTAACTAAGCTTGTGAGACTAAATGAGTCTGTGATGTCAGCTTTAAAAAAAAAGGTTTGCAAACAGAATTTACAACATTTATTATCACTGAAATAATGAGGTTTGGTGGTTACAATGGTGTTTAATATTTGGTTTGTGTCTTAAAGCAAATATATTTGCTTTATTTTCTAATATATTCTTTCTAACTATTATTATATAACTGTGATCATGACCTATTAGGTTATTTTTCTGTTAAGACATTTATATGACATTTTATTCTCATTCATTATTTAAGTAATGACATAGATTATCTTTCAGACAGAATAATAAGCTCTGAGCACAGTAAAATTACATTATAAGCTTTAATGTAAAATATTACCAAGAAGATTCAGTGTAATAAGAATTCGGTGGAACAGTATCTGAGCCAGACACATAGAGCAGAACATTTCTCATGACTCCTGTAATGTATTCTGTTTAACATGTAAATTAGATGGACAGAGACTTCTGTACATCAGAGAAATTAGCATTTGTTCAATATGAAGCCTATCAAAGTTTCATCCTATGCAGTAAAACACTCTGTACAAACCGATTTCTGGAATCCTTTAATTTCAACCCTCTACAAATCTGTGCGATGTATCTGATGTATTTGAGCAGCAATTTCCTGCTTCTCTGATCAGATGGAGACACGGACTGCAGAGACCAAGAGTGCTAGTGAGTGTATTTACTCTGATATATTCACATTTGGCACATAAATCATTCAACTTCTAATAACGTTATAATCTCTACATTGTCTTCATCAATACACGTTCATACTATTCCACATGTATGTCAGCTATTTTGATGTAAAACAACAAAAAACAAAAAAAAATTCTAATTAAAGTATTAGTAAACTCACAATATATCAATACTTTGAAGCCTTTTAGAGGTACAGAATCTTATATTTAAATATTACATTACAGCTGATGCATTTCTTAGCCACATTTCTCACAGCGGTCTTGTCATCTGGAAGTCCTCAAAGTTCAGAGGTTCTTGTTGTAACTTGTTTCTTTCAACTGCCTGTTGTTTTGTCTTGCAATCATAATTATACACTAAATTTAAATTGTAGCACCAAATCTGGTTCTTTGGCCCGTAATCATAGGGGAACCTTTTTTTGGTGCCATTGAGCTTGTAGAGTTTTATATATTCTACATAGAATAGAGTTCTTCTTTTTTTAAGCATTCGTGAATAATGCATTTTACAGAATTATGTTGCTCTTTCAGCAGTAGCCATCTCCATTCCTATCCTATCCTATGGCAGGGTTAAAAAGATGGCCTTTCTTCTTCCTCCAGCTACATAGACCCGTTTTTATCCGAGAACTGTCCAGTAAGGAGAAGCTCCCATTAATAGATTCTTATTGGCTCCCACTACATCTCCCAGTCCCTGAGTGTTTTTTTCCCAGGTCCTCAAAATTATCTCTGAACAATTAAACACTGATAACAAAGAGCCTATATTGTGGTATATCTTGTTTATGGGCAAGAAACAGAACAACTGACACAATAATCTTAATCCTAAATTCATGCAGTTCAAAACACGCAACTTATTATAGAAAACTAAATAGAATGTAATTATTAAACGAAATGATGATGCACTAAATAAATGAACCCAACAAGGACTAGTCTTCAAAGGTCTTATTTAGAAACGAACCTCAAAAGTGCTATTTAAAAGATTTGGCTCTTTACATGCTCTAAAATGGAAAATAGAACCTTTTGAAGATCGGTTCTAAATAAGACCTTCGGATGCTGGTGCTAAATGAAACCAACAAGGTTCCCCTATGATTATGAGCCAAAGTAACAGAATTGTTGCTATGTAGCACTGTTTTTTTTTAGCTGCAATACAAAAAAAGAGCTGATTGGGAACTTCTCCTTTGAACCCTATTTGTGACAGCTTTGTAAAAGCAGGTACTTTTTTCAAAAGTTGTCTAGATTAAATATTTAAGGCAAACAGAGAGAATATATAAAGACAGAGAGAAAGGTTCATTCATAACGCATGTGTGCTGTAATGTACTTCTATCATATGAAAATGTTTGACCTTTCTGCATTAAAGTTACTAAACAAAGTTCAAAACCCTACATGAGTGTGACAGGTTACTGAAAATTAACATTAACTTAGAATTTTTTAATTAATATAATTGGGAATGGCATTTAGTCTATATTTTGCTTCCAAGTAAGAATGTATCTGCAGAAATAAGTACTGACATAATATCAGCCAAAATTTTTAACAATCTTGTATTCCCCCATCGATCGTAGTATTTACTTATAGGGATCACAAGAACAATGTTACCAGGTATTCACAGAGCCCCCTCCTTAGGAAAATCTGAAGAAGTAACAGTCTGATGCAGTCAAACACATACATGAACACACAGTTCAGTGAGTCTTTGACTGTTCCTGGGACTGCATTGATCCAGGCGCTGCACAGCAATCAGTTGTCTATGGAAACATCAATGGCGATGTTAATACAGTTAATGCATTTTAAATACCTTCTAATGTTACCTACTCCATCACAATGAACACAAATAGTAAAACAATCTTTTGTTAAAGATCAAAGTAGTTTTCGTCAAAACTTTATGAGACAAAAAGCTAACATTTGAAGGAAATTGAAATTTGAAAAGCAGTCTTCTTGGTGATTGTTAGGTTTAACGTTGAGGGATTCCTTTGCTTAGAGCCCTTGCTTATAGTCATTACCTTGACTTACATATATCCCTGACCCCTGAAGAAATTAAAATCCAACAACTGAAGTTATTTGTAAATGTATTTTTATCAATATAAATAAATTTCATTGACAAACATTCACTTTGTAAAATTAGAAGAAGACACAGTTCTCAGTCTTTTCTTTCTAGCGACACATAACAGCACACAGTAAGCTCTTTGGAATTCTCTGGAGATTATATTCCTTAAGCTGAACTTGAGTGAGACAAGAAAATGATTATGACTGTTAAACGAGAAAGGATGAATATGTAGAGATTGTGCAGGAGTGAAAATATCTAAGGAAAAGCATTGCCGATTAATTCAAATTGTCTTCTAATTTAGAGAACATCATAAGACAATGCTTTCAGAGACAATAATTATAGTACATTCAAAGTACATTCAAAAAATCATAGAGAAGCCCAGTCACTCCCCTGTGCTCCACAGACATTACCTTATGCAATGATGATTTTTCAGAATTACACTTAAGTTCTTTTCCAACCTTGAGGCTAGCACAAGATGATTGGATTGAATTCAATGTGGAGACATTACACATTTTTTTATTAATTAAACCTTTGTGGGCAGTTATGGCCTGATTGATCAGAAGATCGACCAGAGATATCAAAGCTAAATCTGAATCAAAGCTTTCTCTCAAGGTCTGCTTTATTTACAAAGCCATCATTAGAACCTCAGCACCAGCCAGTGCCAACACAAGCGTCCTGTCTAGATACACCAACAAATCAAAATTTCCTGTGCAGTTTGGAACTTTTCTTCTTATGTTCATATAGTTATGTGTTTTTTTTATCCTCTATCAGATCCTGTCCCTAGTTCTTAGTATAGTTTTAAAGTTTTTTTGTTTTACCGGGTGTTCACACTTTCATTTCCAGTCTGAACATTTCGTTTCATTTCCAGTTAGTTTCAGTTCTGATATTATGATCACCTGGTTTAGTCTGTTCTGACCTCTGTAAAACACAGATGTAACTGAATGCTTTGAGGACATGATACAATAGCTGTTGTATGGTTTATATTATTATTATTATTAATATAAACTCCAAAAAGTACTACATTGTTGATTGTACCTGGATGTATACCCATGCTGATGTGCTGTATTTTTTCGCATAGCGTCATGTTTCAAGGTCCAGAAATTGTATCACAACAATTGACCAACACCCTTCGTATACTTTATCAAAACCAATGTTTAGTTGTTCTTCAAAATCACACATTTTCAATACACATGATGTATATTCGATGTTCTCGATGCTTCCACGTTGTCTCCGGGTGAAACGAAAATAAAAGCAACACTACCGGATAACAGGATAAATTTAACCAATCAAACCATGACTTCAACAACTTCTGTACCAAACATATCAGACATTTACAGCTAGCGTTCCGCTGGCAGGTTGTCCTACTATTTGAAATTGTCTATATATATAGTTACAGTTAATACTGAGCAGCTTAAATTATAGCTTAAAAATATGTTTAGTACAAGGAATAAGATTTGAGATTAACAATAGCAAAATCCTGGATATTTTACCTCAGTTTGAGTGTTATTTTTACTATATTAAGAGTGTATATGTCCCTACTCTAGATAAAGTTAATCTTACTCTCAAGATGTATTTTGTAGATTTTCTTCCTTTCTAGTAAGTAGCTCTACTCTAGAGAAGCACACTACAAATGCAAACCTTTCCAAAAGAACCTGACTCCTTTACACACTACATTAATCATTTGTTCAAAACACTTCCGACACAACAAGTGACCCATTTAACCAATAACTGCACAACGAACCAATATAACTGAAAGTGAACTCAACAAACATAAAATCAATAAAACAATTTCAGACTACAGCATGATTATTGAACGCGGAATTATCAATAAAAAACGCCATATATCAATGCCGTTATAAATTTGACACCAGGTAAGAAACCCCATGAGACAGGTTACCTAAGGTTTAGTGCATAAGGTTCTTAATAGTTTAGCAGCTTCTGCTGGAGTACATTTAACGATGGAGAGCACATGAAGTTTCATGTCAGGATGTGTTGACTCCTTTACAGTGCAGTTCATACTGTACACTGCAGACAGAAAACTCAATTTAAGTGTGGAGAGAACAGAACAGCAGCCTCTGTGTCTCCACAGGAGCTTGTGGAAAGTAAAGGGGATCACCCGGACTGCACGTGCCATTTATTCACTCTCCAGCTTTGCTTTTTAAACGAAATGTTTGTTTATATAGCGTCACCAATTTGGTTCCCTTTCATATGATAGAAAAAGAGGATGATTATTCTGATGTTCTCCTTTCAGAGTAAACGCTGTAAAAAGACAGAGGTCAGTAGTTTCCCACTTTGACATAGGGAGACATCAATGTTCTGTTCTAACACCTTATTGCTCTGACAGAGAGTGTATTGAGACCCTCAAAACTACTGATATACAATCAATTATATACTTCCAGACTGTGTGTATACACCGGGTATGCTAGGGCTTAACCTTCCTGTCCCCGGGCTCAAACAAGAAGAAACTTTTAAATGGCAGTCTAACAAACAGCTTCACTATATGTTCACCCTCATATGGTGAGATTAACTGTCAATTTAAGTATAATTTTGTCAGGGTTCTATGTTTTATGATGTTTTAGAACCCTGTCTTTATCTTTGTTTATTTTTCATTCCATCCTGTTATTTTGTGTTTTAGGTTTTAGTCTCTTTTGTTGGTCTGTGTCTTAATTAGGCTTGGACCCTGTCTAGTTAGTTTTAGTTGCAGATCCTAATCTCCTAAGCTCCTGATCAGACCCTAACTCCTAATCCTTTTATAATGCCGCAGTTACACTATTAAATCAGGTCCATTCACTTGAATGGGATCACATACAATGGTGTGAAACCGGGAGTTCCAACCTATGCAGTGAAATTTCGGATTTCGCTCCGAAAAAGCATTTAAGGTTTATTTTTAAGGCCCTATAGTTTTTTTGTCAGAATTGGTTAGTTTTTATACATATGTACCACCTGTGTATGTATAACAATGTCCATTTGGATGTCTGTTTTGCCAGAACTTTCAGAAATCTTCCGCTACACTGGGATCATTTATGGATGAAAGGTGAAACTGCATTTCAAAATCCAGATTTAAAGTATCAATGGTATTCTTGTGTGGATTTATACTCTTTAAATTACTTTGATTGGTTCTGCATTGGTCTTTGATTGGTCTAATCTAGCCACAGGGGTTTCTAGCCAGTGACTTCTGTGCCGGTCCCAAGCTCGGATAAATAGAGAGGGTTGCGTCAGGAAGGGCATCCGGCATAAAACATGCCAAAACCAAATATGCAAGTCATCAATTAAATTTCCATACCGGATCGGTCGAGGCCCGGGTTAACAACGACCGCCACCGGTGCTGTTGACCTACAGGGTGCCGGTGGAAATTGGACTACTGTTGGTCAAAGAAGGAGAGGAGAGAGAAGGATTCGTAGGCAGAGAGAGAAGAGGAAAGGCAAGAGTATAGGTCTGAGAATAGGGACTCTCAACGTTGGTACAATGACCGGGAAAGGTAGAGAGCTGGCGTACATGATGGAGAGAAGGAAGGTAGATATTCTGTGTGTGCAGGAGACCAGGTGGAAGGATAGCAAAGCGCGTAGTATTGGAGGGAGATACAAACTGTTTTACTATGGTGAAGATAGGAAGAGAAATTGGGTAGGAGTGATCCTGAAGGAGGAGTTTGTGAGGAATGTTTTAGAGGTGAAAAGAGTGTCTGACAGGGTGATCAGTTTGAAGTTAGAGATTGAAGGGGTGACGTTGAATGTAGTGAGTGGTTATGCTCCACAAGTAGGCTTTAAGCTGGAAGAAAAGGAGAGATTCTGGAGTGAGTTAGATGAGGTGATGGAGAGTATTCCCAGAGGGGAGAGAGTAGTGGTGGGAGCAGACTTCAACGGTCATGTTGGCGAGGGCAACAAAGGTGATGAGGAAGTGATGGGCAGGTTTGGTGTTAAGGAAAGGAATCCACAAAGACAGATGGTGGTGGACTTTGCCAAGAGGATGGAAATGGCTGTAGTTAACACTTATTTCCAGAAGAGGGAGGAACATAGAGTTACCTACAAGAGTGGTGGTAGGAGTACGCAGGTGGACTACATCCTAAGTAGATGAGCCAATCTGAGAGAGATCACTGACTGCAAAGTAGTGGTAGGAGAGAGTGTAGCCAGACAGCATCGGATGGTGATGTGTAGGATGTTTCTGGTGGTCAGGAAGAAGAGGGGAGGAAAGATGGAAAAGAAGACCAAGTGGTGGAAGTTGAAAAAGGAAGACGGTTGTGAGGAATTCAGACAGAAGCTGAGACAGGCTTTGGGTGGCCAGGAAGAGCTTCCAGAGGACTGGGAAACTACAGCAGAAGTGATCAGGGAGACAGGTAGGAAGGTGCTAGGTGTGTCAGCAGGAAGAAGGAAAGAAGATAAGGAAACATGGTGGTGGAATGAGGAAGTACAGGACATCATCCAGAGGAAGAGGCTAGTTAAAAAGAAGTGGGACATCGAAAGGACTGAAGGAAGTAGACAGGACTACAAGGAATCACAGCGCAGGGTGAAGAGGGAGGTGGCAAAGGCCAAACAGAAGGCATATGATGAGTTGTATGCCAGGTTAGACACGAGGGAAGGTGAGAAGGAATTGTACAGATTAGCGAGACAGAGAGACAGAGATGGGAAGGATGTGCAACAGATAAGGGTGATTAAAGATAGAGATGGAAGGGTTCTAACGAGTTAGGAGAGTGTGCAGAGAAGTTGGAAGGAGTATTTTGAGGAGTTGATGAATGAGGAGAATGAGAGGGAAAGAAGGGGGGAAGAGGTGAACATTGTAGAGCAGGAAGTTGAAAAGATTAGAAAGGATGAGGTGAGGAAGGCTCTGAGGAGAATGAAGAGTGGAAAGGCTGTTGGTCCAGATGACATCCCTGTGGAGGTGTGGAAGTGTCTAGGAAAGACAGCAGTGGAGTTCCTATCTAGGTTATTCAACAGGATTCTAGAGAGTGAGAAGATGCCTGAGGAATGGAGGAGAAGTGTCCTAGTGCCAATCTTTAAGAACAAGGATGATGTGCAGAGTTGTAACAACTACAGAGGTATAAAGTTGATGAGCCACACAATGAAACTGTGGGAAAGAGTAGTGGAAGCTAGGCTAAGAAGGGAAGTGGATATTTGCGAGCAGCAGTATGGCTTCATGCCCAGGAAGAGCACTACTGATGCAATTTTTGCTCTGAGAATGCTAATGGAGAAGTACAGAGATGGTCAGAAGGAGCTGCACTGCGTCTTTGTGGATTTAGAGAAAGCGTATGACAGGGTGCCGAGAGAGGAGCTATGGTCCTGTATGAGGATGTCAGGAGTGGCAGAGAAGTACGTCAGAGTAGTTCAGGATATGTATGAGAGGAGTATGACATCAGTGAGATGTGCTGCAGGTCAGATGGAGGAGTTCAAGGTGGAGGTGGGGCTACATCAAGGATCGGCTTTGAGTCCCTTCTTGTTTGCTAAGGTGATGGACAGGTTGACAGATGAGGTCAGACAGGAATCTCCATGGACAAGGATGTTTGCAGATGACATTGTAATCTGTAGTGAGAGTAGAGAGCAGGTGGAGGGACACCTGGAAAGTTGGAGGTCTGCTCTAGAAAGAAGAGGAATGAAAGTCAGTCGTAGTAAGACAGAATACATGTGTTTGAACGAGAGGGAGGGAAGTAGAACAGTGAGGTTACAGGGGGCTGAGGTCAAGAAGGTGGAAGAGTTTAAGTGTTTGGGGTCAACAGTCCAGTGTGACGGGGAGTGTGGAAAAGAGGTGAAGAGGCGAGTGCAGGCAGGTTGGAGTGGGTGGAGAAAAGTGTCAGGGGTGTTGTGTGACAGAAGAGTGTCAGCAAGAATCAAAGGAAAGGTGTACAGAACAGTAGTGAGACCAGCTATGATGTATGGGTTAGAGACTGTAGCAGTGAGGAAGAGACAAGAGGCAGAGATGGAAGTAGCAGAGATGAGGATGTTGAGGTTCAGTTTAGGAGTGGCAAGGATGGACAAGATTAGGAACGAGCACATCAGAGGAACAGCTCAGGTTGGTAGTTTTGGAGACAAAGTCAGAGAAGCCAGATTGAGATGGTTTGGACATGTGCAGAGAAGGGATAGTAGTTATATTGGTAGAAGGATGTTGGAGATGGAGCTGCCAGTCAAGAGGGCGAGAGGAAGGCCAAAGACAAGTTATATGGGTGTGCTGAAGGAGGACATGAAGGTAATTGGTACAATAGTAGAGGATACTGAGGCCAGAATTAGGTGGAAACAGATGATTTGCTGTGGCGACCCCTAAACTGGGAACAGCCGAAAGAAGAAGAAGAAGGTTCTGCATGTCTCCTTTACACCATTAGTAGGTTTGTAGTGAGTGTTCTGGTGCAAAATAGCAGCCGTCACATCACGCAGGTGGATGCTACACACTATTTGTGGATTCAGAGACAGCCCCCCAAAAATGTAATGTAATTCAAGTGTCTAAAAAAAGTGCTTTTATTATGAATTATGATTATCATTCACTTAAGGTTTTTTTTAGCATGGTAATTACTTGAAAATGAACCCCTGCACATATTAAAGCATTACAGTAGAAATGTATCCAGGACAGAGAATAACTGTCTTTGGTCAAACTAAATCTGAAGAAGTAAATTAACTAAGGCCATAGCATAGTCATCACACCCCTTTGTGAATGTTCAGTTTTCACTGATTTAAGCTTTTTGTTGGTTAATTATTATCTTCTAACTACTGTGTCCATGGTTCATATTGTACTAGTAACAGTATGGACTTGACACCAACGTTTAATGTGAAACAGCAACTAAAAATAATAATTTAAAGAATAGTTTATTAGTTTTTAATAACAGCTACCAAGTTTTCAAATTGTTCCTGTCCTGGTTGTACCTCATCTTTTTCCCAATGTGAGCTTCTGGATTAGCAAATTCTTCAGACCATAATTGAATAGATAAATGGATGTAAAGGTGTATGATTTTCATTGTCAGTCCATCACATGACAGACCAGGCCCACTGAATTATAATATTTTTTTAAAGTTCACTGTCTATGATGGAAAATCTGTGTTCAATCATGTTTTTATCCCGTGCTCCTCTGATCACAAGCATCTCTTTTGAGAAGCATTGTGAAACACAGGAAAGAAAACCCACGCACACTGTATGCAATCAATATAAAGAAGAGGGCAATGCACAAATACTCCTGATCTATTGTCCGTGATCACGTCTCTTTTGGGAAACACATTGCACGTGATGATGAACATGTGACCACAGACGTTCACGTGTCTGCTCTGGGGCCTCACAAACGCATTTCTGGATGTGTCTATCCCAGCAGAACTCTCCAATGGAAGGGAAAACATTGCTGCAGCATTAACAGAGTGCATGAGCACCAGACAGGAGTGTTGGGTTCAGTCATGCATGTCTGATTCTACATATGGAGCCACCTTTCCTCCAAGGAAAACAAAATGATTAAGATAACTATATCAGTCCATTCAGAATCAGTTATTACTAAGAAAAAGAAAGACTGACATTCATTTTGAAACATATCTAACAGCGATAGTATTTATTAATGAAAAGCCTAAACTGCAGCGTGAAAATTGTCATAGAGTTGTAACCAAATGAAGTTTTTAAATCTCAGTTCACATCTTTTCAGATCAATTGAGAAATTTACAGCTTGCTTTTATTAGAAAAAAAGGTTACATGTATCTCCTAAATATTAAAGGTTGACAACCATTAAATTGGTTGTCAATAAATGGAATTGGTGATATGGTATACAATATTTGCAGGGGTGTTTATTGGGACTATGAACATTGATGGCTGAGCTCAGACACTTATAAGGAAGTCCCTATAATCGTCACTATAGGGCATCCCCCTCCTTGAGCCTTGTGGCGTTTTTTAAGAGCTCTATATGCTGGGAATCAAATCACAATCAGTAATAGTTCAAAAATATGGAAGGTATAATACAATCAGTGATATTAATACTACATTAATGCTTATCTACATATTAAATGAAACAGCTTTGTTTACAAAGTATGGTCAAATTAGTAATCGCAAGAGTTTCAGTATTTAAGTAGCAGCCACAATGAGAATGGCTACACAAAGATGGTCACCAAGTGTTCAGTACAAATTTTTTTTTACACATAATAACTTTATAGTTATTATAGTTTAGTTCAGGGGTGTCCAACGTCAGTCCTGGAGAGCCGGAGTCCTGCACATTTTAGTTGTAACCCTGCTGTAGTATGCATACTACTCTACTTCAGCCAATCAGAGGACCATAATTAGTGCCACAGGTGTGTTTCATGATGGTTGAACCAAAAATGTGCAAAGCTCTGGCTCTCCAGGACCGATGTTGGACACCCCTGGTTTAGTTACTTGGCCAACTTAGTTAACTAAGTGCTTCTTAATCGTTTATAAATTGGCATTAGGTATCAATTGTTCTTCCTAACAGTTACCAGTGTGTATTGCGTATTTTGCTCCCAACCATGGTAACTCTGGACACTTTTCACACAAATGCTTGTGTGCTGTTGAGTAAAGGGGTACTTTGTGAGTTGTGTGCATGAGAAATCAAATGTGTCGCTCAGTCGTAACAACAGAAAGTTTTGGCAAATGCAGAGAAAGGCATACCATTAAGAGAAAGATCTCATTCCTTTAAGTAATAATGTTAAATTGGAGTAATGAGGCAGGAAATCAGAATCTTTGAATCTGCAACTGTTGTCTGTTAGAATTTCTTTTGAAATGGTCCAGGACTAATGAAAAAACATTCAAGCCCAGGTTAGGCGATGCCACTGAGTATATGAATTTTTTGAACAATTATATGCCCAAGTAACCTGATATCTCTTGAAAATGTAGTTATTTCAAAATGGTGTTTTTGCAAGTTTACAACTTTACAAAAGTTTAGTAACCTGAATTTGGAGTGAAAAAAAACTTTACTAAAATGCTTTACCAGGTTAAGAGTTAAGAGGGCACAAGCACATCTACAAACACCTCTGTTGTTTCACATCATATTTTTTTTACAGTACTAGCGAATGCAGCCACTTGATGTCCTTGCTGATTATGCATTCAATCCATAAATGTACAATGCACGTTTTAAATGCTCAAACCAACTGAGTGCATGGAATACTGCCATCTCCCTCGTCAAAAAGTGACTCATTCTGGAAGGCTACAGACGACTTCTGAGAGCAGGCAGTTTGTTGAAAGTGCTTTGCATTTAAATAACTTGATTTGTTTCAAAATTCGAAGACAAATGGTTTTTTTAACAGTCTGTGGTATTGACCAGCTGTTCCTTGCTCAAATGGACATGCACACCAAGCAGTGAGATTGCATTTGAATCAGAAACTCAGTTATGGTCTGTAAGCCAATCTCATTAAAGTCATGTAAATGTAAAAAACAAAAGACAACCTATCAGAGTTTTTTGCCAAATAACCGAATTTCTCTTTGCATGTTTGTATTTGTGTGGGTGTCTCCACACGAAATTCCAGAAAAACCTGGTTATCAAAATGCAAAGAGCTTTTAACAAACTGCCTGTTCTCATAGATATACACTTACATTCTCAACTTAAATCCTTTAAAATATTTCAGGTCATTCTCATATTTGAGACAAACAAAAACCAAAGAGAAAGGGTTTAGACAATAAAACTGGAAACAATGTCCAGAATATTTCTGGATGTTTCATTGATATAGTCACTAAGTCTGGAGTTCAATCTGTGCACACTGGACTTCCCAGAGTATAGAACATTTTGTGAACATCATCAGTCAATACTGACCTGTTAGCTTACTCTCTGAGTATAACAGTGACAAACAATATGACAAGCTTCTAAATGCTCGGAGGAAGTTGTCTCTGTTACAACAAAATGAGGTTGTATTGCTTGATCAAGTGTTTAAGATTCACTTTCTCATACCTCTAGTTTGGGATGGTAGGAAAAGTTTGTAATATAGTGTGTGTGTGTGTGTGTGTGTGTGTGTGTGTGCGTGTGTGCGTGTGTGTGTGTGCGTGTGTGTGCGTGTGTTGGGGGGGAGGTCAAGGGATCATGATTTTGATTGTTTAAATTAACAACTAGGTAAAAGTTACATTTGAAAGCTAAATACCAAATAAAATAATATATAATAATAAAATAGATTTAAAATAATAAGATGAATAGATAAAATAATAAAATAAAATGCAAATGTCTGTATTTGAAAACCAGTATTTACTGTAGACTGATGTCATTTGTAATTTCATTTCAACGTGACCTATTTCCCCTCGCCCAGCTCCTGGTCATTCCGAAAATATTCGTTTTCATCTTTTGTGAACAAAGATTCTTTCTGTCTGACATGAACACAGTGAAAATGTGAAGGTTATAGAAAGAAAGGCTCATGTGACACGTGTGACAATAATTCATTTTCGAACAGACGTCAGGTGAAGCAATCTACACGTGGTGTGAAACCTTCTTTCTGATTGATTCTGCACTAGTCAATGCCTGGAGAAACCTAACCAGAGATGGCTCTATTAATGGACTTCTGAATGAAAGAGACTGAATGGAAAACCAAATATGTGCCTCATAAAAAACCTTCATTCATGTATTGATGAAACCCTTTGGCTATGTGACAACAATGTATGTATGTAACTACGTAACTACTGTAAGTAACTTCTAAATTCATCTGTGACCAAACTGTCAGATTCAAGTAATAATTGCTCCAAAATGTTTGCAACATAAATGGCTGATGCTTCTAGTTCCAGGACCACATTACATGCAATATGCTTTAAATGGATTTTAAAAGTAAAAAAAAAAAAGGTTTTGTAACAATGTCTTTGGTTTAGTTTCCCCAAAACCCCCAACCAAATGCCTCATTAAAGCAAAAAAGTGATTCATTCAACAAAATAAGTCGATCTAGCTCACAAAAATAGCTTCAATTATTCATAGTTTTCTTCTCTTATCTTTGATGTGATAATGAGCTGTGGCGCATAATTTTCTGTCAGACTAGTAATTACCAACTGGTTTGCTAAAATTTAAATTCTTTGTGTAAGTTTCCAAAATATAATTTGCAAAGACTATTAAGAGAATAGTAGAATTATGTTTTATTATAATCATGCAAGGTAATATAGCGACTTATTTTCACATGATCAAAATCAATAACCTGGACTTATTTAGGTTTTTTACTTCTTAATTTTAACCTTCCATAATTTTTGCACACTGACAATTTCAATCATTTAATGCCTAAAGAGCAAAAATGTGGTCCACACAATAAAATAGACAACATTCAACTTTGAGGTCCAACCTTGAATTTAGAAACAAAAAACATTGATAGTCCTTTCATTACATTTATGGGAGTGACTTCGTTTTTACTTTGACCGTTACAACAGATTTTGAGAGTGGAGAAGCGTAAGTGATTGGAAGAGTGAGATTAAAAAAGCAGAAATGATGCCACTGTCCTTCTCAAAGTCCCCAGTTTGTGTATTTATATTCAATGATAAAAATCTGACATCATTTTCGAAACCCCTTTTAAACCTCCCAAAATTAATCAAAGAGGCAAGCTTCTTCTGAGTAAAATTACATTTTTCTATTTAAAATAAATTATAGCCAGTCCAAACAGAAAGCGATTGGCTGATAAAAAGAAAACATCCACAGAGCAATTGTTTTAAATGACTGGTAATTTACAGACACTTTATTGCTTTTTCATCTGACATTTGTGACAACCTCAATACATCAGACTAGAATTGGTTTTGTTTTGAAAACAGGATATTAGACTAGGAAAAGCGTGTTTTTCAGAGATCTGAAATTATTATTATTATATAAACTGTCAGAACAGGGTTTATTGATGATTGATACTTGTCCTGGTAGATTATGCATGAACAAGCTAACTCCAGGCTGTACAGAAGAAAAACTTCCCATGTGCCCCTGCTTCTGAACAAGCTGTACTGAATGTCGGCAAAGCCCTGAATGAAGTGACCTGGAGTGGAGACTGTTGGAGACTCCTGAAATGCATCTCTCTGTACTTCACAGAAAGGCACTTCAAGGAAGCATCTGCCACATGGAGGGAAATTAGCTGTTTGTGTCTTAAGCCCTGCAGCCCTCAAGTCCATCAACTTAGCAAAGCTTCTGCCTGAGTGATTATTATTATTCCCAAGGTGTTTAGGGGTGTGCAAGGCTTTGCCAGGTAGTAGGTAATTCATGAATGTACCCTGAAGTCAGAGTCCATGATGGTACCAGTAATAACAACTATTTATGCAAATGGCCACTTAGATAAGAAAGATGCAAGTGTATGACCAAGTTGTCGAAATTCCAAACATACGTTTTGTATGCATTCAGATAACAAATATTTTGAACAAAGCTACACATTTTTAGTGATTTTGAGAACATTCAACATTTGTCATGTTTTGTGTCCTAGAGCAAATAGCTTGGACAGTTCTTAATACTTTATAGGCTAGTAACAATATGATAATTTGTACACATTACAAAATTAGATGTACAAGTACTTTTATTATATGAGCTATGCCAAAAAAAATTGTTTGGTTTACCTGTAAACAACTGCGTTCTGGTCAAGGATGTGTTTTGAACGATTGCTGATGCTACTAATTCGAGTAACATTTTAGACCCATTATAAAGAACTTTGCTTGTTTTCTTGGTACACTTAAACATTCCTACCAAAGTCTGTCACCATCTAGTCTAGTTCATCTTCTTTGAACGATAGAGTCCTGATTTGATCAGAGTGTAATGTTTTCTCTTTTGTTGGAATACATTGATTGAGGGATTCAACGTACTCTTTTACTTCTTGTTTTGGTTTGTACTCACCAGCCATGTGGTTATGTTAGGATCACATGACTGGTCCTTTTTTCAGGTGGGTGGGTGGTAAAGTGGATTTACTAATGTTGATTGGTTCATATGATTAATGGATGTCGTATTGTTTAGTTTGTTTCTTGCTACTGTTTGAGAAGCAGGCGGTTTAAATTAAGGTGTTCCCTCTTCTCACTAGTTAATCAATTTCTCTTGTTATGTTTGTAGTAGATTTTCTCCACCTCTGCATTCTTAGTTTATTCAAGTTTTTTTTCCTTGCATTAGTTCCTCAGTCCCCTGTGGGCCCTTTGCCTAGCATATTGTTAGAATTTTGTTTATTTACACATCATTTACACGTTTTGTTCGTAACACATAGTTTTACTTACCACCGGTCGATTCTGCTGCCTGATGTTTAATTTTTTTGCTCTTATTTTTAGTCTGTGTTATTAAAATGAGATTGGAAACTATTTGCAAAAAATTAGGATGCCAACAGTTTGACAATCAGAGTAATTGAGGAATTTTGATGTGGACATTATTCATTTAAAACAACATATTTGAAGTATTAAACATTTTACAAATTCAAATTTTTAAATACATTTTGCTTAACCTAACCAATGCTGAATTTTGCATCATGCAGCACTATTTGGAAGTATACATAGACCTAAGCAAACTAACAGAAATAGCTTTGTCCCACCCAATTAACATTTTTAGTTGCAGGCTATGAGGAAAATGTACTATAATAGGTAACTGATTACCGGAGGGCTTCGGCCCTTGCTGATTTTTTGTTCCAACCCTTTTCAAGAGACACATGAGTAGCATTAAATAAATCAAAAGGAGTTTAATTAGAGGACTCAGGTGTGTTTAGTTAAAGGTTGGCCCAAAACTATACAGAGCTGTGACTCTCCAGCAATTGACTTTGACATCTGTACACTAAACAGATTAGAACTGATTTTTCCTGTTAACCTAAAATAACTGTGCGTCACCTTCAGCTTTAACATTGACAAGAGTTGTATTTCTTTGAAGTCAAACTAGGCTCCAGCAACAATGGAAAAGTGTTTGATGGAGAGAAGCCAAACTCATGACCCAGTTTATTCCATGACTAAATAGACCGTCCTGAAGCCTGGAGGCAGGGAATATTGATCCAGATTTCCAGTGATGACCAACAAATACATTTAAACACATTGAGGCACTCACAAACACCGATTAATCACAGCTAACCTAGAAACTGACACCAAAATCATGCAGAGGTTGTAAAGATGAAATGTACTAAATAATTATGGGCACTGAAGTTGGTGGATAATTAACTATTTCAATTCATATCAATTTGGTCCCATTTAAAGAAATGGCATAAATATATAACACAACAGGATAGAGAAAATTAATTATTAATATTTCAATATCATACAGAGGAAATTATAAATAGGTAAATAAAAAAATGTCTTTTTGGAGCACATTTAGAGCAAATAAATGCCCATTTCATGTTTGTTACACCCAGTAATACATATAAATAGGAGTTTTGAGATAAAATTAATTTTAGAATCAAAAATCGAATGAACACAACCTACAGGGACCCCACCTGAACCCAAGTCTTTAAAATCAAATCCACTTCCCAGAAGAACACATTGAATAAAACCATAGTAAAAGTGTGTTTAAAGAGAGAATGTTCGTTAGACTCATCTAAAGCATGATGGAAAAGATTGTGAAAAGGGAAATAATGTCTCATCTGATCCAGCTTTAACCTTTGACTGGCAGATCAATGTCTGAGCTTAGAATTTAGAGCTGAGCTTTTATTACTGTGAAGTGAAAGAAAGTAAAACTTTGCTGAAGCCCTAAACACTACAAACCTGGCTTCTTAACTATGGCTTAGCTTCTTTACAATTAATGCATCCTTTATATCTGGACATCCTCTTTTGCTTGTCTGGGCCAATTTGACTTCTTTTATGCGCCAGTCCATCCAAGGGTGACTGAGTTCACAGTCTAACTAATCTCAAGAAGTCAGAGGGATTGTGTTTCCAAGGATTCAGAACACACCGCTAAATAATTCACTGAGTAATTCAGTTTCTGTAGACTTGAGTGCCTTCACCAACATACTGATTAGTACAAGCAGAGAACATGACATTTATTTTAATGATGCTCTTGTTTGGTAAACTAAGTTTACATTTTTCAAAGAAAATGCAATGCAATAAACACCTGTCATTTAGTGAAACATAATTTAAACATCTGTTGCTCGAAAACATAAAAATGTCATTAATCCATAGTCATGTAGAAATCACTTAGTTTTTACAAAAATAGCTATAGTGTTAAGAAATCTCTTTTAATTTGAGCAGCCATTCTACAAATGCTATGGAGTTCGGTACTGGTGCAGACCCAAAATGTCAGCTGCACATGCACGGTTAAACCCCAGCAGGTTTGCAGCCACCAGCAGTTACAAAAATCAATACGTGCAGAGGAACATGTGTCGAACATGACTTAGTTCTCAATTCAGTCTCTATAAATTATTGTTTTTCAACCAAAATTGTTTTTCTTCACCCCAGCTACAGCAGTTCAACCTTCCTCTAACACCCACGTCCGTCTGGTATAAGACAGTTAAAAATCACCGTAACTTAATAAAACAACATGTAATTATACTTTACAGAGAATGACACTGCATGGCTGAGAGTGCGTGTGTTGGACTGCGCATGTGCTTCTGAGGCTGCATGTCAGACCCTATTGTATTGAATTGGCCTAAAAAGCTGAGGGCACCCTAAAGGTTTGGCGTTTTTATGTGTTCTACATTTTGATGACAATAATAATAACGAAGATGCTAAAAATTATTTTAAAACATACACAAAATTTTAATAACAATATAAATGCTAAGTACTCCTAATGATTGTGACGCTTTTGTTTTCCATAGTAACCTTGTACAGCTACAACAGCTTGTTGACCAACGCTCCGTGAATCCAGTTTCTAGGGAGTTCAGCTTTTGACGGATGTTGCTAAGGTTTCATAAAATGTCTAAAGGCCAGCTGCTATTAATTCAGAAGCTTCTGAGATGGTTTCTATGACTTCCCAAACGGTTTAAAGCCAGTTGCAATAAATTCATTACTAGAAAAGACAATAGTGATGGTTTCACGAATCCCTATGAAGCCAGTGGCAAAAAATATAGAACTAACAGAGACCGTTGTTATGGTTCCATAAACCATTCAATCAGTTGCTTTTAGAGATTAAATCAGATGCTATGCAATCACAACTTTTGACTGTTACATAGTGTACATAGATACAAGGTACAGGATATGAAACTTTGGACAATTGTCAGAACAAAGGATGTCAACAAAATAAGTAGCAAAAAGAGCTAAAAGCAAACCAAACACATGCATGCATGCATGCTGACACACACACGCACGCACGCACACATCAGTTTCAACCTCCTTGTTGCATTATTAGAGGCAGTCCATCATTGATTAGAAACTAAACTTTCTCATTTGTAAAGGATTTTTTAAGTTGGCATATTTCAGCTGTTATAAAAATTTCAAAACTCAAAATTTTGTTTAATCCAGCCTTATTGGGATCTTCTCTAAAAACATAGAAGCCGAAAATGACATAGAAACCTTATTTTAGACCTGATCATATGACAGCTGGGGTTATAGCTCAAACACACAGAAACTATTCACGCTGCCATTTAACATCTTAACTCTTTATTTTAGCTCTGAATATTCACACATGTTTAGTCAAACAACTCAGCATGGGGCTTCAGACAACACACTCCTGAAATAAATGGCCCAAAAGACAGTACATTTCTCTAATAAAATTTTTTTTATAATGTTATTAAAAGAAAACATTTGAGATCCTATAAGTACCTAAACTAATAAAATGAACTAGTTCATGACATTTTAATAGCAACAGTCCTAAAAGCACAGAGCAAACTTTACGCATACCTGGCCTCCACGTGCTTTTAAAATGAGCATGTGACTCTTTCATCCGCAACAATGAAGCTGAAGGAAGAAAATTAGAATGTGCAGCTGATGCCAAGAACCAGATAAATCTGTTGCTGGGATAATTTGAAACTTCAACAGACTCAGATTGCTGTTATTATGTCATTTGTGCAGATTTTTTTATATGAAACTTCTCAAACAAAGAAAACAAAAGTTGACCCCCTCCTCCTAACCGTTCTCTATAGTATTGATCCCAACATCGCTCATCTCTGCAATCGGATGTTTCAGCTTTCTTCTTCTTGTTGTTCGGGCTTTCATTAAGGGCAGACATCACGCACTAAACAAGCTGACTCATCACAAGGATCTTCAGCAACAAAGCGATATCGAAATAACAAATAACTGTCACGTTTTGCTGTGAAAATGATGAAAACATTCATAAACAGTCAAACATTGGCACTTGTCGAATTATTACTGAATAACGAGAGCAATCACATAGCTCTTAACTATCTCCCGATTTCACCTTGGAATTTGAAGAGAGGATCTGACAAATGAAAAATAAGTGGTTCTTTAGGGATGGGAGGGAGGTTTTTTCCAGCAACATAACAAGAGAATGTATATGTAGGTCATCGATTGATAAATGTGTGTCAAGAGTGAGTGAGCGACCCTGAGGATTCAACAGATAGAAGTGGAATGAGTGAGCACAGGAGAGTTTCTCATCTGTTTTTCATTAGCTGAGCTGTTCTATATGATCCTGAAGAGTACTTTAATGCACAAGAATGTGTGATTAGTGGAGACCTCGAGTATTACACTGTGATTATCTTTCAAGCTTTTAGAACCTGATGGAAATAAATGCATGCATAGAAAGTGGATTGATTTTTAAGAGCTGACTTTTACTTTACTTGAATATTCTTCACTTGATTAAAATAATAGTGAGCGGGTGAAAAACACTTCAGGCGATCAAATAAAAACTCCACCTCCAACAGTTCCTTGGTGTCCTTTGACTCATACTCACTGTCACTACAGGTACTTTATCCATACAGGTAACATGATTTGTACGGTGCATGTCGTTTTTTCTTCTTTTGTCACTTAACCTACTCGCTCATCTTTGCTTTCTGAACTAATGTAATTTATATCATGTTAATAAGTGACAAAAGATTAAAAATGGTTAGTATGTTTATTCTGTGCATGCCCAGTACAAACCAGTACAAATAGATTTTTAGTCAAATGCCATAAAGATGAATGAGAAATGAATGGGAGCAGTAACATTGATCATTATTAGATTAATGTTTAATTCAATGGCAAAATGGAAGTGAGAAACACAATTAAAGTTTGTTAAAGGTAAATATGCTGTTCTGTAATGTAAGTTAAAGGAAAACATACTCCTGTTTTATCCTGTTTCAGTTCAGTGTCTCGTTTTAACAAAACAATTTGTGTCATGAAACAACTGATTCAATATTTTGAATGGAACTTGGACTTGGTCACAGGTACTTTATCCATACAGGTAAAAAGGGGAGTTGTGGTCAGTTGGATAAGGATATCGACTTGTGATCGAGTTGAAGGTTGGGTGAATGATGAAACACTTGCTCTCCCATCTTCAGCAACCACAGCTGTGGAGCCCTTGAGCAAAGCACCAGGTTCCCAACTGCTCCCCGGGCGCCTCAGCCATGGCTGCCCACTGCTCCGGGTGTTTGTTCACTACTGTGTGTGTACACTGGGATGGGTAACATGCAGAGCACAAATTCTGGGTAAGGGTCACTCTATATCTGGCAACCTGGTCATTTTCACTTTCACTTAAGACTAATGAGGCATTATGCTGATGATGCTGACACTTGACTTTAAAATAATTTAAAATATTTTTGGCCTAATAATTATCATTGTTCCAGCTTATTTCTCCCTCGTTTCTTTTTATTTTTCAGAGAACAAAAAAAAATCCACTTAATAGTGAATAGTATAATTATTATACACATTTAAAGTGGTATAAAATTAATGAAAACACCTTTTGAGTGAAGAAGTGTCAGGAAAGCCAGATATCAGACAGGTGAGTGTATGGCATTTTTTGACAAATAACCATTACAGTTTCCTTTATGGTCAAGGTTGGTGGAGGTGACAGCAGTGGAAAACAGGACCAGAATACAGTGTGATGACAAAGACAGCCAAGGCGAGGAGATAACAGGTAAGGTGCAGGTGTAGACTCGGTAAGTTCGCCATGTGACCTTAATATGAACAGTCAGGACACATTTATTTAACTTTTACGTCATTGTATAGGGACAGATGTCACATTTCTGGGTGTGGGGGGAAGTTTAACGACAATAATAGCTGATGATGGAGTCGAAAGCAGTCAGTGGAAAAAAGGGAAGTAATAGAACAAAAAAAATTCTAGATATGATTTGGTTGAAATGATGGTGGTTTCAATTGGAAATAAACTGAAATAAAGCAACGCAATCACTCCTCATCGCATTCTTGTCCATGTTTACTTCAGTTTTGATCAAAGCCATGCACTGTGAATGCATGCCTCAAAGCGATCTGGATTGTATTCTTACACAGGACAGATATAAGTCGCATGCTGTGTGTAATTTGAATGAGTGCACAAAAAATTCGGATTTCATTTAAATATTGAAATTGAGAATTAACAGTCCTAATCTGTCTCGTTAGTAATAGCTCCTTTCAGGGAGTAAATCGTTTTCTTTGGTGCATGCAGATTACACTGATAATAATCAGAAGACACCAGTAAGCATGTTTATTTACTCAGATTAGTGTATTTTGCTCTATTTTTGGGTCTTTGTCATAACTGTTTGCAAATCAGATTTTTTCCTGATACGTACGATATACAATTGTTTAAGTGTTTCATTATTTTAAAAGAATAAAAAGATCGAAGTACCGAGTTGAATTAAACTTCCCATCGTTACTCAAAGGAAAACAGCCACACGCCGACTGTTTTATAATCTTTGAGGGCTTTATTCAACACCTCTTAATGGTCAAACTTATAAAATTAGCAAATTTTAACTTAAGAAAGAACATATAAATAACAAAACAAGACAAAAAAAATAGTCTGAAAAGTACACGTGTAAAGCAGCACTAAATACATCACAGATAATATACATGGACAACACACTAAGAGTGCAGGTAAAAGCATCCATCCTGCTCAAATCCAGTCACTTCTCCTTTGTGAACCTATTCCAGTGTCACAGCATTTTATCTAATATCTTGATCCCATCAAAGTTCTGAACTCTTCTTCAGACACCACACACTGCTCTTTCATTTCTGACCTACATCTCCAATCTGCTTACAGTATTCACAAATACATGTCATGCATCACCAAATCTCTAAAGCACCTTGGCAGAAAGTGGCTACCACTGTGTGAAGTCCAGACTCTCTCAAGTGACCCTGTTTATAAATGAGACTGGCTGACTCTCATTTGCCAGCTGTCTGAAAAGCTGAAGCTGAGACCGAGCAGATGGACAAAGCACTGTTCCTCTGATAGAACAGACGCATGTGGTTCTGTCACAATACATGGTGAGCTGAGGGTCGCCAGAATGCTGACCACATACTCAAAAATGGCCTGGTTCTGTTCTATGGAGTTCACAGTAGGAAAACCATTTATGAAACAATGTCCCATTCCTAAAAAAATATACAACGATGCTTCCTGAAGAGTGTCATCATAGAGTTTGGGTAATTGGTAGAGTCAGTAATTGACTGATCTTTTAATTTGAGGCTATGAGTTAATTAACTCACAGAATAAGATATTGGCAGTAGAGAAGATACTATATTATTAGTGTCATTACAGACACTAATACTATAACCAACCCCCCCCCCCTTAAACTATAAACAGCCCCACCTTTAAACTATCACCCTTCAAGCAATACCTCCCTAAAACTATCCTCACATAATGTGTGTAGATTGTGGGCTTGAGCTAATTAAACACTCATCGTGCAATTGGTCAGTCACCCTGTGATCTTGAAACAAAAAGGCAAAATCCCCATCACCAAGTTTTGCGAAGTTTTATTGAAGAGAAGCCTAGTTTACATTTACCAAGAGCCTATTGATTGATCAGGATAGAAAATGGCTAAATGGCTTCTTGAGAGCTCACAGATTCAATACCATTTAAACATTCCAAATTCAACTTGTTTGCTTCCTTCGAACATGTTATTTTAGTGAAGAGCATACAAGATCTCTTGCTGTAGCATCAAACTTGAATTTAAATAGTTAAAAGTATTAACAACCACACACAAAAAAAAATCATTCTTCTTTTGAACAGCAAATGTGGTGCCCCAAAATAACTGCCCCATTCACATATATCTAAAACCACCCCTGAATCCCAAGTCAGTATCTCTGGTATCAGCTTCTATAATCGTGAGCTTTCTCAAAAAATATTCTCAGTTAATTTCTTTTAATTCTTCTAAACCATATTTCTAAGAATTAAAATGAAGCCCCTCCTTTCCAAGAAGACTTTACGAAGATTCTGTTAGTGATCATAATTTCTCTTACTGTATTCATCACCTCGTCGAAAACAAGTTGCCACCTGGATTAATGAAAACAAAGAACTTCAAGAGTCCTATTATTATTAACTACTACATTATATAATGGAGAATACAGCTATATCTTTCAGCTGAAAAAGTGTGCCCGTGTCCCGTTTTTTTTTATATATATATGGATTGGTCACCAGAGTCCCCATATAGAAGACTATACCATCATCAATGCAAGATTGAAAAATTAACGCAAAACTGATTGGCAAATTTAATTGCAGATGCTTATCAAAACAACGGCACAGCAAAAGTGTGCTGCAATCATAGCTAAAGGTGGTCCAATAAAATATTAGAGTCTGTGACCTTTTTTGCTACCATTAAAGCAGGTATTTGACACCTAAAGTGATCTACATAGATGATGATTTTACAAAGGTCACACAGAAAACACAGTAAAGTTGACGTTTATGCAATATCTTAAACTAATCTAAAACTAATATGAATTAATTTGCTAAAGTTAATAGTATGACATGAGCACTTTTGCCCCACTGCAAGGGGATTCTGAAGCACATTTCTGAATTAACATTGCATAATTTCCCTATGATTTTCAAACCATTCCGAAACTGTGAGATTTTGTATGGTGAAATCATCTAGGAATGAATGTGAAGATGACAGAATGAGCTCTTGATGAGCAGACAACCTGCACACAGTGTGTGTTCCCATACAAGCTGTGATAGACTCCCTTAAGACTAGTTAGAAATAAAAAGTCTAGGATGATTCATTACTCACATTGTTATTGGAACATGCTAAAAGCTTCCAGGGACCACAACAAATGTGTTAGGATATTTTCTGTTCTGTTCAAAACAGTCTGTACAAGTAACTTCAATAACCCTTAACGCCTACAAAATAAACCCAACTCTGTAGCTCTCCACAGCCAACAATGTAGGACATCTGAGGAAAAAAAGAGCTGGCCATAACCCGAGAATGAGGCTTCTCTATGTATCTGCTGATTGAAGTCAGAAGGCCACATATGAATCACTCCTCACGTGCAGGTTCAATCAGCTCTAAAATCCAGGTCACATACACCATGTGACGGCTGGAGATTTTGCTGCATAAATGATTACTGCTGTATGAATAATTACGGCTAACAATTAATATATAATTAACACAGCAGTGTGGGAAGTGAGACAGCATGAAGTGTGTAATATAGAGAGAGCTTTATGGAGTATGGGCAAGCAGATGGTCCTCAGTGCCATATGATATATGGCATATGATATGCCTAATCCGTATACAGCGCACAAGCCCTAACAAAAACACACATAACACCTATGAAATTGCTGAAGGTGTTTTGCAATGGCAGCATTGGAATAGAATAAATCATCAAATATAAAACTTTTATGTGTCTTGATTTCAACTCTAGATTAGTTATTTTATTTCCCAGCAATGGGTTGCAGCTGGGAGAGAGAGAGAGAGAGAGGGAAAACAGACAGGAAGACAGTCAGGAGTGAGAGAGAGAGAGAGAGAGAGAGAGAGAGAGAGAGAGAGAGAGAGGGAAAACAGACAGGAAGACAGTCAGGAGTGAGAGAGAGAGAGAGAGAGAGAGAGAGAGAGAGAGAGAGAGAGAGAGAGAGAGGGAAAACAGACAGGAAGACAGTTAGGAGTGAGAGAGAGAGAGAGAGAGAGAGAGAGAGAGAGAGAGAGTGGGAAAACAGACAGGAAGACAGTCAGGAGTGAGAGAGAGAGAGAGAAAACAGACAGGAAGACAGTCAGGAGTGAGAGAGAGAGAGAGAGAGGGGGAACAGACAGGAAGGAAGGCAGTCAGGAGTGAGAGAGAGAGAGAGAGAGAGAGAGAGAGAGAGAGAGAAGAGAGAGAGAGAGAGAGAGAGAGCTCCTATGCGATACTGCGAGAGAGCTATATCTAGGAGAGAGAGAATATAGAGATCAGCCTAGCAGTAATAGAGGAAGGGAAAACATCCCTGAATACAGTCAGAGTGAGCGGATATAGAAGAGAGAGTAGAGATAGATATAGAGATAGAGATTGAGAGGGGGAAACAGATCAGGAAGAACGACAAGTCAGTTAGTGCTTTCGATCTTTGACTCGAGAGTAGCAGAGAGAGAGAGATGGAGAGCTATTTGTTGAGGGGGGGAAAAACATAAACAGTCATCCTTCCGTATGAGTTAAGATAGATAGACTCTGATCCCGAGAGATAGAGCGAGAGAGAGGACGAGCGATAGAGAGAGAGAGAGGAGGATATATAGAGGGAGAACATACAGGAAGGCAGTCATGTAGTTGTCTAGCAGGTTCGTCTCTCTCTCTTCGATCGATATCGCGCTCCTCTCTCGATGTAGAGCTAGCGCCGCCTGCGCCTTGTTTGGAAAAAACCTACAGAAGACCAGTCATTAGTGAGAGAGATAAGAGAAGAGACGCTATATACAAACCGACTGAGGAAGACAGTCATTAGTGAGAGAAGAGAGAGATAGTGGGGAACGACAGGAAGGGAAGGAGGCAGTCAGGCTTTAGACGAGTCTGCATCTCTCTCAAGCTGGTCTCGCTCAGGAGTAGAGATAGAGATAGTAGAGATAGATATAGTGAAAACCGACAGGAAGACAAGGTCCCGGAGTGAGAGATGTACTAAGATAGAAGAGCTAATATAGAGCGGGACACCAGACATGAAGACAGTGAAGTGAGAGAGAGAGAAGAGAGAGGAGAGATAGGTGGTAAAACAGAAGAAGTACAGGTCGATTTGAGTAGAGAGAGAGAGATACTGGAGAGAGAGAGAGAGAGACTAGAGAGAACGGAATACAGTCAGGAGTGATTTTTACCAGCTATTTAAATTGTAAAACCAAGATATTTTAAAATGTATCTGAATTTCTTTTCAGTTAGTGTCCCATTACTTCCTTTCATATGATTTCCTCTAGATTTCCTCTATTTTGTTATGAAATTAAGTACACAGGAAACAACAGCAATGGCAAGAAGCATTTGGGCCCCTGCTGATATGAACATTTGCCTAAACAAGTAAATGACCCACAAATATTTAAATCAATCAGAAAAATTTTACCAACTGCAATTATTAGTTAAAAACCGATATAGTAAAATAACTATGAACTAATCATATCTTTGTCTTTGCAAATCCTCAAAGAACTGCTTCTTTCCCTCAAAAATATTTTCTCACTTTAGAAAGAATATATAAGTAATTATCCAATTTATATATATTATCCAATATTTTGTTGTCCCAATGAAGTCCCATATACACAAACATATTCAACTAGTAAAATCCATTTATTTTATATTTCAGGCCACCATCGCTTGTGATTGTTTATTTATTTATAGAATGCAGGTCAGTGAGGGTTACAACACTGACAGTGGCTGTTCAGACCCATGCAGACAGACACAAACTGAGAAGGAGTCATAAAACATTCAAAGGCTTCTCAACATGATTCGAGTGAAAGGTGCAATGAGAAGATTAAAGGATATGTGGACGCGGGTGATTTATTCACACCATTCGTCCGAGTCTGCAGGGATACTCTCCTGACAACCATTATATCTGCCAGCGGCCCCTCTGATTTCACGAGCGTCATGTCTGCCAGTGCCACGAGGGAGGAAGAACCGTAACACTGACCTACATTCACTGACACATTTATGATCTTCTACCACACAATCCTTTCTTCTATATCCATGAGTCATCAGAAAGAATCTGCAGAAGTAACAGCAGTGATCTGAGTACACAGTAAACTAATCCAATTAGCATCCGCCAAGCTGCTACAGAAGTGATGTTAGCACACTGACTCATGTTTAACTTCATGAAGAGATGATCAATAAAGTATTAATATGATGACTTTGGATAATTCTAGCCATGGGCGGCGTTTGACTACAGTGCTGAGTCAAGGTTTGGTCTTGTTTCGAGCAACAGATAACATTTGTAACAATAGTGCAAGGAACTAAAGGTTGGGTTTTCTTTATTGGCTTGTTCCTGGAAGACAATATAGACTTGTAATGTACGTAATTTTGAAGAAAAAAATAACAACAACTGGAGATTCAATAAACAGCTGGGTCAACCTGATCCCAACTGAGGATAACAATGTGTTTTTTTAAAGGGGCTTTATGAGGTCTTTGTTTTTTAATGTTTACAATTGTCGATTAAATTAAATTATGTCCTCGCTGATTAGAACATCTTAAGAAGCAAACAAGTTGAATAGAAGCTCAATCAATTTTTCATATTAATCAGAAAAGGTATTAAAAATGCAATTAGTATAAGTGAATTAAACATGGACTAATCATATCTTTGTTCTTACGAATACAAAAAAATACTCAAAAAAACAACAACCAATAAATAAACTCACAAGTATTTTATGTGTCATACAGCATAATATACTCTTTTTCAAAAAGCAAATTCACTTTTCAGGCACTATAAATGTGAACTGTATACCTCCAGAATGAGAAAGAGGGCTCTCAAAATCACTCTGGATGCTGCCCACCCAGGCAACCCCTCTTCCAGCTCTGACCCTCCGGTCAGCGCTTCAGAGCCCCATACATAGGGACAGCCCAGCACAAACTCAGCTTCTTCCCTCAGGCCATTCAGCTCTTGAACCCATGATTTCCCCAACAACACTCTCATATATTTTATCTAAATATTACACTAAGCTACAGGACTCTTATATGGACTCCTTGCACATTTCCAGTCGCTCCACATTCTTTTGTTCCGTTGCTGCACTTTACTTTTACTTACGCTTTGGTTTGCACATTACATCCAAAACACATCTATTAATCACCTTGGACTTCTATAGTTATAGTTCTATTACTTTATATTTTACTACCTCTATTTCTAGAATATTACTATACTCTATTACTTTGAACTTGAGCAATTTACTTATTTAACCTGTGTTACTGTGCAACGTTACTGTGTAATTTTTTTTGTACCAATAAAGATCTTTATGATATACATTTTTTAATTATGGTACATACAAAACATACAGCAGATTTTATGTGGGAACTTTGCAATTACAAAAATAAAATCTAGGCTTTTTCAATCACTCAAAGAGTTTAACTATCAGGTCAAGAAAAAAACATGCACTTTTATTAGAGAGGCAAAAAAACCCCCCTGAAAAATCTATTTCAACTACCAGAAATCAATAACACATCAATATTCCATTCATTTCAACATGATAAGCCTAGAGAGAATAAGTAGATCATTATTTGAAGTTTGCTGTAGTGTTTTTGCTTTCATCGAAGCTTTTACCTCAAAAGACTTATGGTTCAGCCAGTCGCTCAGCGATGAAAAGATTATCAAACCTATATAACAGAAACTTATTAATTTGCTGACCTTTAAAGGCCAGTGAAACGGAGATATCACTAGCTGAAATATTGTGCTTAGACGGGACAATCAAGGACATTCAAATACCCTTTAAATGGTAAACGGTGACTGAGAGATGAGCATGGATGTGATGATTTTCTCACTGTGTCTCAATTTCCGCCTGCACACACAACCATGGCAGCTTTACTCAACAAGTCAGTGAGCTCAGTGCATAATTATGAAACACTCAGCATATGTTATATGCTCAAAAGTTAGAAGGAAAACAATACTAACTGAAATTAAATGTCCTTCAAAAGTTTGGGTTCTTTTACTTCTTACAGTTTCAAATTCATTGGATGTAATGGTGTGAAATAGCTGAGTGATGTAACATGCTTCTGCTTCAGTTTTTAAAACATAACCTACACTGCAGTAGATCATCAAGCTTTATTAAGATATTTTTTGACCAACAGATTCAATCTTCTGTGTTCGAGTTGGTTTATTTTATTGTGAAAACTTAAACTTTAAGGTTATTATAGGTTCAGACCTTCAAAATATTTCTAACATCTATGTCTACAAATGTCAAACTTAAATAAATACAATTTATTAAAATAGCTTTGTCAGGCAGAGTCATCCAGAACAAAGACAGCAGGAACTAAGTTTCATACGTCTCTGTTTTGGGAATTTGAAGTGTCTCAGAAATTGGCTCAGAAAAATGTTGTATACCGCTCCTTTAAGTTAACAAGCCATGCTGAGGTAAAACAACTTAGAATTCAAAGTATTTAACAAGTTTAAATTACATATACATTAAACAATTTTAAAAGTTAAAATGTTCTTTTAAACAATGCATCAAACCAGTAAATAGATTCAATAAAATAGATTTATTTTTCTACAGTGTGTGTTGATTTTGGAAGAATAATGCGAAACCCTCATTTTGGGAAAGCAACATCAAAAAACAACACGTAATCTAACTTTTTAGAATGTGAGCACATCCTAATCTATTAATAATTTCAGAGACACTGTTTGTTTACCGCACATTTGCTAAGGGTTAATTTATGCAACGATACTTCTCATCTAGAAGGTTTTAGGTTAGGCAGATAGCACTTTTTAAGGTTTTATTTGTTTCTACAATTTTAACAGAATTAGTTTGCACAAATTCTTCACAATAGTACATGCAAGGAAAAAAGTAGTGCAGCCTGTGCAAGATGTACCTCTGCCTTTTGTGTTCCAGGTAGACCAGCTGACACGTGTGTTTTGGTTTACTGCATTAGGTTTTTATTCATATCAAGCCTTCTTGTTTTCTTTCACTATAGTTTAGCTTCTGTATATTTCTTTGCAGTTTGTAGATGCACTCCTGTCTTGATTAATTTCCATCTGTGTCTTAAAGTTTGGTTTAGTTGAGGTAAGTCACCTGTGTTAGTCCTCTTTTAGGTTAATTGTCTTCCTTTATAAGACTCCCTCTTCCCACGTTCAGTTTTGCAGCATTGCAATTGTCACACCTTTGTCCGGTTGTATTTAGTTAGTCCTGTTGTAGACTTTGTTCTTTTTTTTTGTCTTTAATCATATACTTTTATGCTTACTTTAGTTATTGGAGGTATTCCCCCTTCGTGGGAAATTTTATGTTGTTATTTTCTGTTTTTATAATAAAGAGACTGACTGAACCTCTGGCTGTCGTGCATTTGGGTTCTGCTTCCACCCTTCTCTTATGAGAATCGTCACAATGTGCCCTTAACCATAAAACTAGGGAACAGAAAATAAATAAATAAAATAAGACTTCTTTTTTTTAGATGATACACAGTATGACTGTGCATAAAGTTCATAGAGTCATATCACAGCTCTCTAATTTAACCTCATTATCCCAGAGCGTCATCTCTGAAACTCAATTTCAGACACAATACCCAGCTTTGATTTCATCTGGCACAAATACGGCTCACATGATAAATCAGATTCTCCAAAAGCATCACTGCTACCTTCTCCAAACGCTCTCTTTTACATGTTAAAAATATAATCTCTGCCATTTCACATTCTGTTTCGTTTCATTTTGGCCTAAACGAGCACATCTCAAAGACTAACCATTTTATTGGTAATTTTCATGAAAAAAATCTCTATCTAAACGCTCATTACATTTTCAATATGAATCCAAACATTTGAAACAAGAAAAAAAGTAAAAGAAAAAAATATATACTTTCATCTAAGCATATATTAATTTAATTTTTTAATATGTGCATTTATTTGTCATTTTATATATTAACATTACTGTTATTTTTCTTTTCAATACTGATTGCATGTTGTGTGAAACTGAAAAAAAAAACTGTTATAATTAGGGAGTGGAAGTATAAAGATGGACAGATAAAAGACTAAATGAACAGTTGTTCAGTGATCCAGAAGCTTCGTGTAAAGATGAGAAGGGCTAGCACAGAAATGATTGACACAGAAATGATTCTGGTCAGCAAGAAAGTAGATTTTAACGTTCATCATGGTGTGTTAATGGCATAGGTAATGGATTTCAATAATCATTTTTGATACCCTTTTGGCTCTACATTTAGCTCAAAATTGAGCAATTTTTTTCATATTTTTAACCTTTTGATAATTTTGCAACTTGTAAAACATTAAGGCGTTCATGCCTTTTGTAAACGGCAAATGCAAATGATACATTTTAATTTTCCATTTAAATTTCATTTGGTTTCTTTTTTGCATTTTCCATTTCAAATTGAATTTCGCTACTCCGATGCTTCCATACCTTCAACACAAATATCTATTATTTAGTTTCTACTACTCTTTCTGAATAATGTATTAAAGTATTACATAAAATTACACCTGCAAATCATGATATAAGTTATATTCAGCTTTATAGGACAAACAAGCAAACGACAGAAAAACCAGGTGCATCCTTAACAATACACGAATAGAAATATCAGGGTTGAGATTTGAGGAAATAGGTTAGTGTGTTACAGAGATGTAGGTCAGTGATGGCCTCACTTGATGCTCCCAAGGATGAGCAAAACCCAAATGACTGAAATCTTTCTGACAACAGCGACAGAGCCAAGTGACAAAAAACACCATTAAATCCCGCTGAAAACCACGAACACACTTTTCAAATGACAATCTGTGACGTGAATTAGTACACCGAGTACATAGAGTTACAGAATGCACAGTTAGTTCCTCGTGATGTGACCCATCAATGTAGGAATGGGAATGATAGGAAATTACGATAAATTGCGTCAAATGACTGAAGTTTTAGTCCAGCACGTGTCTGACCCAAATCCAGAGTCATGTGAGGAAACAGATTTACCAACAGAGCGAACTATGTGTATATCAAAATTAATTACACTACAGAAAACTGGGATTAAAGATAAACATCATCGCTTGCATATGTTTGAGCATTGATGATGTTAAAGGTCACTTTTTAATCTTAGAGAGATTAAATACATTTTGAAAGCAACTTTTTGTTAAATAAATCAGTGTAATACCAGTAAATAAAAAGAATGAACTAGTTTAGTAATATTAAATAGAAATTAAAGCTAGCAAACAACTAGTTTAACCTTAAGGAATGTTTTATCAGGTCATGAACAGCTAAATTATTTGAAATTAAAGCAATTTGAATTAACTTTTAAACCAGGGTTGCCTAAATCCGGTCCTGCAGGGCCGAAATTCTGCATATCTTAGTGGTAACCTTGCTCTAGTATGCACACTACTCTAGCTTCAGACAATCAGAGGACCCTTATTAGTGTTTCATTTAGCAACAGGTGTGTTTCATGATGATTGAACCAAAAATGTGTAAGCCTCCGACCCTCCAGGACAAGATTTGTAGACCGTTGCTTTAAACGGAATTAAACAATTCAACTTTAAAATGCTTTTTAAAGAAACGCAAACATGCAAAACTAGGCAATAAGTGAAAAATACTGAAAGATAGAGCAACAAAATATGAGTCAGAAAAACTGTTTATCGTCAAATAATTTAGGATAAACTGCTCCTTAACAAATAATACTGACAATACTTTCAGCTTACATAATTATATTCAATATACTTACTTAAGTATGTTACTTTTCAAAAATCATTTTCAGTTAGATAGCAATATCACGTCCTATTATTCAAAATGCAGTCTGTAAACACTACTGTGTTGATTTTATGCTTAAACTTAATAAGCATGTAAATGGTTATGGTTTAATATAACTTAATATCATAGATTAAAAAAAAGTGAAAACCTTCTGAACAAATACCTTTAAACACTTAAACAATGCTGACTTATTGTTTTGGGTAAGAATTTGTGTGTTATTAAATACAATCTCAGAATATGTTGCTGATAATAATCATTTGCTGAATAATAATTTCCTTTCCTGAAAAAAAACTAAAATATTGCCTATTGGATCTAAAAAGCAACTTTAGAAACTTTCTAAAAGGTTCTTTATTTTTCATCTACAGTTAAAAATCTATTATACTAAGCTATTATAGATTGCAAACTGATTGTTCTTTCAACTTTTAAACATTGCTAAAGTAACTCAACATGGGGTCTACAGCAGCTGCATAAAAATTAGTTCATGCTTTCATGGCCACCAGAATGGACTATTGTAACGCTCTGCTAGACAGCTGCCCAGCTGCTGCCTTACATAAATTACAGTTAGTCCAGAATGCATTAGCTAGACCTCTCAGAAGAACAAAGACATATGATCACATTACACAAGTTCTGTTAACTCTTCATTAGCTACATGTAAAATATATTGCATTGACTATAAGATACTTTGTCTAATGTTTTAGACCCTGAATGGCAGTCTCCTATCACAATATATTCCGGCTCGGTCTCTTCCATCACAAGAAGCAGGACTACTGATCATTCAGAAGATTAGTAAATCCACCAGATGGGAAAGGGCGTTCTCATATAGAGCCCCGAAGCTCCAGAACAAAGACCTGGATGTTGTCTGTAGCTCAGATATCCTCAGAGTTCAAAACTGGATTAAAAACATGTCTTTTTAATCTAGCATTTGAATAATTGGCTCATGGTATGTGTCCAAACCGGTATGGTTTCTGGATCCAATAAACATACACATTACTAAAACGAGAAAATGATTCACAATTCCTATTAAAGTGAACATCATCATCATCTTCATCATTCATGACCCATAGATGCTAATCTCCTGTTTGATGTTTGTGTTGTACTGTTCTAACCACTGTATGTGTTTTTCAGGTCCTGTTCAGCAATTTGTTTGTTGATGTATCTTAAGTTCAAAAAGGTTTTATGCTGGCGAGGTGATTAGCACCAGCCCAAGTCGGAGAGACTTCTCCGTGATCTCACAAAAGGTGTGCTTCACTGGGCGGATTTTTCCTCTGCATGTGTGTGGGTTTTTTTTTTTTTTTTTTTTACTTTTTTTTATGATTTCTCTTTCTCATACTAATAAACTTTACAATCCATTATGAGCAGTGAATTATCCAATAGGAATTCCTATATAATCTTAATCCAAACTAGGCCTTTGTGAAGCTACTTTGAAGCATCTACTAAAAAGCACTATAAAAAACATCTTGTTTGAGTGCATAGCTTTTGGAATGCTTTGACTGAAGCATCATCAATCATTAGAATGGTGCAAAAACAAAAATATTTCAAGTTGTACTATTTAGGTTGTAACAGAATGCTGTTTTTGAGCTTTATCTACTTTGTTCAGTCCTTTAGAAAAGTGCTATACACATAAATTTCACTTCTATATCTCCAATACAGCAGTCATGTGCGGGTTTAATTATTATTCACATGATTTGTTTAAGTCTCTGTGGCAAACACTCAGCTAAGCTCCTCTGGTTTCCAATCTTCCATTAGGTGAAACAAAGAGTAGACCCTGGATTGGTTGCCAGTCACTCACACATTCACACCTGTATGCAACAAAGAGCCTTCAGTTCATCTGAGGCACTTTATCGAACTTCGCAGGGAATCATGGAGTGCCTGGAAGAAACCCACACATTATAAGAATAAAAATGTCCACCCTCCCAAAAAACTATATTTCTGACATGTTTAGATCTTTAAAAAAAACTCGTTTTTTCAATTAAAGAAAGGTGAAATTATATTTTAATTCTTTTAGACCACCAACAGAGATCATTCATTTTTAAATCATGCATAAGCCAGTTTCAAAAATATTTCAAAGATTCCCAGTGAAGTATTTGACAGACAGATGAAATAATGATGACTAAGTTTAAGGTGCTAGAATTTAGGTCACACCACTGCTTTGATTTCTTCAACACAGTTTCATGTAGCAAAACATCGGCAACTTAGTCAGTGCTGTGAAAACTAGAACAGGCAGAGAGTGGGAGAAAACATGGCACATAATGGTGCTTGAATTATCGAAACTATCCTGATATTTAACATCCGAGAGCACAAAACCAACACATAAGCAGAGGACAGGACAGAATGTGAGGAACACCATAGCTAGGAATAAAATATTAGATAGAATACATAATCTATAGAAATACATTTTTACACATAAGCTTTATTTTACACATTTAAATAACAAGTACATGACGTTTGAACTCACAGAAGTTGATAACTTTTATTTCTGGTTCATAAAATGCAATACATTTGAGATTTTAGATAGTACGGGTGAGAAATTGGTTAAATGAAAAAAAGCCATTTCATCTCCAATTATATTTTAATGTGAGTTACATAAATTCTTGCTTTGTTCTGCAAAGATTGCCTGAGTATAAAAAAAATGAATTACAAAAAGCATTGCACACGACACTGCCAATCTTACATTAAACTACATCACAAAAAAAATCCTGGATAATAATCACATTCATAATAAAAATATAGTTTTATATATTTGATAATTTTATATCTCTATTCAGAAAGTAGACACACACAAATTATTGTTTCTTTTTTACATTTTTCCTTGTCAAAGTTTTCCACCGTTGGATGTTCTTTTTTTCTTGTTATTATTTCAAGGCATCAAACTGTTCCTGAACCCATAGTAATAAAACCAGGGGAGCTCACAGTCTTTGTGAGAGTTTCTTAGCCATTACTAGACAAAGCAGCAACAAACTTCTCATTTTCACAAGTGGAACTCAAAATAAATGAATAGTTGAGAAGGACAATCCTGATTTGTAAGTGCTGAAGCAGTCTGAATTAAGCTTAATTAGATAAACATTTTTCTTTACATTTGATCAGGCATCATCAAAGCCGCCCAAACAGAGTGCACTAGACTAAACACGGCTGCATTGCCACCACAACAATAAACAAAGGAAGAACGCACCAAAGACTTGACCTCCTGCACCTCACAACATCTAACTTTGACTCAAATCTGCCTGACAACACGTTTGAGAACTCATTACACTGGTTCTTCTCTCAAGCCTCTCAAACTGACACTTTCTTGAAGCATTTCGCACAGAGCTTCGTCAACCGCAAATATCAGCCAAACACAACATCTAGAGCCCTCAGAGAAGAGTCTGTTCCCTTCAGAAAAGTCCAGTAAATCCCTCTAACACAGAGCACACAAATGGAATGTTCTTCAGATCCTCATCTAATGTTCTAGATGCTATCTTAGCTTTTCAAAAGTTGTAGATCATACAGAATAGGGATTTCCAACATTAGCACTCACACATGCATAAACATTCAGGAAAGTGGGTCAACACTCCACTTCTCCACTCACGGCTGCATAAAACACTGAGTAATGTGGCTGAGAGGGAAAACATCACAGGATTGATGCTAAAATCTTTTAGATAATTGCTTAAAAAAATCTAGGACATATCTGATTCTGACTCACTGGTAAAACATCTATTTACACACAAAAGCACACTAAACACATGAATCCAGTCCAATGATGTTTGAAGAACTGATAACATAAATTACATTTCTAGGTGAATCTTTCCCTTTAAGAGAACTTCAGACAAAAGCAGCCTTTCAGTTTTAAAAACGAGCATTGCAAAGATAAATAGTACATTAATGGACCTACTGCACCTGAAAACAATGTTTGAATCACAGAGAGAAAGAAAGTGTGCTCTGATTGGCTCCATCCTGACCTGAGTTTTTTGATGAGACACATGGATAGAAAAACTGTGTCACATCTCCATTAAAAAGTCAGGTGTCTTTCTGAGAATTCAAAAAAGCGCCAAAAGCTCAGGTGTAAATGGTTTCGGTTGGTCAGACTAAATAATGTATGTGTGGAAGTCTCAGATTTGCCTCATCAACCATAAATAAGTCTGGAGTTTATTACAGAATTCATCAACCAAAAAAGCCATTTGACCCTCAATCATCGGGTATAAGAGTGTTGCAGTTGCCGTGGTAGATGTGCACTGGCGCATCGCAGTGATAATATAGCTGAAAGACGTCCCCGTACCCATGATCCCTCCACCACGTGCAAAGCTGTCTGTTCCAGCCGCAGGATAGAGGGTAAAACAGTTCCCTGTGCTCCATCCCAATCATAGTGAAGAAGTCCTGATCGCCAAGGTGTCCGCGGAAGTGGTATTTTTCAGCGAGTTGTGCCACGCGCTCGGGTTCCAAAAGCTGATTGTATAAGGTGGAGATACGCATGGCGTCAAGATTCAGAAGCATTACACCACTGTTGAAGCCCGGTAGACCGTCAGGTGGGGGGTCACCAACATGTGAAATAGGATTTTCTTTGCGATACTGCCAGAAGGTGTGCCTACAATACACAAAGATGATTTTAAAGAGTTTATCTCTGTTATGTGAAGAGACACCTGGGAAATTTACCACTTGAGTATGCACAATTTCATTCAGACACAAACAATTTTATCTTTGATACCACATGCCCAGCTCACATTAGGTGAAAAGTAGGAGTACACGCTGAAAAGGTCTTTAATGCACTGCAGATCATCATGTTTATCCCTGTGGAGATTTAGTCACCATTCAAACTTCAAACAAGATTGATGTCAGTAGATATCACTACTGTGATACCTCAGTGCTGATGTATTCTACTGTACTTAACGCAAGTTGAAAATTATGGGCAATACGTTAGATTATAGGGTGAGTACAATAACAGTGTATGGTCATTCTAGATAAATTTTTTGTAATCTCATGATAATGATAAATTTCGAGGAATAACAGGATAACAAGGAATAACACAAATAATAAATAAATGATGTGGTAATTGTTGTTAATAGCAGCGTATTTACAACATACTCAAATTTATTAATTGTAAGTGAAAGTTGACAATGAGCAGATTTTGAGAAATAGCGAAATAAGAAGACTGGAATAATAAAAGTAATTTTTTTAAAGTATGTGTTATTATTCGCAAGCATCCACAAATACCAACAAACAATACTAAGAAACCAGGTCTGGAGTGGCCCAAAGGCAGAATCATGACAATTGTCAGCGAGTCGCTCTGCCTTCATCGTATATTTGCCTAGTGGTGGGTATTCCAATGTTTTGTGTATCCAGAAAATAGTGCTAAACCAATTACATAACGAATTGCTTTGTTTTACGTTTGAGTAAATATAATGAAACAGAATGAAAAAGCTGTTGTTTCTTTCTGATCATGTGCATTCTCTATTTCAGAGACAAAAAAATAAATAAATAAAAATAGTTGATCTTGCAACATTGACAAAACATACAAAAGAATTAGAGCTGATTGTAGGTACAGGCTGACCAGACAGGAAAAAAAACCCATAATGCTTTGGGTCACCCTTACGTGCACTTCCTAGCATCAGTCAATTCACTTTTTTACAGGTAATAAGAATGAGCAGTTATGGTAATGTATTGGGCATCAGATCTTGTCTGCGCTACAGCAACCCTAAAAGAACAATAGGAAGGTAGGCCCACTGTTAAGTAAGTTGAGAAACGCCATGTAAAACATAATTATCTATATTTTAAAGGACACTTGTATAGTTAAGGCTGTATAAATAAAGCTTTCCTACATTGCAGTAACATTTTGCATTCTAAAGCATTTACATTTAAGAACTAAAAACTTAACAGAAAATATTGCTTATTTAGAAGCAGAGAAGCATGCCGAATAAGAACAATAGTTTATGTGCAAGACTCATAAATCAAAGAGCTGGCCACAAACTCAAATTGATCAATAGTTTAACAAATCTCAACGCTTAAATAGTCAAACAATAAATTAAATGAACAAAAAACGACATGGACATTAGCTGGACAACTTAAAGCAGTAGAAGAAAACTCTGTTCAATAACTGTGGCATGAGGAAAATCCTGGAAATCTAGAGCATGCTTGTCTGATTTCAGCATCTGGACGTAAAAGCCACAAGCATGAGGAAATCATATTGCACAGTGTAGCATTTTGAAAGCCAGCTAACTCAAAGTATCATTGATCCAGCCAGTCAAAGTCTCCAGCAGGGAATTTCTCCATGTAGATTTTGCTTGTAAAAAACAAGCACAGTTGAAAAGTGTTTAAGAGACAGGAGGAGAGCAGAAACAGGCAGGACTACACTACACTACACAAACATAACGCTTTCATCCTTCTCCCAGTGTCTCCAAATCAGTGGGGTAAAATCCATGGGAGTGTTTGGGAGACACATGAGCAGGCGTGCACAAAATGCAGTCAATAAGCATAAATAAAAAAAACTAATCTTAGTGCCTTGCAATTTCTTTTATAAAAGCAAATTTAATGAATTAAGAGAATCTGCCAGTGCTGTTGAAAACACTGAGATCTCTCCAAGATCTAAATGAAACTTAAATTGGAACCCTCTGGCACTTTTGAGAGAGGTTACATGTGAAGATGGTTTCAAAGATTATGCAAATAAAAAAACAACTTGTAAACGTTGTAAATGTAAATTAAGAAATTATAAACAAATCATCTTCTTGCAGTCCTTATTTAAACAACAAACATTAAACAACACTACTAGGGATCTCTAATTCAAGCATCTGATGTGTGATCACACAAAATATTTATGCCACCTCCTATTATGAAATATTCATGAAGAGATGCAACACAACAAGAATGCTTCATGTAAGATGTAAATCAGAGCTGAATCAGGTCAGGAAGTATGACAAAGATCCGGAAAGTAATTTTCTTCAACCTTGTCAACTAAAATCGAGACATTGAAAAGAATGGATGGCAGAACTCAAAGTCCCACAAACAGCAGATTGTCAACAACCTTCATCTTTCTACCTGCCTGGCAATCTTCCATCCGATTGTTTCTGAACAATCTTCCATCATTGTCAGTCTGCACAAAATTTGTGTTTAGATTTCATTAAAAAAACAAGAGGTTATTGTATGTTATACATGCCCTGGGAACAAAACTAGCAGAATTCAAAGAGACTGGGGAAAGGAAATTTTTTTAAGTATTGCATGTCATTTTGCATTATTCCCAGATAAATAAAGGACCCAACATAAGTTTCAGAAATAACGTGTATTAACTGGACTATTCTGTATTTCAGTGCTCTCTCCTTTGTTAAGAACTAATTAAACACTGATGGATTTGCTTTTACAGGACTCTCATGCAAGTGTGAGTCCGAAAGACTTAAAAGCATCAGAATAAAAGAAACAAACACTTCATTTACTTAAACAGTCTCTGAGGACAATTTATGAACAAAAGATGCAAGGACATATTTTGTCTTTTATTTGAAAAAAAAAAAAAAACTATTTAGTACCATTTTGTCACTAGAGTCAGTTGGTCTAGAGTCAGGGTGATTCTGTCATCTTCCTTTTCTTCCTCAAATGTCTGGAGCTTCAGCACACACCTGCTACTAGGAAACATTCTGCTATGTGCCTCAAGCAGAGAAAGTCAAGCGCCTATTTGAAATATGACAAACAGCAGCCGTCACAAAAGCCTAAAGAACAATATGTTCCTAGCTCTATGCGTTAAAAGAACAGGGAGGACCCTAGTGCCAAAAAACAGGTTCAAAACCCGTAAGAAACCACAGATTGCCTCCCCAGTGTAGTGTCTTATCATGATGTCATTTGAATAGCTAAATGGCAACAGAACATTTCATTATAAAAATACACATTGATATATTTGAAAAAAAAATATCTGTTTTTAACTTGCAAATTTTAAAGAATGTTTTTGAAGTTAATGACAATGACCTCTATTGAAAACATGATGATGCCCTTTGGAGACTAGGTTGAAAGTTAAAAAATCTACTGTCTGTGGGATCACTGAAAAATTATATGACTATAATGTCCACAGTATATCAAGTGATGCTCAAAAAATTCTATCACAATTCAGGTAGTTAAGTTGAGAAAATGTAAAAAGTATATTCTTAAAAAAGGTCTAAGAACAAAACTAAATCTCAACATATAAAATTAATAAAAGATAAAAGTGAGTGAAAAATCCTATGGAGCGCTTGAACTGAATAAGGGAGAAGAGTCTTATGCAATGGCTTTGTGAAATATTTAACATGTTGCTCTGAGATGCCCACAAAATTTTAATGCATTGTCAAAGCTGGAAATGCCAACCTCTGAACTAGGTCAGAGGAAAAGTGCCATCTTTCAGTCCAGATCTCTTAGTGTCAAGAACAAACATGGAAAGAATGAAATAGTACTTTAAGGGAAGAACAAGTTGTGAGAGTATGATGGATGAAATTAATTCTAATTAGGATTTATTCAAGGCAAGCAGATATTTGTGAAAAAAAAGGATATAGTATGCATTGTTTAGTATCCGCCTATTTAGTTGTGACGTCAGGCGCTGCGTATTATTATAACAAACATGCTAAATTGATTTTAATGCATTTTAAAATAATTCACCAAGTTCAAAGTGTTCAAGAAGGTCAAATCTAGGAAGGTCAAATCTGCTCAATTCTGCCCCCAGCCCCCCATGTCCGGTCGAGGTAATACAGTTTAGTTACATCCTTTTTTCGCATAGGCAGGGAGAGCAGGAGGTTTCTGCTTGATAAAAACCCAAGGTCAGCAACTTCTCTAAGCTTACCTATTTTTCCCATAGGTCAGGTGAACTATGGAAGTAATTGGCATCTCCCTGGAAACACCATTCAAGCAATCAGTGTGGTGGAAAGACACAGCTGCAGCTTCTGGGAATGGCTATGAAAAAGCTCCCTCGAGTGCAGCTGCAGTGAGAGAAGTTCAATCATTGTTGCACTCCCAGCAACAATGTCAGGCTTAAGGGCACCCCAGAAAATGTACATGTGGATATGGGATGCTTCAGGAGGAACCCCACCCCCCTGTAGCCAGGGGCAGCAATTTAGAACAAGACAATTCTCATGTGAGAAGCGTACTTAAGATGAACATTTTTTAAAATGTAGCATTGTACACTGACTAGCTTGCAGAGTCTCAAATTCTTATGTCCTAGCAAACACTTATGTTGAGACCAGAGCACGAAAGTACACCATAAAAACAATATTAAACCCAAGACAAATAACAGAAAGAGATTGAGGGAGCAGTAGTAGAGGGGTGACTATTGTGGTGATGTAGTTCCACGTAAAGTGAGAGCCAGATTAGTAGAGACGCCGTTAGTGACGTAGATCCTGTGTCAAAGTGTTTACTGATAGTCTCGATTTACAGATTCTGAGGCTGGACAAAGCCTGTGCTTACACGTGAGTGGCGATAGGAATCTGTTTGTGCAGACTACAGTCCTGTCAGTGCTACTGCGAGAACTGTTTCTGCAAACACTTCCTGCCCGGCGAGAAGGAGCCTGAGATAGACTATCAACTCTTGAGAGAGGAAAATAGACTCAATATAATGTTAACTAATTAGCATGACACAATCTAGACACTGAGTTGGTAGAGTAAATTACATTTTATAAAACTGAACAAGACATCAGAGAGAGCACAGTTTTATGTGAGTAGTCATGCAGTTGTCTCATATTATGAAGAGACTATTTAAATAACACTTGGGAGAGTTAAGTAAATGAAACCTCAAGAATTGTATTAAAGATAAAATAAAAACAACCTTTTATTTCAACTGAACAACTCCCTGCTCGAGCCCCAAGAGAGAAGTCTTACCTTGTGCAGTGTGTTTGCTTTTTCATAGCTCCATCATAAACACCTCATCTATGAAGTTTTAAACAATCCAAAGAAAGAGCCCAGGATACCTTCCAAAAACTGCCCGAATTTTAAATACATTAAAAGCAATATAGTTTTATATTAAAATATACTGCAATGACTCATCCATCTTTCATGTTCTGAGCAATGCAACTAGGAGTAGCTAAAAGAGCTAAGAGCAAAAATCTAAGCTTATTTTCCTTCAACATAAAACTGTTGCCCAGTTGAGTAGAGAAGATACCGTCAGTTATATATTTAGTAGGAGTAATTTTTAAAGGTTTTTCTAGCATATTTTAACTTTGTTTCCTCATCAAAAAAATGCATCCAGTTGTATTCAGATTGGCTCATGCATGTTTGGGTAATCATACTAATCAAGCAGATGAATCGTAAATGCGTCGCGAAGCCGTGAGAAATGCAAGAGTAGTAGAACTTGGTTGGATAAACAATGAGTATGGTTCGGAAGTCCCGGGTCAGAAGTATGTTCTGGCTTAGAAAAGGTAAATATATTAATTGGAAATAGGTGAATTGTCTGTGTGCTAACAAGGAAAACCCAGCAGTGGGCGTGGCAGAAGCAGGGAGGAACAGAAGGTACACATCTTGTTTGGCAAATACAATCAATTTAGGTTATTAAAAGACATGATTTACAATAAATACTGCCTTTTGAATGTTATTAAGAGTGCAGACTGGAAGGGTCAAATATTTATTATAAACTATTTAAAATGGGAATGATATGTCACATTTGAACAACAGTGAACCTTAGCGGCATTGATTCATTCAAAAACACATTTTTCCGATGATACAAAATAGCATCTCTCTCTCTCTTTTTCTCAATAATACTAATATGTTATTGCACAATGATATTCCCAGAGGTGCAAAAAAAGACACTAAAAGGTCATCCTACCTCATACCCACCCATGCCTATTTGTTTTTATTAGTATTAGATGTGAGGAGTGTGAATTAAGTCTGTGGATTACATCACTGAATACCCAAAGGATGAATAAACTATTGATCCTATAATTTAACCATTATACAATAAATTAAAATTTGTGTCATGGTTAAAAAAAACTATGAGTTTTAAACTATGCTGGAGAGAGAAACAAAACAAAAGTCTTTTCAGAAAAAACTTTATCAGACCAGTAGGAATTCCAGTTATTCCACAAACACATGGACCGTCTGGCTGCATTTTCCAAATCTACACATGCTCATATTAACAAAAAAACATGTCCAGCTGGAGGAGCTTTGTTTAGTGCTTGAACAAACAATACAACATTCTTCAAGCTGATGCATTCATTCTTGGCTGAAAAACAATCTTTAGCTCTGGTCTTTGGGAAGAAGTAGCATTGATGTTCAAATGTGTTTTACTGAACATGTTAAATAACACAGACTGACAGCACTTCAGATGCTGGTATAAGTACAAACCTCGCTGCTGCAATTAACATGGCACGACTTTCACATTCTAGGAGCTTAAGGGAAATGATACACAAACAGCTCTGAACAACAGCCACACAACAAGTGTTCTTCAGCAAAGAATTAGAGGCTTCTGCCAGAAACACTTTGCAAAACAGCATTGACTGCAGTGTCATGATCAGAAGGAAAGACGCAAAAGTCACCACTAATCAGTTCAGACAGGATGTATCTTATTTCATATTCACCCCTTCTGCTGTGTGCCGGTATTTAATAATGCGGATAATAATGATTATATTGCTAATATTAAATCAAGACTAAAAAGTGTTTAACAGTAGTTCATTAACTTACTCTTATTTATTTTCAGTGTGCATGCAATTTCATGTGAAGAAACTTCAAAATAGCATAAAAATTGCTTTTTTATGAGTGTTAATGAAATTGAGGCTCAATTAATGTAAGATTCATTAAAAATAAATCATAAAAAATAATTTGTAAAATACCAGAGCATGTTAATTTAGTTACATAAAGTATGCGTACAAATTAGGATTTTTTTTTAATCCTGCTCTGCACACTTTGACAGGGCTATACTATATAACCATTTGTTCATTTATCGTAAACTACATCTTTCAATCACCTCAGATTGTTTCGCTCACAAAAACAAGTAATCTTTCCAAGGTGTGCTTTTTACCGCACCCAAAATATACCCATTTTTGCAGAAAATATTCACCTTTTCATCGCACACTGACAGCGGGTCTGTTCTGCAATGGGATGAGATGCATTAGTGGTGGATTGGTGGTCTGTGGGAGGCGCCTTAGCATTTGGCGTTGAAATAGGGATTATGCTGTTTTGATCTTCCAGAAAATGAAAATAGGATTACACACACAAGCATGAACAAAACTGAGGGGAACAATACTATAACGTGCTCAAAATATCAGAAAAGTCTATCCCTCACCAGAACATTTGTTGTCACTGTCCCTGGCTTTTTGAATTACATCCCTGTCCCATTCAGGAAATCAGCAACATTAACTACTTTCAAAAAAACACTACAAACTCTAAAAATCTATAATTTTTTATCTGGTTAGTCCAACCCTCAAAGCAGTTCTTTGTCTGGTTGATCACTTGTGGGGCAGAAATATGCTGCAGTGGTGGAGTTGGTCATCCTGTTCTCCCCCATTCTGCCCTTTATAGCCCTGGGCAAGCCACTTCACCCGCATTGCCCCGAATGGATGTGTGTGACTGGTGGGATGTGTTTGGTGGTGAAATTAAACACTACAAAATTTAAACGCATAGTTTTTATTATTACTTGAAGCAACTTATACGTGGAAATACATGAGCTGGACTATTTGAAACAAATTGCACATGTCTCTCTATTGTAAATCTCTTTGGATTAAATACTCTCTAAATACATGAATACAACTTATGTCAATTTAATAATACTTTTACATCTTAACTGCAACAATGACAAAATTCCCTAAAATGGACAAAAAATTGCTACTCATTGATTACCACCACCATTACATTATTTGTTTTGTATATCAAACAACTCTTGGTTCTGATTATTAAAATATTCCTGTGAAATCAAATAGCACCTTCTAAAGCAAACATAATTCTCACTCCACAAAGATCCAAGACAACCAAGCATGCTGTGTCAGTGGAGTTTTTGTGAGTGCTACAAACGTCACAAAAAATGTAGCCCTGTGGCAGCCGTCCAGAAGGCTTCAGAAGTTAATTACACTGGTGTGGAGGGCATTGTGTCTGCACAGGTGTGAGATGTTATCATAAAACCTCAGTGCAGCTCAATGGGTTATTATGCCTCTATATTGTTTGCGTAGTGGTGTGTGTGGTAAAAGAACTGTTGTGGAAAATCTGCAATCTGCTGTGGAGAAAAGAAACTCTCTTGGGGACTATTTTTCCATAAGCATGCCTCATTTCACTTCTTATGAAATTACATCGGCACCTCATATAACCTGAAAACTTGTATGTCAGCAACATTAAAGTCCCCTTTCCCTCTCTTCCCTCTCATCTTAGACTAGATCGACATTAGACTGGGATTGGGAAATTATAACAATAATAAAGATCTAACAGAAGGTAAAAAAAAAGGGTCACATTAATTAAATGGTCACATTTGAAAACACTCAGTGTAAAAACCCAGAGCTGATTGGTTGAGTACAAAATTCTGAAACAGTAAAAGTGTTCTGGAAAGCTCTGAAATCTTAAAATCAGGTTACTTTTTGTATCTTTATGATTAGGTTTTCATGGAAAAAATAATGAATATCGAAAAAGCATCAAGGCAAGGTTCTATGTCTGGTGATACTCACGTGTTGCTTGAAAAAAAAAAAAAAGAATATGTGTCCAACTGATGCAAGTCTACTAAAATGTATGGCAGAGGAAAAAGCAGACGGCATTCAACAAATGAATGGTGATGACTACAGTGCCACCTAGAGACCAAATAATAAGCAGTCTTACGGCAAATTATATAAACCACTTTACACTCATCAGACAAAATAGTCACGTTCAATGAACATTTCAATAAAAATGAGCCCCTATTCAAAAATACAACTGGAAGTTCATGAGTGAGGATGCTTTTGACTGGTCGCATTACCGGACTCAGATTCAGAGGGTTTTTAAGGCCACCTGCAGCCTTTCCCTCTCTCTTAAGCATGAAAATCAAACAGCCCTTTTGTGACTTACTATCACTGATCTGAGCTGCATCCTCATGTTTCAGTGGCTAAACACTAGAGCTATTAAAAAGGGTTTTGTAAAGGCTCTGGTCACATGATGGTTCATAGAGAACACTGTGAAAAGCTTTCCACCTCTATTCCCTTCCAAATGTGTCCCAGTTTCATGCACAGCTTGACTCGACTGAGCCAAAAGAGAAGACAGGCAGGACTGAACATTTCAACATTGTGTTTAGTTTGTCATGTTTAGCAGGAGGACAAGGTGTCCAAAAGTCTTTCAGGCTTTGCAAGATGTTTTGATCATTATGTGCAGTGGGATTGCACTAGAACTGCTAATGTCGATGTTTAGCTAAACTTGGATGAACTCAGAATGCTAAGCTTTTTATTTTCTAGGCTTGAGGCAAACGGAACATGAGATTCAGTCTTAAAAAAAATCTACAATCCCACATTAAAGTTGTTTAATTATAGACTAATTACAGTATTTAAAGTATTCACCTCTACAAAACAGTTTCTTAAATCTCATCAATCCCTTAAAACAAAACAAAATCTAAAAATATGTTACTTAACTTTTAAACCCCTTAAAACACACGTTTTGGTTTCACAACTGATTAGATAGCAATTATAATAAAGAGAAATTTAAATTTCACCATATAAAATAAGGAATCAAAGACTTATGTTTTTTTTTTATAAAATCTTGATTTTTTATAAAAACTTTCTTGATAATAATAAAGCTAAAATAAGGAAATCACCATAAACGAATGTAAGTATTTTCACAATAATCACAATAAGAAGTTATACTCATTTATAAATGCTATATCAAAAGTTTCTGAAAATCTAATTATTTAAAAATATAATGTTTTTGTCTTTCCTGATCCCACCTTAGCTCTGAAGAAAAAGTGTTATTGAAATAAAAGGTTTATATATATATATATATATATATATATATATATATATATATATATATATATATATATATAATAGATTGCCTTGTGTTTAAAATCAGCTGACATTATCCAAGCACGCATGTGACAGTATATGTGTTTCCCCGGCAACACAACCAGCACATAAAAAGAGAGTCTTTCAATGGCTTGCTGCTTTTGATTGCTCATAATTTTTAATAGATACATAAATGATTTCTAAGACTGACAAAACAGTAACAGATATCTTAAATAACATGATGCAGCTAGAGATCTTTAACAAAAACAAATATCTGGAGATAGCACTGGAATGGGACTAATTTGTCAATAGTATAAGTAAAGAATATTAGGACACGATAAACATGATTTCTTTCAGCTTAACCATTTTATACTGTGATTCAAACCTAATAAGATGAACAGAATTTGACAATTCTGATTAATAAGCACCATTTCACTGAACTTCCTGATATTTTTGTTCATGTTTAAAAAAACATTGGTATTCAATTAAATCATTCTATTTACAAGACATGTAACAGTGTACTTCCAATCAATGCAGCTGCTTAAAACTTCTAAACGTTATTAGTGCTGTGTATTGGCAAGGGCCTCATTATATGATACATATCACGATATTTGGCTCACGATACAATATTTCACAATACATTGGGCTACGATAAATTTTGTGATATACTCCAATATTGTATTAGTATATTTGTCACATTATATTGACATCTTGATGAAGAATTTAAAATTCCAATTGATTTTCCATCAATTCCAATTCATTAAAACTGCACAGTGTAAATTTACTGAACAGAGAACTCACTGAAATGTATTAAGTACATATTGTTACTTAACACATAACTAATATGTATATGCAACTGAAGTAACACAAATGAAATAAACAATTTATAAAGGAACTTTTGCTTCGCGCTTTGTTGATGGCAAGTTAGTCACATCTACTGGAGCGGAGGAGGAGGTCGTCTGGCACAACTTGTATCGATACTTGAGGTTAGCCTATCGATACACTATCGTAAAAGAAATTACAGCGATAGTTAGATGTATCAATATTTTTGTACAGCCCTAAACATTATGTCATGCTTTATTTTATTTCCACTACTTCACTACACTCATAACCATAACATTCATGTTCAGAATCATGTTTTCAGAATTTTGGAATTAAAGCACATACATAGATCAAATCGTTGAAGCTTTGCAGTGGCTGGTCCAAAGCTCTGATAAATTGTCATAAAGCACTTAGTAAATTTCTGTCAATTGTTTCAAGGTGAAATTGTTTGTTTGTTTGATTCATTAATTTAATTGTAATTAGGAAGAGAATGGTTATGGAGCTGAACAATATACCTGTAAACTGGTTGCATTTCATGAGCAATTCCAATGATGGCCTCTGAGGTGAAATGGTTAAACTCTAGGAAAAGCTCTCTGATGTTGCTTCTGAACTTGAGATCCAGATCCAACTGCACAATCCGCTTCAGCTCTAGGAGGCAAGGAAAGGGAATCGTAAAGAAAAATACATCATAATCAATCATAATGAAGTATTCATATTTCTCTGTCCACTAACATAGAAAACCAAGTTTGTTGGATAATGACTGCATCATGCACAGGGGCTTCCTGACATTGGATGGCCCCTCAGGTCTTCGTGAGAGTCCACTGGACAACAAAGCCCTCAAGACAACATTCTGAACACACCATTGTGAAGCAGAGGCCCCTCGTACAATGACACAGATTCGGAAAGCAAAACATTGGAGGCCCATAGTATGCGTGTTGTAATTAGAACAATGAAATGAGAGAGTCCAGCCGGGGCTGTTTAGTCGGTCAGGCATTTCACACCGACGTCTCTCCAAACAAGCACCGGAAGCTGGAGCAAGATCAGCAATCTCAGAGCTCCCCTCTGAACACACAGGCTGAATACAAAACACTTGAGCGATGATAAAAGGATGACAACGGATGCTTTTTATGAAACAGGAAGCACTGTGTGTCAGTGATCAGAGATTGCAACAAAACCTTGTTTTATTGATTCATTATGGTACACCACCTTCTTTAATCAGACCATTGGAGGACACTACTGTTTTATTTGCTAAAGCTTGAATCACAACATTATTAGTCTTGTTTTTTGTAATGAAAATGAAAAATTCCCAAACGTTAAAATGAGCGTTAAACTGCACTTTGGAGTACTGCAAAAACAAATTATGCTTATAATTTGTTATCAAAGGTTCACATCGCTAATTTGGCTCTCAAAGGTCAGAGTTCACTCAACTTGAACTTTTGACTATTTTTTAAGTTGGAAAAGTCTAGTCTAGTCTTACGTGGTTAGACATTCAAGAACATTCAAGTGGCGGAAGAATGGGACAGTAGTGGAGTTGGTCATCCGGTAACCGGAAGGTTGGCGGTTCGATCACCGCTAGGCCATTCTGCCATTGTGGCCCTGGGCAAGCCACTTCACCCACATTGCCCCGTATAGATGTGGGTGACTGGTGAAGTGTATTTGGGGGTGGGTAGGAGGCCGTAGGCGCAGAATGGAACCCACGTCCTGTCAGACTACCCCAGGGCAGCTGAGGGCTACCAAGGTAGCTCACCGCCACCAGAGTGTGACTGTGCAGTGAGTGAAAAATGCTCTGATAATTGTAAAGCATCTTTGAGTATCTAGAAAAGCGATATGTTGTTTTGGTAGCTTTTTTTGGTCAAGACCCCTCCATGAGGCTATTTGACTGACATGGCTAACACCAGCTCCAAAGCATAACAAATTACATTGAGCAAAATGAGAACCAGGCCTATCAGAGAGACCCTGGGGCCACATGGGCAGGGAGGTTAAAATGGCCCTTTGAAGCATTTAAAACATTGCACTCTTCAATCTCATTGAGCCACGGTGACCTGAAGTCACAAAGGCTTTCTACAGACCAGCTAGTGTAAAGTTCATCAGTTTCAACACTGCTTTGGGAACAGGAGACATGCCTACAAAACCATGTGCTCTATTTTCGAAGAGAACACACTCACAGACAGTGTATCAACTAGGACATTCCCAACACATCTAAATAAATGACTGGTCATTCAAAATGCCTGTGGGTATTAAAGCTCAACATAGTTCAAATAGAGAGGATGCGCATGCTTAACTAAAGCAACAGTTCATCTCAACTGGATTCAGGTCAGTGTGCAGTGGAAACTGAGCCAGATTGATTTTAGACTGTAGTGCTAAAACGTGGGAGAATTTTTTCAGCATGGTATGAAAAAGATGAATGAAAAGATAGGAAGGGTTTGATCATTTGGAGCAGCAAGCCTGTCTCCTCATTTGTTAGGCCACAACTTCCCCAAGATAAGATAAGACAAGTCTAATCCTAAAACTAAATTCAAGCGGTAACTTGTTTGTGATGTTCTCTGTGTTATGGTTTTTATTAAACACAAAACAAGGATTTCTACATGATCATCATGGATTATACTACTATAGACAGACTTTTTATGAAAATAAAAAAAACTATATCAATTGATTTTAGCTAAGCTGTAAACACTGTGCTACTTTTGTGGTTACATTTAGTGGTATCACATACAAAATAAAAAATAAAAAAAGTGGACGTCAATAGACAGTCAATACATATTTCACATACAGTCGAGGGTCAAGCCTCACTCTGGGATCACTTGCAGCCTTCATAAGCAACTATAAGTGGTATTTACGCACCATAGAAAGTGCAAACAATACTTTTGCGTTAATTGTGTTTCTTCAAGTTCATTGCATGTGTTAATCATTTTGACAGCACTAAATTGTATAAATGAAGATAAAATCATAATATTATTGGTGGAATATTGAGTTCATATGCTAGTGTACACTAGATTGTATATATTTCAAACATTTAATTTTCTGTTAGTACACAAGACTTGCAAATCATCTTCATAATACAACAACAACCTTGTTAACCTCATTAAATAGAATCAATTGTTTAAAAAAAAACTCGTCCAGGTACTTAAAAAAAAAAAGTCTCGAGCTCACGCACATCTGAAATATATCGCACATCTCTACAATGAGAGGAGACCTCGAGTCACTTCAAACAGGGATAAATCATTTTTACAGCTTACGATATGACTTGAGCTAAACTGAGAAATAACCAAGACCCCTTGAGGTGGCACTTTACTTTCATGAAGAGCTAAATCCCTCAGAGCCAAGTTGAAGAATCAAGAGCATACTATCAAGTGACTGGGCATGTGCTTCTTTTACCCTGGCTTGTGTTTCAGAAGAACAAACAACTGAGTATCTAAGTTTTTCAACTTTGTTGTGTATCCTACAAGTAGTTTGTGTTTTAGTCTTGTGATATTCCAGTGCTTTTTGAGTATTAACACAGATCAACTATAACAAAAACAGTGTCACCTATTGTTAACTAAGAATATCAATATAGTATTTTGGTTGAAATTGCAAAAAACTCACAAAAAAGTACTATTCTTAAATTATAGCACTTCTAAAAGAGAACTACTAAACGCATAAACTCTAGATCACTAAAATAATACATATAAACAATAAAATAAATCACCTTAATAATACATAATCAAGTCTAGTCTAGGTCAGTCTTCAATCTCATTGGGCAACGAAGGCACAAAGTCACAAAGGCTTTCTACAGACCAGTCAGTATGAAGTTCATCAGATTTAACATTGATTTGGGAATGGGATACATGTCCATAAAACCATGTGCTCTGATATGATGAGAAATATTATAATTAATATCTTTCACATTATTTAATTACTAAAGGCTATTTTAGTAATTTTTTCATTAATCAGTGTTATAACTGCAATAAACCATCAAAGTTAAATCCCAGGCTTGTATCAGTATTGTGTCTTCTATGTTCAATTTTGGTCTGACCAACCTAAACGAGGTTTACAAGAGAGCCTTAATTAATAATGTTTCGCAGCACATTTACATGAACACTTGAGGGATGAGAAAGCATCCCAGATGAAAACGAGGTCTTAGAACCGAAGGGATTCTCATTTCCTCTGTGGTCTTCCACAGATCATGGTGTCAGACTTTACCTCGAGGCTCCTTTACTCAGCCTCTCTGTGGGATAGTATTGACCACTCTGCTTGTGGAGAGTCAATGACCGGAATAAGCCTGGCGGGAGACAAGGTGGAAAGTCATGAGGGCAGACAGACCTCCTCCAGACGTACAGAGAAATCATGGTGGAATTCCTTGAGGTGTACTTGTGGGTCAGAAATTAATTTAACTGTCTTTTGGTTGCATTATTTGATTATGAGCAGGATAACATATCCACAGTTTAACACTCACTTTACTGGCTTCCCATGTGTTTCAAAGTGTATTTGAAAGTTTTATGCAGGTTATCTATAAATCTTGAAATTATTTAGCTCCACCATCCCTGCCAGAACTCTTAAGGTTCTTATACATTAAGTGTGAATTTAACAAGTGATTTATTCGCAAAACAATAATATTTTTCAAAACAGTAACATCTCAGTGGTTCCTTCCATATCAACAACATATTTTTGCGTTACAAACATGCATGGTTTATTTAATTCGCTCTAATTTTTCAGGCTCGTCTAATCAGACCAATCACAATGCATTCCATGTCACTCAAAACATAGCAGACTATTAGATCAGCTTTCAAGCTTTATATTGTTTAACTATTTGGCATCTGAGAACATTTTCTTCATAATGTAAACTAGCATTTATATGATTAAAACGGATGTTGTTAAACCCGCTCTGATGCGCTTGTGAATGAAACAACCGAACACCTCAGACACACAGCCAAGACCAGTTCTGGCCCAATTGAGTCTCTGAAGCTCCTCTTCAGAGTGGTGTCATCAGAACCAGCCGCTCCTCAAACTGTCCTACAGACTTACAAAGTACGCTAGGTCCGGAGCTAATCATAGCTTATGCACTAAATATGGAAACAATCTAGATTCCTTCTCTGTTTTAATAAAGAATGAACCTAACATCAGCTCCTTTGCTTTGCTGTAAACTGTCACCATTGCTTGACTAAGACTCTGTGAATTTAGCGAGTTTTACATAAAGCTCGTCACCTATTCACGTTTTTGATGTGTATACTACTCTGTGTTTAAATCGCAAAAAAGAACACTCGTATTTTTTGTATTGATGTGCCATGACCTTTTGTTGAACATCAACCTTCAAGAACACCAAGATCCTCTGACCAGAGTCAGCTAGTTGTCCCAACCTGTCGCTTTCAGACTCTGGAAGATTAGCACCATCACGGTTTGTTTGTTTGTCAATCCAACCTTAAAACTCTTTGCTGGTCGCCGAAGCATCTAATCTATTCTTGTTATCCATTTTTTTCTTTTACACAATTTCATCTTTTAATTATTAAACTTAAGATTTAAACTTCACAGCCTATGCCTCCCTTTCATTGGTCAACCAAAGTTGGTATTAATCTGTGCTTCATAAAAAAAAAATTGACAATGTCAAAATGTTCTTCAATCCGAGCTTTTAAAAAAAAAACTTTTTTATTGTAAATGCTTGCATTAAAGTTTTTGGTTGACAACAAAAAGTCACATTCTAATTTCCACTTAAGCCTTAATTCACCTCAGGAGGAAACCACCAAAAATGTTTTTAACCGAATACTTCAACAGGTCTCAAAAACTTAAAGTAAGAATTTGGATCTTTATGAATGGCCTGGACATGAACACCCGGATGACTTGCTGGTAAAAAATAAAGCCATCTGACCTACTTCCAATGAAGCTGCATGTTGATAAAACTCCAAACGTGCAGGTAACAACTCGAAGGTGACGAATTCTCCCTCCAGGCAACGAAATCAACCCTGTTTTTACCCTCTAATCAAACAAATACACATGCGTCACTTTGACAGTGTGCTTTAGCACCCCTGCAGACATAATTGGTGGAAATAAATTGTGAAATCAAAGGAAAAACACAACCTACTGAACCAAGCAGGAAAGAGTACTTTAAAAGGGTTTCAAACCAAATTAAACTCAAACACAACATCAGAGTCTGGAAGTTTTTTTAAAGAACAAACTTCAAATAATGAGTTTTCAAGAAAGTAATTAATTAATGCAAATAAAGAACGATTAGAGGGAAAATTGCATGTTGATCTGAATGTCTCAATTACACACTATAAAACTATAGATGTAGTATTTTTGATGTTTGAGAAGCTATACATCACCTTTGAAATATAATGAAAGTGTTGAATAATAAAAAAATGGACAAATAGGAGGATGTGTATAGATTTGAGATTAAATTGAAAGCCAATATCACTCTGCTCAACTCTTTGGTTTAGTTTTACCAGGCTTTAACCCTGTGCTCTCTACTGCATACTTTAGCATTCTAGCTGTGCTGCACCTTACGCATCCTGTTTGCTTACCACTATACCAGAGCAGAGCTCAGAACGTTAATGGGAGTATTATTTTTATAACTCATTTATTTACTTTCTATGCATTTTTCTTGACTATGGAATTCACTGGAAGAAATCTTTCTGTGAAACTCATCAGAATATACTATAAAAGAAAAAGGGTGCAAGGGACACTTTGAGATTGAAACATTTATTGTGTTCCACTGTTCTAATGAGGTCTGCTAATAATACTCTTATTAATCACAAGTGTTGCCTAATGTGATATGCAATGTGTTTCCCCACAAATATCAGGATTTTTGTGCCACAGTCGCAAGCAAACTTTTTCCAGACACTCAGAGCTCTCTTTTTTATGGCCTCATTGATTAGTTTGACAACGGAGTCCAGGGATATAATGCAGCAGTAACCCCATCTGAGTGTTTAGCTGGCACAGCAGTGATGCCTACATGTATATTTGTTTTAGTGTCACAGCGAGATGAGTGTGTGTGTGTCAGTAGCGGCAGTGTCAGTAAGGACAATCGAACACTTCCCCAATCCCCACCCCCTGTACTGTGCCATGTGCCACTTCAGCACCTGTGAGCTACATCCGACAACCATGTGCCCTCATGTCCCAATCCATTCGCAGCCAGACCGATCGAGGCCTGCTTTCAGGATGCCCCGATGTACTGACCTTTCAAAACAGGGTTAGAATGTGCTGCAGGATGTGAGCAGAGGAAGTTTACATGGAGAGTGAGTGTTCTGCAGCTGCTGTTATAAGATAGGAAATTTTGGTCACAATATGGCTCTGAAAACATTGGTCAAACGTGGTTTATTCAGGATAAAAATGTTAAAATGTCTTGAAAGCATGCAATTATTACTTATTTACAGCATTGGTTTTAATCATTTTCAGTGATGAGAATGGTTAAAACTATTTGAAGAGACTCAAGTTTGGAAGTTTGATCCATTTGGTAATGCATGTATAATCGCTCCTTGTAACATCCTGAGTTTAAAGTATAATACATTAACCTAAAAATATGTATAATACAGGTTTAACATAGAAAAAGAGAAATGTGAAGAAGCAAGGAATAAGGTTTTGCATTTTAGTAAAGTGAAAGTGGGGAAATTAGTTGACTAATCGTAAGAGTTGTTCAAAATAAACTAAATTATTTAGTTTTTAGAAAGGGCTGAACAGAAAATGAATTGTTCAACTGTGAAAATAAACATTAAGATTGTTCTTTGACAATAATGACAAACTGGATAAAAACTCACAAACAATTTAAAACAATTTAAGTGTGTTATTGCTTCTTTCCAATCTTTGCTGATACATAATCTTAGATCAGAGTGCAGCGAGGAAAAAACATGCATTCAAGAATAATTTTGATGGTCTGCTATCTCTAGTTATTTTTCTATAATTTGTTTTATACACTACCACTAGGAGTGATTGAAATAAGTAATTAATTTGATGCATCATGAATAATTGCATCATGGGCTAGTCTATTCTGAATTACTGTAACTACTGTCGATATGCTTATGGTTTTACTTTCAGAGATCTTGTATTCAAAAAATGAAAGTTACTCCATATCAATCAAAATCCCATTAAAAAAAGACAATTTAGTTTAAATTTGTTTAAAAATTTGGAGACAGAGGATTACTTTTTTTAAATGAGAAAGAACTCCATCTATCAAGGATCCAGAGAAGAATAAAAAACTTTGTCTACGAACTTCATATGCCCTCAAAAGCTTAATATCAACTTTTTGAAGTTCAATGAGAACACTTGACATCATACCCATCAACAAACCATGCCCAAATAATACACTTAAACACAGTTCCACAGACAATTTTGTGTGGGAAAAAAGAGGAAACATTCTGTTCGTATTGCGGTAAAGTTCAAATTAAGCTTTTAATGAGAGATGCTGTACCTGGACTGAATTAACTTCATACTATTCAGGAAACTTGAAAGATACCGGGAGTCCCCTCCATCCTGATTTATTCAAAATATCTATAACTGTGTGCTGAGGAGAAATGAAGCCTTTCAGTGCTTAGGGGTAAGTAAAATATATATGCAAAAATCAACTATAAACATTGTTCATATAGATTATAAGTGGAACATTATTTAATCTAATGACTCCCCTTTCAAAAAAAACTGAATAAAATAATGAATTACTATTATTTTAAGAGAAGTTTGGAAGCCTAATGGATTGAAAGAATCCTGATAGAACACATTTTTGTTTAATTTGCTTGACTCAACTATTAACTATATAAACTATATATAACTATATAACACAATAAAAAAAGCTTTTCAAGTGCCCATTTGAAATCCCACCCTCACCTGCAGGCATGATATGGTGCATGGCCACCGACAGGAAGAAGATGGCATCACTGTAGTAAGCCCCTGAACCTGCACTGAAGTGTTTTTGCATGGCCTCCACGATAGGGAATAACTTCTCAGTAAGAGTATCCACATTATGAAACACCACCTGAAACAGAGAGCATATCAGTGTTGAACCAAGCCATTTCAGTGACCCTAACGACATCGACACCACACCTTTTTACAAAGCTAGAAATAAGTAGGATGTATTATTCACCTGAGACTTCATTCTCAGGTGTTCACAGTTTAGCTCACTGAACCCTGACCATCGTCTTTTACTGTTCCTTCCACTGAAAACACACAATACCCCCGTCTGTCCAGAGTGCAAATGGCCACTGATCCTACTCAGCAATGCAAGACTTTTCGTCGACTCAATCCATGCAACCAGATAACGTAACGCTCTTACTAAGGTCCACAAAGAGGATTTAGAAAGGCTAGAGTTTGGTCATCACAGACTTCCCATTAAGGTTTTGATTCCATCGGTAAAGTAATGATTCTGATATTGGAGCTAGCTTCATTTTGGTGATAACTTTGTATGCTAACCCGTAATCCAACATTTTTAAATGAGATATAACAGACGAAAGCATTCAAAATAGCAAAGATTGGACAGCTTTGGGTCTGATTTGGAATGGAGGATCCAATACATGTTTACACCCTTTTTATACATATAAATATAATTAACGCAACTGATAAACAAAGTTTCAACTAAAAGACTTCCTTCAAACAAGAGTGGTTCTTAAGAGCCCTTTGATGGCAAGGGTTTTCTGTAGTTTTGTTAGTTTGTCGCACCAGATCTTCAAATATAAAAACACTTCATATTACAAGACTCACTCACAAACACAGACAGAAACAGTAAACAAATCCATTCTTAACTGGCTTGCCTTAGCTTAGCTGTAAATATCAAGAAAGTGCTGACACAACAGTTTATGGTTTAAAGCGACGGTTCAAATTTTTTATTATTTAGCACACTGCAGCTAAAATGTTTTATTTTATGCTCGTAATAAATAAGACAAAAGGATTAGAGATTATAATCGTTTGTATAAAGGACATAAATATGTTTCTCAGTTGATCAGCCATTAGAGATAAACAATACATGCCATTTAGTAGGGCTGGATGATATGTTGTACATATTCAGAAACATATTTGCCCAAATAAAAGTTGACATTCAATCAATTTGATAAATATTCTAAATTAACGCTTCAAAGCAGACCTAACCATCCAAAAACAAAAACATTTCAAATACAAAAGAACTCAATATTTTTGGCCTATAACTTTAGATTTTATTTAAGGTAAAGTACTTCTCTAGTTTTAAATTTCTCATTTACTCAATTAAAAGTAGAAGTTCAACTTTTAAAAAACAGTTTTTATTTGTACTTCTCCATTTATCAAGTAATCTAATCCAGTAGTGCAGATAAATGGAATTCTCTACTTTCCAACGCTCCTATCCAGATTTGTTGGTGGAATTGTACAGTTTGTAATATCACAAATATACCAATCTTTTTTTAATTAAAAAGTAAAACATATGTTTCAAAAAGGTTTAAACAGTGTAACTTCATCCTCAAAATTCAAAGCACATGCAAATAGAATAAAACTGCTCAAAAATGTAGAAGCAATCACATAATACGGTTCTTTCCTGAAACAATTACCCATGATGTCCCTCCCACAAGTTGTCTGAGGATACACTCGTTTCATACTAGATTCTTCAAATATTAAGTGACTATGTGGGAGCACACAGTGAAGCTAGAAGTTTCCACAAGGTCCGCTCTATAGTCTGTAACCAAAACTAGACTGACCTAAAAACCACACAGCAACATCAGAACTCATATTGATATATGAAGAGATTAACGTCTCCAAAGAAAACTAATTAACTTACTGTAAAAATCACACAACCATATCATCAGATGAATAGGTCATATTCCACAAAACAACTCTAACAAAACCTTAGTACAAAAGGGTAAGTGAGTGTAAAAATAGTGGCACGTGCGAAGGCGGAGGATGCTGTGATGATCATCAGCTGCTTCATTAAGGCAGATTTTTATTATCCTTTGTGTGGGTGACTGTGTATGCATGCGTGCATGTCTGCGTCCGTGCTGAACAGAGTCTGGATTAAAGAGAGGTAATCTGCACCTCAGTGTCACAGCATCACTCCTAAAATGAGCTGAGTTTCATCCGGCATCCAGCACAGAGGATCAGTCCACATTAATACGCAATCAAAGAGATGTTCTCAAACAGGAAGCACAGCTTTCAAATAGATCCAGAGTTCACAGAAGACAGTTCAAATGTCTTCGTGTGATTGATCAAAAGATATCTTTAAAAAATTGAAATGTCCGGTGAAAGCTGACCCCCTATTTCTCCAAACTAGGCCTGGATTAATTCATGATTTAGTGACAAATCCTCTCAAACAGACTCACGAAAGTGATGGACCCACTATAACAGAGAAACACTGCCACCAAATGACAAAAACAGTTCCCTTGTTTTATACTTCAGTAGTTAAAGTGTGATTTTCACTGCATTTAATGGGAATTTACAAAGCAATACATGCAGAGACAATCAGTCATCAATCGGTAGACAGAATAGCAGCATAAATTAACAACGACTCATAATAGTCCAAAACGTAAGAAGATCTATGAAGCCTGAATGGAGAATCCTGATGGATGGCTGTGTATTAGAGAGGTTAATTTGTTTTTAGTTTATGCTTGTTGTTTTTCAAGGATCTGATAGAAGAAAAAAAATCTGCTGCGTAACCTTTCACATTGGTCTGCTCACAGCTTTCCTGCACCGCCACCTGCTGTCCTCACAAATCACTGAAATGCTTGCGTTAGTGGGGCAACAAACCTTTTCAAAAAGATAACATGCAAGGCTTATATTTCAAGCTATACATTTAAAATTACATCCATAAAATTTTGGTAACAAGGTCAAGTGCCTAATTTGTCAAGCACAACAAAAAGCAGTTAAGGCAGTCCATTACTTGTTATGCATACAGCGTATTTGTACAAATGTACTAACACACAAAAACTTCAATCAAGTGAATATGTAAAAGTTCATATAACTAAATACAGCAATTAACTAGAATATTTGACAACAGCATGTCAAATATGTGGCAGTGTTTTTTAAATGTTTTAATAAAACTACTTTATCATTAACAAATACAAATATTTGAAAGACATTAATCTACACAGTCAAAAAAGTAACGGGAGAAAGTTTTTCTCTATTACATTATTCTTTTTTTCTGAATTGCTGTAAATGTAAAGAACATTCAATAATTAAACTAATATTTCTGTATTTTATAATATTTTGTTTATACATTTTGTAAATAAGACAGAATACTTTGTAGAGTCGGGTCTAACTTGGAGAGAGAGGTGGCATTCAAATCTACGTACTTTGTAAATACCTCCAAACACATCATTTGGTACATACTATGTTGTATAGATGTGTGAAGCAAAAAATTTATTTTGAACATACTTTATCTGTTAAAAGAACACATGATCGTGATGGTTCTGCTATTTAACATTTTTCTCATTGGAAGTAGAAAACCATTAGGAACTTTTTCTATTACTGCCTTCACATAACTTAAATTCGAATATACTGCTTGCCTCGCATACTATATTTTATATAGTGATCGGTACAAAAGAATGTGTACAAGTACACAAGAATGTGCAAAATACTCATCATCAAGATTGGGATTCAAACTCTGAATAAAGGAACACCTTTGCTTCAAGTCCTGTTCACTGGTCGCTATACAATAAGCTACTAGCTGTTGCTACAAACTTGTTTTAAAGTTCAAGAAGTAAATATAATGAGCCAGACTCACAAAAGCACATTGACTAACTAGCCATGTATTGACTAAAGAGAGGCAATCCTTACCTTCTCCTTGAACTAACTGGCAGGTGTTGAGGATATAATGGCACCTATTAAATCAGCAGACTTTGCCAGAATGCAATGAAAGTTGTAGGTCATGAAAAAAATTAAAATTCTTAATAAAATTAACACACAATTTTCATTTCTGCAGAAATTTGTCACAGTGTAGATACTGCACAATTTCAAGCCCCGGTTGGTCCCAGGTGTTCTGGTTTATGGTTTCCTTGACTACATTATTGTGTATTTGCTTGCGTTTATTGCGTATTGCCATATGCTCATAACTTAGTCCGGCAATCTAAAAATAATTTTTCCCTTAAATTGAAAACAGATTTAAAGAACATCCATTATGAATGTTGTGAACACTATCATGGTAGAGTGGTTTAAATTCAAAGTAATTTTAGTACAATAAGTTTGTACAATTAGTAAAAACAAAATAAAATCCCAAATACTCCCTTTTGTCAGCAAGCAATTTATGACGACACAAACCATCACAAATGCCACAAACACAGGGTGGGGAAAGCCCTAGGCCATGTGTGCGCTAAAACACATTTAACATACATAACTTATTTGTTATCTAACTAAATAAATCATGTTTTAAATATTGTGTCAATGTATTCATTTCTGTAAGTAATAAAAATTAAATTAAATTAAACATTTAAAATGTATTTCATAATAAAATTTGTTTTCTCTGTCTGAAGATGATCACTGAAAAGTTGAATCAATATTCAATATTGCTGAATGCACTCTGTTCTGAGTCTATTCACGCCATCTCTATTTAACGTTATATCGAAAATTATCAAGTCATTTTTTTACATTGACAAAAAAACAACAAAGAAACAACAAAAAATATATGTTAATAGTTTGTGTGTATCTGTACTCTATGCCGAGAAGGACCAAATACACCATGAATAGACTTAATTTAGCTCTCAGGATTTTGCTGAGTGGTCAGACGTTAAATAGTACCCAGTAAATTGTAGTATTTAGAAGCAAATACCTCATAACGGAAGCTTGCGTCAATCAGGAGTTGAGGAAGCACCCTCTCGCCCAGTTCTTGGCTCCCCACATCAGAGACAAAATGAAGAACCAGAGCCTCATCCTCCAGAAACTTTCCATGCTTGACCATGGAGTGCATTGTAACCTCAAACTTCTGCTGCAGGTTCAAGCTCTTGTCCACTTTGGTAAACATCATGAGCAAGTGAAACCTTGAGGTTGTTCCCTCTTGGTTTGCTCCAGGTTTACTACCAGCGTGCACTGACTGGGTGTCTATAGAGAGGTCAGCATCGTCCCGGTTGATGTTGTGGCTTGCTTGTGTCTCCTTGATGCGTTTAGTGGTGCTGGAAAAGTTCTCTTTTTCTGAGCCAAAGTAGTAGAAGGCCACCACAGCCAGTGCAGCAGTGAGGAGAAGGATTATCTGATAGGACCTGAATGTGCTAATCCGGCCCATGGTGAACCAGAGCACACGCAGGAGACCCATGGAGATGCCTCCACATGTGTCAAATCTGTCAAGACTTCCTCTACAATACTGAAAGGTTTGATCAAACACAGTCTAAAGGGTGGTAAAAAAAATGAATGATATTCAATGAAGCATAGGTAATATCACACCAACTGAGTTGTACACTATGATAGTTGTTGAGAATACAGAGAATATTAGACGGTTAAGAACTGATCATGACTGATAAAACAGTAATTTTTTTTTGCTCTACTTCTATGACCATAGAATTACCATCCAAAAGCTTTCGGTTTTTTAAACCTAGCTCAACATACGATTTTAATGCATGACAGGACGTTTCAGTAGCTTTCAAACTATGTTAGTCCTAAAAGCTGAATTACTGTCGCGGCATCAAGTGACTTTCGTTAAAGTTGCAGCCAAGCTGTGTAACGTAACCCCACGTATTGGAGTTTGACAGGTTAATAAATTTATCAGATAAAAATTTACCTAACAACCAAACATTAAACGGAATTTCGACAGTTTGGAAAACAAACGTGAAACTGTCGCTTGAAATTCACAAAGCAAAGAAAAACCGTAACGTTAATGGTTGAGGATGAATGATGACGTCGAAATTAAGTTTTTTATTTAAAATTAAATAACAAACATGTAACCTCTGACGAAAACATAGTGACGTTTCTGTATTTAAGTCACTTAACATAATGCCACTAAAGATATTTACGAGGGACTTTTCTACAGGGTTCTCTTACCGCGGTCACATGACCCTCTCCACAGCGAGCAAAAGTCTGTCTGAGACGAGAAGTGCTTCGTCTGGAGGTTTATAAATATTGGAAATATACTTCGTTTTAAAACAATCGCGTCTGAAGAAAGCAGATATTTGCAGACATGTTTACAATTCTTACACTTAAGCCTTGTGCAGAGCGTCTAACATCACCGGAAACAGAAAAATTCAAAATAAAAGACCTGACTTAGATTATTGATTGTATGTTGTTTGCAAAGTGCATGACTCACTTTTAAATGTAATTTAAAAAATGTTTTTATATTTTTAAATATATATTATTATTATTTCAGTCTGTGCCTGGAACTACAGTCGGTTTTATTATTTTCAGTAATTTAGTTTTAAAGCTCATGAGCTAAAATATTGAATTTTACAGCACCCTGAAATGTAAATTAGCTTTTTTAGTTTTATGTAAAATAAACAAGCATGTGCCTCACGGTGACGTTAAATTAACACACTTAGGCTTAATTTAAGGAACCAATTACACAAAAAATTAGGAAAAAATACCCCATGTTTTTTTTAAGAGAATTGGCTATCGAGCCGGTTTGGATTGACACAGCTTTATTGTCAGACCTGGTCCATTGTGGGAGTATGGAATATTATGTTTATTGCTGTAAAAAAATCTGTTTATATTGTTATGCTTGTGTTGTTAAGTGTGGTTTAGTGTTATACATTTGTTCGACGACTAGTATGTGTGAACTTATTTTTAGTTGTTGAGTTGCTGGTCATTAAACATGCACATAATGAAAATCGCTGTCTGCGAGTATACTTTAACCTGAAAAACTTCAAACGAAGTAAACATCATGGCTGGTTTGAAAAGATCTCATAAGCCTTTCAGGTTCCCCATCAGTCGGTAACTACAACTTATCAGTCGGTAACTCCCCTAGGAGGGCTCTACTCTTTCCATACTCTTTATAAAACGGCCATCAGTGGCCGTGCTGATGGTCACGTGATCACGCCACACACAAAGTAGGTGTAGGCGTGGCACTCTTTCAGTCTGCTCAATGGAGCCATACTCTAAAGATTTCACATCGGTGTTGGATTATATTCCCCTTTTGTGGATGAAGAGATCTGATGTTTACGTCAACCTCTGGCTGTTCACAGTAGGCTCGAGTCGATGACAGCCCCAAACTCTCGATTTTTGCTGTCTTTCAGACTCCTCTTTGTTAGTAAAACATTATTGCCAATCGACTTTTTGTAGCGTGTTTCCAAACATGTTGACTGCGCAAAGCTGTGGATGCGGTGGATCGATTGCATTGAAGGATAGCTCGATAGCTGTATAAGTTGTTTTGGGCGTAAACATTCTGACGCACTGGTCGTATAATCAGACTGTGTAGAAGTGCACTGTTCTGTCATGTAACGCATTTGAACGAGGCTTTCTTTCAGGCCGCCACCAGATATGTTGTGTCTACGAGTACCCATCTCCGACGTTCAGGGCGTTGAAGCTGGGCTGCATGCGCGGTTTCCGTCCCGCGCATGCTTTCCGCTTTGCCAGTGCGTTTGCTATCTCCCACAGAGAGTTATCGGAACATGCGCTGCTGGCATCTTCTGACCACTCCTGTGTGCTTGATATTGCCAATCTACACTGCTGCATCCGAGAGAGCCGGTGCATCTCCCGAAGGAGACAGTACATCGATCTCCCCTCTGGGGGATGGCTGGTTGTGCTGCGGAGGTGATGGCCGAGTTGTTTACCCGGACTGCCAGAGAGGTTGGGTTCCAGGGGGCTCTGCCCCTCACATCCAATATCTCCTGGCAAGACATGTATGTTTTGGGGTCACGTGGTGTTTATAAACCGCAGCCGCCCTGATCCCATTTTTCCTGGGAAATGCATCGGGAGAACTTGAAAAGCACCTTTTACTTAATAAAGGAGGTTTGTCAGTCTCCCCTCTCTCGCTTCCCTTGATGGCACGGTAGCTAGGGGTACGACGTGATTCCCCAGGTAGAGCAGGCGCTGACAGTGCACTTATGCCCGGGTAACCCTGCCGCCTGGCGTTTTATGCCGAAGCACCATCTTACTATATAAGCTGTCACTGGACTTGACCAGGTTCAACGGGGTCTTATGTACACTGTCTCAACCATAGAGGCCCCCGGAGCCAGGGAAAGGAGATCAATTTCAATCGAGTCAGTCCCTCCTGCCGACTTGGAAAGAGGGTTAAAGCCCATACTTTCTAGTTCCCTAACGCTCTAGTTCAATCCTCAACCTGCGTCTTCGCAAGGCTTGTCTCCTGAGACTTCCTCAGGATGATGTCTCCAGACTCATGATCCATTTAGTTTGTCCAGAGGATTGGTTCACCACAAGTGATCTGAAGGATGCGCACTTCACGTGAGTATATTCTCTCAGCATAGACCCCTTCCTCGAAGGTCAAGTGCATCAGTACTGCATCCCCCCTTGACTTGTCTCTGTCTCCTCGCCACTTCTCAAAGGTGTTTGAAGTGTCTTAGTCCCGTTATACAGTAAAGGGTTCAAATCCTTGTGTACTGGACGACTGGCTGATACTGGCCTAGTCGAGGTCTCAGTTGATAAATCACAGAGATAGGGTCTTATGTCACCTCAGTGACATTGGCTTTGGATCAACCCAGAAATGAGCCGTCTGACCCAACCCAGAAAGGGTACTGCAGTAGAGGTTACTTCGCATAAGAGACCACTCCAGCTTGGCTCAAGGTTCGAGTTCCGTTGCGAGCATGGAATTAGGGCAACTGAAGTTGAACATAGCACCTTGTTGCTGTCTCTATCCTCTGTGCCGGTGTCCTCCTGTAGGACTGCCAGGTGCCCTCCTGTAGAACTCCCAGGTGCGTAGTAGTGACCACCACTGCTTTAAAGACCAGGGTGGGGTGCTGTTTGCCGGAAGCAAAATCTCAGGGTTGGACCGAGAAGTACACTTCCTGGAACATAAATCACCTAGAGCTTGGCAGCACTTCAGGAGAACGCTCAAGGGATATCTCGTCTTGGTCAGGATGGACAAGATGGCGGTGGTCGTGTATGTCAATCGACAAGGAAGGATATGATCACCCCGTCGTCAGCTCTCGCTCTGAAGCCAGTACTGGGGGCTGTCCCTAGTCGCAGTCGAAACTCCTGGCAGGTTAAACTTCATCCCTTGTATAGCAGAGGTAGACCTGTTTGCCACCCCAGAGATTGCTCAGTGCCAGATGTTCTACACTCTGTCCCAGGCTCTTCTCGGGATAGGTGCGCTGGAGCATTGCTCGTCCAGGAAGAAAGCCTATCAACACTGAAGGTTTACATAACCAAGATTTCTGCCTATCACCTTCTGTTTGTAGGCAACACGTTTGGATGATACAAGTTAACAATCAGATTCCACAGAGGGGCCTGAAGGGTTAGATCATCTAGGCCTTCTTTAGTTCCCTCCTGGGACCTTTCCATTGTCCTTAGAGGACTTCAAGGTCCTCCATTTGAGCCGCTTGAATCAGTAGAGGTCCCATTTGCCCAGTTCAAGCACTGAAAATCTATGTAGAAAGACCTGGAATGTTAGAAGTTCTGGTCAGCTCATTGTATGCTTGAAGGACAGCAGCCGATAGGGAAGGCTGTCTCAAAAAAGAGGTTGGCCTACTGGCTAGTGGAGGCCATCTCTACCGCATACACAGCGTCCGATGTCCCTTGCCCCCTGCAGTTGAGAGCCCATTCTATCAGGAGTGTCGCAGCCTCCTCGGTACTCCGCTGGCAGAGATCTGCAAGGCTGTGCGTTGGTCGACACCCAACACCTTCGCCAGGTTGAATCAAGTTGAATTCAGGCTGAATCATTTATGATCCCGGGCACGGGAGGGCCGAGCAGTTCCCCTAAAGGCTAACAATCAAAAACTGTTGCTCTAGCTAGTTCCATCTATGCTATCTTCCCTCTAAAAAGACCTTCCCCTAGTGCTTCAAGGCGGATTTTCCGTAGGTCCCTTGTTGAAACAAATTAAAATGCTGGAAGTTCAGCCTTCGAGGTGGTGAGTATGGCCTTCCCACATCTCCCTTTAGCTTTGGGTTAGATACTCCCTCCTCTGGTATGAGAGAATTTATTGCCTGATTGCCCATTAAATAATAAATCTTTAAGAAGCCAGGGCAGAGTGCCCAAGCTTGCCTGGCTGTCGGCCGATGCGGAAGGACCTAGGTTGTGACGTTTTGCAGGGTGTTCTCATACTCGTCACCGACATAAGTCGGACTGACCGACTGATGGGGAATGTAATGGTTACTTTCGTAACCACTTATATCCCCCAGCCATAACCGTAAGTCTGGTTGCCTAGAAGGGTGAGTATGGCGAACAGAAAGAGTGCCACGCCTGCACCTACTCTGTGTGTGGCGTGGTCATGTGACAATCAGCACAGCTGCTGATTGGCATTTTAATAAGAGTATGGAGAGAGTAGAGCGCTCCTAGTTCCCATAATCATCACCGACTTAAGTCTCTGTTCCCTATTTGCGGAACAGGGTTTATGAAAGTAAACATTATGTTTTGACCCATTTCTCAGCACTTGATGATTTGATACATGAACTGAACAACATGCATAAATTATTAAACATTAAAATGCATAATCAAGTAACCATAAACAAAAAGTTAGTATTATATGAATAAATAGATTAATGTGATTTTACTATTAATGTTACAAAAATGGAGTGCCTGGCTATTTAATTCTGGATTTTTTACATGATTTATTTAAGTATATTCTGCTAGAAAAGAAACAAGCCCTATAAACTGCTTAAAAATAATATTTTTCTAATTCAATAATTAGGATTTTTTACACAATAAATTCAAGTAGATTCTACAAAACAAATTCAATTATTTGTGTAATATTGTTACCATAATTCTTTTATGAAGATATCACATTTTTTAGAGTGTATGTTTTTCTACCATCTGTATAAACTCAAACTATCACAACTCACGAAATAAACCCTGAATTAAACACAGCAAAAATGTTTTTCAAAAGAATGCCATTTTGTCACATGAACAAACATCTTAACAGGCCTAAAACACAACAAGACTTTCTTGAAATACCTTTATTTGTACATTGTCACATAACACTCAAAATATTGAAGACAGACTGGGTACAAAGTTTCTTTGAATAGAACTGAAAATGAGGCTTTGTAACTGACGGCAGTTTTTTAGGTGGTGTCGACTGAGTGCATTCCCAAACGTCCCTTACTTCACAACAAATAATCTGAAACATTAGGGGGACTTTATACTTTTTCTCATTTTTATAAGGGCATACTTGTAAGGAGGGAGTTAAAAAATTATTTGGCCCGCTATTATTTTATAATAGTGATGACATGAAATCATAACATTCAACAAATAAAGAAAAAAGCGACAGCAATGCATAGAGACTCAACAGAATAATTTTGACAGAACATTTTGACCTTAAATATTTCACCAACCAACCCCTGGCAAACATCACACAATTACAAAAAACAAAAAAACTAAACAAATGAATCTCCTCAGAATTCAAAAAAGGGGATTCCTTGCTTTTCATTGGTATAGCAGAGCTTTCAACAACAAGCAAGCAGTCCAGAGGAGCTCACTGAAACATTCACAATCGGTACGAAATTGCCTATGCAAGTAAACCCTCAGTGCTTCGGAAAATGAATGGCTTTGAATTCGACACACAAAATCTTCTGAGCAATTATTTTCAAGTACAACCAAAACATTTTACTTTTTCCCTCTTTTCTTCTTCGTCATATGGAAAACTCCAGAAATTAATTTCACTAGTTTGTTTGCAAGTTTCCTCCAAAAAGCAAGTTACTGGTCACGTTAGGCAACAGTAAATGGGCTTTTTTGCGGGTCCAGCCCAAAAAAAAAGATCTGTAACCTGTACAGAAAAGAAGAGAACCATGCAGTAAGTGGCTTCTAGAGAGCCAACATAAGGCTTCTTACCAAGACTAAGCTCTAGCGTCACGTTTTAGGCAGTAAAAGAGCACACAGGGCTTAAAAAAACATGCACCAGACCATCAAACCCGAAGGCAAAGAAAGTACAAAGAATGGAGGAATACAAAGTGCAAAAACCCCCTCCATACATCACTATTCTGTTTACTGCATATGAAGTACTGTATATAGTTTAAAAAAAAATACGGCAAACAAACGCTTATGTGAATAATACTACATAACTACGTATTCAAAGCTGGAGAAACAGATCAATCCAATTATGATTTGAGCTTTTTGATGTTGCCCTGTATTGAAACAAGTAAATTAGTTAATTCCTTCATCCATCCATCAAGAGATACAAATCATAAATCTGAAAGTTATTAGGTAATTTGGATCCTTATAAACAAACATAAAACAGTGAGAGACATAAAGTCCTGGTGGTGGCCGATACCCAGTTTCCTGTCAGCGGCCATTTGTTTGTTTAAATAGCACAATTGCACCTCATTTGTCAAAGTAGAGTTTCACAGCTTTAAAGTAATGCACAATATGACAGAGGAATAAAAGGGCCGAAGAGGCATTTCAAGAAAAATGTGGATGTCTTGCCTTCTGTGTGAATGCAGCATTAACAGCTCCAAAGTCACATTTTGACAGTCTCCCTATATATTCTTTGCAGACTGATGCTGATTTTTCATAATTATTTTGGGATTCAAGAGCTAAGATTCAAACAGAAGAAAAATTTAGCAGCTTGAACACCAACCTGCCATTCCACCCAAATCAAGGCACTTTTCACTTGACACTTGGGGGCGCTATATGACTGATTAATTCAGAATATTCTCATGTTCAAAAAACATGTCATTTGAAATTCAGACTTTTCAAAAACCTCTAGTTTTTGGTGACACATCTTGGAGGTGCTGAACAGGTTTTGGAACAGAAGTTGACGTCTGAAATCATCCAAACTAAAGCACCTAAGATCAACATCATCTTGTTTCGATTTAAATCCGCTAATTAGCTGCAGGTTCGTCCCGGTGCAAACTCCATCAGTGTTTTATCGCATCATTAAACATCCTGCTTCAGAATTAAAAAAAAACTGGAAATCAACGGCTATGAAGACATGTAAAAGCATGTATATAGATGTCATTGTAATGCACAGCGCTGTAGTGTCATCAGTGAACAAGAGAGACTATCATAATGTGTCTATATGGGGTTCATAATGCAGCTATATTTCTGTGTCCTTGTATCTCAATCTGGAAACCTGTGGATTTGTGACTGTATTGCGATCCATAAACGTTTCCAGCAATCTAGTTTGCAGCTTTACACACTAACGCTTAAGTTCTCATGAAAAACTAGCTTTGCTGTGATCTCTAAGCTGTTCACATTTTACCTAGTTTACAAGTTTACAGTTTATGAGTGCTAGTTTTCATGGTGTGGCTTGACTAAACAGTATTTGACCTTTTATTGGTTTACAATATGTTAATTGTAAAGTTTAACTACTTACATTTTTGGTAAATGATATATGGTTACATATACAGCCAAAATGTAAATATGGACTTAGACATTGCTGTGTAGAACTTTAGAGATATGTTTGCAGAACAAGTTTATGGATCGAAGTACATTGCAGATTAAGTCACAAGACCACAATCTCCTACAGATAAATCTTCAGCAAAAACAACCCCATATTTCATATCCACAGCAAAATGAGTTTGGCTCACTAGAAAACTCATACTAGGTTCAGTGTAAGGTAATCATTTCCTCTGGATTGGTAAACCAAATGGGTTAGATTTGCTTATGCATCTCTTTAGATGTGTGTACATATAAAATAAAATGAATGTGACTGAATTTAGGCTGTATCTACATGCTCCCAAGGATGCTCAAATCATTACACTGCTCTGATCAGTTTCAATAAAAAACAGAGATGCTGTTACGTTTTCTTAAACAACAATTATATTCTGACTGATTAACCATTTTAAATTCCTTTCCTATTTTTTAAAACCATCAATATTGGATTAAGGGCTTTTCAATGTAAATGTAACAACTTCCTAATTTAATGTCTGTGTAAAATATTTTTACCAAATCGGTTGTTATCTTCATCCTTTCCTCATGTAAAAAGCCTTTTGCAAATGAAGTTATCAGACTAAACAGATCTGTACTGTTATTAAATAGTGCATATTGAGAATGTAAATCAAGTTTGGAAAGCCTGTATGAGGAGACTTGTGTGCTGCTACGAAAACGACGTAAAAAAATATTCACTTCCCATGCGCGGCGGGAAGGTATCGGGGCTTGCATTTCCCCTCACTGTGCATATTAGGAAGAAAGCAAAATTCGTAACCATCGGCTGTGAAAAATCCAACAAGCATGACAGGGACAAAGTTTGAAAATCAGCACCATCGGGACTGAACTGGTATGCCTCTGCTGCCTTCGAAAGGTTTAGCGTTGGGTTTTAGGAAGAGAAGGCCAAGTAGCAGATCAGAACGTTCCATACCCTGTTCTTCTAGTGTTTTCCAAGTTCCCGTGCATATTAGAAGGCATTTGTAGATTTAAACAGGAAGACATGACCATCGTCCTTACAAAAGCTCCTGAAGAGACATTTTTTCTTAAAGTTTGTTTTTAGCAGAAACATTTTTTTTCATATATATATATATATATATATATATATATATATATATATATATATATATATATATATATATATATATATATATAAATAATAGTAATGGAAAGAGTAGAAGAACATTGTGTCTCCAGGAAAAGAGCAGCACAAGTGGGAGACAATCTTGAGAATGGTCTTATACAGGAAAAGGAAAAATAAACAAGGACTATAAAAAGTCGTCCTGTATTGTTTTAGTGCTCTGAGGGTAATTTGAACACGAGGTTTAAGAGCCATGGTTCTTCATGGCATAAGTCGGGCAGTGCATCCCACAAAAAGGGTCTAATTTCTCCCTCCTATAGCTCCACCTCTGGGCTTTGGCTCAGTTTTGGGCATGATGTCGGATGGTGTGGAAGATCCAGTCCATCTTGGTTGTCCATCCACCATGATGAGCATCGTTCATCTGCTTCATGAAATAGTCTAGAGCCTCCTGCTCACTTTTATCCAGAGCCAAAGTCTTCCGGATGTACGCAATGTCATCGAATGACTGCAGCTCTGGCATGCCGGAGCCCAGCATCATGGAGAAGAGGTTGATGAACAGGTTGGCGTGCTGTCTGATGGCTAGGTATGCCTTGTAGCACATCTCCTGGAACCTACAGATGGAGACAGTAAGATGTTCAGCATTCATGATTCTGCAAAACAGTCTGGGGATTGAACCCAATGATTCCATAAACAATCATTTCAGGTTTAACTGATATCTTAATTATAGGAAATTTGGACATGATAATAGATCAAAACTTGGGTAAACCATAGTGCAGAAAGTCTACACATTTTTTCTTTAACATCTACATACATGTTTTAAGATCAGCCTAAAGACCAAGTATGTTTAGTACAATCAGATGTAAAAGCAAGTTAATGAGTATTTACATATGTGCTCACATTGTTTAACATCACACATTTTATGGACATAATCTTTCGAGATATTTTTAACCTTTAACATGATATAAATAAAACTTTTGTCTGCACTGATGGCTTGGGATCTGTGCACAGACACATGCACAAGCAAATGAGTGTTTTCCAAATGAAGATACCAGACTAAATAGATCCGTACTGTTATTAAATAGTGCATATTGAGAATGTAAATCAAGTTCATACATGTTTTAAAATCAGCCTAAAGACCAAGTATGTTTAGTACAATCAGATGTAAAAGCATGTTTAAGAGCGTTTACATATGTGCTCACTTTGTTTAGGATCAAACATTTTATGGGACATAATCTTTTGAGATATTTTTAACCTTTAACATGACATAAATAAAACTTTTGTCTGCACTGATGGCATAGGGATACATCAGGAAGTTGGTTACAAAATAAAAGCCCAATATAAAATTATGTCAGGATGGAAAGCATGTGACATAATAAATAATACATAATAAATCAACATTTACAACATTTTCATACGATACAATCTATTCTCTACTCTATTGAAGGAAACTACTGTTTTTAAGAGTACTATATATATATATATATATATATATATATATATATATATATATATATATATATATATATATATATATATATATATATATAGTACTCTATATATAGTATTATATATATATATATATATATATATATATATATATATATATATATATATATATATATATATTAATGAGAGATTGGCGGACTTTACACAATATATAAAGAGTGATTGTAAACACGGAATAACGAGAGATTTAGCATGTAGAAGTGAGAATTGCTATAACAGATTGTTCTAAAATTTCTAATAAATATGACTTCTTGTAAGTGGATATTTATTTGAAATGTACATGTGGAAGCACACGCTTCTCATACTGACAGTATTAGACTGTGTGTCTGCAGCCAGATCCTTTTCTACATTTCACTTAGAAGAACACTACACTTATTTAAACATTAGCTCATTTTCTCCAGAAATGTCCATAGGACCATAGTCCATAATAACAATAGGCAATGTTTTTTTCTCTCTCTTCTGTAGTAAGATCAGTAAAAATTGAAATGTCAAACTTTTCTGAGCTGATAGAAATTAAAATTCTATTATACTTGTATTGCCCAACAATGCCACAGTAGTGGCAGGGCTATGACGCAGCACTTAAATAAAGTTTTTTTGCAAGATAATTACTTATTTTTTCCAGTTGCTGCTGATAGAAGCCACTTTTGCTTTAAAAATGCTTATTGAAAATTGTCTGGATCTGTATATACCAAATAGTCTTTCGACATTGTGGCTTTTGTGTTTGTGAGTGTGTATGTGTTTATGAGTTCTTTTAACTCCCTTAAAAAAAAACAGCAAACCAACAATTCCCTGATTAAAAGTGCAAAGTAGAGAAATCCAGACAGAGAACAAATCTTGCATTTCAGAAACCTCCTTTGAATCCCAACTGCAGCTTGCCAAGAGTAGTAGAAAGCGGAAGTCTGGAGCAGAAACAGGAAACTTGGCAGCCTGTTGGCCAGCAGAGTATTGTTGAGAGAGGAAAGGCTGCTAGGATGGAGGCCTGAGAGGCTCACTTTGAAAGCTTTTATTGTACTGCTCAATCTCTGTTTGTCTCAGGGAGTTTATTGCTTCTCAATTCTAACACCACAAAGTAGTTGAGGTATAGCATAAACAGGAAGACTAACAATGCTTTCAGACACACCTCTCAAACTCTCGGGTTTTAGTGCATTCCTGGGTTCCTCCTTTGCTGATCACAATAAGGAAGTCTTGAGTTAGGACGAAAGGTACCCTTTCTCGCTTGTAGCCAAACTTCTTTTTCTTGTGGTCCAAAAAGTGACCGAAATCTATATGAAACAGCTGTAAAACACAAGCAGAAAGTGAGTGGTTAGTGTGAAAATACTGATGATGAGTTTAAATAATTTAAAAAAAGACTATCCACACCTGTCCATCATCCTTCACCATGATGTTACTGTTGTGTCTGTCACCGATGCCCAGAATAAAAGTGGCCACACAGTATCCTGCACAGGACCGCGTAAACAAGTCTATCGCCATGTCGTACCTACAATCATGGTCATCAATCAACATTTGCACTGTCCACTTAAAAAAGATGGCTACTTTAAAATAAAAGGTTGCATACATTTCACCCTTGTTCTTGTCCTTCAGCCACTGATGAAGCGTTGAACTATTAAACTGCAGCGCACCCTTCAGTCCTCCTTTACACTGAATCTGCATGATGGTGTGAGAACTTCTTACCACCTCGATGAGACCCACACAGTCTCCAATAGACAAGCAGCCATATGGGAGCATCCTGGGTTAGCAAAAAAAAAACTAATGACATCTCATTTCAAGCAAAGTTGGGAAGTATAAAGAAAAACATTTTTATTGTAATCACATACCTCAGGTCCAGACCCTGATTTTGCCAAATGTTCTCCATTATTCTAATTATTTGAAGCGTTAACATGTCTTGTCGCAGATCTAAGGATAGAAAAATGTCAAGAAATGTATTTCCATAAAAATAAAGGAGATTCATTTAAAAGGAAAATGTTGTGCTAACCATCTCCGTTCTTAAAGATGATCTCATTGTTTTGAAAGAGAAGCTCGGACATGATGTCAGGATTTTCCCAGTTCAGCCAGAGCGGTCTCTTGGCAGAGGACATGATTCTGCAATCTTCAAGCCTGTCACACAGACAGAAAAGCTAGTCTCAAAATAAACATCCAGCACCAGGTACAGGTTTAGAGACTTTTGGAAAAAATGGTCTTGTGCATGACACCTAAGAAATTATCTTTCTGAAGCTTTTGATATGTTGTTCAGTCATAAAATTTTATGTTATAGCAAAACCTGCATTGTTTGAAATTATCCGTTAGTCTCTGAAATTGTATTTTTGCTCTTAAACCTTTAAAACAAGAACAGATTTGCTTCAGAGAAAAAAAAACTATTTTTTGACAGATATTTTAAATAATGTGTATGCAGATTTTCTTTGTAAACTGATACCTATAATAACCATCAATATCTTACAGTTGAGGATTTACTGATGACCTGTTCAAGTTACTGTTCAGTGTTTACTTAATGCATTTAAGTGTTTCCACCTATGAGGAACTTTTCAAAAACAATAATATGATCAAATTTGGCCTACTATTTTTACTTAATCTATGAATACACTCCTGTTTGAGCTTTTAAAATTAAATTCATCAAATCATTTTAGTAAAATCATTATGGTGAAAACAGAATTAAAATTCCAAGTCATTTTTATTTTCGATGAGTAAGCTGTTTGTGATGCAAAATCCCCATCCAACAATGTTGATTAACATGTGCTGATAACTTAGACCCTCTCCAACAATTCTGTTTTAGAATAGAATAGAATATGGCCTTTATTTGTCACTACACTGTTAAATATAGTGAAATTGGCAAAAACTCCACCTTCTCATCTGTAACTGGACTTTTGTAGCATATAACTACACCATTTGTTCACACTCCCAAAAGGACCGTTTTAACAAGTAATTATAAAATAAATGTGCCATGCTTTGGACAGTCAAAGATTAAAACCACATGATGTCAAAAGGGCATAATAAAGAAAATGTTCAAAAGCAGTATTTTCTCTTATTTGTTCATTGTTATATTTAATGTCGTCTGCCCAGAGAAAATCTCTTTAATTAGTTGTAACGTAAATTATCTGTACCCATGGTCCAACTCACCGGAGGTTACCTAGCTGATGAGCAGGGTTGAGTGGAGAAGTGAAATTTTGGAGGGCATCCATGTAATCCGGCCGCCTCATCTGCTCCACCAGGAACTTCATTTGTACCTGAAAAACAACATTTAGCACAGTTAAACAAACGTCAATGCAGCAAGTTAAACTTACTCAAAAGTATGTGACTAACAATGTCTTCTTTTTTTAAGAATTCAATTATTGAAAAACAAAAGGGCTTTTAACAAAACACCTACAAATCTTTCCAGCCAGCAAAAAAAAATCTTTGTACTGTAATAAACTCGATAACAACTAATCTTTTACCAATTTTATACTCAGAAATTATAATAAGTCCAGGAAATGTGCCCCTGGTGGTTGTAAATATACTACCAAAAATCATTTTGAAGAAACCAGAGTTTCCCTATTTATAAAAGAAAACATACCTGTAACCAAGTACTGAAATGTACCAGGCTTGCTTCAAGTATGCATTGATTTCTCTGGTGCTGTGGTTCTCAAAATTTTCACTAAATATGGCCACTGCGTATAGGCCCTCCAGTTCAGCTATAGTTATGTACAGTTCAAATAAGAGGCAATATTAATGCTAATAAAAAATGTATTCATTTTAGCAGCAGTATGCAGCTTGCACAGCCTGAACGTAATGATAAAAATTTCTACCAAGTTTGATGGCAAAATATGTGCTTTTTTATTCTCTCTCTCTTCCTCTTCTTTCTCTCTCCTATCTCTTTCTATCTGTTTGTCTCTCCCTTTCTAACCCTCTCCCTCTTTTTTCTCTCTCTCTTCGTCTGTCTGTCTGTCTGTCTCTCTCCCTCTCTAACCCTCTCCCTCTGTAAATTAGGCATATGTAAACATTTGTTTTGTATTTTTGGATCAGCTCTGCTTTCATGTGCTCTCAATATATCATAAGATCTTTCAAGAGTTGTGAACTCTGACCTACCTTAGATACTCATCTCGTATGTTTGGTTTCTTCAGATCAGCAGCTGTTACTGTATGCTAGCAGAGCGTACCATAAGCTTGTACTGTAATCAATGCATAAATATCATCTAAATTGTGATTTTCTGGGTTAGGACAATTTTGGGATAAAACATCTTTCTGCATTCCAGCTGCAGACATTAACGATAGATGCGACTTTAAAGCTAACATCTTCCTGCTGTGACTACATGAGCACGCCATCACAAAGAGGGGGAGAATGCACATTAGAGCATCACTTTTAAATAACCTTTAAGTAATGGTATATTACCTGCGCAGGAATAGTGCCAACAGACTTGGAAATTGTAACTGCAATTACTCAAATTTCTCCTGTTTAAAAATAAACCTTGCTTAAAATGTTGCAGCAGCATTGCTCGGTTATCAAACACGATCAAACTCATTATTGCTATTCCGAGGGTAAAACGGCAGATTTACCCAGAGTCTGGAGGGAGGTACCTGTGATTTCATTGGACTAGCCAAGTGTCCTTAAAAAAAATCAACCAATGGGCCACGATTAATGTATCAGATGTCTATGGACAATAATTTTTTTTTGCCATCCACTCACACAGTTATGACAGCCGCTGGCTTCAAGTACCACCAAGAGCTTTTCAAGTACCACTAGTGGTATAAGTACCACAGTTTGAGACCCACTGCTCTAGTGCAATGGGGCTTATTGTATTGTTCATGGGAGACAAGATGTTTTTTTTGGAGATTCCTAAAATTGCATGTTCAGCCTCAGGTGTAAGAGATAAATAAAAACATTCTCCTTTTTGAATAGCATTAAGACCAATCCAAACATCCTAGAGGATTATAATGAGAATTGTATTAAGGATTACCAAAATATTCTTGATTTAGACTATTAATACATTTGATTTTCTGAAAAACACAATGTCTTCAAACCTTATGATGCATTTAACTGAAGTTTCAGTGATCCATTGCAACATAATACAACACCTAGAGTTTCACTAGCCGTGTACGTAAAAGCTCTCCTAGAATATCCTCACGCGTCCACTTTTGAATGAGGTGAAAAGGTCAGATATTGATATTACCTTCTGAGTTTCATCCTTCTTCTCCTGTTTGAGAATGTCTGTGAGGTTGATGAGCTTCTCCATGGCTTCCACCTGTCTGCTCAGATGCTTGAGGTACATGCCACATGCTCGACAGTACGACTCCAGCAACAGACCAAACCGCTGACTCACTGTTTTATTGTGCATCTCTGACCTACAATCCCGAAGCAAACACAGCTTTTATCTTTTGTTTTTCAATACCAAGAATTTTTGGTCAGCTTCTAATAGAAAGAGGAACACATTGAAGAAATGACATACTTCAAATGCCAAAAGAAGAAGTGTCCAATCCTCTGGTTAGTTAGAGCTTTCTTCAGTAGAAATCGCACCAGGGGGTTATCCAGATACTGCTCATACTTTAAAACCTACAGTGAAGTGATTAACATAAACAAGTGAGCACGTAGAGATGATAGCGCATTAATAATAGATCCACTAATTCAGCAGTCTCACCTGAACCAATTGAATGAGGTATTGTGAGAGCTTGTCATCTGTTAAATACTTCTCAAGACAACGAACGGCAAAGTCTCGGATCATTGGATCAGGATAGTTACAGTCAAGCAGCTCCATGGCCTGCTCCGGCTTAATTGCAGGCCAGTCTTTGAGAAGACAATACATCTGCGCGACTTCATCTCTTGAATTCCACTTCACCGCCAGAAGAATCTTTGGCAGGATTTCTGGGATATTTACACAATACTGCCTAGAGTAGGAAATGCAGACATAGTTGAACAGAAGTACTTTGTCATGGCATCATATGTAATTATTACAATTTTTATGAATTACTGTTGAATTTTTAAAGAGTCTTTAAAATTATGACTCCTTAAAAACAATCTATCATGCATCATGTATGCATCATGGGTAACCTAGCTGTAAATGTGAGCAACATTCAGTTTTAGCTTTATTTGTGAAAAGTATTTGTGCATCAAGCGATCATCTTTTAAAAAAATGGAGCATCACCTAAAGGAAGAGTTGTGTAGGGAATGAGTCGCAAAATGATTCATTCAGGTGTCATTGAAAAATCGGGTAGAAATACATGCATACTATAACAAAATTATTATTTTTTGAGACACCAAAACACATTAATTCAACATTTCGGAACCACAATACCGCCTCATTAAGAGAAAACTGAGAGACTGAATGAAATTGAATGTGGTTCTGTGGTGAATTGGTTACATTATATTTTTATATAACAAAATTACAATTTCACTTTAATTTGATGTATTTTTGTAAAACAACAAACAATTGGCATTAACATCACTCCATAATTTGTGGATGGAAAGAAACATGCAGAGAGCTGGTTGTATAGTACCTGTGCCGCCATAAAAAATCCTTCTCCTGCTCAGTGATCTCAGAAAGAGGGTCCCTGTTGCTCAGCTGACGAAGTTGGTCGATATCTGCTTCGGTCATTGCATGGTCTCGTGCCAGTCTACTGCTCTGTGATTCACAACGAAACACATGTGTTTTAAATTAGGATCATTTGTTCATGCATACGAAATGAGAACAAAATTCCATGAATGGGGCTATGACATGTATATTCACACAGCTCAAGAACTTCCTAAAGAAAACTACAAATGAAGTTGCTAATCTCACAGCTGTGACCTCATATGTTTAACAGTTGTTCTTGTTGCTGTGCCATCTTGTTTTCTCTCTAACGCAGGCACAACAAAAGGTCATCCTTTAGCTATTAGTTTTTCACCTTTTCATTTTCATACAAGCACCACACCCATCTATCTCCTTAGTGTTGGTCTGGACACTAACAAATCTAGAAGTAATATTTTGGACAAAGGTTTTTAGATTATGCTACATTTAAATAGACTTTTCATATCACTCTGGCATGTAAAAGGAAACGAAAGATGGATGTAAAAGGATATGGGAGAATAGTGAAACCATCTAAATAGTCAGCTATTAGTGTCCAAATATTTTTTCTAGAAGTGTCTTATACCAATAACAATAATAATAATAATAATAATAATAACAATGTTATAATAATTTTTTATACCAATATTTTAAAAATAAAGTCCAGTAAACTCTAGATATCTTGTTAATTAGTTATGATATTAGTTCAGCCTTTCTAAAAACCTTCAAAGAAAAATGAATGAGAGTTGGCAATTCATTTGAAAAGTTTCTCAACAAAATGAGACTTTCTAAGACAATTATTCAGGCAAAAAAAGTCTATTTTATCCTAAGCAAACATTGAGTTTTTTCTCATTATTATTAACATCACCAAAAAACAACAACAACAAAAACATCAATGTAAAATCTATTTAAAAGGAAAAATAATATATTAATAAATAAACAAAACTGCGTTAAAATATTGACTTCATCTTTCAGTTAAAGGCAACCCTTTATCTCTTCATATCTCTATTACGTCTTCATATTTCAATTTTATTGCTTTTTTCCCCCCATCAATCTGTCAATTCCACCCCTCAACTTACACATCTCCGTGTCAGAGAATCAAAACAAATGACTCACAAATGTGCATAAGTGAAGGCTTTCCCTCATCTAACATTTTTACATTAAACAGATCATGATACTCTCTAAGTGACTGTGAAAATGTAAATAAATAGAAATAATTACAGAGCCATTGAGTCAATCGAGACAATGTTTCCCCTTCTCTTCAGTCTTGTAAAGGGTATTAATAGCACCAGGAAGTGGATCACTATAATTAATTAAGAAGGATACATGTCTGTGAGCTCACCTGTCCAGACTGGCAGTAATTGTACCCCATCTCTCGAGATATCATCCAGTTAGCATGATCCTCTATTGTAGCCATGTCAGGGAATTTAACGGGTGAGCTGAAATGATCAAACTCCAGTTCAAGGCAAGGGGTTTCCTAAACAAAAACAAAACACAAGCAGCTTTCGTGACATGCATTTTCAAAAATCAAGTCAAACTCAGGCCAATCTCATGTTAACAAAACCCCCGCATAAAGAGTAAACAGCTTTAGAATATGTCACCTCTAATTACACAATGCAGGGAAATCTTATTATAGCTTATTACAGTGGCTCAGCGCTGAAAAGAAGTTATGTAAGAGTGGAAACCTTGTTAGGGTTGGAACCTGTGACCCCTATGGGATTGAGGAGGTCTTCCAAGCCATGTGGAACAGGCCACAGGTTCAGTGCCATCTTTCCTGCGACCAAAGTGTGTGTGTAGTCAAACAAGTTGATGTTTCCCCAGGCCAAAGGACAGTGTTCCTGTTGCAAAACACAGATTCATTTAAAAACTACCAAGCACCTAAAGGTTCCTAAAAGTGAATATTAAAGCAGGTATTCAGCATTACCTGACATAACAACTAAGGTTAAATTCACTGCCAAAGAACACTAAATGATCAATGATTCAAGTCTCATAAATAAATAATATCTCCCCAGGTCAATTACTACAGTAGCAGGCTGACGTCCACTTCCATTTACCCCTAATCCACTGCACTCGGACAGGAGGAGTTTTCTCTTGGCCAAAAAAAGTGACCCGTCCATGTGAAAGATATATAACTATATATATATATATATATATATATATATATATATATATATATATATATATATATATATATATATATATATATAGTTTACAATATTTTTTTAAAGATGGAACGTGAAATATTGAAGTTAAGTTAAGACATAGACAAAACTACTTCCGTCACATGTTTTAGTGCATCTTGCATTTAGTGCATGTTTTAGTGCACATGCTTGTCTTAGACACTAAAATGGATGTACATTTCTTCTGAAAATGAGTAGTACAAGTAATCGGATTGGGAGGTGTCATGTTCAATAAAATTATATAAGTTTCAAGTTTCTTTATTTGATTTAATGCCGTCATCGCCATTTTAAAAGTAGACTTTAGCTTTTTTTTAAGTAGTCTTGTTTAGAAGTAGACTAATCGAGTGAGCAATAAAATTGCTTAGATTGGAAAACTGAATTAATAGAACATCTTCAAAACATTTATTGTTGTAGTTAACATTGTCAGATGTTTTGAAAAGATGGCACTTTAATGAAAATCTTGTTAGCACCTCTTTTGCTCCTTTCCTTCCTTTGACGGAACAGATGGAGAGACAAAGACGAGCTGCCCGGGGGATGTCAGGAATGTACATGTCATAAGTCAACCACTCGTTCCACCTAGGAAAAAACAGAAAACATCAAAAATACAAAACATGTTTTTTAGGTTTTTCTGGGGGAGGTAGATAAAAAAAAAATATATCTGAAGTGACATTGAGCAAAGGTGGCAAGCATCTTTCTGTCGATGGCAACATCTCCACAGTTTTTGAAAACCTTTTGTAGTTTAAATATTATAATAACAATTTACAGATTTACTTGAAAAAAATAGACATTTGAATCAAGAGATTTTTTAAATGTTAGGGATCAGGTCAAAACCCTAAAATCTCTAAAAGCATGCCTACAAAAAACATTCAGTGAATTTAAAAAATAACCAGCACTAAACAGTTTCTACAATACCTCGGATTTGAACATGGGACTCGTTGTGTGTTGACATTATCACACAGCTGCTCTCCACCATGGTAGATCCCTGTTCGCACATAAATCTGAAATAGTAGTTAAGAGGAAACAATGAATCACAGCAGTTCATGTTGATGCGTAAGGAAAGAAAACACACTATTTAAATAGTATCAAAACTACCAAAGCACCTTATCAATGTCTCGAATGTTCACGTTGACGTATGTGGCACAGAGGACACGTATTCTCAGGGTGCTGCTGATGGTCCACAGGGCTTTACTGGAGGCCTCTCCATTCATGTAAGGTGTTGCGGTGGAAATACGGCGAGCGTAGGATGGCATAGTAAAGTTGTCTGTAGGCAGCTGAAGGTAGAGGCTGTCTTTGGACATGAGCATGAGGTTTGGCAGCCGACCCAGCATAATGCAACTTCGTACATACTGAGAGAAAAAGACATAGATAAACCAAGACCCCAAATGTTTCATCAACAACAAAATTATCCTTGTTTTCTTCAAATGTCACACTAAACACCTGACTGTTTGACACAATTGGTGACTCATCTAGCTATCATCTAACTTTTTTTCATTTGTTGCTGTGGTGAAATATCCATGCCCCGAAACAAGACGCTATGTTAAACGACATGGGATTGGTTGTATAATACATCGGTCGAACAGCTTCCTGTGCGGGTCTTGGTCAAATGCTGGCCAATGGAGACTAGTTTATAACCAAGACAACATCAAGGTTATTTCATAGCTAAATGCATTATACTTGCACAATTTCAACAGAAACATTCTCTAAATAGCATATTTTAATTTGCTTTACAGTCCATCAAAATCTTTTCAACTTTTTAAAATGCAGCTTAAAGTTTTATTTGATACTGTAAGAATTTCCCTATGGTTTTCAGATTTCAGATGTTTTCTCGTAAAATAATATATAGGGAAAGCTATATTGACTAACATTTGCAATGGTTTCACCTTTCAGTAAAAACTGTGTGTTAGTTTAATATCTTGCTCTCTGATTTATGGCATTGTGTTGAAATTTTAGGCTGAATTTCATGCTATTTAATTCCTTGCTGCCATTTCCATTCTACGTACAATTCCTTCTAAATAAGAATAGTTAATTCTGGATTTTCAATTAGCCTTAATGATACAAGAAAGTGTGTTGGAATAAAAGTGCACTAGATAGTATGTTAAACTTACAGTATAGAACATAATTTTAATTGTTTATTACATAACAAAAATTACTGAGTAATATATTTTAACATGCAATTCAAGTTTGATGTTTGTTTAGTGAGTATAGCCAGATATGTGTTTGCTCCACTTTTCACAACAAAAACAGGAACATGTTAAAATGCATATTTACAGAGTATTGTTCACTCTTGGTTATGACAGGAAGTGAAAGATTTTTTTTAATACTGAACTGGATTTCTTAATGTTGTTTTTTATGAATGCTGACAATTCTGCTTCACCAACCTGCTTCACCTGACTGTAACTTTAACCTGTTTTAAAAAATGCAAATAGCTTTTGAAGTAAGAAAGTCTGCACGTTTACCAGTATTATGGTAAAGTAAAGAAACACAGCAAGTTTTGTGCAGTGGGGAGGCATGTTTTTCCACAACAATCTAATGCAGAAATGAAGATTGATGAGATAAACTTGTGGTTTTCAGAGAACAGTATGGGGAAATGTCACGAAGATAAACAAAGTACATAGTCTACAAAAAAAAAAACATAAAATATAAATGACTATAATTAGAATTTGGTATTGAAAAAAGTCAAGACACCCTGAATTGTGAATTAATTTTAGAGACCAAAACATATGCACGCGAAAGTTCTGAAACATCTTAAAGGCAACCTAAACCCAGTGTACCTCAATGCAATTGCAAGTGCAATTAACCTCCAGAAAAATATGATACAGATGAGCAGCAATCACCTACAACAAAACATGTGTCCATTTCACAAAGACAAAATTGGCTACATACCTTGTACTGACTGATGGGGTACTTTTCTAACAGATACTCGTCACACCCGCAGACTTTGAGGATGTATTTGCCCTGGTACTCCTGCACACACATCTTGAGCTGCTCAGCCGACAGCAGCATGCTCCTCGTCTTCTTCCGGATGGCTTCAGCGATCACCTGCTCTGGGACGCAGTCGTGATTGATCTTAAGGGTATACTTTTGCTTATCGTTGTTGGGAGAGACGATCACCCAGATTACCACAATGATTTGACCTTGCACACAAAGAAAAATACCAGAGCGTTAACAGAGAGAGCTCTATTGGATGGATTTCTTCAGGCATTAGGCATGTGAGAACAAACAATCCAATAGACTAGCTACTGAACACAGCCAGCAAATGTTGTTATAAAACAACAGTTCCCCAGGCTGAGAAGAAACACAGGCCAACATCAAAACAAGCATCATATGCCTCATGACTACTACAATTACAACACTGGCTCATTGACATAACAAAAAACTGCATTTCAGTAAACATCCTGGAAGGAAACACTGAAGATATGAGCTACATTCCTTAGCCACTTCAGCCTTTGATCAATGAGCTGTCCCTATGTGCTGCTGATTACTACCAAAGCCAATATTGTGACTGGTTCGTCAACGTATGTTTGTGAACACACCGTTAAGCCAAGTGGATACAGAAGACATTAACACATATTTCAGGAAATCGCATGCTAATTAAACCATAAATGACCATAATGTCTTCAAAGTCAGAGAGCGATTGCATTATTGAAACCCCCCTCGTGCTACATAGGGGCTTCAACACCACTCAATGGGTGAGGACACACACAAAGTCACATGGTTGGCGCCAATGGCACACAAACAATGGACCCTATTTTCTAACTGAGAGCGCTAATGGTGGAATCAGGAATGATTCCTTCAAAAAATATGATATAGATGGATAACAATAGAAATATATTACCTGGTTTAGTATATGTTGTGGTAAAAATCGTGAAGTGAGTTGCATTTGTAATATTTATAATTTATCATTTTTAACTCAGAGCATAAAAATGGTTCATGAATTATGTGAGAGCTCATACCATCATGTTCTAAACTATGAACATCTCAAAGCCTAAAATATCGACATGCAGCTTTCAAGAACTTTCAGAATTAAGCAAATGGTTCTAAATAGTACACTTTCAACATAAACTACTAAAATAGCCTCATCTTGAAAGGACAATATGACAATGCTAATATGCATGTTGCCCTCATGAAAAAAAAGTGAGAATACATAGCAATGGAAAGAAACATGTTGCACACATAAAGACAGTCTAAACTGTCTATGTAGTTGTCAAAACCTGGTGCAATAGTAGATGCAATTAATAAAAAGAAAAAAATGTGATACAGATGAGCAGCAGTCGGTGACTAAATGAAATCTGTCTATTGTACGAAGACAATTTACTTACGGAATACGGATCAATGCAACAAAAACAGCCAAAACATCAGATGGAACAATGTGATTTCATTCAGAAATCTGATGATTTGGCACATGAAACCCTTTTTAACTTCTTACCTTTGTCTAGTTTGCCGTAAATGTGCTTTGGAAGCTCTGGTGAAGACTCCACATTCGGAGGATAAACGTATAGTGCTCGGCTATGTGAGCCACTGGAATCTCGCAGCTCTACTGAGTCTTTGCAGACATTAAGAATATTTCTCCTGAAGTCCTGAACCTCAGGGTCCTTCACGAGATCAAACTCACACACAGGCATGCCAATGGCAAACCCTGAAAGAAATATAAAAACACAGCTTAGAACAGGCTCAAATGATGCATGTTAATAATGGAAGAATCTGTTCTATTAAATCAGCTTGATTCATGTAATGTAAGGGTTTAAGACAAGCTCTTGTTAATTACTTTGAATAGATGTTGAGTTGATGGAGACACTAATACATTTTATATTTAAGTTAGCTAGTCGGCAAGAGTTATCAAAATAAGATCTTAACTGTTTCTAGTGACTTCTCAAAACTACCTCAGAGGTTTTCTATAAAAACAATAGAATGGGATAAAATGGATAAAACATCTAAATTTATTTTTTTAACAAATATATGGAACACCTTTCTGTAAATGTTTCATTGATAGCAACTCTTATTCTGATACCATAAAATGAGAAAATACTTTGGTCTATAGTCTATCCTTCATGATCTTACCAATTTCTCTGTTGAGGATTTTTTCTTCTCTGTTCCCTACAGGCTCTATGACCTTTAGGAATGGCTGGAAAAGCCGAAGGTCACAAAGTCTTCTTGTCTCATCGTAGAACTCCTCACGCTCCGCCTCTTGTGTTACGCTGACAAAAATATATGAAGTCTCCTCCTGCAGCAGGTGGTGGAGGGGATACTTCCTTGCCTCCTTGAACAGCTCATGTTTGATTGTTATGAGCGTGGCCTCCCGGAGGCACTCTAGTGTCAAGATCATGCCATTGGGTAATAGGCAGTCCACCAAAATCCTGGGGGGCATCAAATGAATGCCCCATAATTCTCCTGAAGAGGGTCTTGGAGGCATGATTTGCAAATGTAATCCTCACAATACTCAGGAAACACCAGCGGTCTTTTCTCCTACAAGAGAACAGCATAACAAAAGGTAGATTTGCCATCACATTAATACAATCAGGTGAGAAAATCTGTTCACCTTCATTAAACTAGTTAGCTTTTTTTTTTAAACAGATAAACTATCTGTATCCTGTGTGGTAAATTAACCATACACAGATGACACATTAGATGTTTTTGTTATTCTGGATAGGTCACCATGACCTCAACGATCAAAACTCATCATGCATGCTACACACCCACATATTTTATTGCTAGATTTATATCTTTAGAAACCATAAATAACACTCATAGAGATAGTTTTCAAATAAATACAACATACGAGTCTTAAAAAAACGTTTTAACAGCAAACTCAGTGTATAAAACCAAAAGGCAAGAAGTAATTTAATGCAGTTAAACCACTGACATCAGTCTAAATAAAAACATCCTTACAGGAAGTTCAGAGAAGCTCACCATGCGAGTCACTGAGCAATGACGGGAATGCATCAGTCAGCGAGAGGAGAGATATTTCCACTCAACACTAAGCCAAAACATTTGGCAAAACACACTAAAGAGAATGACCCGTTTCCTTTTCATATTTGATCCTCTCCCACCCCTCCCCAAAACAGAAAAAAACAGTCGAAATCATCTACAATGTAAACCTGCTTAAAGCAAGTCACTAATCTCTCAACAATCCATCACCATATAGTCATTAATTTGTGCATGTACTGGATGATTAAAAATGTTACAAGAACCAGATCTTTTGTTCTGACCATCATCAGATTAAGCATTTCAGTTTAATCATGCAAATACGTATGCAAATGTGAACTTATCAAGAGCTGGTCACATCATTGTCTTACCTCTCTTCACCTTTCACACTTTTCTAATTCTCTGTAATCTCTCTACACTTCACAAGCAATCCAAAAAAATTATACGAATTTATTCGCAATCACCTTTGTCTATTTTATAATTGCTTCCAAATAACATTATTCATTACAGCTTACACACAGATATTATCATTTTAGTTTGTGGATTCTCTTCAGTTCCACTAAATTACAGCGTAACTACAAGGAAGTGTAAAAACACATTCACTCTTTACAAAAGAGGAGAAACTCCCTCAGTCTACTCAAAACAATTCTAGCAATGCCTATGCCAACCGCTTCAACAACAATAACAACACATGCCGGTGTCCAGAGTGACATAGATTGAAAGATAATACGATTAAAAGGTTTATCATTCTGGCATATGAATAGTCTCTGACAAAATAAGAGCAATCCACTTGCCCCAACACAGTCAAAGGACATTTAATAGGGGTTTACCACTGTGATAAACACATGATTTGGTTGTAAACTCTGATTCGTTGAAAAAAAATTTTTAATTAAATTAACCAGCACAGACCGAATAACTACCGTTTAGTGTTAAACAAAGGATAACGTCATAACTGACATTTCTTCAATACAATAACAAATGTTATTTAAGGAAATTACTTGGAAATATCATGTTAAAAGTTACACGTAAACAATTAATTAAACTAACGTCAAGTTAGCATGATTCTTAACGACACTGTTGACCAAACTGAAAAGGTAATGTCATTAAAATAAAATGTAAACCTTGTTGGCAGTAAAGTTATGTCCTGGTTTACCAGCTTTGATACATGAAAATGTAAAATGCATGTCGGTTAGACTGTAAACAAACTAAATAAGCCAATACACACAGACTGTTTACGAACAACAATACGATATTGAATCCTTTAGCCGCCTAGCCGCTAGGGTAATCCGCAACAGCTAACGTACAGATAACAGAGAAAATATGCAATTTCATCTCACCAAATACTATTTAACGTTTAACACAACGCACGCTATTTTATCATGTTGCAGGCACATACCTTTAATATTCACAAAACCCTCTAGTTGGCAAGACTCACATTTTGTATGCTGGTATTGCGAGGGTACCTACCGAAGAGTTGTAGTGAGTAAATCCGCTGTTGGTGTAAAGTTGTTCGGTCAAGATTGTGAACTGAGCGCGGTGTCTCACTGGGCCGCTAGCCGCCCAGCTCTGATACGCACCGCCTCTCCATCATCGCGACAGCGGCGGATCACGAGCAACGTTCTCACACAAAACACTCATCGCCGGGGTAGAAAGATGAAATGCATGCTGTCCGATATCCAATGGATTTGAAACAAACAGGCAAAAACGCTGTCACGAAGGAACAAGGGAGGATCCTGTGAATAAATAAACAGCAGACTGACCGGATAGGTGTAGGGAGGGTGACTGAGAGAGAGAGAGAGAGAGAGAGAGAGAGTGAGAGAGAGAGAATGGCAAACCCAATGAACTCCCCCTTTTTCCTATTTTCAATAACCCACACAACAATATGAGAGAAACCAGTGTCTTCCTTAGATATCTAACCAATAATGGACCAAATAATATAGCTAAAACACATCTTAACCATAATTCATAACCAAAAATAGTATTTGATTAAGCTTCTCCCATATTAACTTAAAACGTTAAAAGTTGAGGATTTAAAAAAATGATGAACACATGACAATAGATGAAATGCGTGATGCTGATAAAATAAAATGGCTTGTTAAACATTGAGGAAAATGTCGCATGGCAAACTCCATCTGTGCTTGAGATCAAACCAGCTTTGACCAACTTAAACTAGCTACTTTACCACATGGTCTACAACACAACAGGAGCTATTCATACTGAATTTTCCACTAGATAATGCTTGTATTTCGAAACTGTCCTCTATGTAAACGTTTGGCAAGTGCTATCAAAACGTCCAGGAAGGAAGGTTTGGTCACCAAAGCCACCGATCACAAACGGTTCTGGTCGAGCGCATCCTCTCATGTGCGAGCCGAGTGTCAATCAAACTCTCGTCGATAGGAAATGGAGCGTACCAAACGCACCGAAGAGGTGTCCACCAGACGCCAAGCCACTGTGCTTTACATTCAAATAACGCATAGGAACAAAGTGTACGATTGTATTTACCCATAATTCTAAACACACCTCTAAATCTGGTTCCTAAAAAGGGTTTTCAACGAATATGTTGATGTTGTAAACCCGTGAAATTGAACCCCCCTCTGCTGGACGCTTGAAGCATGCGGCGCACGTCTGCCTGGAAGAAGTTGAGCAGCAGAGAGAGCTTGGAAGGATGCAGGAAAGATGGCGATGAATGTACAGAACAGAGATGCTTTTTACTCGGGCGCTGACTACTACAATATCTACAATCCCCCGACTGCGAACTACGGAGCATGCAATCATTATTTCCCTCGGATGACAGGTAAAAAAAGATTGTTTTCGAAATGGTTTCCAATGAAGTGCGTTTGAGTGATGCTCATCTGCATCAAGGCTTTGCCCTGCAGTTATTTAAATAATGGTTAATTTATGGATGCTGTCCACTATATGGAAAAATCTAAAAAATAAAATAGAAATAAAATAAAAAAATCAGGGCAATCTAATGGTTTTGATGTTAAACAGTTTGAGAAAACTGAACCTCCAAGGCTCATGGCACATCACGTGTTAATTGAACAATATGTGAATACTTAATATATTTCACCATCCGCAAAAGTCCATAATTTTTTCGTTTTATATAAGTAATTTGCATTCATACTTATTGGCTAGCATTATTATGTTTGGTATGAATTTTCTAGCAAAAACAAGCATTAACTTTTTAATATTCTGCCATTTTCCTTCATAGATAATGTGAGCGTTCATTTGAGACTGTACACGATTTTTATGATGAGCATGCTTTTATTCACTTATGAATGTGATGGTATTGATCAGTGCATGTACAAAACATACCAAAAAGTCAGTTTTTATTTAGTTAATAGAACGCCTTAATAAACTAATTCATCAGATTAACCCAGAAATAACATCCTAGATCCAAATGAGTGAGTTTGTATCCATTGCTCTCTTAAAGGAAGTGACACATCTTGGAGCTCAAATCAAGCAACATGAATAGCAAAAGGATGATATCAAACACAAAATGGCCTTTAAGCTGCAGAGCAACCATGCATGTAATGCATTTATTCTGCTCTCAATAACCGATGCTGTTACAGAACAAATGTGCAATGCAGGAACAACTTAGAAGTGCTTTGCAGCAGTCAGTGGTGTAAAACAACCTGCAGCATCAAGTGTACTGGTTTAGCTTCTCATGTGCCTTGCATACCTTGCATTATAGATGGAACGGTAACAATCCTCAGTATTTTTAAAAATCTTTGAGCACAGTCCTCTTTAAAGTGCAGGTGTCTAATGCAGTCCTCCTATATTTTGCTTTGGGCTGTGGCTGAAACTAGTGGCTTTAATTTGAATAGAGAGTGAAGGTACATTAAATGTGTCTCTGACCTTGCGCTGGTTCTGCTTAGACCTATTTCTGGGCTTCTACTCTCTGTGTTTTATCCTCTGATGACCAAGAGATCTCAAGTTTATTTCTAGAGCAAAAGAAGAATGAGATACTTTAGGACATTGTAGTTGTTTGTCAATACAGGTTTGTTTTGGTTGAAGTAGTTACTGCCCTAAGTATTTGCAAGTTTATCCTTTGAAAATTGTAAGAGTAATTTTTTTAAAAGAGATATTTCTATGAGAAGGGGTTGACATTTCAGAGAAATACAAGATGTGAAACTTAACAGTTGATCAATGAGCAAACTTTTTTTAAATAGTGGGTAAATGTTCCCAATTACCAAAATTTAATTGTTCAAATTAAGAAGTTGAATTTCAAAAAGGAGTTCATTTGTATTTTTGTGGACTTTAGATCATTTGGCTAGAGGAAACCCAATACCTGTGTAACCTGTCATAACTAAAACCAGAAAAATGCAGAATTATTCTTAAATACTGCTATGGAAGAACAAGAATGAATCAAACATACAAATCTCACCTTGAAGCTTGAAAGGGCATTTTAACGCTAAAATATAATTACTGCCTAAGTTAAATAAAAAAAATCTAAACCCCTGAGGTACACAATTTCCAAGCATTCAGAATAGGGCTGAACAATTAATCACATTCACAGTTATAATAATACAAAACTTTATATCTGTCCCTTTAAAGCTATACTTCACAAAGACAGAAGCAGTACAGAGTGAGAATAAAACTAATAAATGCAAATAAAAAATAATAAAACAATACAGGAGCAATAAAACATGTTAAAATAATAACTGTAAAAGCTATAAAATAATAAAATAAAACATCAGTCAGTCAAAAGTCAGCAATAACAAAAAGTGAGTTTTAAGATGAGATTTAGAACCGGCATAATTTCGTGCACCCTTGAGCTCATTCAGAAAAGAAGTCCAAGCCATGGATTGCATTGTATGTAAGGGATAAAATGTTTAACTTAAAATGGAAATGGGTCAGGAGCCAGTAAAGTGATTTAAGAACAGGTTCAATATGTTCATGTTTTCTGATCCCGGTCAAAATACGAGCAGCTGAACTTTCAATTCTTGATACACTGCAAACTGTTTATGGTAGACCTAGAAAGAGGTGACCTCCAGAGGTGAATCACAAATGCATGATCAGTCTTTCAGCGACAGAGATATGCTACATAGGATGCAATCTAGCTAAATTTTCAGGTGGTATAAAGAAGATCTGACTAGTCTGAACAAACTGTCAAAAGTCAGATTTAACACCAAGGTTACTCACTTTGCTTAATTTCTAATGGCAAACCATCAAGTGACAATTACACTGTCACATGGAGAAGACCCAATCAGATGAGAGTGTAAACGACAGAAAAGATTTACCTTTTAGTTAGCTAAAACATAATCTTATATAGCTTATAACAGTCATGTTTTTAGAAGCACAGGGTTCCACATGGTTACATGTTATTTATGGCAACTTTGAATCACAAAAATGTGAGAATAATAAAAAAGGCTTTTAATTTTAAATGCTGAAAGCTCAGCAAATCAATCATTTTAGAACTACTTTGATTGTAGGTGATACATTTAGTTAATATAGATTGTTGCATTGCAGGATTTCATTGTATTTAAATGTAAAAAATTAAACATTGTAATGATTAATGCTCGCCATAATACTGTAATAATTTAAAAATTGTCATTGGAAAAAACAGAAAAAGCTAAGGAAAAAAAGAATCGCATTGTAAATCAATATGCATTCTTAAATCTATTTTTGTCCTTTAATTTGTTGTCTTGATCCCATGATTCCCATCTTAACTGATCCACTGGAAATATCAGACAGCCACGAAACAGCTGATTGTCCAACTCCCCCATCCTCTCTGGCCTCAGATCTGCCGAAGCATCAAACAGGCCCTGAGTTCAGGAGGCAGGAGTCAGCCTCAATCACATCTATACTACACAATGCCATGCTGCAAAGATTCACTTTCTCTACAGGAACGGGAGAAGCAGAAGACAGAACACATATATTACTCTGGGCTATTATTAGAACAGCTCCTTTGCTGCTCTAGACATGTATGTCTATTCTGTACATCTCTTCTGTACTCTTTTCATAGACAGACTAATAAATTCAATCATGGCTTGCCATATGAGCACAAGTTTCAACTTAGCTAGTTCTGAAAAAAACGTATCTTGAAATAAAAAGACAATGTAAATCGTATTAATATAACATGTTTGTTTGGTGTTCTGACTGCAGAAACCAAAATTCTTTTTAGATTGACTCCTAATCTTTGTCATTTGGCTTTCCAGGTCCTGACCCCGTTCTCAAGCCTCCTTTTAGTCTGATGTGTCAGCAGCCACCTCAGCCCTTCCAGGCCATGACCCCAACACAGGACCTGAGACCCTCACCAGTGATGATTTCCCCCGACCCCTTGTCATTCCCACACTGCACTCCTCTGGCAATAAAGTCATCTACTCATCTCCAGCTGCCCCTCAACCCTGCCATCCCTCCGCCCCCTGTGATCAGCCCTAATCCCCCTGAGGAAGACGCTCAAGCCATGGCTGCTGAACATGAAGCAACACTGGAAGAACTTTGCAAACCGCTGTATTGCAAGCTTTGCAATGTCACTCTCAACTCAGCCCAGCAGGCTCATGCTCATTATCAGGTAACCTAGCCCTCAAGCTCGGAAAATAATGGGACAGTAAATAAATTCACAATTTGCATTTATGTCAACAAAACAACTTGAAGCATTTTTTTTTTCATTTTTGGATTCTTTCATTAAGATGTTTACTTCAGATTGTTAAGTGTGATGAAAGACTTGTTTTGTCATGGCTTGTTTTGTCTGCAGGGGAAAAACCACAGTAAGAAGGTTCGCAATTTTTATGCTGGCAGTCAGCAGCCGCCTCCCATTACAATCATAGAGGTGGTTGAGCCTGTTTCCCAGCAACCCTCTGCTTCTCCACCCACAGATCCTGCCAATGCCACTAACAGCCAGGTGCGGATAGCTCCGAACCTCTGCTTTCATGTTTGTTTTCAAAATTAATTTGGGTTATACATGCTTAATTACATGCAAATACCTGCCATTTATTTTTGAAGAAGAGCCCATATGGAAATAACCTATAAAAACATATGTTTTAATATAGGTTTTGATTTAGGTTGTGAAGGTTTATGACATATATAAAATTGGCAGTTTTTCTTTATTATATTTAAATATATGCATATATGTGTACATATATATGTGTCTACATGTACCTATATAGGCAGATATATGCATGTATGTGTTTACCTATATGTTCACCAACATGTTTACCTATAAATTAGTAAATTGTTAAAATCCATAGCTACTAGACAACACAAATAAAAGACCAAAATGTAGACATGTAAATTTTTGGTTTACTTGGGAACAATAAAATAGTACGAGAACAAAAATGAGACAAAAAAGCCTGGATTGAGCAAATAAAAAAACAACAAACCATTTTGTTATAAATTTCATACAACAAAGAATTGAATTTGTAAACATTTCAGGAAAAGATATACATCATAGCTTTCTATCTCTTTTCACTTATTTACCAAAGTTAAATTCCATAACATGCCAATTACATGTGATCCCACATAACAAAATGTTTACACAATTCACATTTTTGCATTATTTTAGTTAATTCTTAGTTATTGCCTTGATAATAGAAAATATAAACAGAAACAGAGATATGAGCTATTTGACATTTTTTTGTATATACTTATAGGGCTTATTTGTGTATATAAAGAAGCAATATGATCTGTGATATATGTAACATATCTGTAAAATTAAATTGAATACTTTACCAGAGAAATGTTATTATGTCATTTGAGTTTAGTCAAATGTTGAGTTTACTTAAAATAGTTAATTAATGGTAAAATGTTTGAATAAATATTGAAAAGTACTGATAAAGCTTAAAATTACATGTACATTGTACATGTCCTTGAGTATGCATATATAAATTAATATCACTAAATATACTCAAATATAACTAACTCAATTGACCTGTAGATAATGATTAAATACTATGATTTTAATGATTTTAATAAATAAGGCAATCAGTTACCTAATTTTTTTAACTAAACTTAACTAATTGAATTTACAGTGATGCACCTCAATTTTGTATATATGTGGCATATCAGTGGCACACATTTTATTTTATGTGCATATACACTGCATATAGGTTTCATATGCATGCATATATCCTCATATAGGTTCTTTCCATGCGAAAGTCTATCACTATTATTTGTCTTTTCTGCTTAAACACTAAAATGACATCAGTGGGGGGTGGGTGGGGGTTCAGTTAATCCCCCCGGTCAGTTAACCCTAATTGTTTGCTAAAACCAGTTACACACTTTTGCATACAAATTCTTTGTGATGACTTTTAACAAGAATATACCATAATCATAAACCATACGTTGAATGTATATTGTTGGCAAGAGATTGACCAGAACTATCAGGAACCATCTTTTAAGTGTAGTTTGATCCGGCAGTTGACTAACCCTGTCGTGACAGTAATCAGAGACGTCCCTGTCAGCTCAAACACCTTTCATCCCTCTACTCTCTCTAAAAGTGCTGTCATTGTACCATTTGCAGTCACTCTCTAAGGGTGCAAGCAGAGTCATTCTAGCCACGAAAAATGACTACTGTAAGCTGTGTGACGCCTCCTTCAGCTCCCCTGCAGTAGCCCAGGCACACTATCAGGGAAAGAACCATGCCAAGAAACTACGACTGGCCGAGGCCCAGCAGAACGCCACATCCTCGTGAGTCTGTCATACTCCTATGTCTAAAGTTAAAATACAAAGACATCCTGGGTTGTTTGGGTTGTGGGATTTTCACCTTTTCTACTAAGGCAGTAGATTTAGAATACTTTAAATGAAGCCTGATGCAAAATCACTCAACACGTTTTTTGTGTGTTTAGAGTTATGCTGTATTCTCAAGGGATAGATCACCCACAATATATTCACAGCGTATTCTCATTTTTATTGGAAGTCATTACCCATGGCCTTTTATATTAGGTTTTCAAATCATGAGCTGTACAAATCCCACAAATACTTATAGTACACATACTAGCTGTTAGATTGTGCATACTTATTTCAGTTTAATACATAAACACACATATACATATGTAATATGCATAATTGAAATAAAAGATGGATCATCTGTGCTCCAGTAAGATCTTTACCATGACAGAAGAGACTTTTTCTGCATGCTTTATCTTCTGTCTGTTTTTGCTCTGATAAGTGAGGCTCTCATTTCAATGCAACTATAGCCATGTTTGGGCAGGTCCTGATAGCAAACACAGTGAGACGTGTTAATTTTTAAAAACAAGCTAGCTAAAAGCGAAGATTAAGGTATCAAAGGTGATTTACAGTTTCATAGATTTAATATTTCGAAGTTCTAAAAGATTACAATTTTCATTTTTGATTGACCTAATTGATATTTTAAAATGTGGTTTAATAACCTGTGCTTTCATTCTGAAGTATGATTCATTTCTGTGTATTATTAATGGTAGTCACATACGACAATGAGTTATTCTTTTGATTCCAGACATTATTTAACTAAAAAGAAATAGCTAAATTAGATTAGGTAAACTGTTAATAGTAGAATAATTAAATAAGCATTTCTTAACCCCCTCTAGACTATCCCTGCACCTTTTATAACATTCAAAAGGCAGTAATTATCATAAACAGTTTCTTTCAATCACCTTAAATGGTTGTGTTCCACCCAATGAGCAGTGTACTTCATGTTCCTCTCACTGGCATGTGTCCACCACATCCCCTTCTAGGTTTGCTTGTTGAAACAAAGAAAATCCACCTATTTCTGACTAAATGAATAAAGTAAAAAATAATTTTTAACCTCGGGGCATAAAAAACTCTTTTTTTCATTGTTTATTCAACACGGTTCTACAACACTTAAGGATCAGTCAGTGGATTCGTTCTTCATTGAGAAAAAAAAAAAGAATTACACAAATGCATAAACCAATTTGAATATGACATAATACAATACAAAAAAATGCAAGAAATGTCTAAAAAGTCACGTTTACATGATACCACACCTTTAAACCTTAAGCCTGAATATTTCTGAGCAGTAATAATTATCAAAACTACCTCCTAGTCTCAGTCCAGTTCGCAGAACAAGGCTCATTTACAAGCTTTTGTTGAAATTCAGTGACTCTGAGATGTTGTACTTTAAGGCATGACGTCAGTAATGGGGTTTGGCTTATTGTTGCAATGATTATTAGCATGAATGCAAATTGCATGTGAAAGCTGTTCCCACATAACAAACCGAATTCCTACTTTTACTCTTTATACTTACAGCTGGAGAATCTGAATATGAAGATATATAGGAAGTATAAGGACTTTACTCACTATAAATTGCTTGCTCATGAAAACATTTTATTTATTTATTTGGCAAACCAAAGTTCAGCATTAACCAAGAAATATTTGCATGAATAGGTTTTAAGAATGAAATTCACCCTCTTCTTTGGTTGTCATGACAAAATTAAGTGAGATATTAAATTGATTTATTGATAATCTTATTATTTAAAAGTTTTGCAGTTTTTTCAAAACGTGATTTTTTTCCAGAGAGTTGTCGGAGACACCGAGGCGGCCACGGAAAGAAGGGTATGACTATAGATCGATCAAGAACCGCAGAGGACATATTAACACTGGAATTCCAGGTAATGTCATCTCATTCTCCTCTTAATCACAAGGAAGGACATGCGATTTAGGCATGTGTTCGGTTTACTGGCCACTGGTACAAAACGTTGGTTCATGCCATCAGCACTTTGGCATTCTTGATTTAGCAGCTGTGTTAGTGTGCCAGTCTGTGCTAATGTAGTGCAATGCTCTAGTCTCGCTAAAAGCAGACAGCATGCCAAGCCTTTGGTCTGTGTAAGGTGATACTCACCCCACGTAAACCCCAGCACACAAACGTCACCCACACCATGGCAGATGTCAATCACGCTCATGCCCCCATTGCCCTGCACTCTTGTTCTCATACACAAACACAGCATTTGAATCACTTATTATAAAACAGCTTTTTTAATAATACACCAAGACTCACATTTAAGTTTTTTTTCTGGGAGGTGGGGTTTTCAGTGAAAAAAGTAGATTTTAATGTATTGGTTTATCTTTAGCCCATTGATTATGAAACATTAAAGGGTGCAGCATTTGGATTTCAGGTTTTTGGCAAGTTTCATAAAGTCAAATTTAAGTTTAAGACCTTTGTAAGGCTGAAATCAAATTTAAAAGCTACATCATAACATCAAGACACAAACAAAAATGTTTTGCATAGTAAACAGTATGCTTCAAAAACAGTTATGTATGGTAACCCTAACCATCATTTTTATTTTTTATTAGCATTTAGAAGCATTTTCTCAAAAACATTTTGGATATTTTAAATATGTCGTATCCAATTTTAAAAGATTTAACTCTAACCTTTTTCATAAAAAAATAGTTGCAATCCAAAATGGACAGACATTTTATTTGAGATAAAAGGAATTCATAACATTCTAATCTTATAACACAGTTACAGTAGCTAAATTATTACACAAACAACTCACTGATATATTTCTTATGCATCCAAACAAACTGATGAGACTTTTGCTACTACACAACCTGACGCATTTCCTGTGCTGTTCCAGGCCCTTACTTTCACCCCCGACCGAGGCTGCGTATCCCACGGGACCTCGCAATGTGCGTCACCCCAAGCGGTCAGTTCTACTGCTCCATGTGTAACTCTGGAGCCAGTGAGGAGGCAGAGTTTCGCCTGCACCTGGAGAGCAAGCAGCACAAGAGTCGAGTGTCTGAGCAGCGATACAAGAGTGAAATGGAGAATCTGGGATATGCTTAAAGAGGAAGAACAAATGAGCCATGATCCCGAGGAGACATACAAGTAGCCATTTTCATTCTAAAATGGAGAATACTGTTTTTATCTCGGGATTGACACATTTAGTTGATTCGTTTGCTTGAATTCACATATGCACAACATTTTTCTGTGCCACACTGAGAGACACATAAGAGCAAATATTGAATTATTATTATATAGGGTACTGTTTAGATGTAGGTGCATTAAGTTTTAAAACCACAACATTGTGATTGAGAGGTATCATTACTTTCCAATAATTTCCATTGTGTTTGTTTGAAAGCAGTTATATTCGAGATGGATGAAAAATACACAGCGCATCCCTATCACCTCTACCCGCTGAAAGCCCTACGAATGTGATGACAATACATCCACCCCTCATCAGGCCTTGCACACATGAGCTATGTTTACATGCATATTTGTACATTTAGATGGGAAACTTCACTCAGAGTAATACCAACTACCATATTTAGATATTTAGGGACATCATCGTATGCAGAGAAATTCTCCATGGACTAAAAGGAGAAACGATGATAATGATATTAAGTCGGTGCCATGATGCTCCCTACCTCACCTACTCTCTTAACTTTCCAAGTTGTCCTAACAAATGTTATCTGTGTCCCAGTTTCCACCAGTCTCATTCATCATTTCCTGTCCTTCGTAGATTTATAATTAGTGACTTTTAATGCACTGCTGTTACAGTTTGATCTATTTCCTTACAAAAAATGCTACGGGATAAACACTTCAAAAGGGAAGATATAGTATCTAAGAAAACTGTACTGTAAGAAAAAGAAAATTACACTGATACAAATGTTTAATTCATGCAAAGTATCTGACATTAAGATACAGAAGTAGTAGTTGTTCACGTCTGCTTTCTTTAACACTTTCACCAGCGGCACTTAAGACCCTAAAATCATTTCAAAAAGCATTTGGATCTATAAGAACTCTACCTCGAGGCTGTTTCTAATAAATATGGACTGATATATTTTAGCTGCTCTAATCTAATCTAATCTAATCTAATCTAATCTAATCTAATCTCTGTAATCCTGATAGTCCAATGCTGTTTGTAGTCACGTTTAAAAATTTTCTGAGTGTGCAAATGATGTCGAATATGAGTAAACAGCAAAATAAACACAAAAAAAGGTTTGGTCAGAAGTCACATTGATAAAGGCTGAAAATTGTCCCACTTTCACTTCCCTCGTGTACATGTGGAACTTGGATTGCTGTCTATGTAAAAGATTTTTCTACATTTATAAATTTAACAAAAAATAAATAAATGCTTAAAAAGCATGTCTGTATGCACATATCTTCCAAAGTGGCTGAATGAAGTAGATAATCTGATGAAGAAGCCAATCCATGGAAAAAATATGTCAAAGTTAGATATTTTAAAGGGTTTGCAATTTTTTGCATTTTCCCTAATTTAGTGTATATAATTTAGAAAATACTTTTTTAGATAGCATAAAACTTTCACAAAATTAACTAATAAATGTTATTCAATAATAAATGCATAATTTTATACGTATATATAATTTAAAGAGGGAGAGAGAGAGAGCGATATTGCCTAATCCCAGCTTGTTTTTATTTCTGACATAAACTGCTGCAAATTGGTTGCAGTTCATCGTCACCCTGTTTTCACTGATTTAGTATTAGTTCTACATGAACATTTTGCTGCTTGCAATATTAAACTTATGACTGCTGTGCTGAAAAAACAGTTAGGTTCCTTATGTGTTGTCTTGCTTCATGGTGGCACAGCCATCATTGTTGATTCAAATCAAATGTTTACATTGGGATATAAGGGAGACTTTTTGACTAATGGACTCAGCGGAGCCGTAAAGGCATCATGTGCCTCGGAGGATAAAGCCTAAACTAACTGTGACTCTGAAAATTACACATTGTACTGCTTTGTTTTTGTTTCTAGGACTTTTGCATATCCAGAAAATGACCATTTGTCAAACTCTTTTATAGAAATGGTTGAGTGGTGAATTGTTTATCTATAGATCACAATATTATGTATGATAAAGTGTTCGCTCTAAATATATCTGTAAAATTGTACAGTTTAAACATGAGAATGGATATTTACCATTTCCATATGATTATATAGTTTGATGGGGGTTTCATCGGATCAAGTGAACAGGAAGTGGTTAGAATCAGGATCAGGATTTTTTGCCGGACAGACTAGAATCTGAATTATCATTTATAAACACTCCAGATACTAGATTTGTCTGCTGGCAATAATACTAATGTCACTCAGAGATTCAGCAGAAGCGAGCCATATCCTGTTTTGTGTTCTAGTCAGGAAGTTCTGACCCTATCTGGTAACAGTCTGTCCCAGATGATACTGCTCTCAATGCACACCCCCAACTGTTCCATCCCATACGCCTTCTTATTTACAGTGGGATTTTTTTGTTGTTGTTGCTTCTATGTTCATTTTTAAGGTTTAGTAGATATTTTATTGAGAAGTGCATTGAAACAAAATTTAGCTGTGCCTTCTGAAGTCAATTGAATATAACGGTTTACTTTTCTTGTCCGTTAAACAAGTGGGGATCAAATAGTGATGATTTTTATGTGCTCTTTTCCTTAAAGATACAAGTAATATATGTCTTCATTGTTTAGGACTGAGTGAAATATATTTGAGTTTTATTGTAAAGAGGCCGGGAACTCAGATTTTCATGCAATACAATGTATCAATAAATTATTTCATTGAAAACAACTCTTCTGCCAGAGTGTTTGAATACTTGAATAAGGACAATTGTAAGAACAATGCGTTTCTTTAATGGTCGGATGCTTGGTCAAAACAATTATTAACATAGCTAAACAGTAAATACTATGATTTATCGTTATGCTATTTTTTCTTAAAGTTGCCATATTATGCACCTTTAAATTCATTTACAATAAATATTTGATCCCTCTAAACTATCACTGCACCAAGGCAGTATTCACCATAAACAATGTCTTTCAGTCACCTCAAGCAAGACGTGTACCTCCTGTTTCTCTCACTGCATGCTTACAACATGCCCCTTGCTGAGGTTTTCTTGTATGCACACAGAAAATCCACCCATTAAAGGCAAACATATTCATCTGAAAAATTTAGTTTACATTATACGATATGGCACCTTTAAGTAACAAGTCTGAAGGCAAAGTTGGTCAATAATTACCTGTCATTTATTGTAAAGTTATCCTGTAAAAAGTGAGCTGAAGGAGTAATAAGTGGTGATAAAAACAATCTAATTAATATATAAAATCAAATAAAAACACAACAAACAAACAAAATTGGCCTCCTATAGCTGTATAAAAAAGCCTGAAATGTTCTTTATGTGACCAGACAGGGCTATAGAGTAAGTGTGTAAAAGAATTAGCATGAATGCTATAGTAAGGATTTTTCATGTAAAACTAAAAATCTGTTTCTACTAAAGATCAGAAACTTGAGAAATAATTTAAAACAATTTTAGATAGCTTTAGAAGCCCCTGGTCTCCCTTTTTTAATATTCTACTGAATGAAATTACAGCTTCCTTAGTGTTTGATCATGTGGAACTGACATGGAAACAATAAATCTTAACACATGAAGTCGCTGTTGTTACAGTGTACCTCCCAATGGACATATATATAACATGGACGGAGTGTTCGTGACGTCACGTATAGGTTTCTAGCAAAGTTAAGAGAGCCTCGAAGCGGGTGTAGCCAGTAATTGAAAACACTTCCACAGAGGCGGGGCAAGGGTGTAGTGAAGGTGTGTAATTGGCTGAAGGTTTGCAAAATAAAAAATAGTTTTAAAGTAATTCACCCCCTCAGAGGGTCAAAACTAGTGATCTGAATCAATACATTTTAAAGAGCCAGAGGTTGAAACAAGAAACTGCAGTTTAGTCACTTCGAGATCGAGAAGGAAAGCAGGAGGTTCCCCCTGGTAACTGCTCACTATTCTTAAGAAAGGGGTGAGGTTGGATAATTGCTGATTTGTCATTCAATATTATAATTTTTTTTAAATCATTTTCTTTTTTCTTCTTTTCTTCTGTCGTTTTATTTTTGTATGGTACATGGAATATGTAGTTTGATTTGATATATGTGTCTGTATAGGGAAAAGAACAATAACATTTAAGTCAACAAAAAAAGAAGAAATAATTGTAAAAAAAAAACTATTAAATAAAATGGTTTATTTAAAGTTAAATTATACTCTATAAAACCTTTTATTTTTTCAGAGTGAAGAGGATGGCATTCCATTCATGCCGAACTAAACCCATGACATCTAATTTTAAATTTGTCTATCCCTCATGCCTACATAGCTTTGTGAATCACAAATCTAGTTATTAGTGATCAGCTTCACTCATCTTTCACTTAAGTTTCTGCTCTGAAAGGATGGTTATTTTTTCTCTTCTTCATCTACCAATTTTTTTTTTTTTGGTTGGGTTGTTCTGAAATGAGTGGAATGCTTTGTACAGGTTTTAGTCAACTGATAAACTTATGTGGTGTGTTTTTTAAGCTCTGTATGGCTGAGACCCCGCGGGAAAACTGACAGCTGGAAGCAGGAACAGAATGGCTGGAGATTCCAGAGGTATCAGCTGATAGGAACAGATGTGATGGGATATGAGATTTCAGAGACTTAAAAATATATACAGATTATTTTGAAACTTCACAAAAGAAGACAACAGTGTGAAATTTATTATACAGCCCATGAAGATCTGGACATTTTTTTAATATTAAGCTGATATTTAGAAAGTTAGTGATGAACTGACACAATGTTGGAATATAAAGTACAAATCAGTGAATCAGTGTTTTTGTGCGTTCTGGTGACACATAAACAAAATAAAATATTTAAAAAAGGTACAAATAAATAAATAAAAACGGGCCTATACAAACACTCTTAGAGACTTTTTTTTAAGTTTTAAAATATGTCTTTCTGGCATTTTCTGGTCTTTGAGAGTGACTTTTTGTGGCTTTAAATATTCAAGTTAGAGGCTTTTTATTTTATTTTTTTATTTTTCAGTTTGGCATTGTAAAACATCAATTACAGAAAGGATGTGCAACATTCTTAAGGCATTCTAATCATTCAGACGAGCCAGTAGGTGCCTACTTTCAGCTACAGTTGGTAATTTCATCAGATTATTAAAGAGTCCAAAAAGGTATTCACTTCAGCATTCCCTAAACGTTATCGTCTATAGTAGAGTGGTTGAATATAAAAGAGACTTTGATCGTAATATCTACCTTGAATGTTTTTGCCTGAGCCCATCTGTTATTGGATCCACGATTTCCTAACTTGTAGGAAACAGTGTGTTCCCTCTCTGGCTTGAGTGATCTGTCTGTTGTCGCTTGTGTGGAGTTGTAGCAAAACACAAACACTAGTGCAGATGGTCATTGATTTCAGGAAGAAGAACGCCTTTCTGCTTCCTCTGTTTTCCATCATCAGCACAGGCCTGACAGGAACATCACAACTGTTAGCAAACGCTTCCTGTCAGTGTCTTACAATTGCAAAGGAGGCTAATAACTAGTTTAATAATGTTGGACAAATTGGGCACTTAATAAGCATATTTTTAATTGCATGCATAATAGATGTACACTAAGCTGTTCCTTGTAGAAAATTGTTTATATAGATACTTTATAGAAAATATTAACAGATGTCTCTTTGAATACATTGTAATTATTCATCACTCATTTATTTTTAGTTTTGATGAGCATACACATGCATGAAAGAACAGTCAAATAACAATTATTAACTTATTATTTACAAAAAATAAAGTGAACTGGGAGAGGAACTTGCACAACACAAGCCCTTTACAGATTTATTAGAGTATGGCGACACTTGTTTTAGTTTAACATATTAACAAAGAGAAACTTGTTCCTTCAAACAGTTAAGTTACGACGCTGAGTCAATAGTCTTTGTTTAAGGCAATAGCCCCATCAGGCGACCTAAATTTCTAAAATAAATTGCTGATAGTTTTGTTAGAGCGTTTACATTATTTCACAAGGTTAACCATTATTACTAACCCTTTACACTGTAACACTTTTCATATAATAAATTAATATTAATTTGAAGAGTAAAGCTTTACGTTACCTTGCGTTTTTTCCCGCCGAAATAGACTAGCACGTGCAGAAACGGAGTCTCATATGGAATGGACCCACTTTCAAACAGAACTCCAGATCAAACAGAAACGCACACAATATTACTCCAGGCCACATATTTCTTTTAACCAACACACAGATGTCAGTTCACGTTGTAATAAATGTGTATTTTATTTTACCCAAGCTTTAAATTGGGTTGATGTTTTTTGAATAATAATTATTATGATACAAGTTCGATAAAGTTTAACTTGTCTTTTAGCTCGGAGTTAACACTCCGAGAAAAAAATACAACTCTATTTGAATAGGAAATAAATCTCAAATAAAAAATGTCTCACCTATACACTAATATGATCAGGATCTTTTTTTTATTATAATGTCTGAAAACAACAACGTAGATGTTAAACCACCACAAATGTTTTATTCAAAGAAAAGATCCACACACAAACACTGACCATGTTCAAGAGCTGAAAATCTCAATTACCGGACACATTTAGTTAATCATGATACTGTAGCTTTCTCATGTTTATCATACTGTCATGTGAGTGATGGAGAAGCATATATAAAGCATGTGAATACACAACAATTGATTCTGTCAACACTGATGTAACATGACAAAGGGAAACTTTAAACTTTGAGTGACACTGGCACCAAACCGTTACAAACACTCATGTTTCTCATTTAAATAGTTAACAGCTCTTTCAAATGTACAATATTACACTCTTTGGACACAGTTTGAGGCAATCAATCTACCTAAAAAAAAAAAACATTCAACAAATAAATTGACAGAACAGTTTTGGTTTCCATTTACATCTTTAAAAATATTATGTCACCAAAGAGAAAATGTGTTCCCAAATTTGTCAATGCATTAATCTACGCTTTCCTCATGAACTATTTCACCTTTGTTAGGTTTCTTTATGTAACAAACACAAAGGAGATGATATATTGGATAAAACCATTATAATTTGCTCAGATTAAAATGTAAGGATTAAAATTCATAAAAAGTTTAAAATTTCTTTTATAACATATAAAATGCAACTCTATTAAAAGTGAAGTAAAAATTCTTTGACACGGAGTGTTCTCATTTCTATATACAGCCACATAAGCTTGTCATGCGTCCCTCAAAATAACAGAGAGAATACCTTTTTGACTTGACAAAATGAGAGCGCAAATATAGAGGAGCAGCAAATTCACACACCTGTATCTCTATAGGCATAACTGACAGTTCTCTATGCATATACACAAGAACACACAGGGCTGACTGTACAGTAATGTAACATCCAATAAGAACAAATATTACCCTAACCCCCAAGTGCAAATAAAATCTCCCAAGTGTCTCATGCCTCATGTAAACTGACTATGGCTCTTTCAGAACATGTAGCAACACACACTCTATATACAGCTAATGGTCATCTTACAGCGAATCAAGCCAGGTGTAGATGGTCAGAGTGTGTGACGGAGTGTGAAGGCAGGGTCAAGCTGTAGTTCTGGTAAACTTATAATTGGAGCAGAACAATGCTGGATTGGTAGCACTTTGTGGGTGTAGGTCAGAGATGCGGTGGGACGGTCTGGAGCGCATCCTCTGTGGTGCGGTGGACGTTCACATTCTGGGGGAAGAACAGAAGATTATATCTAGGCTATTAGGTTGATGATAAATGAGCAAAATGATAACATCTTTAAGCATTTTAAAATTAAGAAAAAAAAAAACAAGTTACAAAAACTGAAACTTGTGGATCGAAACTCTAGATTTTACATATTTTATTTTTATTATTTTAAAATCTGCTATGTGTTTATTTTTTTAACAAATTTAATCATAGAAAGGTTATTTTTTTCCCTTGTAAGTCGTAAAATAAATTTGAAAGACGCCGAAGTAAAACTTACTGGAGTGTTTTAATGAAATTAAATTCATATATTAATACAATAAATTATTAATACTTTATCGTATTAATAAGTAATAAAATACATGATACTTAAAATAATTAATACAATTAATTAATAAAATACATGATACTGGAGTCAAACAAAAACAAAAAACCCTCAAAAAACACTGATCTTATGATTATGATATGTTTTATGAAAAAAGTGTATTATCTGCACAATATCTATAACTCGGCATGCTCCGTTAACTTGAGTCCAGAGTCCACCAATATAAAACACATAACCACTCATATAATAGGTGAAACATGATACAAACTGTTCTATCTGCAATTTTTATGACTACATTATGTGCACCTACCGTATCTCACTAAAAGTTAAGTGACTTCATCACATAACGTAAAAATGTTAATATATAAAAAATTAAAGCAACATAAACAAAACTTTTTACAGAAGCAGAAGGCACAGTAAAGCAAAACAACACATTTTGAGATTTTAAGGTACACTTAGTCCGGACATCCCAAAAATGATTAACGCACAAACACTAATGATGATGGCACATTAAAGAACTAATAACTTCACAGAAGTGTGAGTATTTGTCATGTCTTAACTTCCAATGGCATAGACAGGGTTTCAGCATTTATGAATGTTTTCTCAAACTCTATCAACTCTAACCATGTCTTAAACAAAGTTGAACACTTCAAACAGTTATTCAAAGTTGCATAACTCTGGAAACCCCAACAATTACTTTTATGCTTTTGAGCATCATTTATGTACATTTTCCTAATCTCTGGTAACTCTTAAAATCAACGTCAATATCTAGCAACCTTAACTGTCACTTTTGTGTTTTTGAGCATTTATGAGTGTTTATGAGCCTTTTCTCAATTCTGGCACTGCTAAACGGCACTTTCATGTTTTTGAGTTCTCTCAACCTCTGGCAACCCTAACCATGACTGGCAATAAAACAGATATAAAAACAGCTTTACTTGGACATCAGAAAAATAAGGCATGTGAAAAATGTAAGACCTAAAACAGTGAATTTAAGAATTTTTAAAGGTCTAACATTTAGACTTTTACATTTTAGACTTTTTAAGACCCAGGAAAAACACTGTAGACAGAACAGAAGGCAAAGGCAAACAAAGACAGAATTCCACTAATAAACTGGTTTATTAGCATAACAATGCAACAATACATTGATTAGATTCCCCATAACAAGTCCTGAAATCCTTTAGTGGTTCAGAAATTCACTATAAATTATTAGGTAAAACTTTAAAAGTATCTAAAAATGTTGTCATTCAAAAACAATTATAGGCTCAGATTACAGCAACATCATGGTTTCAATTCTTATACACAATTCAACTAAAAGATTAATCTTTTTAAAAGATAAAATCGTGAAAATATAGGATCCTAACCATTTACAATGCACTGTCACATGCTACTGGATGACTGGCATGCTTTCATAGCAGCTGTTACATGAATAAAAACCTGATTTATAATAAAGTGCAATTTAGTTCAAACACAATCTCAATGAACACAGGCACGCAATTAATAGGTTAAATGCATACATCCGATTCTCTTTTTTAACTTCTGATTTGCAGTCAATAAGGCGCTTTGAAGAGATGATTGACACATAAATGAACTCATTCTAATTGCTCTATTAATTTCAAAAACACAAAAGAAGATGTTGAAAGCAAGCGATGAAAGTAGAATACTAATTCAACGTTTATCTTCTTTTGTGTTTGTGGTCTTAGTGTAAATGATGGTATAATTGACATGGCCTTTGTAGGGAGAGACAGTGGATTCACTATGGAAATTTAGCATTCCTAACAGGAATGAGGGATGGAGTGTGAGAAAAGAGAGGGAGGAGGAACATTCACTGATGATCAGGCACTGTTAACAAAGCCTCTTCCGCCAGCCGAGACACATCTACGTTCTGTTTGAAGCAAACACAAGCAACGACGGCACAAATTATTAGATGAAGAGAACAGGGATGACGATGACACGCAACCGTGAAGAATGTGCATCAGGAACAAAAGAGTGAGTTCTGCCTGGGGATCACCTCAAAGGTCAAAGATATTTAAAGAAAGATGGAGTTTGCCAAAACAGCGGTGCTTCATAAAGGATTTTACAAACACAAGCAGGTGTTCACGCTAACAGAACATTTCCACCTCAAAGCGATGCACAGAGAGTTTAATCACTTCATTAAATATACCATTTTTAAACTTCTTATGCACAACTACAGGCTGAACATAGATACATTCTATATTCTAGAGTGCAAATAATCTGATAAAATAAAAAAATTAAAAAATTTTGGCATTCAAATTCCAGGTTTACGAAGCATGAAAAATGTATCTTCTATTTCTATTTTCCTGTCTAAAGTGCTTGAAGGTAACAGTTCCATACAAAATCCTCATTAAATTCACAATGCCATTTCTATTTGTTCTCCTGCACTGAAATCATTCTTTTTCGTGAACATTTATGGAGCTCATTTTATGGAGCTCCGCTGGACTGAAACTGGGAAACACTCAATCCTGAAGAGAGATGAGGGCAGCGCAGTCATTCTTAAAATGCAGATCGTTACATTCTCCTTTCTTCTATATTTTCGGATCAAAAGGAAGCCAGAAGCTTCAAATTGGCATTCGTCTGTTTTCATTCATGTTAATACCTTAACATTAAATTAAAGAGATTGTTGTGAAGTAAGACTTCGTTTGCTTTTTTTTTTACAGCGAGTGCCTACTATAGGAAGGGTGTCACCAGACAGAAGCAACTTTAAATGCTCCATTCTTTAATAATATCTTTAATATGTTAATGTTGGCCAAAGAAAAAAGCATAATAATACACGCCAAATGTTAAGACATCACAACATTAAACTTACACACTACTTTTGTCAGCGTAGTCAAAGCAAGATGTAGACTGACTGGAAAAACCTTCAGCTGTATTGTTCCACTGTCTTATTGCAGTCCAGAAATAATAATAGCTGAATTATGTGAGTGTTGGTAAAAGACAATGGTGTACACAATAAAAAAAGTTTAAGTAAAAATGGCTGTTCAGAAACTAAAGTTAAATGTATAGACACTGTTGTTTTTCTCAAATGTTTCTCCTCTAACTTGCGCTCCAGAACAGCACATTTCTCATTATAAACTTATTTTTAGGTCACCTTGACTCTAACCTTTCAGTGCCTTCTAGCATTAAATGTCTATATGAGAATCCGGAAGCAGTACAAGACATCAAGCATGTTTTATCCGATAACATTTTAAGTAAATTCACGATTACTGAAATATTCAATAGCTACAGCTGAAACAGTCGATAACTGATTTTATGTAACAGTCTACTCATTTTGAACCTGCAGTAAAATGTAAGCGTTTTTCCAATTAGTGTTTCAATGATCTCTGTAATAATAATTTAAGTTTAGGAATTGTACATTTAAATTTTAACATCACAAATGTTCTTTTTACAAAATTTTATTAAAAAAGGAATAAAAAACAACAACATAGTTCTAAATAACATGGTGAAAGTGTTGCATACTCTTACCGTTGGTCTGTCTCTGTGTGTGTTCACAGCTTCCACTTTTAAATCCACTGACTCCACCTTACAACCTGAAGAGAAAAACTAAATCTCAATCAAGAGCCAAACGGTACTATTAACAAGAGGAATAAACTGAAAAACTGTTTCTGGCTTACCATATGCCACTGGTGTTAACTTCAATACTGTGTGCAGTGGACATTTCAGATATGGCAGCTCCTCTGCAGAAAAAAAGAATCCATTAGATTATATTGAACTAATGATTATCAGCGTGAGTGAAGTATGAATTAAATCAAAACCCAAGAAAAGTCCTCACCTGCAGTCTTATCCAGGAAGTAGGCCAGTAAGCATCTCATGACGGCTTGATGGCAGATGACCAGAACGTTCTCTTGCCGCTCTAACTCCATGATCACAGGCTCCAGTCGCTGGACCAAGTCTTCATAGGACTGTAATGAAGAGGGAGATCACAACAACAAGATCGCACATGATCAAACTTTTACTTCATCAATCTAAGCCTCTAGTGGTGAACGTTGAGTAGATTCTGAGTAGATTGGCCTTTCATACTCTTTTTCTAATCTTGGTAATTGGTAAAAACATCATACAGAGTTGATGATCATTAGTAAACAGTGTAAGATATCGATCTAAATAATTCTACTCAACCTGATGAACAAACATCTTGTAGATGGGGAGGTGGGGGTGCTAATGTGTATGCAGTTGCAAGCTAATGGTGTTTGAACAGTTTGCTCAGAGTAATAACAGCTCACAAAAACAAGTTAAATGACCACACTTACTCACTTTGAGATCACGGTCAATACATTTTGTGAAAAATAACTTGTTTTTCTCTTTAAGGTTCAAGAGCATAGCAACCACATGGATTTCAAAGATGGACGTCAGGCAGTGAGAGGAGTATTTTTTATCTCTATTTAATGTCCCTTCGGTAAGAGAGTGATAAACTGTGAAAGGCGAAATAAATACATCTGGTTATGCTCTAAACAGCCTTTAAAAGAAGTTAAAAGCAAATCTATTCATGATTATCTTATGCTTTGATAAATCATGAGGAAATGTGACAAAACTTCATCTTAAGTTTTATTAAATTCTTTCCTACTTGTATTTCGCAAAAGTAGTTGGCATCTTATCTTTACACATTCATTTTCAACAACATGTGACAACAAAGGTTTAGTAAGGAGTTAACTTTCCAAATAAACCAAACTCAAGTTTTCTTGGCATCTTGTTCAAAGATTTCCAACTGTATGTTTTTTTGAGTTAGTTGGACCCAACAGCGAAACTAATATGTTTATGAATGTGCAGTCAAGTACAAACTCATTTAACAACCAAAAGGATGGTTTTTAACCCGAGTGCTTATTATAACTCGTTATAATCATTTTTAAGATTATTTCACAAACTTTTGGAATAAAAAGTGACCACGTGACAATTTAGTGTTTTAGAATACTTCTGCTGTACACATTTCATTACAATGAATGTTTGTGTGAGCTTGAGCAAACAAAGAGAGCTCTGAATGCGCACATGGATGAGTAATAATAATTCAGGCTAAATTAAGGATTTAACATCTGAGATGCACAATTTCAAACAAAAAAAACCTGACTGCGTGTCGACTGACCTCTCCTTTAGGATATCGATAGCGGTACTTGTCCTGGTCCCGTAATGCAAACTCTAGAGGAAACTTCTGCTGGATCTCCTCATACATGAGCTCCTCACACACTCCCTAAACAAGCACAAAAAAGCATTATTATCCTGAATTTCAAACATTTGCTAACAATTATGAAGGAGGGACTCACGGCATCAATCTCATTGAGAGCTTTCCACTGTTCGTAGGGCACCCCCACAGCTTCTGCCGTCTGTATGGTCCTCTTCATCTGACTCGTCCACACTTTCAGATCGCAGATGTTTTGTGACTGGATAAACTGGCCCAACGCCTTGGCATACTGTGTAGAATTGGGAAAGAAGGTTAACACAGTCATTATCAGAAATCTGAGAATAAATATAACTAATATACATTACAGAGAAATTACAAGCAGGAAAATGTAGATGTACATAGAGGTTAAATCTTTTTCCATTGTATTCACAGGCATTTTAAATTGTGGTTTTTAAAAGTACCCACTTTTAATATGTTTATTTTAACTTGTGCTTGCTAATTGTATTTGCTTTAACATTTTTACTTTGGTTAGCACTGCTGTTTAAAATGTACTCTATAAAAAAACTTTGCTGGCTTGTTTGCTGTCAGAGTCCTGTATTTGTTCCATGTCTGGTTTTAGTTTAGTTTTTCTATCCCCTCGTTTGATGTTTTGTTTTACCTTCACATTTTAATTGAAGGTGTTATAAAAACACTCACAAGGAAGTCAATCTTTTTCATTTGTTTTCTTTTAAGTTAGTGTCTATAAATGTATTTAATGTAATAAATTAATTATGCACAGACTATGTTTGAATGTTATCCATAAAGTGCTTTGGAATACAATGTTTTAAAGGCATTTTAGAATAGAAGAAAAATTCCTAGGAAATGATCTAAAATTAGAATCATGTTAGCAACTTTCCACGAATGTCCAATGAAATATCTCTAATCAGAATGAAAGTAACTTTAAAGCATGCTATTTTTTATGCCCATCGATCATTCAGTGACTGTTAGGTCTAACTACTAAAAAAAATTAACTCTTCTTTACACAGTTGCTTAAAATTGCTAGCAAAAAAAGCTAAAAGTGACTTAATGACAAAAGAAGGATTGGTGACCAAGTGAGCTGGAACCGACCCATGACAATCATGTAGAAGGGTAACCTTTGATCCTTACCTGCTTTCCTCTGTCTGAAAGCCCCGAATCTCCTCCAATCCGACCTTGAATGTTCAGGTCGCTCTCTCCGTGCCGACACAGGTAGATGGAGCGTGGGGTGATGTGGATATTCATGAGGTAGTAAACTATTCGGCTCTGGATGTGATCCTGGACTCGGTTGACCAAGTACCTTCTCCCCACATCAATGATCTTTATGAACGAAAGGTCTCTAAAAGCAAACCCCAGTAGTTGGTTTTTCATTTAATTAAATCATATTCATTTATAGTGACCAAAAATAGGATTTACCTGTCCAGTTCCTCATCCAGTGGTTGGTAAGAGTTCTCATAACACTTGATCCTCTTCATGAAGTCTGCGACTGCCTCTTCTGTGTTACAGTGTGTGTAGTCTGGACTTCCCAACTTGACTTGCTAAATGCCAAGAGCTCAGAATTAAACCAAAAACAGCCAAACGAAAGACAGACATAAACAGCTCTGTAACTCACTACAATGTTCTCAGCGATAACATCCGGGTCTTCACACACAGACTCAACAAAGAAAATCTGCAGAAAAGGAAAAGGTTGTTCAAATAAAGGAAGCACAGCAGAAAGAAATGTTTCGGATTGAAAAAGATCTTATCCAGCACCCTGAATCCATTCTGCTCAGCAAATCGGAGTATTGTATCTCTCCTTTCTCTTGTTGTGTTTGTGGCATCAAAAACCTAAAGGTTGAAAACAAAATCATGGAAGCAAAAACAATGTGAGGTTAAGCTTCAGAAAATTCGTACCAGTTTTTTGAACGACAGTTTATTCAGTCCAGTAGAACTCAGTTCGCTTAAACTCTGGAGTGCTGGATTGAGACCATGCTTGCTAGTTACATTTTAGGTTCAACAATACACAACTTGGCTGTGATGTATGCACAAGCTTCAACAGGTAATTTAAAAGTTGAATCATTATACTTTTTTGCGATTAAAAGCCTTGTTTGATAAAAATACAATCTTCCGGATTGTAAGACGCTATCTCAGAAGCAGGATCAGTTCAAGTTTTAGCATGGTTCAGCGCATACACTGAAGATGAAATCGAATTTGCTCAATATCAGAGTCAGAGTGTAGATCACAGGAAATTCAGGTGGGAAATTCAAGTCTCTATTTTCTTTTTTTTTTTATTCTGCTGTGATCTCTAGCGCGTTAATGCGAAACTCTAATGTTGTGGTTCCTTTACCTTTAAAGTTAGAAATCCTTTCGTTTTATGTTAATCTCACTGATTGTGCATTATAGTACAGTAGGAGCATGCTGAAAGTTGCTTTTGAAAATGGATTATTTTAGTGAAATATGGGAGATGGAGGCTACCTTTGAAGAGAAATGAAATACAGTATATAACTATATATTGTGCATAACAAAATCTAGTCACTGTACTCAATACTTTAACTTTTACACCATTTATTTTTTGCAGTTATAAAGAAAATGCTGTCCAGAAATCAGTATTTTTTTATATTCGAATTGTATAATGTTGTAAAATATCTACTATGTTTATAAGCATATTTATATTATTTTAATGTCATTTCTGGTAAATTCAAAAGTTTTGTGTTGTAGTCTTTAAGGTCTCAAATATTTTCAGTCATGACTATCTAGGAAGAAGAACCCCCCCCCCCTTATAATGTTAATTTGTAAAAGTACACCTCTGCATAACACTGTATCCTTATTAATGTATAAATATTTTTAATATGTAAAAAAAAATTTCATTATGTCACTTAAGGGTCTGCTACACTTCCGTGTCCAGACTTCATACTCATACTCTGTACTGTGAGCAAAGCACGCATGCTCAGTGCAAACAAAACCCCTACACCATTAAGCGAATGCTCCTTGCGAACACTCTGCCAATGAGAGCGCCACTGCCCTCTAATGTAGTGGAGTGGTATTGAAATTTATTCTAGAACAGTAAAAAAAAATCTAAATAGAAAAAAGCATGTTCCCTGAGGTCAAACGCACACCCCCTTGACGGAGCCTCGCGGCCCCTGGAGAAGCACTGGCATATAGTGAAAGAATGTGAATTACATCTTATATTGAATTATATACACTTTTTACTTGCCTGCAAAGTAAAATATCTGGAGCTTATCTGATTTAACAATAGATTACAGTTCCAGATTGATCCATCATCAAAATAATCTATAGCTGCAGCACTATCTGACATTCTCATGGTCCTAACAAACCCTTTATCAGCTGTCTTATTCAATAAAACATGTAGGTAATTGTACATATTTATTGTGCATTGTGTACTCAATGGACAATACTTTTCTTATTGAACAGGATTTTTTTTTTTGCACACAGGTATTGTCCAGTTGTTTTTTGATAATACGTTTACACTCAAATATGGCTTATTGAACACTTAACTTACTAGTTGACCTAATGATAAGAATAACTGAATGTAGAAATATAAGCATATTCCATTTTACTTGTGTTAAAAAGCTTGCTAGTTTAAAGACACTGTGGAAAGCAGATGTCTCAGACTTCCACTCCTCCCCCGACTCTTGCTGATCAGGTTGCAATTTCTATGGTAGGTTGGACACACCTTAAGACTTCAATTTTGTGAAGCACTGAAGATTCAAGAAAATATCTTTTTGTTTTTCATGATATTAATTTCATCGAGATAGAATAATTTCAATATGAGCATCTGGTATGAACTTCTACAGTATTTCTGAAAGTGAATGGGATTTCTTTATTTATCAAGTGTGTAAAAAGTGTATTTCTCACCGCCACTTGGCCGCCTTCGTCTGTGAGAAACTGCCGGACATCATTGAGAGCTGCAAGTGCACACTGTCTAAAATTCAAGAAGTCACAGATGAGATCCTTAACTTTTCTAAAACTGGAAGTTGCCTTTAAATAGGTGTCATAGAAGAAAAAGCCTAATCTTACTTTCGGATTTTAAGACCCTCTTCATTGTCTGGTCGAAAGAACTCAAAGGATTTGTAGATCTTCACACATTCACGTCTGTACTGCCCTACGTTAAACTCTGCAGAGAAAATTACCAATGTAAAGCTGCAATAAATCTTAAACAAAAGGACCTGTCTTGATAATAACCTTTCGTGGGGACATCAATCCAGTTAAGGTAGCGGGTCAGTTTTTTGGAGATGTAGGTCTTTCCTCTGGCAGGGAGACCAACAGTTACAATGAGCGTGGGGCGGTTGGTCATGCATACTGAAAAAAAAGATATAAGCTAAGATGAGTTATATTAACTTCACTTTATTTTTTTATCTGACTATCATGTAATTGAATCTCCAAAGCATATCTACTAAAAACGTTTTATTGCATTAATAAAACACATGAGTTTTCACAAATGCAGAGCATAAGTCATTTGATATCTGATCACATAATTGCATAATATCCTTCAAACATGTCAACACAGTTCTGTGATTTAAAATGGGTAAAAGGTTTCTACTTTTAAAAACAATAAAATTAGTATTATAAACCTTTAAGAAGTGACCAGCGCAAAATAATGTAGAAAAGATCTCAGTTGTTTATTTGGGAATTTAAAAAACACATTTTTAAACATTGTTCTTTAGTTTGTCAGCTTGCGATGCTTTAACTCATGTCCATTGTGTGCAAGTTTCTAAAATCTAAAATAAATGTTTTATTTTTTCACAAATTTCTTTTAGTGATATGTTTATGGATTGTTTTCTGTAAAGCACTGTGGAGTAATAAGTAAAACATTGTGCCATATAAACAAATATTACTTACATGATAAAAAGTGTAATCAAACAAATATAACATTATTTCATGGTTGAATTTTTCATAAACATCTGGAAACGTTGAAATTTTGTTTAGAGTTTATAGTTTTTTTCAATAATACACCTTAAAAGAATCTACAATGAGTCGAGATGTTCAAGTTACATGCGTGTATATAATGTTAAGTACATTATCATACACCTAAAAAACACATATAATTGCAAAATAGCTTAATATAGACTTTTTTCATACAACAACAAAAAATAATGGCGAATAACACCTTAGCTTATTCGCTGCCTATACATAATTAAAATAAGTAGAAAAATTAAACCATCGTTAAATACAGCCAAATCCTTAACAATAAAGACGGTTTTAAATTGTAAGCTAGTCACAAAAGACTATTGCATCAGAAAGCCTCGCCGTCCCTTGTCAGACTCCAGGTGTCCAGCTCGCATCCTTCCATGCATGCTTACCTTTCTTCTGGCTAATGTGCCTGTCAGGAAGGCCGTTCCGGGAAGATGGCACCCATATTTTCTTGAGAGGGTTCTGGGTGAGCTCTCGGGTTTGACCATTATCGCAGCGCTCCGTACTGTTTTCTGTCATTATATTCGCCTTACGCACGCTCGGCGTCCATTAGCATCAATGCGCCAGAAAGACAGTGAGGAAGAATGTCATGAGACCGAGAGAAGGGGGCCTGAGCCGTAACGACACAAAGAGATGCGCGCGCACATAATTCCTTCTTTTCATCGACGACCCTGTCAGAAAATAACTGCTTCTCCAAATGGTGACGAGGTCACTGATTAGAATACAAGTCAGAAAACATACATGTCAACAAAACGGCAAATAAACTATTTGATTCCGATTTTGTGTCGATTTTTTTTTTTTGACAGAACATAGGCGAAGGACACTGTAGTCAGGTTGTACATGTTACTTTTCTCATCGAAAGCCTCTTTGGACCAATTAGCAGAGATTACGGCTAGCAGTGGTTAAGTCACATATGTCGACTGCTAAACGTTATTAGCCGAAACGTTCGCTTCTCTTATTTTTTTAATCATTATTAATATTTTTATCGAATTTTAATCTATTTTACGATTCTTTGCGATCTGTTTTAGTCTTCTGTAAAGTACTTTTAAATGCCTGTGTACAAAATGTGCTTTACAAACAAAAAACCTTGCCTTGCTTTGTCTAATTACTCAATTGTATTTTTTTTTTACAATTGTTAAAAAAAATATTTTTCCCTTCTGTAATTTGTAAACGGGTCTACCATTTTATTTTCACTAAACTTTCAAGAAATGAAGAGGATAAATTTACTTTTTAATTCAGATTTCTTACCATAATTAACACATTGATAGCTTTTATTATTTATTAGTTTGCAATACACTACTATACGTGTGTTACATAAACTAGGACTTTTATTTACAGTAATACAAGCCTTATTTCACTTGAAGAAAAAATAGTTTATTTCCGTTTGTATTTTCTAAACTGGTATGCCATTTTATTTTCATTAAACTCGTGAAAAATTAAGAGGAAAAATGCACTTTTTGTTTGATAGCTTTTTAAAATAATAACTGATTTAAATTATTTAATTATTGTGTAATACACGAATATCAATGAGTTACTTAAACTATGCCTTTTATTTACACTAATAAGAGCATTATTTCACTTCAAGAGAGAAAATGTATTGTTCACGAGAAAATGCTACTCTAAAGAAACATTTTAGATACTTTAAATATGTACAAAAATGTTATCTTTATTTCTTTAACTATTCATTTTTACCAGACGCCCCCATGTGGTGGTTTGACACATTTGAAGTCTGTAATTTCAAGCTTGACGAATATAGTATAAATAATATAATAAGTATTTACAGTGTGATTCCCTTTTCTGTTTGAAAATATTATGAAATGTACATGAGCACGAAAAATGAAAATGGGTAGGGCTGCAGAGATTTAAAGAAAGGGTGGAGGAACATTTCTTAAAAAGCAGAATTTGAATGCACAGGAGTCTGAGAATATAAGTCTACCCAGTCAAACCTGTTCTCTTGAAACAATCTGGGTGCATCTGAGGATTATTGTGGTATCTGCAGCCCAATACAGCTGATAAAATGTAAAGTAGGTCAAAGTTCATGTTCAATAATGCTACTTTAAAAGCTTTGAAAAACAGCTTAAGCTTAAAAATGGTATCCATACATTTAAAAAACACAACCGCTTAACAAATTATCTGCTTAATTTGGGTTAAGATGTTAAAAAGAATCTACTTTCAACGTTTTGTGGAAAACTGGAATAAAAATAATGAAGTACCATGAACTCCACTAGGTGGCAAGATGGAGCCATGTAACGTTTAAATATGTCTGCAGACCCCAGTGCATTTTGGGTAGGGGATTTGATTGGAGCTGTGTGCATAGCTTGATAATAACAGTGATTTGAGGGAAGCTGTATTTATTTATAACAGAGTCGAATGATCTTCATACACTAAGACACACAGAGGCTGCAAAATGTCAGATACAAAAACAGATCACCTGCTTTTTAGACAATTCAACCCTTGTCATCAAACATGTTACTTAAAGCTGTAAAGCTGTAAACATGCTTTAAAAAAACTAATTCATGTAATTAAAGCAAAAATAATCTTAAAACAGATCCTGAGCTGTTCTGCACAAACAATAGCCAACCACAGTCCCTTAAAATAACCAATTCATTTACATTTGAATGAGTATTTTTTAACAGTGTATTTTTAGTAACAATTAAAATATAAGCCATTTATGCTTACATGGACTAAGGATTTGGTGTGGATGAACCAGCAAAAGATGAAATAAATGAATCTCTCACATAATAGTTCCCAAACACAAATAAACTTTTTGAAAACAATACATTGTGATTAACAGTTTCCTCTATCTTTTTTTTATTTTTATTTTTTAGAAATTCAGTCTGTTATCTATCACAGCGACTAAAATACTCCTAAGCACAATTTACTTTATTCTCTAGATATACACAGAAAGTGTTTCACATTTTATGCTATTGGAACCGATTTCAAAAAAGACAGATATAGAGTAGTAGATAGTTAGATTAGTGACATATCTCTCATTCTGATGACCGTGGTTTTTGTTTTCTCTCTAAGTCTAGGTCACATAGTAATCTATTTTTATTTCCACACAAGCATCTCCATGTCTGACCTGCGAACGTGGCCATGCTTTGACCTCAACCCCTTCGTTCTCTTGGACAGAATAACCGACCCCCCCACCACAACAGACAAATATATCCCAAATCCATCTTTAAAACAGATATGACTGCAGACATGACTGCGTTTCAGCGCACGAGGAAGAACACCTAAACAGTCTTGCCCCCTCCATTCATTCAACTGCGATGGCCACAACATGCCGTCATGTTTATTTTTGAGCCACATGCGCGGCTTTCACCAAAGGAAGTTCAATTGCGGTGCTAGTTTATCAGTAACAGACCATAAACATAGCATTATTGCTCAAATAAACGACTGTAGGATTGTTGTGTTCAACGCACACGCGCCTACGTGACAGAGTCTTGTTTACTTCTTCCTCCTCGCGCATACAAAACCAGCTGCTTTCGCCACAGAACAGCTATAAAACCATCTTCCTTACCCCTCGTGTCCAGGATCTGCGAGTTTTTGGCCCGGCCAGCACCCCTCATTGTCCACGTTTTGAGTATTGGTGCTTTATTTTGATGCTCAAGCCTTGAGGTATAAAGGAGAAGTATGTGAAAACACGAGCGCACACGCCCACTGATTGACAGGCGCCGCGACCAATCGCTGTGAGGCGGAGGTTTGAGGACGCGCCCATTTTTCATTAGAAGGAGTCGGGGCAAGTTTGTGTTGAGATCTGGCTGACTGTCGCGCAGCGTTATGCAATCATTTACGTGTTGTGCTGGTAACGTAATGTCATCAATCAAGTGATGCCCTTCCTTTGTTTGTATGTTTGATGGAGCTGATGGAGTTTGCACACACCCAAATTGGTTTTAAAACAGTTTATTGTTATGGTTACAGCATTCATTCATTCATTCATTCATTCATTCATTCATTCATTCATTCATTCATTCATTCATTCATTCATTCATTCATTCATTCATTCATTCACTCATTGAAATGTGCCATACTATGCCTCTTTTAAATCTTTTGTAATACATTTTTTACCCTTCTAAACTATCACTGCACCTTTATTAACTTTGGAAAGCAAGTGATTGTCATTAAAAAAATGTATTTGAATTACTTCAATTGACGGTTATGCTTCCACTACACTCCCTGGTGGGCTTTTCTTGTTAGTACACAGAAAATCCTACCATTTCAAAGAATGTAATCAACTTTGATGAACCTGTTGGTCTGGGATATCCAAAAAACAATCTTTCTTTTCATTGTTTTTCAAATGCAGTTCTACAATTGGTACACTTCTGGGTCAGTCAGTGAGTATGTTCTTTATTGAGATGAGCTGCATTAGTGGTTCATCTGGTTAGTTAGTGAGCGGTGCTTCGGTCAATGGACATCGCAATAGTCATTGAGCCATTTTGAGCTCCCAGAAAAAGAAATTTCAATTACATATACATGCTTAAATCAATCTGAGTATGACTTGAGGCATGTTTTATATGATGAAACAATACTAAAGTATACAAGAAATGTCTGAAAAGTTTAGTTTACTTGATACAGCACCTTTAAAATTTTAATGTTTGAAACCATAGTATTCATGTTAGAATTAATGCGGTATAAAAGTTATAACAGATAAATACATACAAAAAGAAATTCATGACAATATTATTGCAAATGTGCTTCAGCAATGCCCGTTATGACTATTCAAACACTGTTAAAAGGTAAAATATTAAAGTTTTATGGGACTGTATTTTTAGTAAAAATGTGGTTTTCGTTATCTGTCAGTTAAAACTAAAAGTTTGTAAGGATATAGATGTTTAAAATCTATAAATGAAATCATTTAATCCCCTTTCTGACAAACTGATACAAATGTGAACTTTTGGAGAATTAATTTTGTTAAATATATGTCTGTTTATTTCAGATGTCCAGCAAAGTTATGTGACAAGCTACACGATAAATAATAATGTCTGATGAATTGTCGCGCATGTATTTTACTTTTCCGATTATAGTACATAAATTTGTTTGTAAACCTAAGTATACATGTTTTCAAGAAATTGCAGTTAAATCTTCATTTAATAATGTAAAACACCATACTTAGTGTCCAAAAGAGATGTGGTTCTACATCACTCAAAATCAAATTCCTGGACTTTAAAAGAAACTAAACCATTCACTACATAAACTCAAGTGTTCCTTAAAATCTATTTCAATGAGGCCAGTTTACAGACGCAGGAGAGCAGTTTCTATCACAGACAGTCTCCTGCGAGTCTGCTACCTTACAAACATCTTGACCTTCTTGATTCACTGGTGTTCCTGTATCAAAAACATATTTAGCCTGGTTGAGCATGTCACTCACGTACACACACGTTCACACATGTCCCGTAGTAAAGTCATGGAATAGACAGAGCAGTGGATGAAGGTCACGTCAGGACAAGTGCCATGCCATCTGTGAAGCATATTTGAGATAACTTCATTATAAGCAGAAGCTGGAGAGATTTGAGTTGGTTTGGGATTGTTTAAACCCATCCAGGGGTCTCTTCATCAATCCCTGTCTGATGGGGATTCATGCCTCTAATGAAAAATAAACAGTAGCGACAGGTAAGCATGAATATATGCGAAATGAAGAGCTACAATTAAACAAGTAAAGGGATGTGTTTCCTTTCGTTTTAAGGTATCACATTCCATCTTTGGTTTTATACATCAAAACGTTCTTTAATATCTCAACACATTAGATCATAAAGAAAATTGCTACAACATATACATTTTGATTGTAACAATATTGTATTTAGTTTTAAACTACAAATATGGAGTCTGTGTTTTATAGAAGTTATAGAAGCACATATTTCAATAGGGCTCATTTTAACTTTTTACAGTTACAACAACATCTGAGTTGTAACTCTAAAAAACTATTTTCCGGAATCCTTTCAGACCGTGTATCTCTCTCTCTCTCTCTCTCTCTCTCTCTCTCTCTCTCTCTCTCTCTCTCTCTCTCTCTCTCTCTCTCTCTCTTTCTTGTATTGCTTAGCCAATTTAAACTGCAGATTTTACTCTAAAGGTTCCCCAAATTCACTCAAATTATTGACATTTCTCATCCATGCAGGATGTGACATTGTAAAGAAGGCATGAAATGAAGGATGGCTCCAAGGAACGAGATGTTAATGTGATCTGAGTAAGTCACACACACCGCCATCTTGTCCTTGTGTTCTCTCCATCAAACTCTGCTTTTATATCTAATCTGGTACGAGGACATTCCTGTAATAGCCTAAATATTTACAAAGTAACATGGGAAAACTAGTTTATCACATGAAAAGTAAAAGCGTTAGTGATGAGGCTGAAAATAAACAGATCACATCTTGTGACAACAGACTCTGACCTTTACATGTGTGTCCAGAACATTCTCCACAAAGGCCAGAGTGCTTCATGACTGCTCTACAAGCTGTTCTGGCTCTCACAGTCACAGCGGAAAAAATGAGCAAGTTCTAATTGGAAAAAAATCAAAAAAAGAAAACCTAGAAACAAAACAATGTTCTTTATCAGACGCACTAGTTACTTTTTGCTAAATGGTTGTAATTATGAACACTTTGTTTAAGAAGTTTATCTCAAATTTATCATTATTTCAAGTTATTATTATTATTTCCTAAAAAAACTCAATCTTTAAAAAATATTATTTTTATGTATAACTGCAATGGACTGCAAACTTAGGGTGTCCTTCTCTCTTGTTCACACTATGAACAAGGGAAGCAGCAGACTGATCACAGGACCCAAATTAAAATTATGGAAAGGGAATAAAATTGATAAAAAATATAAAGCCAAAACCGAACCTGTCCATTACTGAATTACAGCATGAATACATTTGTGCCAGTTGACTCCTGTGAGAATTCAGGATAAAGGTCACAGTCAAGTAGTCGTCTAAATATGTCCACTATCAAGTGGGCTCTCATCAGCAAAATGAAACCCAGTAATAAAATCAAACCAAGTGATAAGAGGTATTAATAACCTCAGGAGAACTTAAAAGATACTTACTTTATTCAAGAAACAAGTGATTCTTTAACATTAATTCTTCACATTTAGAATTTAACCCATGTGTGGTGTTCTCATTATTGTTACTTTGGCAGGGTTGGAAGGTCTGCTAGACCCATTGCATTGTGGGCCTTTTAATTTACACAATAATGTAATTTTATACTAAAATCTGAAATAGTATGTTTATGTGTGATTTATATTTGTGTGGGAAGAAAGAATAGAGGTAAGGAATCTACAATTTCTACACTTTTACATGCCCCACGTCAGTAGACCCGAACACCTTATTATGTAATATAAATGTGTAGGGGGTATACAGTGTGGTCATTAAAAACTTGTTCTTTTATTAGTTTTTTTACAGAAAATGAGCCAAGGCAAACTGAAAATGGGTCCTGAAACTGAAAATGATGAGTATCCTATAAGGGTTTAAAAATCAGTCAGTTTACAGAATGGCTCGTGCTAAAGGAACACACCATTATATTAAGTTAAACAGACCCATCAAAATATGTATCCAATTTAAATATGTATAAAGTAAAAATAGGACTGGTTAACAGAAATGAGCGTGGAGGCTGTTAGAATATTAAAAATAGTTAAGAACATATAAATCAGTGTTACTTCACGTCTGAGTCCTCTGTGTACTAAAAAAACTTTTTGCCAATCAGCAGGAGCTATTAAGATGGGAAAAGTTGCTAATGGTTTAGAGGGGGGATTATTTTGAAGTTTTCAAGTGTCAACTTTGGCTCCCAGAAACCCTGAAGAGGTCGATAAATGTGACTTTTCAGCTGCTTGCAGCCAGTGGATCAGCTGTTAGTGGGTGTTTCTACTTTCAACTTGCTAAGCAATTATGTTTCTGCCAATATGCTTTAAAGGCAGGGCTGAACAATAGCCATGGAAGGATTTCTCTCATATTAGACATTACTACCCTTCTCATTTGCATACACAGTAAAATCTAAATTTAAATCTACTCTGTTCTGAGTTTATTTGTTCCTTCTCTTTATAGAGTTAAATTGAAAATTGTTAAGTTAAACTTTTTTTATTTGGCAGCTTGTTTAGAAAATGTAACTTAATTTGAGAGTTTTTTTACTCTATCAAGAGAAGGCTAATTTTGCTTTGAGGATTTTTCTGTATATCTTTCGTCGTATGTCTCTCCTCATCAGGCATACCCACACCCTGTCGCAAATCTTTGGTTTAGAAATGTTTTGTTTGTTTGGGTTCGGGAAGTTGCTCAAGGCACACAACATGTTTCACAACATTGTTTCACAACAAAGGCATGTTACGTCCAGAACAACACTTTGAAACTAACTAAAGCACACATAGTTCTATGTATTAAATTTTTTTAATTTAAAAGGGCGAGGGAAGAAATGCCCGAACAGCTCTGGAGAGAAAAAAGGGCACATATGTACATGCACATCACACATAAACATGATAGTATGGATAGAAAATACATCAATGAAGAGTCACAAACAAGAAGAACAAACAGAGAGAGAAAGAGAGAAGAGAGCGATAGATGAAAAACAAAGCAGTTTTTTCAGTCTGTAACTGCTGGTGTTCAAAACAAGTGCATCCTCTGTCAACAAATATGTTTCTTCAGGTTATTCCTCTTTGTTTTCTCTTTCTCTTGATCCATTTGTCCATCTTCTTTTCTCCACAGGAGACTTAATCAGTCTTTTTTCTGATGCCCTCAAACCATTCAGGCTTGCTTTTCTCCAAAATTGAGTTCTTTACTTTATTCTGGCCCTTCATTGGCTACTGCATCCACTTCCTGTGCTCTTCTCTCCAGTTGCGGCTTTCTTGCGCCTCTTGTTCAGTAAAGGGTTACTGGAGGCATCTAAGTCTTTAATCTTCACCTGTTCGTAATCCACCCGCATGGTGGCCAGAGCGCTGGTCAGCTCCTCCTGTGAACAGAGATGAATTAATAAAGTGCTGTTAAATAGATGGATAGGTATTAAAAGTGTTGTGTTATTTTAACTTGACTATTCCAACATTTCTTGCATGTTTAAGTGTTGTTCCCTGATCAAAAAAAAAATCCCTCAAGTCATATTCAGATTCGTTCATGCATGTTTATATAATCATTTTTTCTTTTTTTTTTGGGAGCTCAAACGGCTCGATGGTGGCAGCCACGTCAATTTGTCAAAAAACTTTTCTGTGTGCCAACAAACCCAGCAGGGGGCTTGGATACAGTATGGCAGTGGGAAGAACATGTGGTACACGGTTCTTTTTGAGGAACACAACCATTTGAGGTGATTCAAAGACATTGTTTATAATAAATAATGCCTTTTGAGTTTAGGAGGGTCAAATAGTTATTACAAATCATTAAAAATGGGCATAATATGGTAGCTTTATTAATATAATTCAAGAACCTCCTCATTGAGTAGCAGCCAAGCTAAGCACTAAGCCACCACGCTGCACTATAGTAAATGCACAGCATTGTTAAACTTGTTCAGTTTTTTTCCTCAAGAAATAGATATTAAATTATATTTGGTTGCCTCTATGTACATTTTATACCAGAACTCTTTCCTATGCTACTGTTTATGTCCAAATGTTTTAGGGTACATATAAAATATTGTAGGCTAAGAGTTGTTATTTGTTAAAATTGTGCTGTTTGGCTCCCCCTTGAGGATGCATGATATATGACAGCAAACACTGCCAGACAGCGCTGTATGAATCAATAGAAAATAATTGAAGGGTATTAGCCTATAAGTCCTGACAGGTTTAGAGCGCTGTTGTCTCCACTCACCTTGACCTCATCCCACATCTCGCTGTCCTCGGAGAGCACTCGTGAGGTGTGGAGCGGCGTCTGAGGAACTACCATCGACTGCTGAAAGACACAGTTCCATTTTAAAATCAGTGTTCAAGCCAAATAAATAAAACAGTTCAAATACTCACATTGATCCAGGGGTGGTTCATGAACGGTTGAATGGTCATTCTTTCACTGGGGTCGGTCTTCAGAAGCTGGTTAATCAACTGTTTAGCTGGAAGAGGAGAAAATGGGCTATCAATGAAAAGGAATAGCATGCTTCTCTTGATGTTTTAGATTTTGACAGTGTATGAGATTATGATGATCATGTTGCGGCTCTTAATGAGTGGTATAAGCAAAGTTTTTTTTACAGGGCAAGTAGAGCAGGGTTGAGAATAAGAATGTTCATGAGTCCGGAGACTGTGGTTAGCGTGACACATTTTCATAACCATGTAGTTCCAAACTATTTAATTCATTTCAAAGACTGAATTTGACAGATGCTTTTAGCTAGAGTGATTTAAATTGTATGGATGGAACACAAGAAACATTTACAGATCATAGGAAACTTGTAAGATAATGTAAACACATCTGTGCTACAGATTAATACAACAAATGCTGTGATTTTAATTAAAATCTTTAGTTAGATAGTGTATCCTTAGAATGTACTAAAATAAAAGTACTCTATAATTTAAAATATCTTAAAAAGTACTTAAGATATATTTACTCAAGTAGATAATTACTAGTTACTTCTCAATGGTATAGAGCAAAATGTTAATTGTCAAATTACTAGAAGAGTGTATACTTTTCTCTTCTCAAAATAACTTTATTCTGCATTCTCTTTTAATGTAATTTAATCTTTATATGCTCAAGTCATAAAAATAACTGTTAAGGTATATGAAATAAATATGTTTAAAATGGTTGTTTTATAAAAATTATTTTGTAAAAGATATTTCACAAAAAAAATTACTCAATTAAATGTAATGGAGTAAATGTAGATCGTTACTACCCACAACTGACTATCTGTATTTTATAGCTATACTAACAAATAAAATAAGAGTAATTTGAATAATTCTTCTGGCTCAAATAAACTCATTTTTGCTTCTCAGAATGGTTAAAGGTAACTTAATGAAGCAAAGTACTGACAGGCTATTGCTGACAGCTAACGTTAGCATGTAATGGTTCAGACAGTGAGAGAACAACATGAAAGAAATGTAAGCTACAATCTCTGTTTATTTTCAATATAATGTTGATAAAAATACCTGTCAGGGAAATGTATTTCTTATTTGATCCAGGTGTTAAAAATCCTTTAAATTAAATAAATATTTATTAAAAGTGGGGTGTGCAATCGTTGAGAGTCAGTGTTGATAGTTGAAATCACAAAAACAAACATCTCTAGGATCAATGGCACTTTATTTAGTTATGCTTAAGATTATTTGAAAGCACCTGCTGATTGGCTATTAGCTTGTTATGGCGTCAGCTCACCCAAGTATTGCTAAATATCACACAGCACACCTTTAAAAAAGTTTTTTCTTTTATGTTTTGCTAATATATAGACATTACGTAAATGGATGTTAGGTCAGTGATTTTTAAATTATAAATTAATTCAGTATAAAATTAATTAATTTGGTATTAACTACCAATAAATACCAAACCATGACTATAATTTTTCCCATATTTATAGCAGCTCTGGTACAAACACACGTTGTAGTGACCAATTCATCAAACAGTTCTCTTGAAGAAAAATCACAATCAAAACAGAGGAAACACTGCCCTCTCGTGTTTAGCAGCAGAGCATTTTGCAAAACTGCCTGCAAAAATAAGCCACTCACCCTCTTCTGAGACTTCAGCCCACTCTGGTTTAGGGAACTCGTACTGTCCCATACGTATGCGTCGTTTCATGCCTGGGGAAATTGCCTGTCCGGTGTTTGAGTAGAAGGGTGGAAACCCACACAACCTTACGTTAGCATTAAGAGGAAGAGAGCAGTTTCAGTTAGTTAAATTGACCACCAACGAATTTATTTAACACTAAACAGACTCTTTGTACTCACAGAATGTACATGATCACACCCAGAGACCACATGTCACATGATTTATCGTATTTCTCTGGTCCAAGAACCTCTGGGGCTGAAAAAACAAGTATGATTTCATTAGCAGGCTGTGTAATGTACATTCAAAAAAATTTTTGTTGTTTTTATTATGTTATTGCTGACCGACGTAATACGGCGTGTAGCATGGTGTCTGAAGCAGGTTATGTAGTGACGTCTCTTTAGCAAAACCAAAGTCTGTCAGTTTAAGGACTCCTGTGTTGTCTTTACTAGTGTATAGTAGGTTTTCTGGCTGAAAAGAGAGAAGATAAGCTCAGAATAGTCTAAAAGATGAGAAGAATTTTTGTATGCGCTAAAGAGCTGACCTTGATATCTCTGTGGGCAATGTTCATGTTATGCAGGTACTGGATGGCAGTGCCAATGTCTCTCATGATCTCAGAGGCCTCTGTGAAGACACAACGCAAATTGAGTGCAAAAAACGCCTCCTCAACAATGCAAGTAAACTGGTTTTCAAATAAATAAATAAATGAATAAATGCAATTTACCAGTTTTTTTTAAGAACTCCAGGCCCTTCAATGTAGTCGGAGTTGTTTTACTTGGAAAGTTCTTGTATAGTCTGACACACTACCTAGTACTCTCCCCATTCTTGACACCCTAATGGTCATACCCAAAAGGTCATACCCAAAACTGTTTATATTTACTTGATAGCACTATGCACCTTCTGTAAACATATTTTGCGTTTAAACGTATGAAGCGTTTGTCTTCAATGCAGTATCACCCGGATAAAAACACACACTATACATACAGTATAAAGCTCATTCTGATTCTAACTTTTTTGTAAAAGTGATTCACATCGTCACCATCGTCTCACCTCTCTCAGTGAAAGCTTGATCTCCTCTCGCCTGAATTCTGCTAAAGAGCTCTCCCCCCTCCATACTGAGACAGACACAAAAAAAGACAAAGCAGCTCAGCACACGAACACAAAATCACAATTAATGATCATACGAGTAAGGAACCGTTTATTTTTTAAATAAATGTTTTCATAATGCAAAATTGTCTATTGATGTAGAATATTTCAAGAACTTCAGTTTTTTTTATCTTTCATGTGTTGTGTTGTTTGAATTTTGGAACTGAAAATTCTTCAAGTGGCAAAATCTAGCCTTTAAAGGTAAAGAGTCGGCTGGAAGTCACTGAACTTCCGTTCCTTGCACATTGTGACGTATATACGTTGTAGATTGGAAAATATAGGCCTTCTCCTGGATCTTGGGTGTTTATTTTAGCATTCGCATAATAAAACAATTTTCACCCTTTATCTGCAGCTAGGCTTATAGCCGTCAAACATCTTTCACTAGTTCAGTAATCTTATGTTTGATATCATTTGAAATGTTTTAGAGGGTTTAGTGATGGGTTACAATGACATTGTTGTATATCATAAAACTAAGATACTAGAATCTTTAACACTCTCCACAACTTTGAATTTCCAGATGCTCTTTTATTCGAATTCCTTATTAAGTTGCACCTCTCTGGGAAGAGATTTAAGCACTGTCTCAAAACAGAACATGGTGGCCTTCAGTCCCAGCTGGCATCCATCTTTGAACCAAGAATTTGGGACACTGCAACATTCTCTCCATTGATTGTAAAATATCGTAATGTTAGTCGCTGTGTTTACACCTTAAAACATGTATGCCTTTATAGGTTCCGCTAACAAAGACTTGCTTCATCTTTCTCTTCTGTGGTCACTCAAGTGAGTTGCTCTTGTGATTTTGAGCACTTATCTGTTAAAAGGTAATGTCTGGAAACAGCAGTAAAAGTTGTGAAACGATAGGGGAAAATGGCACCTAGGTGTTCTCTGTGGATTGCGACTGATTGGGTTTTTCGTATCCAAGCTTCAAGCGTTGGGAAAACAGGTAAATAAAAATTATATTAGAAGAGAATTCAAGTGTTTTACTTTACCTATGTGTTTTGAATACCAAAACTCAACTATCGACCTTTCAAAATCATAGCTTGATTTAATAATATGAATGGGGAAAAAAATAGCTGGGGCGTCACAGTGGCATAGTGGGTAGCACAGGCGTCTCACAGCAAGAAGGTAACTGGTTCGGGCCTCAACTGGGTCAGTTGCCATTTCTGTGTGAAGTTTGCATGTTCTCCCAGTGATCACATGGGTTTACGGGTACTCTGGTTTCCCCCACAAGTCCAAAGACATGTGGTGCAGGTGAATTGGGTTAAAACAATTGTCCATAGAGTGTGAATGTGAATGACTGCGTGTGTGAATGTTTTCCAATGATAGGGTGAAAGGGCATCCCCTGCGGCTCATTCCGCTGTGGCGACCCCGAAAGCCAGCAAAGAAGATGGATGTATAGATGGAAAATAACTGGACCAATCTGACTAAAAGATCATACAATTAAAAGATCATTGAACTTTTGTAAAGGAAAAGAGAACTGAAACTTGCATTGAGAACAAGACACAAGATCCCTTTATCCTGTTTGTCATTCTGACAATTGTGTAGAAATAATTGTCTTGGCAGCTGAACATGAGGGAACTTTAACTTTGTCTCTGGAAAACTCACCATTCCATGATAATGAGCAGACACTTTTTCCCACGGTACATATTTTCATAGAGGCTGATGATGCGGACAATATGTGGACCTCCGGACACTCGCCAGTGGAGTTCCACCTCCCTCTGAGCTTTGGGACACTCATAAAGAATCTAGAGAAAAAGAGAAAGGATATTTTGACTAAATCAATACAATTCTTCAATTCACTGTAACACACATAATCATTCAAACAAAAATGCATCCATCTTGTTCAGAATGATTCAAAGAGTGTAAGATCTATATGTTTGTAGAATTATTATGAACAGATTGCATGACAAACACTGTAGACGTTATACTTGAAACTAAACCAAAAGTAATAATTTCAGTTAAAACAATTAGATAGGCCTACTTAAATTTGTTTAATAATTCCTTTGACTAACCTCGACAAAATGCATAATGTTCAGCTCTTTGCGAAACTATACAGGCCAAAATCAACAAATGCAGCAATTTACAGTACAGTCAGAGACAGTGTAGACAGCCCTTAACTGTTTTTTTTCTGTGTTCCCGTGATATTCCACACATGGAGGGTGAGACCTTGACATTGCACATGAATCAGAGTGTATTTTTGGAGCCTGAAATATTCTACTTCTATTAAACACAGAGCAAAATTCTAGGTGTCTTTCAATCTTTTTTTAACATATATGCTTTTTTTTGCTGCACTTAGAGTTCAATCAACATGATTTGTCAAATTTCACAAGCATTATACTATCCCCACCACAAGTAAATAGTAAGAGTTATGTATTTCATCCAATAACAATAGTGTTCAGAATCCAATAACTAAGATAGGATTAATATTTCTTTCAAGAACAATTTGCATTCAATAGTCGGTCAACCAAATTAAATATAAGAAACTATGTTATATATTTTTTGTACATCCTTTATTTCCTTATTAATGTACTATTTTAATGATGTTTGAGTGATCTGTGAAACACGGTAAACACAGACACAAATTGTAAACTATTGTATGCATCATATCTTACATTTGAACCTTGCATTTGTCTGAATCATTCACCATTCACCAGATGCCACTGCATGAGAGAAAGCAGCTAAATCCAACAACATATAAACACTGTTAACCAGTTGTTCATGTGCGAGTAAAAAGAAACAAGGCTTTGTTCTGGTTCCCAATTTCAATCAATTAAACCCAAAAGCAGCTTTAAGGGCTTGCAGAGGCGTGAACTGAATGCAATTTGATTTGACCCCAACCCACACTGTCTTTGTCTGAGCAGCTAATAAACAGAGTTCAGAGTGTGTCTGTGTACGTGTTTGTTAAAGCGTTTGTGTGGGAGAGAAAGTTTGCTTTCCGGAAAGTTTACAGCCCAAAGACAGTCTGAGTCATTTAACAGAGATCCCCGTGGGAGGGTCTTGTTTGTAAATGACTGACTGTCTGGCTGTAGAAGAGTAACCTTTACAGTTCAGATCTGATTCATGGTGATACAGGAACCAAAAAACTGTGGTTGAGCTATCAGGAAAGTCATTTTACAGCTACAACACAGAACAGAAATAGTGAATGGATTCCAAATACAGTAAATGACATGTGTTCTGGTATTTCTGTGATCTAATCATTAAAAGTGATTCATTTCCACAGAGAGAAAGTATGCACATTTAAAGTGGTTCTTCAAGTTTCATGAGAATCAAATTTAAGACCTACATCATAACATCAAGATTACAAACAAAACTGTTTGCATAATAAACAGTATGCTTCAAATACATCGTTTGAAACCCTAATCATCATTTTTATGTTCTTGAACATTTACAAAGATTTTCTCAAACTCTGGCAACTTTAACTGTCATTTTTTATTTTTTTTAACAATTATGCATGTTTAATTAATCTCTGGCAACCTTTACAGCCACATTATAATTTTGTTAAACATTTATTAGTTGTTGTTTATTCTTATGTCAAGATCTGACAACCCTAACAATCACTTTTAAGATTTTGAGCATTTATGAATGTTCACAAGCAACTTCTCAAATTGTGACAACCTTAACAATCACTTTTAATATTTTCAGTATGTATGAGCCTTTATTTAAACATCACTTTTATATTTTAAGGAGTAAAATAATTTTCTCAAACTCTGGCAACCCTAAGCATGACTATTGTTTTTATGTTTTTGTGAATTTATGTACATTTCTGGCAACCCCAAGCAACAACAAAAACAATGTAATGCAATACCATACCATACAATATGATATCATACCATACAATATGTTATGATATGATATAATATAATATACTTTAATTGAACACCTGAAAAATAATCACTGTGAAAACTTAGTTAAGACCTAAAACAGTGATTTTAAGATTTTTAAGACCCTGCGGAAATCCTGTGTTAACAATAGACATTCAAAAGTAAAGGTACTGTGTTCTCCAATAAAAAGTGTTTTCTTCATTTTATTATTCAGTCTGTCAATCAACCAACCAAAATGTATTTATGCAGTGCTATTTTGTGTGTCACTTTAATAATCTGTTACATGTGTTATTGAGTGACACACTGCTTATCTGCTTAGTTTCTGTACAATCTACTATAATCTATTTTAGGTGACTTCCAAATAAGAGCTATAAATATATACGCACACTGCCACTTCCTCAGTTGCACCCGTGACCATAGCAACTGACCTGCAGAAGTGTACTTGCTAGCCAAATGCTAGTCAGTGTTAGCAGCTATTGTGATTTCATTCAGTTCATTGTCAATGCTATAATAATGCTGGTTAACACTGTTTATAGGTATAAACTCAAGTTGGAAACATCTTTCCACAGCATCCTGAAAGCTCCAAACCTCTGTTAGATGCGGCTTGTCTTTTTAAGAAGAATAGCTATCATTTATTTTCAGCACTGAGTCTGTTCAGCTTGCATCTCTCTGAGGACAACAATGCCAACTTGACTCAAGGTCAAGGTTTAGATTTTGTTTTAATTTGATGACACTGCAACACTTTATTTTCTAAAGCAGGACGAGTAACCATGCTCATATTTCTTTGAGGTGTGCATCAGTATTGGTGGGTGAGGCTTGCCTGCTGTATTTTGAGACAAAAACAGACTTTTATTTTTAGGTGACAAAAATTACATCATATGTATGCTGAACACAATCTGATGCTTTTCATTTTGCCTTTTTAAAGTGCAACATTAACAAACTTATTTTATGAACTACTCTGATTAGTTTTATTAGATCGTATTAGATGAATAAATACATAATACATTTATATCAAGATTAATTTTTTTAAAGTGAACTTTGTGCATGATGCTACTTTATGTATAGGTTGTATTCTTAATTCTTAAACGTGTAATCTTAAAAATAGTTCCAGCTCTTATGCTCCACTTTGTCCATGGTGAGGTAGTATGGAATGCTTTATCTTTAAAATGAGCTGTCAATTCAAACAGTTGATCTAAAAAATAAAACTAATGGCCGCATTCGAAAGGACAGTGAAGAAACATATGTACAGTAGCATAGCTTTTGATACATTTCCTGCAGTCTTTGTAATCACTGACTCTGGTGTTTGAGCTCAGCCTTTAAAAAATTATGTCACAGGTGTTTTTTTTTTCATTTTCATGAGTTGAAGTCATGAGAATATTTTTATTTATTTAAATATAAATAATAAATAAGTAGTCTTTTGCATATCCTGGGTCTTCCAAAGGACCTCCCATCCTCTGGTCAAATTTGGAAGACCTCCCCCAGAAGCCATCCTTGTGTGATGAAAATAGATGCTAGTACCACCTCAGCTGGCTCCTCTATAACCAAATCAAATCTAAAATCTTACATCTTCCTGCCATGAACCAAAATGAAAAGAAGAACAAAACACAACCAAGTGTTTTCTGTCAACAATTTCTTTTGAAGTCATTACGCAACTGAAAACAGAGAGGGGCACTACACCTGCCTGAAACCTCTCTTCAGCTCAAAAATGTTCAAATGAGCTGAGGCTTCTTCAGCATTCTCCGTTTTAAAAACTGAAGGGCTCAACTTGATTTATAAGCAGTTATAATAATAACCCTCTTGAGCTTGAGTCTTGCTAAGTGTGAGTGTTTATATATCTCATAATTCACAGTCACGTTTTATGATAACGTGTGAAACGAGACTCTCTGATCTGTCTAAAATAAGACCCTTGTAAAAGACACCGCTGCTTCATACACTGATCTTTGCTGCATTATAAAAACTAATCTTATCTCTTGTAATCTCAAAGTGTTTACAGAACCCTTCATAAAATCCCTGATTAGTAACAGGACTCACGTAAGATCCATTCATTTCACTGTAGTGCAAATGTGAAAAGTAGATAAATTGAGAGCTCTTGTAAAATTGAGTTCTCTTTGATTGTAGCGTCTACATATCTCCCTAAGGGCGGCACAAATCTATCCCCTTCTTCCACAGAAAGCATTAAGTATTTTCCAGATGAAGCACATTATCAAATATTATACTCAAAGGTTGAACAATCAATGAATCCTGAACAAAAGTAGGATCCTGAAAGAACTTTTGAGCAAAGAAGACCTCGAGCACTGAACAGGAAGAATGACCGTGGAAGCGCTTGAATGGAAACTAGTCAAGCTGACAAAATAATACAAGAGAAAGAATGAAAGGCTGTAGAACAGAGAATTCGTATTGCTTTTTTGCGATTGTACAAACAAATTGCATACTATTTTCAGTATCCTAACATAATATATATAATATAAAAATGGTGGTAGCATTTTATAATAACTACACACTACTAATCATTTATAAAGCATTAACAAATAGTTAATAATTATTAAACTAATAATAAATAATTTAGGTAATAATAATTTATAAAGCATGGTTTCTATGTTATTACACATTTGTAAGCCGTCTATACATATAAGTGTAAAGGCTTTATTCCTGGTTTCTAAATGTCTATATAATATGTTTAATAACAGTAAATTAATGCTTATTGAGGATCAGTTAATCATTCGTAAATTAAACTTTTCACTTTTTAAAAACAGTTTATGTGTAACTACATTTTAACATAATGTGTTACATAAAACATAAAACCTATTTTAACAACCTGTTTAATAACTCTTTACTTGGCTTTGCTTCAATAAAATTAGCTATTTTTATTTTGCAGACTTGCAGAATCCAATAATAATAAGTACTATATAATTGTATAAAATATTTTTTTTTACATTTTTGTGAACAATGGGTTATTTAAAATGAAATGACTAGAAAATGAAAAAAAAAATGTTTTTATGACCCTGAACAATAACTATAAAAAATACTGGGAAAGGACAAGAAATGACTAAGTGACTTGAGGGAAATTTATGCATATATATATAAATCCACACTAGGCCTCTATAAAACTCCGTTAAAGCAAAACAATAGAGTCAATTTTAATGGACGCATGGTTTGAATGGGTTAAAACCAATATATACTGACAAAAGTTTTTGTTTGAAAACCATATTAAGTAAATAGATTATTTGGAATGAGAAACAGTTTCTATAAATCCACTCTTTCTAAATTATATAAAAAAATTGACCTATATCCCCAAAATAAATTTCAAAAGCTGGTAGATTGCTGGCAGGAAAAATCCATCCCCAAACCCCGTCCAAGGGTTTTACATTAATCACAACAAATACTTTATATCCTCTGAGAATGAGCTGGTAAAAAACATGAAGTACTGTAAGACCCTCCTTTAATTACCATAAACTCCATTCCTTGGCATAATAACAAAATATAGACCATAATAGACCATAATATAGACCATAATAACAAAATAGACCACAATTTTGCTGATGAGTAGACCTGGCTTCGAAGGTCTCTGATGTTTTGATTGATGTAAAGAAGTACACAGCTCTGGTGATTTACTCCCATCAAAGTAACCTTTAAAGACTGAGTGGCTAATTTTTATTTATGGAGGAAATGCACCGGCAGATCTACTAAAACGCATGTTTGTGTGCTCAAACAATTTTGCTCCAGGCGGTTTTTGAACGAGAGTCAGTACAAAAGAGGATTTGCAATGAAGTTGAGACTGAAACTTGAATCTATACCAACTCTACATGATCCAGTCCAAACTTTAAAACAAGTGTGTTATTTTAAATTAAATAAATAAATATCAACTGAAACAACAATAGCAATTCTATTAAAAGAAAATATTGAATATTATTCCACCGAACATGTGTTATGAAAAATACCACAGAAAGCTAAACATGCCTCAGTGCAGGAGTGCAGGGCCATTAGGCACAGAGCCCAAAATGGCTCGATTTCACCGTAAGGGGATTTATTGAAGAAACAATTGTGTATTTTTACTAAACTATTCAGAAATATAAACTTAGATTGTTACAGGTTTACATACATACCCTAAAGAAAAAAGCATCAAAATGGCATCTGAGGTCTCCTTTAAACATAATTTTAAACCAGGATATGAACCAGATGCGGTTTGCAAGATAAAGCCCCAGCACCAGCACCATATCGACCTATGAAGTTCGATCAGAGTATAAAATATGGCTGTCCCTTACTGGCAAAGGTTCAAGTCCAATATTGGTAATCAAGAGTCAAGTAAATGAGTGAATGAGTTTTAAGAGATTATTTCCGCCGAGCTAAACAAAATGGATTAAACTACATATCACTCTCATTTTACCATCAACATGCTACTTAATTAAAAGCCTGCAAGAGAACCAGCACTGCCCTGTGTATCCCTATGATTAAATGCAGAGAGGATATTGAGTAATAAATTACCCCTCAGTGACTCATGAGATTGTGTCTCATCACTAGAGAACCATTTAGAATTGTACTGTGGCTCACAAAACAGCCTTAGCAACAATAAACCATAAAAATCTCCTATTTACTTTGGTTAAAAAGCGTAAGATGAAAAGCTCTGTTGAGGTGTTAAGGAGATTACGCTGCATTGAATCTGTGTGAGTGACTGATCAGCGTAATCACATTGACTCAATCCTGACCTCAAGCATTATGAGAGAGAGAGACGGAGTGTGTGTTGGAGGTCAGCTGCTGTGTAAACTACATTAGAGATCTCCTGGATAAAGTTAGCAAACCACAGAGAGAACAGTGTAGTCCAGACATGCAAAATGAGACAGCATGGAAAAACAATTACTCCGGAGTTTATTCAATTACTAGTCTATCACACACATTAACTGTTTACCATTTGATCTATTATATTTTTCTTGCTTTCTCAGATCAGATTGTATTGCTTAAGTCGTTTGAAAGCTAAATAGAATGTGGAAATCTCATAAACTAATGTACATGATGCTGTTTTTAACTAACATGCTTATATTGTAATCATTTTAAAGGGCTAATATTGTTCAAACACAACTTTTGGAAGATGTTAGGCCATGTGTGCCCTAAAGCTGTATACAACTATATTATAGTCTTTTCTGTAAAACTTGTAAAAAGTGAAAGGGGTTGCAAATCACAAGCTATTTTCAACTGATCGATTTATTGCATCAAAATGAAATCTCTCCATCCCTGAATATTGATTGACACTCGCACATTAGCATACCATCGGTCACTTTCCTCTTTACAGGGAAATTGCTTCCACCATTATCTGCCCAAACAAGTTGAATGAGAAGTAGATGCAATGTACCCTTAAAAAAACAACACCCTTGCTCTGTTTCAGGATGTACATCTCTGTCTTCATCATCTACCCACAGATGAGCAGATGAAGTACCTACATGTATGGTTGAATTATATTGCTGCTTCACTTGCTCTATTTCTTATTATAACACTGATAGACAAGGTGGTAACAGGAGATGTGACATCACAGCGAATTTACATCTTCAGAAGCATGCCTTTAAACAGCATGAATCGTTGATGCCCCAAATGTTTAACTCATAAATATTACCAATCTGGATTATTTTTAGAGCCAGAAGATTACTTCTTATTATATCCCAATAATAAAAAACATATTCTTGAATATATACCTGGAAGGTGCAGAATGCGATTACTCTGAGCCATTATTGTACATTGAAACGACCAAAACAAAGAACGCCCTAAACCATGTTCCAATTTTAATAGCTTCAAACTGGCTACAAGTGTGTTTTGGTTGAACAGCATTTTTGAAAGGTTACCTACTGTTCTTTTGTATTTAAGTCTATTGCTTACAAAAAAACCCATGAAGATTAAACGGCTGAACATTTTGAAAGTATTCACCATTCCTTTTTGCTAGAAGGTCATTGGTTTATAAATTTCATTAGCCTAGGTTTATAGATTTTGCATGTTCTCCTCAAGCTTTCGTTCACACTCAAAAAAGCATTCATTCAGTCAATTAAAGATATTAACATCTATTTTCCAAAACATTGACTGTTTATAGGCTGATTAAGAGCTAATAACAAACTACAGTTGACTATATTCATCATTTCTTTTGCTTGGATCCTTTAGATGGCACTCATCAGCAAACCTCTGTCTATGATGGCCACATGTGTGCATCAGGTTTCCATTACACCGGCCGAGGGTTATGTGTCACATATCTCCTTAAAGAGCCAAGTCAGACCTGGTGACCCCTCGGCTCTAGCTTCCAGGAACCTTGACATGCTTGTAATTTCAACAAGTGACTCCAAGCACGAGGTTCTGACATGGACTCCAACACAAGGAGACACCAATGTACTGTAAATAAACCCCTCGCTGTCACACCAGATGCAACAGGTCACAGGGACGACGGGCTGATAAATAGACAGTCACTGAGACATATGCATACCTCAAAGTACTAGAGCCCACTTTCATTTACTTTTAGCTACCACAACTGTTTAATTCCTTTTCAAACAAGATGTTTCACATGTTTGTGATGTCACAAGTCTTAGCACCTTACCTATCCTTTTGACAACCTCTTTTGGATGGCTTGACCCTACCTTTGCAATCACCTACAGAAATGAAGCCCAGTCGTGCTGCTGTCTATTATGTTTGCTAAAGAAGGGTGAAACATGATGGAAACATAAATGTCATCATCTCCTCTCAAGAACTGAGGAAGCCACGAATAACTTCCGCATGACAGGAAAGGCAGTGACAAGTAATAGTTTTTAGGGTCTATTTTGATGAGGTGTAAATTGTGGCTTTGAACAATATCATTAACAAATGTTGCATGCTAAATTTTTAAAATTAGACTGGTTTTTTTTTTTTACAATTTTTTCAATTCAAATTATTTAAATTCTTTATATGAAATACACTTGCTCTAAAAACATCTCATCGTAAAGCAATTTTGAGAAATTGTAATAAAGTTGGCTTGAAGCTTTAGAGACCATCTCAAAACAACTATACATACTGTTCTGATTTTCATTTACCAATAGTTCTTTTACAAAATGACTTAAAATAATCAAGTTTGACAATCAAATGCTAGATCAATTTATTTTTTGCAAATTAAAAAACCAAGTACATTGTAAATTGGTAAATACAGCATTTAATAGAGAAAACATACATTTTGAACACTTGATTTTGTTTTTAATAGATTTTTCTGGAAAAAAAGTCAAGTCTATATCTTATAGCCGGGTTCCGAACACATATAGCTGAACAAAAACAAAAAAAAGAACACCTTATCTTTTTAATTAATATTTGTTTTACTTATTTAGAAAGGCTCCCGTAAATACAACAATATCAAGGGTTCAACGTCACGTCAACTTGATATAAACGTTGTTATAATCTTATGACAAACCAAACCACATTTAAGTGTAAAAATTTGTTTTGTGTTTATAGAAAACACTGAATTACTTTGTGGCATATGGAATCAATAAATAATAACATATCGTCTGTTTTAAACAATAACAAAGCAGTGATGGGATTGAGTTAATCTCCAATTGTGAATCCCAACAAATAGATCCCCATTTTTAAAGCACGTGAAAGACAACACTTATTTACCTTCAGCGCGCACTTTTGGCCAGTTTTCTTGTTATAGCACTCCACTACCTTTCCGTTGACCCCCAGACCGAGCACTTGACTAGATACTTTGTAGTCCTCTGTCACCGCATATCGCTTTATTTCCAGTTTGGGACACCCTGGCAGCGGAAACAGCGTCGGGTCACCCTCCGCGGAGTCCTTCTTGTTATCCGACGAAGCCGCGGAGCTCTCCTCGTGCGTCTCCTCGGACTCGTCCGCGGTGTCCAGTTGAGGCTTTCCATTCTGGAGCATCTTTAGCAGGTGGGAGAAAGGTTTGAGAGAATCGACGAGGCTCGATAGAGTCCTTTAAAGCTTCTATCGCACGGGACCCTCTGTCAGAGTGACGCGGTTCCCAAAATACACCGCCGTAGACGCGGATGAATTCCTGCGATGAATGACGGCTATACGAGATTGACGCTACAGAACATTCTATTCAAAAACCATCTCTACAATATCAGTTATTTCTCTTTCCTCAAGAATGAAGTTCTGCTTATTTCTATGTATGCTCAAAATGTGATATCAACGTTCAAAAGTTTCTATTTACAAAGTGAGAAACGAAAAAGAAAGTCTCTTTTGTCTTCTGGAGTTCCCGTTAATGACTGAGTGAGTGTTTTTGTAGCGACTCTATACTCATAGGGTCAGCGTCTGCTGCGGAAGCGCGTGCCCGTGAGCCGCTGTCTGTTAAAGGAGCCGCACATATTAATTGAGCAGTGACAGATGACAAGTTAATGACGAGACAGGATAAAACTACAAAACCTGCGTGTGTAACAGTCATAATCGTCATAACATTGTTCTTGCTGGCGAGAAAAATGATTGAAGCCTTTTATTGTAATGCGATTTTGTTTTGGCACTGGATTGGTCCAAAAAACCTCGCCAAAAATGTTTTGAAATATCACATACAGAAACTGAAAATCTAGCATCTGTCAGAAAAAAAGTTTTTAAAAAGTTATTTTATTGAATTTTTATTGCCACGTCATGTAAAATTGACTTTTCTGTTGCATGTTTTAGTATTGTTCCCTCATCAAAACATGCCTAAAGTCATATTCAAATTGGTTCATGCATGTTTACATAATAATGTTTTCTTTTTCTGGGAGCTCAGAATATTTTGATTGCCGTAACCATGCCCATTGGCCATAGCACTGCCCACTAACCAATTAGATAAACAACCAATGCAGCTAATCTCAATGAAGAATGTACACGCTGACTGACCCAAAAGGCCTCGAACAAAAAATGAAAAAATTAGTTTTTTAGATGTCATGGGTCAAAAGTGTTTTTGAATTACCAAAAGTTTTATGTATTTGTAATTATAAGTTGAAAATGGGTGGATTTCTGTGTGCCAACAAGAAAAACCCAGCAGAGAATGGTGGAAGCATGGCAATGGAAGGAACAGGAGGTACTCGTTTTGCAGAACACAACCTTTTAAGGAGATACAAATACATTGTTTATGATAAATACTGCCTTTTGAAGGTTATTAAAGCTGATTAACATTTACATAGCACAAGTGAAAATTTGACAAAGTTGCTTTATGTCTTGTGTGAAAGACAGTATTAATTAGCATTACGGTGAATGTTCTCCGTTGGATTTCTGTGTATAATAATATTTCTTATATAATGGAAATAGGCCACCTACTCTGAGCATGAGATGAACGCATTTGCAAACAAACTTTTCAAAGAAAAAGCTAATAGAAATTGGGAATGAAATTGGCTGCCCAATTGACAAAATCTTAAATTGAAAGAGAAACTTTGTTGAAGTGATATATATTTCTTTACATAATATAGTTCATGCGAACAAGAAGAAGGCCAGATTTGTATTGCATATAGCACATATATGTGATAAAATCTGTGAATGTGTTTGACTGGAAAGCATGGGTGTGACATCTGTGGTCGAATGCAGTGAGAAGTGTGTTTCTGATAACACTGGGAAATTATTAAATTTAAGCAATAAGCATAAAATGTAATATCTTGTTACTAAATTATAAGGTATATAATTTAGGAAAAGTATGGGACTAAAAACTATCAAACAACTTAGGGTAAATTTGGAGAGGAACATTATTACTAAAGATTTAATAAAACTTCTACAAATTGGGGAAATTCAACTAGAGTTTAAGACTTAACAGAAAAAAGAACAGAAGTCTTAAAAAGGAAATGAAAAGAGAAAAACTTACTGCTTTAGTAGTGAATGAAATTCAGCATAAAAGGGAAATCAAAAAAGGTATAAGAGAAATATCTTGCCAATGTAAACATGACATTTATAATAGTTAAATTCGGACTGTAATTTGACCTTTGGACGTGATTTTTTTTCTTTTTGCATAAGTTTAGTTGACTTAGTTGGTGTGTTTAATTGAAAGGTGTGGTTTTCTTCCCTAGGAGGGTTATTTTAGATAGAGAGGAAGTTTTGAAACAATGTACCCTTACTTGAAAGGAAAATGAAACATTTAGTAGAATAGGGGATTATTTTGTGTGAAACTACATCAACGCAGAGTTTGATTTACCAACTCAAGAGATAATCTGAAAAAGAACTAACTTATTTGTTTTGTTTATTTTGAATGAGATCCTGGCCAATCCTTAGCTCAAAGCATGATGATGGCATTCTGAGATTGGAAATGATGGAGCTCTTCAAGCATCTGGAATCATCATGACCTTGGTCAGATCTGCCCCATGGACTGCACAGACAACTTCTGGCCTTGTTCATGTATGCAAACATCATAAGCATGTGAACGGATCATCTAATACAAGCTACTTCTACTTTTGTTTCCACCCACACCAACATGTTCTTTCCAAAGATTGTTTTTTCCTCCAACACGATGGAGATGGCGTAGCTTGCGCCGGTTACAGAGACTGTTTTTTCTCACACAATCCTGTAAATCCATTAAGCTCTATGGTCTTGAGTGAGCGCGACTTGAGGAGATGGAGGAAGAATGCATCCCACAAGGAGGTGTGGTAGAGAGAAGGGGAAACGGAGAGGAGAGGGATTAGATCTGAGGCAAAGACAATCGAACTGTGCAAATCACTTGTCTGAAAGAAGGACATCATCACAGGCCTTCATCAATCAACTCCTGATCTCTCTCAGAATTGAGTGACTGGTTTTCTGATGTCCAGAGGGATTGTAGGAAGCCTGAAGACTATTTTGCATATGACATCCATAGCGGATGTGATGATTTCTGGGAAATGAACAACAATTGGGAATTCTTTTAATTGAGAACTCATTTAGAAACAAATGGTTTTGAATGACTTAGGGGTTAAGTGAATGAGGATTATCAGCAATTCAAATCAGTTTTTTTTTCAATAATAAAAAGGGGAAAGTATGAGAATTTTGAAACCCAACCACAACCTTTCATGTTAGAGAAATCTATTTCATAAGTTTTGTTCACTAAACATTAAAACATTCATGGTATTTACTAGGATTTCTGATTAATTAGAATTATAACGGTAACAAAGGAACACATTGTATGCCATTGGATGTTGAATGGATACCTGACAAAAGACTGAATAATAAACGATGAAGAACCAGTGTTGATAAGATGACAGACTGAAACTTGGAAGACTTGTAGCAATGCTATTGGAGAAAAGGAAATTGTGGAGTTGATAAAACTGCTATTATTCATAAAACATTATAAAGAAAATGATTATTCAACATACAGTGACAAATTTATTATAATAAAGGGATAACAGAGAAAAGAAAAACCAATTTATCTAAAGCAGAAACAATTAAAACACTTAAACAAAAGAAAAAATGAGGAAAAATTTAACTCTTAGCAAATATCTTGGGGACATGATTGCTTGTGAAGAATGTGAAGTGTGTCTATAACCTATGTACATTACTTCCGCAAATTATTTTTTTAAAGTATTTTTTGTGGAAAAATCTGGCCAATGAGTTTTTGATTTTTGTATTTTTTATCTTTTTGGAAGTGTGCCTATGAGGCATACTGTTTTCTTAGTTTTTTTATTCATCATTACTCGAAGAGGGATCACACGCCTTACATCCTTAACATGTCTGTGTTATGAAGTTCATGGATAAGCTGCAAGCGGTAACTTATCCATCAACAATTATATTCAATAATGAACGAGGAGAAGAAAAATGTTATAAGGACATTGAGGCCTTCTGTAAATTGATTACAGATAAAGAAAACATGGTACAGAAAAGTGGCATTTTTATGACAAAATGCAAATTTTGTATACAATATTTGGGTAATTATTTTTGATACCAATTTATTGTTGCTGTTTCCATATGAAATGAGTAAAATGTTTCAAATATAAGAGGAAATTCTATAGTTATACATTTTATATTTATAAAACCTATAGATATGAGATGACAAAAGCAGATAATTTGGTATCATGGCATTTAAACCTAAGGGAGGTTAAGAATACTGGTTGGTAAAATAGATTTTGGGAGTTCAAAATAATCATCCATCATAATCTGGAGGATCTTCACACATTTGCCTTGTCTTTTGTGAATGCATCACAAATTTGTTGCAAAGGGCAAAAATCCCTTCTTTTATTAAAAAAGGAATTATACCGTAGATAACCTTTTCGAAGAAATTCGAAAGTAGGAAATATTAATTTTCCAGGAAACCATTTCAAAGGAAATCTGGGATTAAAGACTTGTTTTGATTTTTGAATGTTCTTATTTTGTTTCTTGAATGTTTTTTTTTAGAAACTGTACAAAACAAAACAAACACAGCATACAGCAAATAGAGAAGGGACAGTTGAAGGTATGTTAGGTATTTTAATCCTGGCTAAAATCAAAAGATGCAAGGAGACGTTTGTCGTACATAAACATCTCAGAATTAAATTCGAAGGTTAGATATTTGGCAGTACTAAGATTTTCTCACTAGTGTACTGGATTAAGAAATTTAGCTTGCTGTCAAACATTTGACTTTCTGGTGTTTTTCTAAGAAAAGACAGGATTTTTCAGAAATGTCTAGTTATTGTTGTGGTTATGAAGGTGATACATTTGAAATACTAGTACAATAACATTTATTGCTGAATTCTTTTGTCTTACAGACAGAACTGTGTGATAGGAAATATTTAGATAGGAATGTTTGTCTTATTAAGGTGATTATTCAATGATGAAATTTTAAAACCTAGTTGTCTTGTAACAAACAGACATAAGGTATGACCTTTATAATGTTTGGAATTAGTAATAAATTGCTGCTGTGTTTAATATAATAATAACTTACAAAGACGAGACAAAACAGGGGAACTTAAATAGCAGAGAGATTAACGCAACGAGATTCAGCTGAGGCTGATGAACGGAATTAGCAGGAACAACATGGACAAGTGACAGAAGGAAGGAGAGAGAGACAAGCTTAACAAGCAGACGAGACAGAGATTTGAACTTTGACTGAACATTTTATAGAGCTTTTTCACTAGCAGAACTTAAAGTGAACATCCCCATTACAGTATGCAGAAGGTATCACTGTGAAATAAAAAGCCACAAATCAGAAATTAACTTACATTGAAAATGATGAATATTTGCTGCTATGGCATGCTTTAAGACACTAGCCTGTGGACTCTTAATATTTATTCTTTAAAACTTCGAATGTGTTTGCATGCGAAAGTCTAGTAGTCTAAAGCACAGATCAGTGCCACTTGTTTGATCCAGTGGCCCTGGGCATGGTCTGTGGGCAGCTCAACAGCAATAGCATAATTGGTTGAGTGCTCGGTGGTGGAGAGTATCTGGTAAAAGGCAAAAAAAAATAAATAAATCAATCAATAATTAAGAGGCCTCTCTTAAATAGTGACTTAAAACAGACATATGGGTCTTATTGATTTTTTAATTTGCTATAAAGTTCTATCAATTTGGCTAGTTAAGAAATCAATGTTAAAAAGGGTCAGGAAAAGATAAAACAAATAAGGACAAAACCAAAAGTGTTCTATCACAATACACTAGTCAAGTTACTAAGAAGTTAATGCTAAAAGTGACTCTTCTATTTAATTTTAAGGAAACAAAACTGCTCAGCAATACGAGGTAGAATTCTGTAGATAGGAGTAAGGAACTGAATTATGTCTTTGTGTGATCTGCTTGAGAAGGCCTGGCCATTTGCTTTGAATGCAGGGACGGCCACCTTTTCAGATGCATATGGGGCAGAACGCAGATATTGAGCCAGATGTTTCTGAGATGTCTCTGAAACGAGCTGTTCTTTTGGAAGAGCCGAGAATGATCTCACAGCTTGACTCAAACATTTTAATGACAATATGTGGAGCCAAGAGACTGGGTCTGGGTGCCGAGTAATGAGCGTCTCACTGTGTATTGAATCTACATATGAGTTTATTTAATTAACCAAACCCTTAAGTGTTTTGCTTCACACCACATTGTTTGGTCTCCCACCATTCTATTTCAGTGAACCAATCATAATCAAGAGAAACTTTTAAATTAAAGGGCTTACACAGAAGGACACCCTTCCAAAGTCAAAGAAACAGTCAGTGTAATGATATAATTTGATATTGATAATTGGAGTATTTATTGGGACTTCTCCCTAAACTCGAGGAGTTTCTGCAATCAGAGCTCCCACACCAGGTCATGTGGTGCGCAGCCTCTCTCTCGATGATCAGGTAAATAATGATTAGGTTTTTTCCTTGTTATTGGGTTAATTAGTATACATTTAGGAAAGTCTTATGATTGATTTGTACTTTAAACTGTACTGAATTGAATGTATTTGATGATTGCATTTTAACTAGAAGTGGATTTGTTTATGCTTTACCTGATTAATAAATTGGCAATCGTTTGTTTATCATTACTTCTGATGTATCGTTTCTGTTACATGGAGTGACTTTGCACAGATTGTTGTATGTTGTTTGTATCCGGATGCAGTTACCAGGAGCTAAAAAGTTCAGATTAGTGAAGAAGACTTTTGTTATATTGAGATATTCTGATCAGAAAGAACACGTCTGATCAACGCATTCGCTGTATGAATTATACTGCAACTCCTAAGTTTTCATAATTCCTATGTGCGCGGCTCTTGAGAATGAGAAGTCCCAAGAAGCGACTGCATATTAGTGAATCCCTTGAACGATTATAATACACTTCTGAGACGGCCCTTGATCATCGAAGGCTTATGAAATTGAAACCTTTGGAAAGCGACAGTATTCAGAACCTTAAGATATGAACAAATAATGATGAGGCAAGTTTTAGGAGTCATTATGTCTTTCTAAAGTAATATAATTTACTGAAGAAACTGATATAACGAGAGGAGAAAATAACAACCATAGATTATTAATTTCAATGGAGTCAGATTTAAAGGTTTTATTGGTTTTATCCAAATTTTAAACTACTAATCACTAAGCGGTCAGCGCGTTCCTGTGTATTTCTTTGTTCTCATCATGTTTATCCAGCAGAGAGCAGCAGCACGCAAAATCACCTTCTTTGGGCAAAGAAATGGCGTCTTACAGAAATGGCATCTTACGTAGGGCACAGATAGAATACAGATTGAGGTGGCTTGCGGTTAAGAACAGGCACCATCCAGATTGGAGCCACCTCAGTATAGAGCTCTTTAGGACGTGATTCTGCGAAACAGAAAACAGCAGGAAAGATCTGACACTCAGGAAGCCAAAGGTTTGAGAAATAGATACACCTGGAATAAATGTAAAGAAAGATTTTAATCGTTTTGCAAAAAAATAGCATCATCTTGCATTCAATCAAAACGTTAAATTTTTCTAACTCCTCTGTTAGGTTTAGCATCAGGCAAAATTTTTTGCTTGGCCAAAATTTGGGCAAAAAACTAACTCAACTATTCCACAAATTTAGAGCATGTTTGGCTTGCGTCTTTTTGGTGCCTTGGCCTTCTGTTATGCTTCGGAAAGGAGAACCCAAGCGCAGAGTAGATTGTTGAGTCTTTATTCAAAAGGAAAACTAAAACTGCTACTCAACAGAGTAGGGAAGGCTCAGACCCCAAAATCAAACGGGAGTGTAGGCTGTAGCTGGAGACGCAGCTCCGGTTGTCAACTGCCGCTCTCGGGCACCGGCACGATTGGTAAGTCCTCTCCTCACCGACGCGCCTAGACAAGGGTACTTTCTGGACGACACAAGAAACATTAGGATCAGGGTAGGTGAAACTCTGAACAGCCACTCAGCGAAACCACTGGATAGAGTATAATTCGCAACCTGGCAATGACACAGCACAGGTTAAATAGAAGGGCTGATCAGAGCACAAGCAGCCGCACGTGAAACGAGTGAGGGTGATCACAGACAGGTGACGAGAGGAAGAAAACACAATATACGCACAAAACTATCACAGTACCCCCCCTCTAAGGAGCGCCTCCAGGCGCGGACGAGACCCCCTCCCCTCCCCGGGCCCTGAAAAAATCCTTAATCAATGATTCATCCAGAATATCGCTGGCTGCTACCCAGGACCTCTCCTCTGGTCCATACCCCTCCCAATCCACCAAAAACTGCTTACCCCTACCACGGTTGCGTACATCGAGCAATCTCTTGACGCGATAAGCTGGGGCACCATCAATTAGCAGGGGCGGGTTGGGGGTGGGATTGGGATGAGCGGAAGAACGAATGACAGGCTTAATGCAAGACACGTGAAAGACAGGGTGAACGCGAGACATATAGGAGGGAAGACGCAGGCGGACAGTAACCGGATTGATGACCTTAACTATAGAAAACGGACCAATAAATCGGGGCGCCAGCTTGCGTGAAGAGCCCCTGATAGGTATATTACGGGTGGAGAGCCAGACCCTTTGCCCCATGATGTAGTGAGGAGCGGTGGTGCGATGACGATTGGCGAACCGCCTAATCCGCTCCCGAGTCTTGCGCAACTCCCCCTCTACTATCCTCCAAGTGCGTCTAGCACGATTGATGAAGCGCTGGACGGAGGGTACGTTGGCCTCACGGTCCTGGTTGGAGAATAGCGGAGGCTGGTAGCCCAAAGAAGCAAAAAATGGGGAAACACCGGTGGAAGAGGAAGGAAGCGAGTTATGTGCATATTCTGCCCAAGCCAAATTATCGCACCAAGACGCCGGACAGTTTCTCACAAGGCTGCGGAGAATGCGCCCGATATCCTGGTTGGCCCGCTCGGCCTGTCCGTTGGTCTGGGGATGGAACCCTGAAGAAAGGTTGAGGGATGCCCCGACTAGTCGGCAGAACTCCCTCCAAAACAGGGAGGTGAACTGGACTCCCCGGTCCGAAACTACCTCGCTGGGTAGCCCATGAATGCGGAAAACATTGTTAAATAGGGCGACAGCAGTCTCACGAGCGGAGGGAAGCTTGGGCAAAGGGATGAAATGAGCTGCCTTGGAAAAACGATCGACCACCGTTAATATGGTGGTGTTCCCTCTGGACTCAGGAAGACCAGAAATGAAATCCATGGCTATGTGCGACCATGGTCGTGAGGGTAAGGCGAGCGGACGCAAGAGACCCGAGGGTGGGGTGTGACTGGACTTCGATTGAGCACAAGTGGAACAGGCGTTAACAAACTCTCTAACGTCTTGTGTCATGGAGGGCCACCAGAAACGTTGTCTGATGGCAAAAAGCGTTCCTCTGCTCCCCGGATGGGCCACAATCTTGGAGTTGTGCCCCCACCGGAGAACAGAGGGACGGACAGACTCGGTGACAAATAGCCGATCGGTAGGACAAGCGGCAGGAATCTCCCTGCCGGACAGTGCCTCGCGGACTCTACGTTCTATCCCCCAGGAGATCTCTCCGACGACAACCTCAGGCGGAACAATAGGCTCTGGGGAGGAGAAGCTCTCCGAGGCGTCGAATTGACGAGAGATGGCGTCTGGCTTGGTATTCTTGGAGCCAGGACGAAACGAGATGGAGAAGTGGAAACGCGAAAAAAACAAGGACCAACGGGCCTGGCGTGCGTCGTCAGACGCTTAGCGGAGCGAATATATTCCAGATTGCGGTGATCCGTCCACACCAAAAAAGGTACAGACGATCCTTCGAGCCAGTGACGCCATTCCTCCAGCGCAAGACGAATGGCCAAAAGCTCACGGTCCCCAACATCGTAGTTACGCTCGGCAGGGGATAAGCGATGCGAGAAATAAGCACAAGGATGCACCCTCCCATCCTTAGCATTACGCTGTGACAAAATGGCCCCAACCCCCACATCCGAAGCATCGACCTCCACAATAAACTGAGTCGTCGGATCGGGGGTTATGAGGATAGGGGCAGCGCAGAAACGTCGCTTTAGCTCCTCGAAGGCAGCTTGGGCAGCACACGTCCACGAGAAACGAATCTTAGGCGAGGTTAACAAAGTCAAGGGAGCCGCGATTTGGCTGAAATTGCGGATAAACCGCCTATAAAAGTTGGCGAACCCCAGAAAGCGTTGCAAAGCGGTACGTGAGGTGGGACTGGCCATTCTACCACAGCCCGGACCTTACTCCGGTCCATACTGATGCCGGTACTGGAGACAACGTAGCCCAGGAAGGGGACACTCTCCTGGTGAAAAAAACACTTCTCGGCTTTGACGAACAGTTTATTCTCCAATAATCTCTGCAGCACACGGCGCACATGCTGGACGTGGGTGGAGAGATCCGGAGAGAAAATTAGAATATCATCTAAATAAACGAATACAAAAACATTAAGCATGTCACGAAGGACATCATTGAGGAAAGCCTGAAACACAGCCGGGGCGTTAGCTAACCCAAAGGGAAGGACCCGATACTCAAAGTGACCCAGGGGCGTGTTAAAGGCAGTCTTCCACTCCTCCCCCTCTCTGATGCGCAAAAGGTGGTAAGCGTTACGCAGGTCCAGTTTAGTAAAGACGGTCGATCCCTGCAACAGATCAAAAGCAGTGGACATTAGGGGAAGAGGGTAGCGATTCTTAATCGTTATTTCATTCAAACCTCTATAGTCTATACACGGGCGTAGGGTCCCATCGCTCTTTTTGACGAAAAAAAAACCCCGCCCGGCCGGTGACGTGGAAGGGACGATGGTGCCCGCAGCTAGAGACTCCGACAGATATTTCTCTAGGGCCTCTCTCTCTGGCCGTGACAGGGCGTAGAGACGACCCCGAGGGGGCGTGGATCCCGAAGTTAACTCAATGGAACAATCATAGGGGCGCGCTGGCGGGAGAGAGGTGGCACGAGACTTGCTGAAAACCAACTGCAAATCATGATACTCAGGCGGTACGCCCTCTAACTTGATCACTTCCTCCTGCAACACACGGTCAGCAGAAACAGAAGAAAAGGCAGAAACCAAACAAGAACTGTGACACTGAACCCCCCATGCAATGATGCTGTTTTGAACCCAATCAATATGAGGCTTGTGTCTAGCTAGCCACGGATGGCCTAAAATTAATTGACAGTGAGGGGAATCAATTATAAAAAAAGTACAAGTCTCCCTGTGGTTACCGGAAACTGAGAGTTTGATGGGAACTGTCTGGGAGTCAATCTTCGCCATCACTCTTCCGTCCAGAGACCGAACCAATGAGGTGACCACCAGGGGGCGCTGAGGAATGTTGCATGCGACCGCGAACGATCGGTCCATGAAGTTCCCCTCGCTGCCGGAGTCGACGAAGGCGGAGCCGGGATAGGAACGAGAATCCACCTCCACGATGACCGGAAGAAGAGTTCTTGCTGCTTGTCCAGAGAGAACAGATGACACGCCCAGCCGTACTCCCCGATCTACGACTGGGCAAGGCCTTTTAGCGGGCACGCGGAGAAAAGGTGACCCTTACCCGCGCAGTAGAGACACAGCCGATTGATTATGCGGCGCTGCCTCTCCTCGGGGGAAATCCGGATGCGCCCCACCTGCATGGGCTCGTCGGAGTGAGACGACATCTCTGATCGCCCGGTGACCTCCGTACCTCTGCTTCTTCTCTCTGCCTCCTGGCGCTGATAGGATGAACAGGACCAGTCACGCGAGGCGAGACGCTTGTCGATCCGGAGACCGATCTCCACCACCCTCTCGAAGCCCTCGGGAAGCTCATGGGCGTAAAGCTCGCCCCGGATGAGTGGGTTGAGCCCGTCTATGAAGCGAGCCGTGAGCGCAGCGTCGTTCCAACCCGCGGTGGCTGAGAGCGTCCGGAACTCAATGGCGAAGTCGGCCACCGAGCGCGTCCCCTGACGAAGACTGGCCAACTGAAGCGAAGCCTCTCTGCCCAGCGACGCGCGGTCAAAGACCTTCAGCATCTCCTCCTTAAACTCTGCGTAATTTGCGCAGCACGCTGCTTGAGCCTCCCAAAGGGCCGTGCCCCAGCTGCGAGCCTTGCCCGTAAGCAGGGACAGGACGAAAGCCACCCTGGAACGCTCGGCGGCATAGGTGGTCGGTTGGAGGGAAAACACCACCTCACACTGGATCAAAAACCCCCGGCAGAAAGAGGGCTCTCCGGCATAGCACGGGGGTTATTCACTCGAGGCTCCGGCGCAGGTGTTTGAGAGATTGGCGCCGCCGCGACCAGATCCCTCTGGTTCAGTCGCATCGTTACTTCGTTGAGCTGTGCCGCCAGGGTCTCGATGGCTCTCCTGACAGAGGCGAGATCCTCCGCGTGTTTGCCGAGCAGGATTCCCTGGTGTTCGAGGATCCCTCTGATCGGCGTCTCCTCTGCTGGGTCCATGTCTCAAGGCGAATTATTCTGTTATGCTTCGGAAAGGAGAACCCAAGCGCAGAGTAGATTGTTGAGTCTTTATTCAAAAGGAAAACTAAAACTGCTACTCAACAGAGTAGGGAAGGCTCAGACCCCAAAATCAAACGGGAGTGTAGGCTGTAGCTGGAGACGCAGCTCCGGTTGTCAACTGCCGCTCTCGGGCACCGGCACGATTGGTAAGTCCTCTCCTCACCGACGCGCCTAGACAAGGGTACTTTCTGGACGACACAAGAAACATTAGGATCAGGGTAGGTGAAACTCTGAACAGCCACTCAGCGAAACCACTGGATAGAGTATAATTCGCAACCTGGCAATGACACAGCACAGGTTAAATAGAAGGGCTGATCAGAGCACAAGCAGCCGCACGTGAAACGAGTGAGGGTGATCACAGACAGGTGACGAGAGGAAGAAAACACAATATACGCACAAAACTATCACACCTTCCATATTTCTGGAACGGCATTGATGAACAGACTGTTCGACATCAGCTCCAGTTCGGATGACATAACCACCAAACCCTTCAAGGCCTTCCCCAGATCACAGAGGCTCTGTGAAATCACTGATAACAGCTTATTATATCTGCAAGAGTGATAACGCGCTTTAAAGCACTCAGTGACAAAGTGAGCTGTAATCTACTTGTTTCCAAAAAAAGAACATACAATCATTCTCTTTAAAATAAACTAGATATGAAGACAAAATGAAAGATTTGTCTTACGTATTAAATGAATGGCAGCCAACACAAAATTATCACAAAGGTATTCATATTTTTTTAGTCTTGAGAAAAACGTACCTGATAACCTCCTGTGCTAGAACAGTGTTCATAGATTCTTCATACATCCCCAGGTATTTATTCATCACTTCATTCACATTGTTGAGATCTTTTCCATAATTCCCCGCACTATTTCTATTATCTAAAAAAACTGTGTAAGGAAAAATATAGCCATTAATGCTAATCAAGTGTCTAATTTGTTAACTTAATAGATGATGAGAGTAACAAATAAACGTGAATCTATATGATTTACTACAGCTCTTTTTATGGTTATTTAGTTATATATTTATCATAACCACAATCATAATCGACTCAACAGGGTTTATGCAAAATCTTTTTAAGACCGTTTAGAATCATATTTAAGACCTATGTGAAAACATCACATTCTTAAAGGTTTCCTAAAACTCTGGCACCCCTCAACTTGCCTTTTACAAAGATAAGCCCCTAACTTCCTTGTGTCTTTTTGTGTTCATACCTCATCTCTGAATTTGCCTCCACTTTTTGCTACTCAGGGCTGAAGGTTCACTAAAGTTCCCAGCAAAGCAAACATCTCATTTTGTGCAAATATTGGCATTGTCATGAAGGCCAAAGATCTCTGGCAAGTCATTGAGTGGCAGACCATGAAAATATTCCAAATATTCTTAAACACACATGCATGCACGCACACACACATATGCAAATAACAGAATTACATAATAAACAGTAAAAAAAGACTAAATAAATTTGAGGAAGAAATTCAAGTATACACCCGATAAAAGTTATAAATTAGATTTGGTTCTGGACCTTGATGTTGCTGTCTGTACTAATTTGTCTGTATTCTCCAGATGAAGAGTAGATGTGTTCAGTGCTCAGGATGGAGGGCTGGTAAAAGTCCTCCAGGATGTATAAGATGAAATGACGGTCCTAGTTATCTGTCACAAGACCTCCATAGTTGATTTCCCCAGCTGTATACTTCAGAACCTTAAGAGAAAACTGAAAAAAAGCAGATTTGTGAGCGACATAAAATACGAAAATTACCTAATATAGACTTTTAGATGTTCTGTGAACTGTATGACTTATATGTTTATAGTCACTCAGTCCAATAAGCTATTGGGATAGTCTTGGAAAAGAAATCAAAGCAGAGTGTGCACTTATACCTTATAAGGAATGTCCTGATATTCATCTAGGAACATTTTCAGCTGGCTGATGCAGATGTTCAGGTCCCAGTCTGTAAACTCGTATGGAATGTTAAAACCCAGTGGACCGAATTTCCAGCGCTCATTGACATTTGCATGGAAAAGGCAGCGAGAAAGGAGAGACTTAAACTCTGCTTTCTGCCAATATAACAAGAGATTTTCAAATTAGTAACATTTTTTAACAAAAAAATAACATAACCATCAATTGTTTATATTACTTTTTCAACATTTTTTTCACTAATAAATCCTAAAATGCCAATGGTCTGCTATGATATTTCTAAATATACTTAACTTCATAAAATATTGCTTTAAAAATAAAACATGTTTTTCTTTAAGATAACCCAGTTTAACATTCCTTTAAATTGGTTAAACTCTCAAATTAATCTAGCTTTCTGAGCAGAACATTCATTCATTCATTCATATTCATGTCGGCTTTCTTCCCTTTCCGGGTCGCCACAGCAGAATGAACCGCCAACTCTCTGGCATATGTTTTACGCGGCGGATGCCCTTCCAGCTGCAACCCATCGCTGGGAAATCTGAGCAGAACAATTTTCTTTAAAAAACAAAATGCAGAGTTACAAAGTTTGTAACAATCCAGTCCCACTCTTTAATGTGTCAAACTGTAATAAAACCGTTTCTGAAGAGGTTTTTATATGTAGCTTAGTGCAGGAAGAGATAAACTCATCAGTGATAATCTTCTGGCATAATCCTCAGAAGATTGGCTTTAATGACTCGTGGTGTTTCTATGGTTATTTTGGACCTAAAATCTTGATAGACCTATCAAGCAAATTGATTAATCAAATTCATGTAAATATATAGCTTTATTTAATAATAAAGAGAGATCTGATGTAATCAATAGACAGTGTAACACTGTAAAGCATAAAAATGGTGTGTAATAACTAGACCAGAGTTAACTATGTTATTAAGTGTGAATAAACTATGAAAGCCACCTTATTCAAATGTCTAATGTGGAGCTATTGCATTTTCCTAATAAATCTATTTGCTGTGAGTCAATATGACTGGTATGTCACAGTCCTTAACGAGGTTAAGTTTCAGCCTTTCAGACACATTGTTAGCACTTAGGTGGGAAATCACCTTTCATTAGCTTTTGCTCTAAAACATATTGTGAGAACTCACATTTGAACTATGGGAATGAGGGCAGCCTGAGCAGGCTAAAATTAGATGCTAATTATTTCTTTTTTGTTGAACCTTATAAAAAAGGACATTTGAATGTGAATGGGAGTTTAGTTTCTAACCTGGCCAATGGAGATGGCGCTCATCTTCTTAGAAAACTTCATAACCTCAGCAAATTTATAGAGGTCAGCAGCTAGGTCAGTGCCAGGAGAAAGCACAAAAAGGAGAGGGGTGGAGGGAGGGGGCTCCTTAAACACCACAGACAGGTTTGATGCCTAAGAAGCATATGAGCTGGAACAATGACCAAGTGCGAGTCAGAAAGACAATCGAGTTATATTGAGAAAATCACTCTATCAATGTCATTTTCAAAGCTAAAATATCATTATTTGCTCCCTTGACACTGACTCTACCTGGGGTTCAATGAAACGCTGACCAAGATGTGACACCACTCTTGCAGGCCATGAGTAAGGCAGTCAGCTCTCAGACAGCGCAGAATTAACAGTTAATGCAACGAGTCTAATTTGCAATTCCAATTGTCAGGTACAGGCTCCCTGTTCACAAACACAAAAATGTACAAGGTTAGGTGTGCCAGGGGGTGTTGTTTAACATTGCAGTTTCTTTTTTGTAACATCTTATTTATTTATTTATTTGTAAATATTTACATGTATGTTTTCTGCATGCATTTTTTTAAAGTACTTTTGCACTATAGGTATGAAGTATGCATTGATAAACTGTAAGAGATAATCCCTGGGAGAAGATGGCGTAGTCACTCAGTCCTGGGGACCTGCTGTTGGGACTGCATAAGCACACAAGGAACTGGTGCATGCTAGAGGCCCATAGGAGATAAGACAAGAAAGGGAGAGATGGTTTTAGTAAACCAACACCAACTTCTCTTACATGAATAACTCTACTTTAAACTCACCATCTTTCTCTGTCACAGCATTTGCCACAAGTAGTGAAAAATTGTGTGGTTTTATTTGTGTTTTCAGTACACATACATTCCTTTTTTCAACTCAAAATAGTTTATATGAGTAGTTATCTGTCTAACGAACACATTTAGTTTAGTTAGTTGTGAGCTCAGTTGTCATTGAAGTACTTTTTTAATAAAGCACTATTATGATGTGTCATCCTCTCTTGTCTCCTGTTGCTTTGGTGAAATGTGTCTGCCGTATGCATACATATTCAATATTCAAGATCTTAAATATCGAATATCTAAATATTGAAAAATTATTTCTTGATCATCTTTGAACATTTTGATTACATATACCTATCCATTTATTTTCCAAAAAACAGACCAAAACATAACATTTTAGAAGTCTCTAACAAATATTTTGCGGGAAACCAGTTATACTATCTCAAGATTATGAAATTTTAATCGCATAGGTATCTCCTTAATGACCTCAAAATTCACACTGTATCGTTATTTTTAAAAAGGGTCTTAAGTTGATTACTCAGTTGGTTGGATAATAATCCAGTAAGTATCAGGAAAAAAAAATTCAAAATCCAAAGTGAAACTTTAAAACTAAGTTGTTGCAAAGCATTGTAAGTTATTTGTATCACTCCATCAAAAATAACTCTAAACAGCATGACAGAGACTCATTGCCTTTGACTCATGTTTAAGGCTACTTGTGTGGCTGAATGCTGTCAAATATCTTCTTGAATGCAAATTCACGCTTGGAGAAAGATTCAGAAAGGTTGGTAAAGGTGGGCAAATCACTCAATGCTAGAATATCCTGCCAGGCTCTCACGGACAGCCAGTCTGGAGCAGGATTAGGGGCTCGCCGCTGTGCCTGACCCCCCGACAACATGTAGCGCCACTCAGCCGGCAAACACATGGACAACACTGTATAAATAGCACAAATCGAAGTGCTCAGGGTGTCTCTGTACTCTCATGCTTATTCATCATTTCAATTGTCGACAGTAGCTGCTTGTTTGTCTAAAGCATAAGGAAAAAGCAGCTGGATTTATCCTGAAATAAACATTAGCACCATTAAAGGCAGCCTCTTTGATGAGCATCATAGAAAATGGAGATCAAATATACTTTAGGAGTTTATAAAATCTCTGTGTATGGTCTGATATTTTCTGATAAACAGTTTACACAAAGCCAGAATGTTTACTGGATAAAAAAAGATGTGACGAATGAACAAAATCTGTGTTTCCTCTACTAACCATATCATTCTTACAGTCATTAATCAGGATTATTGTTCACAAGAGAGGGAAACATCAACTTGTGCTTCTCAAAAAGGCTTTGACAAACATTACAGTACAAGCAAGGGAAGAAAAGCGAGGTTCCGCAGTGGATGTCACATCCTCACCCGGCTCAACCTCACAGTGCACAGTCGAACGACCACAATCACCGGAATACTGAACACCTGCGTCTTAACCAACGATCCCCAGCAGCACCACATCATCACTGCTACAATTACGCACTCCTCAATCAGGTCACCGATTGGTCCTCAAGGTTGCACACCTACTCTTTCGCCAGCCACCCTCCAACTGCCCGTCTCCAGCCCCTCAACACACGATTTGACTATCTCCTCTTCAGACTGTTAAGTTTGCTATGCAAGCCTGTTCTCCTTATTTGACGCCAGTGGCATTCCTCTGTTCTTCCTACCTGAGTGACTTTGATTAAAACCAATCCTTTAATATCCTTGTCTTGTCTATCTCTCCTACGAACCGTGACAGTAGCTACATTTGATGAGGGCTGTAATCTCAAGTGCAGCTTGAGAAACAGAGTCTGAAATAAAAGTAAAAGCCAGAGGATAAGATTCTTTATGTAAATGACTAGATTAACTAGATGTGTTTTGTTACCAATAGCCATTTTAATCAATTAAAATGGCATTATTCAACACAGTGTTTGTTTTCCCAACGTCCCTCCCACACACTTACAGTGAAGGGCCCAAGCTAAGCCACATATATCGCAGCAAGCAGCAGATCTCCAGCCACATTTTCCACCATGTAATCTTGCTACTGCACGGTTTCTTTCCAGCACACCTTTTCATCCGCCAGACCACCAAACAACTACTAAACACAAATAAACCTTAATAAATCTTCACCTTCATACGCCCCTCTTAAACGATGCACAGAGTTCACCTTATCTGCACAGATCAACCTGTTTTCACAGAATTGACAATTGGCATCAAGCTCATCTCTTTTAGACAGGTATTCATGATACTACAGCATCCAGCTTCTTTTTTGCATCATCTAGAATGCTCTGGGTTACGGCATAATTCTCTTGAGCTGCGTTTAGAGCTTTCTACTTAAACAAAATATTAGAATAATATTCATTTTTTATATTTTTGATCTGTTTGGAGTGAAAACAAAACAGTTGAAACACAAATATTGAAGCTAATACATCCCAGAGAAACTGACTCAAACTCGTACCCTTTTGGGTTCAACAGCTCTGGCAACAAAATGATAGACGTGCATTGCTCCCACCCACTGACAGATGGAGGTGCAAGCTTTGAAGACTTCAGAGGAATTTGACAGGGTGAAACTCTGGGTTTGCTACGTTAGGCTCTAATTGTTTGATCACAGCGTCTGGGATGTTGTTTTTGGCAAAAAAAAGAAGAGAGACTGGAATTTAGTTTCATAAATATTCTTAAGAAGGATTGATTGACTCACATTTTTTAAAAGTTGTATTAAAATGGTAAATTCATTGAGTAGTAAAGACTTTCAGCAGCTAAATGCAAAATACTAAATCAGTGCAATATATTTATTGCCTAAATGTATCTTCTGACATCTAAATCATATGCTTTTGAGTTATTCATGTTTTATTTTGAATAATGGTTGTGTCACACCCAGCACCTGCACCGACACCCCTCATGATCAATCTGCACCTATCCAATCCCGAGAACCATCACCTAAGTACTAATCACCCGCACCTGTGTCCTTCAATCACACCACCACTATATATACTCACCCCAGTTCACTCCGTCCTTGTCCCGGATCAAGATTACTAGAGACTCACCACTCCTGAACCTTCACCTGTATAGTCTGTCTGAGCCTGCCTGTTCATTCCTGGAAGAAAGAGAGAGAGCATCATAAGGGAAGTGAACTGTTTACTGAACTCTCGTGTCTGAACTGACCCGTGCTTACGGAGTCGCCTGTCTGCCTGTCTGCGGAATACTATTAAACTGTGTTTTATCACCACCTGTAAATAAACTTCACTTCCCTGCATCTCCCTCGTCTTCTCCCTTTGTGTGAGCATAACAGGTTGACTCAAGTTAAAACTGCACATATATACAAACATGTTACATACTTGCCTGACTTCATTATTAATAATTTTTTTACTTGAATAAGCTACTTGATGCACTTTTGAATTGCCCTTTGGGGACTAATAAAGTTATGTAAATTGAATTGAATTAATGGTAGGAAGTGACTTAAGTTGTAATTTCTTGACTGACCACTTGTGGCTAGTTCAAGTAGTGAACGGACTAAAAATTAACATGTTAAAAAAATGATTTTTACATCGGAAATAAACTCATATAATGCCTGGTTACGTTACAAAAAGTTTTTTTTTTAATTCCCATAGCTATTTTTGGCTAACAGTTTAAAAGTTATTTTAAGATTAAAATTTTGTATAATTAATGGTGGGTCTGCTCCAATGAGATATTAACCAGCACTGCTGTATCATTCTTATCATTTCAGATCCCCCAAATAGTGCACCTTGCCATTTTTCTTTATTATGCGACAGACTTTTAACTTTATTTCTAGTCAGTAAATTGATTAAGCAACTTCCTTCTGAAAGGAGAAGGGAAGGTTTTACTTGGGGGAAAAAAATGTATCTTCATATTGCTTATATCATCATTTGTAATGGGTATAAAATAATTTTCACACCTTGTCAAACTTGAACAGACTTTCCAGAAACTTCCCTAGGTCTTGCAGTAGCTTCTTCTCTGCATCTCAGTAGTCATCAACCTCTCCAAGCTTCTCTAAAGCCTCTTTCTTGGGTTTAACGTCTTTCAGTATACAAACAGCTTCGATAACCAGTTAACTCCAGCAGGAGGCCTCTGCATGGCTCCCACCTGTGCAACATTCACATAAAGGCACAAGTTGAATGTATTTCCATATTAAGGGGAATGTGATCCTGAATTAAACAAAAATCTTTTTGATATTTGACAGATTTTTTTTTTGTTTTCTTATTGTAAATTGATGAATTATGACATGTTTGCACTTCTACATCTTTCTACAACATCTTTCTTATTCAGAGACTTCACGCTAGAAATGGCAGGATCCAGAGCAAAAAGTGCTTCATTCAGGTCTTTCTGAGCATCACCAGCAAAGGCCTGAGCTATTCGTGCTTTTTCAGTAGATTTGGCCTCCTCAGCCTGCACTGCGACTTGGGTGTCCTCAGCAACCACCATGTCTTCCTACAAGCACATTCCCCAAGCACACCTTTAAAGTAAAGAAGAATTCCAATCCTTCGTTCAAACACTTTTCAACAAATATTAGAATTTACTTTTATTTTCTGCATTGTGACCACGTTGTCCTTGGGTGCCTCCTCCAGCTCTCATCACTTCCAGCTCTTGCCCACATCCTCTGCAGTGCTCAACAACTACTCAAAAGAGTGATTAAATTACCATTTGATTTAGAAAACACAGTGTTAAAAAAAATAAATCACCTTGTCCAAACCAGCTTTCATACCCTGCCGAGCACTGTTTAGCTCTTGTTTCTTCTGGTTAATCATAAAGGTAAATATGCCTAGGAGCTCTCGGTAGCTCTTAGAAGTGACGCAGATGTTCTGCCAGGTATTGCTCACACTTCTAGGACACTGTTTGGTGGATTTTGAAGCACATTAAAGCCTTTACAAAGAGAAAACAATTAGTTGTTTGTTTCTGAAGAGACATACAAATACATTTCACACTACAAGATTTAAATAAAATCCTGACCATGCTTTTCATTGTTTGAGGGTTGACCTCTAGTTCTGGAAGATCATCAAGAAAAGATGTTGCCACAGACTCGAGCACTTCCTCTGGCCATGCACTGAACCAGTCAATAGTGCAGAGTTGGCTAGTGAAGGAAATTGTCTGAGGTAAGCTCTGAAAACTTCTCCTACCGGGCTGAAGATGGAGACAGAGAACAATAAATCTCGGAATAGTCTGAAAGTGTATCTATCATAGTAGAAATGTTGAGACATTATGATGCAAAGATGAACCTCATGCAGAGAACAGTGTGGATGTTACTGCGGACTCTTTTAAGGTAACCTGCCTTGAGGTTAGCTTTAGTGGGCTGCTGGCCTAAATCCTGAACCACAGGTTTCATGGCAATAAGGATCCGCTCCTGCTCCACTGATGTGTAAATATTTGGCACGTCGCCTGAGTTGAGGATGTTTCAGTTCCATGAAAGAATCACTTTTAATCTGAAATACAGCATGGAAGATATAGAAATAGTAGGTTAAAAAAAGTACAGTGAGTGGGTGTACCAAAAATGAGGGGAAGGATAACCCTTTTAGGATAGATTACAATAGATTTTCAAAATCCTCCTTTGGAGTTTTCTAGCCTCTTTTATATGTGGTAAATTGTATATTTAGGTACATACAGTAAATAAACAAAATATTATTTCAGTTTTTTTAAGAATAACACTGGTGTCAGAATCAGTTCCCATTCACTGTCTGATTTTGGTTTAATCTGGTTTTAGTCATTTTGGCATAGCTTAGCATAGATCATTAAAAGGGATTAGACTAGTAGCATTATCATATTAGTAGTTTCTTTTCTGCATAATTTCAAAATTATTTTTAAATAAATCCTGACAATTCTCTAATCTGTGAAACAGAAGTTGATGTTCTGGCATGTATGTGACATGTACGTCATGGTTATATGTGTAATTTTTTTACTAATGGTGACCCCAAATGTTGTAAGCTCTGGAAACAATTGTGAAGTTTTTTTTTCAGATTATGACTTAATTTTTTATCACTTTTTCAAGTAATAAATTGTAAAAAATATTTTGACCAAATTAAAACCTTTCTCTTGTTCAAGCTTGTAAACTGAAATCCAAGAAAACTCTGACATCTCCTCATTATAATACAAGCATGTTAACACCCACTTATAGGATCCCTGATATAGTATAATAAATAGTACTTTTGTAGCAGCACAAAGATTTTTGCTAAAGAAATGTAATTTTGAAAATTGGAATCCTTTTATTAATTATTTCAAAGATAAAGCAGTAATTGAACTTTTCCTTTTAGTAGTTTGAAATGTTACAAATGTGTGTAAAAAAGAAAGAAATTACATTTTGTATTGATCCAGGAACGATCAATAAATCAATAATCAATTTTATAAGTTTCCTATTAATATTATAAAATGAATTGGATTAATAATAAATATATCATGCTTGATTAAAAAAATAACATAAAAAAATCAAGTTTGTCATAACAAGAGTTCATCTACACTTTAGGTTAAGCTAAGTACCAAAAAAAGCACACAAAAAATGTAATAATATTATTACATTTCATGACACACTTATAACCTATTACTATAATGTTACAATTTTTATTTACCCACGTTGAAGACTATTCTCTTTGAAGTATTATTGAACATTGATTAAAATGAGTATTATCATTTAACTCTAAGTTGTTGGCTAACATAATATTGTAAACCAAAACAAAACAAACAAAAGTCTCATCAATAAATGTTGAGTACATATACTTACCTTATCTCACCTGAGTGTCTACAAACAGGAAGGTGATTTTTGCATTGTTGATGTCCTCTCTACACTCTGTGAGGCCATAGTTTAGGGAGAGTTCAATCTGGAAGCACTCAAACTCAGCTCTGGTAATATCAGGTCAGTCATGAAGAGAAATGTAAGTCAGTCCACAAAAAAAAAGCACTGATGTCTTTAATTTTGAGCATGAAGGATTGTTTCCAAATGGATATACAGTAAAAGCTAGCATTAAATGGAACTTGAAAGAGATGGAATTGTTTTTGCGACCAAATGGCAATTATGGAGAGACAGTTTTGATGCAAATTTGGATTTAAAACTATTGGTACATAATTAATAAGTTTTAAAAACCGCAGTAAGTTTTCTGGATTTATATGCATCACAGACATGCTCAACATGGGTGGGAAAGCAAAATGGTACAAACCACAATTGATCAGAGAATGTAATTGATGTCAAAACTGACAAAGTCTCTTGACAATCTCTATACTAGGTTGACTGATCAAATTGATCAAATTAAGCCTTATTGCTAGAGGTCTCATTAGCTAATTATATTTTTAAACCTTTTATGGTGGTCGGGTCTGTGGGATCCATTTTCAGTTTTCATCAAAAGAAAAATTAAACAAGCATTTATTATTCGAATCTGAGATTCACTGCGGTTGACTCATTTCTTGTGAAAAACATATATCAGAACAAATTTTTTATGACCCCACACGTATGCCCCCCTACACATTTATATTACACACAAGGTGTTCGGGTCTACTGGACACGGGGCATGTTAAAGTGTGAAAATGGTAGATTCTTTACCTTAATTCTCTCTTCCCACACAATCATAAATCACATATAAACACAACATTTTACATTTCAGAATAAAATTGTGTGAATGTGTGAATTAAAACCACCAAAATGCAATGGATCCAGCCGACCCACCAACCCTGCCAAAGTAACAATAATGAGAACACCACACATGGTTCAAATTCTAAACATGAAGAAATCAGGTTAAAGAATAATAAATAAAGTATATTTGCTCTTTATATCACTTGTTTCTTGGCTAAAGTAAATATCGTTTAAGTTTTTAACATAAAATGTTTTGATTGGGTGAATTAAAATCTGCAAAAGACAATGGGTCCACGAGACCCACAAGCACCGCCTGAGTAACAATAATAAGAACACCACACAAGGGTTAAAGAATAGCATAATTGATGTCTTACATCTGTGAGGCAAGCCTGGTAAGAGATTGGTGCTCACTGCCACCAACGCCTAACAGCAAAGCATTCCCAAGAGTCTGGCTCAGGATATGGCTGATATGACACACATGCTGTATGGCGTCCATGAAAAGCACCAGTTTCATTTTAGAGGTGCTGGTCTGGTTATAATCATCCATGTACTCCTCCATCACATGGGCCAGCTGCATGAGGGGATAAAGAGCAAAACTTCAAAGTAATGCCTGATTGAAAAAGTTTGTACACACTGAAAAATACCTGCCAACAGTAACAGTGGAAAGATAAAACTGAAATGCAATTTCAGGGGAATATAGGATTGATGAATGCTCCCGTATTATATTATAGTAATACTTCGGAAAACACACTCAAACAAAGGAAAACATGTTCGCAATCTTGTAAAAATGTGTTTAGGACTTCAAAACATAGATTAAGAATTGAAAGTAGAATGTAAAACATACCAATTATACAATATAAGCATGTTGGATATAGATTTTGAAATAATGTTTACTATTTTAAATGCTATTCTAACAAAAAGGTATAGAGCAAGAAATTTTGTAGAAAAGTGTGAGATTGGGAGATTTTTTTCACATGTAAATTTCTGGGTACATAATCTTGGCATTCTATGATGAAGCCTCCTTGTTTTCATTCATCTACTTTATATCAATGATCTAAAACTGTGTTTTAAAAGTGAATGTAGCCTTAATGGGTTTGGAATTATACAGGAGTAAGCGATTAAAGAGAAGAGTTTCAGTGTTGGGATAAAGAGTCCCTTCATACATTACTGGATGATTGTGTTAAGCATAAACAAAAAAACAACTTCATCGACCACATGACTGGGACAGACCCTTAGATCACACCTGCTCTTCAAGTAGGCAACTTTCTTTAAACATAAGAAAACTAATCGGGTCAACCTCAATATCTCAGTGAATCCTGTGAATACTAATTTTAAAAGGTAAACTCTTTATTTTCATCTCTGACCATTTAGTGGTATTATCGTATAATAGTAAAATCCAAATCTTTACAGGTGCCATATCATGTAAACTTGACTGTTTAGATTTTTTTTTGCATGTTTTATTATTGTTATCTCATCAAAAACATGCCTCAAGTCATATTCAGACTTGAGTTCATGGTTCATGCATGTTTGTTTAATCCGATTTTCCCATTGGCCGTCGCACCCCCCTAACCAATCAGATGACCCACTAAAGCAGATCATCTTATGAAGAAGTTCATGCTGACTGACCTGGAAGTGTAAGAGTAGCAGAACCACTTTAAACTTTGAAAAGAAATTATGTTTTCCAATGTCCGAGGCCAAATATGCTTTTGACTTACGAAAAGATGAAGATATTTGTTGGAAATGAGTAGATTTTTTTGTGTGCCAATAACCAAAATCCAGCAGGGGGCAAGGCGGGGGGAACAGGGAGTACATTGTTGAATTTGCAGTGGTTCAATCCCATTATTTACACCTTTTTTTGAAGTTATGAAGACTGCAGTAATAGTCTAAAGAGATCAAATATGTATTCAAAATTATTTAAAAGGGGTATGACAAGGCAACTATGACTTACTTTAATGATCATTTTCTAATTAGTTTTACTTTAGTCACTTTATATGATCACATGTGCATAGGTGGCATTGGGTCAGAGCAGGGCAAAGCTATCCGCCTTTACCTTTTCTTTTATTTCTATAAGCTGGTAGATTTTCATAGACCCCTGTATCATGAAGTCCCCATACAGAACAGGTTAGAATACCTCCTCAATCTTACAGCCAAAATCTTGTGAGTGTGAAGGAGCTGGTCAAACCACTTCCTGTCTTCTTCGCTGACCTGTTGATCCTGCAACACCCTGCAGCTCTCATGATACCAAAGTTGGAGGAGCTGTATTTTGCTCTGCATACACATAATATAAATGATGTCATGCAAAGAATGAATAGATAATTAAAAATTTGAGACTCTCTGGATTTGGATGAGTTTTAAAAACTACATCGTAGTTACAACTACAGGTAGACTCATGAATCTCCAAAAAAGCCCTTTTTTTATAGTAATTCACAAAAGTTGTTGCACAACAAAAGGAAAACTTTCTTAAGCAATAAAATAAGGTTTGTTTTAGTTATATTGGACATTTTTCTGAGTAAAAAATCTCAAACTAATCCCTGTGCTTCAAGCTCCATATCAGTTTTTCAGTAGATCACTTAAAGCCAACTAATCATTCTATTGCAATTCTGAAGTTCTATCTATGTTCAGAGAAATTTTGAGATGTCGAGCTTTTAAAATTGTTGCATTTCATGTAGCAAATGCAGATAGGTTTTTAAATAAAAAGTCAGAACGTCATGAAAATAACGTTCCAAAACACATGGAAACACAAAAAAACCCTGAATATTTGAATAACTCAATTTTTGCTCAAATGTCAGAACCTTCCAGTTCCAATGTGACAAAAGAGGCCATGCAATCGCATTACTTATGCACAAAACCAAGGACTGATAAAGAGAAACACATTGATTGCAAAGATATTTGTAGAACGCTGTTTTTTAGAGTGTTGATACCTCTGTTTTGCATGTTTCTGCCATCAAGATGCCGCAGAGTAGACCTTAATAGAAGTCAACCTGTGGCTCACAGATCAGTTTCATTCCTGGAATTCTCTCTAGAAATAGAAAAACATGCAAACATCTTATCTTCCTTCACTCTGTCTTATTGTTTTGTCACTCTCTGCATCAAGCTTACTGCCTGAATTCCTGTCTCTCACGTTTCCATTAGTAAAAACAAAGCAAGGCTCAACAAAAAAAACTTAGCAATCTGTAACGCACTCAATGATTCTGATGGCTGTTTCCTGCTTCACCCACATGGAATCCATTCATATCTAGATGCCTGCATGATGCCTGTCACTCACCCATCCAGTTGCCCAGGATGGTGAAAAAGATCTTCCTCTGGCTGGTGTCATCCATCTCAGTGAATTACAGGAAATTGAAGTTGCGTGTGAAGCGTTGAGTGATTGGAATCCTGGCTCCACTGGGAAGTTGGGGTGGGTGAATAATGAACACATGGAAATAAAAAGGAAGGACAACATTGTGTGGTATTTGAAAAGTTTTTTTATAACAAATTAAAACACTTTGCATACATCATGATTAATTGATAAAAATTATATATTTTTCAGAGGATCTCTCAGCTTTTTAAAAAATAAATAAAACTCATTCATTCATTCATCTTCATGTCGGCTTTATTCCCTTTCGGGGTCGCCACAGCGGAATGAACCGCCAACTCACTGGCAAATGTTTTACGCAGCGGATGCCCTTCCCTGCCGCAACCCATCGCTGGGAAACATTCACACACACATTCACACTTTAACACTATGGGCAATCGTTCTTATTCAATTCACTTATTCCGCATGTCTTTGGACTTGTGGGGAAACCGGAGCACCCACGCGATCACGGGGAGAACATGCAAACTCCACACAGAAATGCCACCTGCCCCAGCCGAGCCTAGAACCAGCGACCTTCTTGCTGTGAGACGACTGTGCTACCCACTGCGCCACCGTGACGCCAATAAATAAAACTCTTCTCTTTTATTTGAACTTTTTATTCCTTTTTTGCTATCCCCAACATGTTTTTCTTTTGGAAAAAAGCAACATAAAATCTTGTTAAACACACCAATCTGTTTCCTGTCATAACAGCCTCCATGATCCATCCAATGACGTAGCAGTATGATGGGAGGCTGTGCTCCATATGTTCAGATCAGTAATGAAGAAGATGAAATATTTTCCCAGAGGAGACTCCTGTCAAACAATTACATTCTAAATCCAACATTGAATCCATTAACTCAGCATTTAAGACTCTAAACGCACCTTATGTCCAGTTTGTTATCAATAAAGTCTTGTGTCTGGTTGACGGATATGCGAGGTGAAAACATTAGGAAGTGCATTATGTATTCAGCTTTTTTGAGAAGTTTGAGGGATATGGTCAGGGTCTTTCCTGTGCCTGTGGGGCCAATGCACAAGACCTGGAAAATTGTAAAAATAGATTTGTTTATGAAGTTATAAATATTATGTTGTGTATCCAGGAACTACTCACAGGCTTCTTATTGGAGAGCAGCAGTTCCCCATTAGTCGGCCACTATGACTTATGGTATACCCGGGTCCCTGCTGCCTGGCGTGAACAGCCGAAGCCTCCATCCTGCCAGCTAAACCTGTCGTTGGACCTGTCTTCAAGGGCTTACACTGCGGCGGGTCAAGCTGCAGCTACCCTGCATGCCATGGCAGCCTTTCAGGTGTTCCAAGCCAAAGCCCTGAAAGTTATGCAGAAGGGGAGTTGTGGCCAAGGTCTTACAGAGGATCTGAGGGCGGCTACCGACTTCGCGCTCAAGGCGACGAAAGTTGCAGCTAGCTCGCTTGGCCACACGTTAGTCTACGTTAGTAGTCCACAGCCGCCATCTTTGGTTGACCCTGGCTGAGATGCTCCCACAAGATCAGAAGCGTTTTGTCAACGTCTGGGGAATTCATGACGCCGCATAGGAAGAAACCTTCTAGGTCGGCACCCCCACCACCTGCTCGACCTTGGAGAAAACCTCCTCAGTCCTCCCCTGATCGTCAATAACCACGTCGGAGACATTGAGCAAGAGCAGCTATGAGCAGTTGAAATCGTTGAACATGCAAGCATACCTCTCTCTAGAGCGTGCTCTGAGCCTGCTGAAGGCAGCACGCAGAGTCTGCACAAGATTAGTGGTCCCTCTGAAGACCTTCCAGAGGCTCCTGGGGCATATGGCTTCCCCAGAACCGGTTATTACACTCAGTTTATTACATATGAGAACACTCCAGCTTTGGCTCAAGTTCTGAGTTCCGCCTTGAGCATGGCGTCCAGGGCGACTGAAGGTGAACGTGACAACTCGCTGCCGCCTCCACCTCTGCCTTTGGAAGGATATTTGGTTCCTCCGTGCCGGTGTCCTCCTGGGAGGACCTGCCAGGCGCGTAGTAGTAACTACCGATGCTTCAAAGACTGGGTGGGGTACTGTATGCCAGAAGCACAAAATCTCAGGGTATTGGACTGAGAAACATGCCTTCTGGAGCATAAATCTCCTATAGCTATGTGCAGTGTTCCTAGCAGTAAAGCACTTCAGGAGAATGCTGCAGGGACCCTCACGTGCTGGGACCTGGACGGACAACACGGTGGTGGTGGCTTATATCAATTGCCAAGGAGTGATAGGAGTGATATGCTCACCCCGTTTGTAGGCTCTCGCTCGCAGACTGCTCCTTTGAAGTAAGCATTGGGGTCTGTCGCTAGTTGCAGTCCATATCCCTGGCAGGTTGAATCAGACAGCGAATGCACTCCATCCCCTGGCAGTCCAGCATATCTGGGAACGCAGATCCAGGTAGAACTCTTTGCCACCCCAGTGAATGCTCAGTGCCGGCAGTTCTACGCTCTGTCCCAGGCTCCTCTCGGGAATAATACGCTGGCGCATTGCTGGCCCAGGAAGAAACGCCTATATGCATTTTCCCCAGTGAGCCTCCTTGCACCCCTCCTGTTCAAGATCAGAGAGCACGAGGCAGAGGTCTTAGTGGTGGCACCTTATTGGCCCAACTGACCTTGGTTCGTAAAACTCTGCTCCCTCGTGACAGTCACTCCCTGGCCAGTTCCCCTACGGACGGACCTTTTGACGCAGACATGTGGGCACAAGCACCCGCGACCACGCCTCTGGAATCTCCATGTCTGGCACATCAAGGGACCCCCGGTTAATGCCACGCTCTGGAATCTCCATGTCTGGGACAGGGAGGACCCCCGATTAATGCGACACTCTGTGGTTCAAACAATGTGTCTTACCAGAGCTCCCTCTACTAGGGCCTGTTATGCTGGCAAGTGGGGTCGGTTCGTCGACTGGTGTCACTCTTGCCTTGTAGACCCGAGCAGGTGCCCTGTTTAACTCTTGCAAACCTTCCTGCAAAAGGGTCTGAATCGAGGATTGTCTCCATCCACCTTGAAGGTTTACTAGGCTGTGATTTCTGCCTATCACCTTCCGGTTGAAGGCAACATTTTGAGACGACACGAGTTAACGGTAAGATTAGATGGGTTAGACCCTCTAGGCTGTCGTTAGCTTCCTCCTGGGATCTTTCCATTGTCCTTCAAGGTCCTCCATTCGAGCCAGCGGTCTTGGTCGGGTTAGTTTTAATTAAGAGCGTTGCCTCTTGTCTTGACCTGTCTGTCAAAGGGGTGATAGCAAGTCGTCCAGAGTTAGCAAGATACTCATAACCATACAAGAACATACATTCATGGTTCAGATGAAAAGATAATCAAGCAAGTAATATCTATAAATGAACTAAAAAACTCCAACATGTCTAAAATAAAAAATGCTATACTCTAAGAATAATGATTTGAATAGAGATTCTAGCCAAAAGCACAACAAAAAATAAATAGTGTAAAAGTTTCCATAAATTAATTTTACTGTAGAATTTCTGTATAAAGATAATAAAAGTACTACAAATTTTACATTTGTAAATGCTATTGAAAAACAGTAAGCCACTGCTTTTAATTTCTATATACATGTATAATAATTTAATAATACACTTCATTGTACATAGTCCCATTTAAAAGCCCTTCAAAGATAATTGCAATAAACAAAAATTAATTTCCACTTCAATCTAAAAAAAATTTATATCAGTAAACTATAATTCAAGGCAAGCTCGAAAAGATTCAAATTAAGCAGAGATGTAAGAATTTTTTTTATTAAATTCCCATTCACAAATGTTTTGTATAAAGAATTTCTCATTTAAGACCATTTTTAAAGCAGCACAGCCATGTTAAAATGATTGGGCAAAAATGTGTTTATGACTTTTTTTATAGTATCTAAGACATATAATTGGAAAATATGGAAAAAAATATATTCATATAATATATTTAAAATTATACAATATATTTTTGAGCAATTCACACCCAGAGAAGGTACTTGCATACAGTATGTGGGACAATTATTGTCCAAGTATGGAAATGATGGTATTGTATTTAATATTGGACATAAAACATTAATAATTTTAGGCTAGTGAAGCTCATCGTTGGACATTGTCTGGAAATCAGGAAATTATCTTGTCATATTCCATAATTAATTTTATAACTTGGGGAATTGACATGAATTAGCCAGAGCTTGGGGCAAGTTAAAGTTGCAGTGTGAGTAAAAGCAAACTTCACTTCTTCAAGCACCATACTCACTTGTTCAATACCATATTCTTTAAAAGCTTCTTGCACCATGATTTCCTCTATGTGATCTTGTAGTTCCATTTCCAAACATAAGGAAAGCGTGAGGCTTGCTCTGGACCTCAAATTTATGTTGATTCGGTCATGAAAGTATCTCATAGTGATGATTCCGCACGCCAGGATTTCTCAACCCTTGGATTAAAGGAGCAAAAGGACGAAAGCTTCAATCTTAGTTTGTTTTTCAAGTGTCACTTCCTGGCAGCCTAAAGACATTCAAAGGTTTTAATATGACTCAATAAAGCGCATGACAGAATCAATGTTAAAACAAAATGACAAAAAAAAGTACATCAATGTACATGTAAACCTAACTTAAAAAAGAAAATAGTTTGACAACAGGTCAAATCATTTACCAGGATAGTCTTTAAACTGCTTGACACACTGGTGCATTGTCTTGTAAGTATCAGTAACATTGCGCTCCAGCTGCTCAGGGTTGATGGTTGACAGGGGATTGTTGAGCCAATTTTTGTACCATCATAGCCAATTAGAAGTTGTCTTCCACAGATCATGACATGGCTGAAACTCCCTGGTAAATTTCTGCAACTCTGTATACTAGAGACAACCAAGGAGGAAATTCTCAAGAGAAGAAGTATACAACCCTCAATTTGAAATAATGAGGCATTACAAGTAAAACATAGGGTTGTTAAGGTTATACAAATTAAATACAAAAACTTTTAGGAAGGAAGTGTGCATGTTAACCTAAATTAGAAACTGGTTTGTCAAAGAGACGTTCACGGTTGTTGTAGAGCTGTGCCATTTTCTGGCATTCTTTCAGTTGCTTGTCAACTCCTAACATTTTTGCCACTTCGTGAGCTTGGCTGATGTTTGTAAAACCAGAAAACCAATCAACCAAAAAGAAAACACATCTTTTAAAATGGCAACAAATGATAAAATAAAATTAGAAGAATTGAATGTGGCATCCTGATGGTACAGCAATGTCCTGATGCAGTAACATTTAATATGGTGCTGCAATTCTCCTTCTGTTTCAAACGTTTCTTTCGTGCCTATTTTAAGAATGTTTTTTCAAGAAATTATTTTGTAATACTAATGCAAAGCTGATAAAATATGACTAAAATATGTTGCAACAATCCCCAGATCCACCGAGTTGAAGTAGGCGTGAGCAATGAAATACTTGCTCTCCCATCATCAACCTCAGCTGAGATGCCTTTGAGCAAGGCACCAGTTCCCCAACTGCTCCGGGTGTGTGTTCATGGTGTGTTTATTCACTGCTGTGTGTGTACAATGGATGGGTTAAATGCAGAGCACAAATTCCAGGTATGTGTCACTCCATAACTGGCCGATTGGTCACTTTCACATTGAGCATAACTTGAGGAGCATCTGCAGCACAAATCCACTGACTCTTTTTTACAGCTATTTTTAAGCTTTTTACCGTTTTCTACACTGCCAAAGTTAAGTTCAGTCTAAGTTAAGCTGCAAATTTAGACAAAAAAAGCTTAAAATATATTTTTTTAGAAAATGCTTAATCCGATAATTTATTTGCTTGAATTAACAACTTTAGTGATCAAGCTGTTGATCTTAAAACATGAATAAAACAGAACATTTCAACTTAACATATTCTTATTTAAAAAAAAGGTCTATCGAGAAACAACTAGTATGTTCATTCAATGCCTAAATGCATTCAAATTGCTAAAACGATTGAAGTTGCAATAGTTTTAGTACCATGAAACTATAGTAGGTGCAGAATGTAAATATCTAACATAGCAATAATTTTATAAAAAGTTACAAAATAAAAAAAAACACTTTTTCAGTTTTCATGTTTGATGACCCAGACCTGCATGAAACTCAAGTGTTCCAGGAAGGTATTGTGGTCAGCGTCTTGGATTTTTAGGAAGCCTAAAAATATTCCTTTTAAAAAAAAGCCCTTTTTAGAGTTGTTGGACTTTCACCGTCTACATCTGGCACAGGATCTTAGAAGGCAAGGTCCTTGCTGACCACCTACAGTAGACAATAAACAATAGATTTCATCCTGAGGCGAAAACTGGAATATTAAATTAAACGTATTTACAACATACTCACTTGTCTTTGAATTGCTCATCTGAAAGGTTGTAGATAAACTCATCAATTAGCTCGTAATCACTCAGAGCTTTGGATAAAATTTCCTTCAAGAGATCAGCAGCAGTAAAAAAAAATAGAGAAAAAATATTTGCAAAAAATAGAGCATCTTTGGGATGTGGTGGAACGGGAGCTTTGTGAACCTGGATCTGCATCCCACAAATCTCCATCAACTGCAAGATGCTATCCTATCAATATGGGCCAACATTTCTAAAGAATGCTTTCAGCACCTTGTTGAATCAATGCCAAGGAGAATTATGGCAGTTCTGAAGGTGAAAGGGGGTCAAACACCGTATTAGTATGGTGTTGCTAATAATCCTTTGTGTAGGTGTGTATCCCTTTAGTGTGTATTAATTAATTAGTTAACGAATTGCTATTCTGTCAAACTGAGTTCTAAGCACCCAGTCAATGCATGCTAAAACAATTAGTTAAAACTAATTTCTTGCTATAATTGTTTTCTTACCATTCAAGCTGAAGTGTTGATGATGATTTTACATTCCAGACAGGTATCTGGATTCTCTGGGCAAAGATACTCAGATCCTAAGCACAAAACATCACCCTAATCCTGAGAACCCAATACTGCCTATCCTCCAAAACCTCTAGAAAACAAAGAAATTAAATGGTTGGCCTCGGTTTATGGTAAAAGTCAAGTTTTGAATTACAGGTTGCAATGTCATTTATGTTCTTTCACCTACTATGGTATTCATGTGATTTATTTTGAAACAAAGGATCATGTTAGCAATATCAGCATACTTTAATTGGAAATGCCACTTGCTTTAATTTAACTTTAAGATATTTTTGTATAGGCCTTAAAAAATTGAGATCATAATTATTTTCACATGCCTTCTTCCTGCTTGCCAATTAAAATGAGATTTCCATCAGAATCTCAGTCTTCCATTACAGTCAACATTTTGCACCAAGTACTCTTCTTCTGCTTGTAGTATCGCAGGACCCCAACCGACTGCCAGTAAAACTCCAAGGCCTGGCTCTGCAAATGTACTACATGTCAAACATATGAAGAATAGTAATAAAATATCAGCCACATGTGCTCACATGGCTCCCATTGACAAGGCTATAATTTGACAATTTTTCTCAGAAGGAACAACAACATGAAGGTTGGGATCCATACAGATTGATAAGACAGTACCAGGTAGGGGATGTTCTGTGTTGGCAACCGGGCTTTGGCAGGAATTGGTTTGCGGTGAAAAGAGTCTGGCTCATAACCTAATTCCAGCCATTCCTCTGTAGTACGGCAGTCAAACTCCTCATTGGAAAATATCTGGAAGTTTAATTAACACACGCCAGAAGTTTGCAGTAAATAAAACGGACACAGTACAGGGTTGTAAAAAGGAAAACACACTAAAAATCACAAGAAACTGGGTAATTCAGTTCAGATTCATTTATATTAAATTTGTAAGGATCATACATTACCTCTAAAGGAAGGTAATTTGAAACAGGTTGGTTTTCCATCTCCATGGTCGTCCCAGGTAGTTTGTCATTTCTTGGAATCTGAAGATTACTGTCAATGCCTTCCTCAGATAAAAGTTTGTGGATGAGAAACTTCTGATACACACTTCTATGACTGAAAATAAAAAAAAACACATGCAAATCTCTAAGCAGCATTGTAATTGAAAATATAGTGAATTAAACAGCAACACTTAGAGGTCCTATTTTGCAAAAACTAAGATGATTTTAACTTTTCAAAATAAAAAAAATAGAGTAAAGAATATAAGTTTTTTTTTTACTCTGGCTTCTTGTTTTTACCCCATCAATCAAAAAGTGTCTGGGTTTCTTTATTTCACCAAACAATTGGCTCAAACCAGGCTTTTATAATAGGTTAGAGATTACTGGTCAGTCTATTTCAACACTTACCTCATAATAATAACGTAACGGTTACTTTCGTAACCCCCGTTCCCCGAATAGGGAACGAAGACTTATATCGGTGACGACTATGGGATGCTCCACTAGGAGCGCTCTACTCTCTTCACATTTTTTCAAAATTGAAAATCCTAGGAAACCTAGGTATTTCAGCATCAGCCAAAGGCCAGGCAAGTTGGGCACATCAGTAGTCCGGCACCAAGCGGGCCCTCCTTTGCCCTGGCCTTAAGTATAAAGTGGCCTTAATTTTGGCCTTAAGTGGCCTTAATTTTAATGGGCAATCTGGCAATACATTACATCAATCTCAGAGCTGAAGGGAAACGTGCGGACGGTGTACTCACCACCTCGAAGGCTGGACTTAGAACTTCCAGCAGTTTATTACACGTATGATTTCAACAAGGGACCTATGGAAAATGTGCCTTGAACCACTAGGGAAAGGTCTTTTTAGAGGAAAGATAGCATAGATGGAACTAGCTAGAGCAATAGTTTTTGAGAGTTAGCCTTTAGGGGACCTTCCCGGCCCTCCCGTGCCTAGGGTCATAAAAGATTCAGCCAGTAGTCCCTCATAGAGAGCACTCACATCAACAGAATGTAGGAATACTCCCCTTACTCTCCTACGCCTAAAAGCTGGAGGTTATCTCCAGGAGCAAAAAATAGCGCACATATCACTAAGAATGGCGCAACCCAAGCTGGACACCCCTTCGTACATCTCAGACAATGCTACCACCACCTAGCACGGCTGAAGAGACGGATTCAACACTCAGGTTGACACCTGACGAAGGTGTTGGGTGTCAACCAACTTGCAGCCTTGCAGATTTCTGCCAGCGCCCCGCAGGCCACGACACCCTGTGAGTGGGCTGTCAACTGCAGGGGGCAAGGGACATCGGACGCTGTGTATGCAGTAGGGATGGCCTCCACTAGCCAGTGGGCCAACCTCTGTTCGGAGACAGCCTTTCCTATCCTCTGCTGTCCTTCGTTGCATATAAAGAGCTGATCAGAACTTGTAAGGTTCCGGTCCTTTCTACATAGATCCTCAGTGCTCAAACTGGGCGTTTGGGACCAGGGGCTAATGCTGCCTCCTCTCTGGGTAGAGCTTGGACGTTTACTACCTGATTTTTGAAGGGGATGGTAGGAACCTTGGGCATGAGTAACATGAGTATCACCAGGTCCGAACTTTAAGCAGGTCTCGTCGACAGAGTGGGCCCCGCGACCAAGAGCGCTGTCTTAATTGACAGAAATTTAAGCCCTAATAATTCAAGGGGCTCAAATGGAGGACCTTGAAGTCCTGTAAGGAGAATGGAAAGGTCCCAGGAGGGAACTAAGGGTCTAACCCTTCAGGTTCTTCTGAGGAATCTGAATGTTAACTCGTGTTGTGGACGGAGAGAGTCCTCGATCCAGAACTTCTTGAAGGAAGGTTAGCACAATTCAACGGGGCAGCGGCATGGGTCTACTTGGCGAAAGAGATACAAGTTGATGAACCGACCCTATTTGCCTGCCTAACAGGCCCTAGTAGAGGGAGTTCGGGCAGGACACAGTGTTTAAACCATGAAGCGTGGCATTAACAGGGTGTCCTCCACGGCTTAATGTGCCAGACATGGAGATTCCAGAGGTCTGGGCATGTGTGCTTGTGCAAAGTCGGTTGGGCCAATAAGGTGCCAACACTAGGACTTCTGCCTCATCCTCCTTGATCTTGCACAAGGAGGCTCACTGGGGGAAATGCATATAGGTGTTTCTTCCTGGGCCAGCAATGCACCAGGGCATCTATCCCAAGAGGAGCCTGGGACATAGCGTAGAACAACCGGCACTGAGGATTCTCTGGGGTGGCGAACAGGTCTGGCTCCACTATACCAAAGAACTCCCAAATCTGCTGGACTGCCAGGGGATGGAGTCACCATTCTCCTCACTGGGGTTTCCACCGAGACAGTACATCTGCTGTACGATTCAACCTGCCAGGGATATGGACGGCAACTAGGGACAGACCCCAATGCTGGCAAATGGGGTGAATGTATCCCTCCTTGTTGATTGACATACACCACCACCACCTGTTGTCTGTCCTAACCAACGCAGAGTGTTTCTGCAGCATCAGTGCTTTACTGCTAGGAACACTGCACTTAGCTCTAGGTGATTTATGCTCCAGGAAGCGTATTTCTCCTTCAGCAGGCTCAGGGCACACTCTAGAGAAAGGTGTGCTCGCGTGTTTATAGCTTCATACCAAAACTCATGCAAACTGCAGTCGATAGCCGTGTCGCAAAGTTCGAATGAGTCAAGGGGAAAAAGTGGGAAGCTCCCACAAAGCTTCCTGAAACTCCACTAATGGCGTCTAATGCACCTGGCCCATAGTTTCCATAGTAGCCCGCAAATTAGCGGGCTTAGCGGTGTGGTCCAAAAAGAGCCTAAGTGGAGACCTACCTGGACTGGTCCTCCATCGACTCCTCGTAGCCGCTCTCGGTGAATGTCTTAGACGTGATGGCTGATGGTCAGGGGAGGACTGAAGAGGTTTTCTCTGGCGTCTAGCAGGCGGTGGGAGCGTAGGCTTAGAATGGGACCTGTTCATGGCAGGCGGCAGGGTTACCTATTTAAGTATAAGTGCACTGCCAGCGTACGCTCTACCTGGGGAATCGGTTCGTACCCCCTAGCTACCGCGTTGTCAAGGGGAGCGAGAGAGGAGACTGACCAACTTCCCTTAAGAGGTACCTTCCAAGTTTGGGTCAGTTTCCGATGCACTTCTATGAAGAAAAATAAGAAAAAAGAAAAGAACAAGAAAATAGAAGGATACTTGGTCAACATACATTTAACCTCGAAATGACCCTCAGAGGAACCCCATGTTCCCTTTTTCTAAAAATCTTGGTCATTTGAGTTAAGAAGTCAAGTTTAAGTGTGAAATTGAAACCCAAATAGACCTGATGACTCCACATGGGAACCATAACTCTCATTATTAGAACTACAAAGTGACAAAAGATTAACGGATCATTAGGCCTTTAATATTAAGTAGGTAACAAAAAACTTAAGTATTATTCATTTAACAATATAAATTTGTCTTGAATGTATTACATTCTATCAAAGTCAAAGTCCTTTAAATCAAATCTATGTTGGAATAAATATTACAATTAACTTTTTTCCCTTTAGTTTTTTTTACAACCCTCCATCTTATTGGGATATACTGTACAACATAAACTCATCTTTTCAATAGAACCAAACAGCTGGCAGCAATTAATGACTAATAGCTTTGCCCCACAAAATTACAGGGCTGTTTGAACTACATGGATGATATCTCAGATGAGATTTCCACTCCGCTGCATCTACAAAACACAAAAGTTCTTATTCTGTGATCACTCTGCTGACTAAGATCATTGTCGAGCTCCAGATGAAAGTGTTTCTGATAGAATGATGTACAACTGGGAATTCATAATGTCAGCATTACAGTTTAGCCTCTAAAAGCAACATTCTAATTGACCCTTTGAGACGGAAAGGTGGTGCAGTGTTCGTCGTTCTGTAACCGGAAGGTTGGCGGTTCGATCCCTGCCAGAACCGTTCTGCTGTTGTGGCCCTGGGCAAGCCACATCCCCCGCATTGCCCCGAATAGATGTATGTTTGTGACTGGTGGGATGTGTTTGGTGGTGGTCAGGAGACCGTAGGTGCAGAATGGCAGCCACGTCCTGTCAGACTGCTCCAGGGTAGCTGAGGGCTACCAAGGTAGCTTATCACCACCAGAGTGTGAATGTGGAGTGAATGAATAATGCTTTGACAATTGTAAACCGTCTTTGTGCACCTGGAAAAGCGCTATATAAATTGAAGGCATTAATATTATTATTAAAAACAACTTACATGCCATGTCTTTTTGGGTGTGAATCATATGAAATAAGAAAAAATAACACTCTTAGGGTGTTCTTATTTTAGAAATTGAAAAAGAATATATAGCTAAATAGTAAGATGTAACAGTTTTTGTGAAATGGTGATAAACGTTTTATGTTTTTACTGACTCTTTGCTGAAGGTTCTAAAATAAAAAGGCTTGAAGATGGTAACACATGAGGCTCATTCTGAATTTAAATAAATATGACTCATTGGATAGGACAACTACACACGTATAGCTGGCAAACTGCCTTCACCGATCATAGAAACATCTGATGTGATCTCTGCTCATAAAAGTGCTTTTCTTCAAGTCTTTCTTTTCTTTTGCACCCCTCATCTGCCCTTCTCTCCTTTATTCTACAGGCGGTTGTGGGCGTCACGCCTGCTTGAGTGTGACTCCTACTTTCAGTAATGAAAACAGCATGAGTTTCTAACTTTAGCTGCTCACGATCGCCAGATGTTCGTTTTGAGAGCAGTAGTGTAGGGCCCCTATCTTCCTTGTGTTACATTGTTAAACAGCCAGGGAAGGGTATGAAGCTTCTAAATGATGTGGCTGTGAATTTACACCACTAGAGTTTTAGCACAGTTAGCAACATTTCAGAGTTTCAAAATTAACACAAATAAAATGGAAGCTGCAGCAATCATTTTCCCACCACAGTTCCCCTTTTTTAATTATAAAAACGAATTATTGATTACAAATGGATTAACTCACCCAACAAAAGTTTCCACTTACATTGCTCAAGTTTAGTCCTACTCAAATAAAATAAAACAGAAATAAAATTATATGTAAACGTATTTTATTTTAACTCAATTAATGCAATGCATCTAAGCAACAGCCACCCAGAGCAGTTTGTTTACAATATTAACAGACGGTGGACTCGATGTAGCAACACGCTGTCAACATTTGTAAAAGCAGGCACTGTGTATTTTACAGATATTTACCACGAGAACCTTTTAGTTGTGATTTATTACACATCGTAAAACTGTATTTTTGAGAAATATCCTGTAAAAATAGATAATGTATTTATTGCATATATTGTATTTATTGTTTCAAAACTATTTTAAAGGTAAAGAAAATAGTGGTAAAAAAAGACAAATGTACAGGTGTATTTTTTCCCATAGCATATGTAAACATAGTTCATTTGTTTTTTTGTATTACACCTTTACTGCCGTTTTTTTACTTTTTTATTTTATCACTTCAGTTAAAATGTAGGCATTTTAATGTACTTTAATCCACAGTGGTTTATATTGGGGACCCCTTTGTCTTTGTTCTTTTATTTTATCGAATCTAACTGTACTTTGTACAGCTTGTACTTTGAAACTACTAAGGGCATGCTCTTCAGATAGAGCTTCAAGAGAGCTACTTTCTTAGAAACACCCTGTTCATTTTAAGAACCCCTTCAAAAAGAAACGTAAGATAGAAACAGTAAATATATAAAAAGTATTAATAATAATAGGGAAGATAGCCTACAGACACAGTAGGTGCCTCACCGCTTCGCTCCTCAACCCTTAATAAAAACTAACCTAACCCTAGGAGAATTATCTGTAAAATGTTGCTCATATTTTTATATAGTCTAACAAATGTAAATAAGGTTTTGTGAATTGTAAAAATTTTGTGAATCTGCAAAAAAAATGGTTAGTGCGAAAAATCTAATTTAACTGTAAAACAAAATTGTATCAAAATGTTACATATTCAATAACAAAACTATTGTTATATGTACAACACATTTCTGAATTCAATCTTGTGCACTTTATGCACCTCCTCCAGCGCACATGCATCATTTTCGGCTCTGTTCCCCCATCGGAGTTTAATAAATAAATCACATGTGCAAAAAAAGTTTGTCAAACACAAAATGACCTTTCACGCAGACAAAACAGTGTTTAAAAGGTTTTAACATATGTTAGCCTTTAGCTTTATTAAGACTTTCCCTATCCCTGTTTGGCTGTTGGCTCCTGTGAGTCATCATGTCAAAGAGGAACAGGATTGGCTGATGCTCTTGGGAAATCTCTGAAACTGAACAGTGGAAAATCATATAATTTATTTTGCAATATTTTAGAAGGATTTATATGGATATTTAAACAAATATCTACACAGAAACAGCAGCTTGTGTCTACAAAAAATGGACTGACAAATGCCAAAAGAGCACTGTAGTGCAATGTGCTACTAGTTCAGTTTATCTGTTTGGTTTAATAGCTGAAATCTATACACCATAAGGTCAGTGAGTGTCACTTTGTAGTACCCTAAGCCTTTGGGTTTTATGAGAGAATAAAAATGAGCCATGGTCTAAAATGACTGCGCTCTTTTCCAGACCAGACAGGCTTTGTGGATCTGTGGGGTTTAATAGTGACCTGTTTGACCTTTTAAATAGCCAGCAGAGGTCAGGGGAGATCAAGTCGACTAGATCAATTATTTGTAGTTTTTGATGAACATCTGGTCATAATTTAAAGATTAGTTACTATAAGAAAAGATCAGTGGACAGTTAAAAGGTTGGCCATCACTTTTTTTTCATTTGAAGTGCAAGCTCAACAATAATGATAAAAATATCGGATTCCCTCTGGAAGCACTTGTCGACTCATTGGGCTTCTATGAAGGATGTGGTGCATGTGCATGTGTTTATCTAGCTCTTCATATGTGTTGGAAGCTTTACTGGTCTTTATTCAATTGCGGTTTGAGCTCGTCAGTGTAGCAGTGTAGCACTACCAATCTAACTCAAACCTCTTCAATCAGAGCCACCCCTCTTAAAATTCCTCTCATTCCTGCTTTATAAGACCAAAAAATGGTGAAATTAAAATGTAAGTGGAACTTAGGCACATATGTGAGTGCTTAAATGCATTGAATTGCATACGCAAATACACAATCACATGCACGTTACTGACATCTAAACAATGAAAACAATTACTGGTACTGCATGGGAAGTGGTTCTGTGCTTGGAAAAAAACATTAGCTACTTTGAAGATTGTATGTTGTTAATGAGTCTTGTGGAATACAGTTTAATGCAACAGGATAGTTCATAATTCTACTATTGTTGATTGATTTCAAACACATAAATACATCATAATTGATAAATGTTGGTATTCTATACTACTTCTAGGAATCATTAAACTATGTGTCTATAAATGTTTTTTTTTCCATCATTGAAGCCATACACAAGTAGAAACAAACATTTGGCTGCAAAACTAACTCATGTGAGTGAAACAAGATCCTTCACCCTCTGCAAATACAGATGTGGGATTCCCACAGATGTTCTGATGTGTCTAATTTCCAATATCCCTCATTACAAACTGTTTTTCATTGCAACCCATCTGTGCTGCGTAAACAATTATTAGTGCTTGAACATTTTTATAATGCCAAAAACACTCAATCATCCTTAATCATATGGTTGGATGATTGAGGTTACTATAAGTCTGTATAGTTTAAAAACATTTGTCTAATGTGGCAGGTTTGGCATGATGACATGGATGACATGCCCTTGGGATCAGCAAACTAAATATTGCTTTAGTGTTTTTACACTTGACAGTGCACCTATTCAGTTGTTAAATTCACATTTTTCAGTTGTTAAATTAAAAAAAAAAATTTAAATAGAATGTTGGCTTGAGAAAAAGCTGTTAAAAGTTTTGATAAGTGTAAAAAGTATTTAATATTAAATACAGTTTGATGTATGTATATGTGTATGTATATATATATATATATATATATCTCTCTCTATATCTATCTCTCTCTCTCTATCTCTCTCTATCTCTCTCTATCTTTTTTTTTTTATTCTCATTCTTTTTTTCTGTCTGGTGCATAGATCATTAACTGCATGTATGTATGTATGTATATTTATATTTGTATGCATATGTGTAGATAGATGCGAACTGCTTGGATGTGCTAAGGTAGGTGTCTAATCTTATTTATCGTATTTTTATTTTTCAACTTAATCCCCTCAATTACTTCTCTCCTCTTTCCCCTTTTTTATTAACATCGTCCTGTCCTGATGTATGTTTATATGATTGATTATTGTAAATATTGTGATAAATGCAAAATAAATAAATAATTAATAAAATTAATTAAGAGCTTCTATCCAGAGGAATACTCAATATATAATATCTTCAATTCCCTGGAAAGAGCAAAACTGACCAACTCATACGAAGTACCTCCCCTCTCATGGGGTTGCTTTGAAGTTTGATGCTTAAAAAGACAGACCATCATGTTGTTAGAAAGAAAAAGAGTTGTTAGAAAGAGAAAAGAGTTCTGAGAAGAAGATTGATAGGGTAAACAGTCAGGTTGCTATGGAGGGGTTGGTGACATAATTAAAAATATATACCTTCTCACCATGACCAACATAACCCAAACCCTGTTTCTCTAGCTTGTTTTGTCTTTAAAGTATAGTGCAACCCAATTTACCCCTTCATTTTCAATAGCAATTAAGTTAATGGTGACATTTGACTACCTCTAGAGTCCAGGGGTGAAATACTTTTGAACCTTGTTCAGCGTGTTATTGCTCTAACTGCTAAGTTACTGAATTGTTATGAGTTTGAAGTTTCCAAAAGATTCTCACTTTGAGCAACAGCCAGATAAAATTTGACCTCATGTTAAGCCAATGGAAACATTTCCCAGTATTCTTAGTGATTTCCCAGAATCTTTTAATGGTAGCAGTGTGAGGAGATTTAGCAACCCTAGTCAGATTAGCTTGAACCTTTTGAAAACATTTTTACATTTTTACATCAGTAGCTTCAAGGAGGTCTAGGAGGAGAATGCATCAGAAAATTTAATGAAAATAATAATAATAATAATAATAACAACATGTTTAAAAGTTAGAACAAATTGTTGGCTTTCTCAAGCCTTAGTAAAATCTAAAGGCAATTATTTTTTTGTCGTCAGCACATATGGTGGCAGTTATTGGCTGTTATTTGCCCACGTTCTTGTCATATGAACATCATTACCTGTTTCTGAGGGCAGTGTATTCTCAAGTTAAGGACAAAGAGATCAGAGCTGTAGTAGCAGAACACAATGTTCATTTGTGTTTGCTTAATGTTATCACAAAATAGCGATTTTCATTCAGCACATCTGCCAACCAGAAATAACATTTTTATAAGAAGCTATCGAATTTCAATCAGAGAAAACAATGTGAGAGATAACAATAACAGATTCAAAAAGGCAGTTATTGGCAGCCGTTTAACAGTACAGAACCACTGGATTAGATAGATACATGGATAGTTACATTAACAACCAGAAGACATAGTGCTACTAGATGTCAAACCCCAGGAAAACACAAATATGGTGGATTCATACAAACCAGAAACATAAGAAGAGCATCTTGTCAGAGTAAGCCAGAAGCCTGAAGTTCACTGATTCATTTGTTATACTCAAGGAACACAGAGAAGAAAAGTACTGAAATTGATTCCACTGGTGATGTTTCTGGATCAATGCACAAAGTTGTGAGAAACATAAAAGATCCCTAAAGAACCCGTTGGCTGGTTCTTCCTCCACATCATGCATTTAAAACTGTATAATGCACACCTTACCATTGATTCTCCATTAAATAAACTACTTGAATATACTAACAACAGCATATTCACTGACCGAGTCTTAAGTATGTGAAGAGATTAATCAGACATATAATTCCAGATAACAAGTTGGAGGAGGAGACTAATGGGGAGTGCTGATGTCTACTATAATGAACAGGCATGTGTGAAGATTATAAGAACTTCTGGAGGCTTTTAACAGGACTGACAAAAGAAGCAAAAAAATGCATATTGCATTGTTGAAAAAATCAGGGTTTTATGGCTCGTTATATATGTTTTTGATTTCTTCTTCACACACAGACAAGGAAGACAGATTGTTTGAAGTTTTAACTTATTCTGTGCTATTTTGAGAATCGTGGAGGTTGAAACCCAAATTGAGTTCTGAACAAAAGCAAAAAGTTTGAAGGTATGGTTGGCACCAAAATGCAAGTATTGAAATGCCCTGGCGTGTTTGCAAAAAGCTGGGTTTGATTCCCAACTTGATATCCTCTCCAGCATCTGTCTCTGTATCCTCTACATTCCTGTCAAATCTCAACTGGCCTAACTTTTAAAGCCACAAAACGGCAAAAATTGTTTTAGAAACTCAACACTAGATTAAAGTGAACCAGAATTCATGACTTAATGTCTGAATTTTGCCTTTGTTGTAAAGACAAATGTTGGCTTAGTTGGATAATACATCAACACTGGAGGGTTTTGAGCAAATATTTTAATGAGCTGCTGAAAAGCTTTATTGGATGCAGGCTGAGTGAAACCCAATTATTTTTCCTGGATTTTAAACGATGGTGGTTAACTTCAGCTCAATTAACTTTTGCACCAGAAACACGGATGCAAGAAGACAGATTCCTTTAAACAAATTAACAGCACAAATCAGGGCTAACATGCTTCCGCAACGTATTACTTCAGATTAAATACGTTTTCAAATTCTACTAAAAACTTATCCATTGTAAAGTTTGAACTGGAAAATAACCATTTGTCATCTGTTTCACTTCGAGTTAAAAATGGCTGTTTTCAATTCCATAAACGACCTATCTTCCTGTCATTGGCACGAACTCAGTCAGCTTTTACAGTGTAAGGTCCCGGTGCTTGGCCCAAAAACGGATACCAGTCGGGACTGAAGGCTCACGTGTTCTGTCTTGAAATAGTGCTAAAGGATTTTTAATAATTCACATAAATGTATATTTGTATATATGACTTCATAATTGATTTAAAGGTTTTATCTTTACCATTATTCTTGGTCACGGCCAAATAAATTAGCATGTTAATTATTGATGAGGATATTAAGTTTTAACCCACTCAGTGACCTTTAAATTTACTCACACTTGACGTTAATATTCTTATTAACCCTTAATTATTATCATTGATGTGTATAAACAATGCATTACATTATACAGCCTATGAAATATGAACCAAGAATAAGGAGTTATTGTCTACACTTAATTTGGAATTGTTCATTCTAAAAAAGGCATTACATTTTAACTCCAAGTTTACTACATGATATGGGAGCTTTAGAGCTCTTCCTTCATGGGCCGATTTCAGAGACAAAAGGGCCAGGATTTCAGTCTGCTATCTACTTTTGAAAGCTTCTTCAGACCAATCTCCTCCCAGAGAGGTGTGACTTAATTAGGAATGCGAATCAGGAGAGCATTAGCCAAAGCTGTTTGGAGTTTTAGATATTTAAGGCATACAGGATTGGCTCTCTCAGAGAAAAGGTGAGGCTCATCGAGAGACAAAGCTGGTGAGATGTAGGTGTAAATTTAGGGCTAGTCCCATGGGCTTCTGATAATCAAACACACTCATATGCAGATTCAGTAAACACAGCGGGGCATATATTACTCTGACAACCTGAACTGGTTTTTGGCTCTTTGCATTGTCATTTCAATTGGCTCGTTTTGCATGGTGAGCCTGTGAAAAGATAGCAGTTCGCATTGGTTCCTGTGCTTCGTGTGGTCTTTTCAAGCAGATCATACCACGACATAATTCAGTTTCTTACAACAGTATGCTTCACTGATTTACTTAATGTCACAGAGTAAACGAGGCATTGTGAAACTTTCCCCAATTGCAATCTGGTCTCTTAGGTAAAAAGATTACCCTTTACTTACATAAAGAAATCTATAGAAATCATGTAAAATAAATGAACAGGCTCCATTTCAAATAGAGGGGTAGAGTCATTTCCCTCATCTGGAAGAAATTAATATTAATAGCTTACAGCTAATTCGCCATCAGTGGGATTAATGTGATCCCCAATAAAGCTGGTTACAGCTTTGAAAGACCCACATCTGGAATTCTGTGAAGGTTAGGTCTATTTTACGAACAGGAGGCCTGTTAGACTCATCTGTGAGAAAATAAGGAAATATAGAGAAGGATATATAATGACAAGAAAAATAATCTTTATCTTTAATGTCACCCAATCAATACCTGACAGCAATGAATCAATACCTAACCAATCAGCGAGTTCTGAGCAGTATTCACTTCCTATCACTATAAGAACCCCCTTGATGATGGATGCCACCTGCTTTTAATATAGAAAAAAAGGGGGAGGAGGTGGCAGAAGTGACAGTTAATGTTTTCTAATTGAGATAAAAAAAAAACAAATGTTGGAATTTTATAATGCGGTTTCATTTTTTCCTAAATATACAAAATGACTTGATGAATTTTAAACCAGAGTAACATGAATGCCTTCACACTGTTCCTGCACATACAAAGATCAGATCATTTTATCTGAAAATTCAATAGTTAAATATAAGGGAGCTATATAATTAACATAATTTTTAAAAGGGCATAGCACATGGCCATTATTTTCCAAATAATGATTTTTGCATATTAGGTGCATATATCATTAATGATATGGGGGAATGCAATGCCTTCTGAAGGACTTACCGATGCACGTTTTGTGTGCTCTTGTAAAAGTGTGATAATGTTTTTTATTGACAGAAAAAGCAAGAAAAGGAATCTAGTAGATTTTAAATGGCAAATCCACGTACTGTCTTCCTGAATGATGCACAAATAGATTGGAACAGAATCTGATTGCTGTTAACAATATCTGTTTACAATATTCCTGTAGAACCAACCACACACATTCTAAACATTTGTTACCACTCTTCGGGTCATATGTTTTATCTGTTTCCTTTATATATTATGATCAACTGACAGCAGTTTCACGTTTGACATGGATTGTGCTTTGACATATACTTTCTAAAAATACTTCAGAAAAAAAGGCAATTTTTCCTATTTTCAAATGTCTAAATTCAATATTTTAATTACATATTTGTGATAACTTCTTTGTGCTGTGTGTTGTTTAATTTAATTTAAGCAAGAATAGAGTGTGTTTGGGGAAAGACTGTTATTAAATCTTTTCTTTTAAACAGATTTGGTGTTTATTTGCTATTGTTCTTTCCTTCCTTCCCTGATTCAAAGCCAGAGGTAACTATTATGGCTCAGTTAAGTTCAAACGATTCCAAAAAAGTTGTGAGGGGGCTTACTGGAATTTGCACATATTGTAAACAGCTTTTATGAGACCACAATAAAACCTGGCTTTATAATGCTCTACTATAAAACCAAAGGCTTGATTTGAGACTTTTGTGGAGATGCGTGAAGCTCAGAAAATACATTTTCCCATTGCAAAATTCTGTTTCAAACTTTCTGTTGGCATGGTGTTTGTTTGTTATTTACCAAATGTATAAGTCATAAATGTATAAATTATAAATGTATAATCTTTAACCTTTGATGCAGATTATATTTTAAGGTAATTATTTTCTCCTGTCAGATGTATTATTCCAAAGCAAATAGTTAAATATACTGTACTTCAGTTTTAACTTTATTAAGTTATTTAATATTTAAGTTAATACACAGGAAATAATTCACTCCTATGATGGCCAATAGGGGGTCTTTTGGTGTTTATTAACATTGTTTCTTTTTAAGTTCATATGTCAGTGCACCAAAACTGATGGTGTTTCAGTATGTATGTTTCCTGATTCTGGATGAAGTGCATACTTATCTTTGGATGCATTTCAATTTTCTTTCAGCAAAACATCAAAGCCCTTCACAGAGCTACTGGAACTCATAAAGAAATTTCTCTCACCCCATTATGTAGAGAAGGTTTGGTCCTGGTACACACACACATACACACACACACATGGCATGCTGTGTACATATTAAAGAATCTCCATGTAGCTGAATATCATTACCTTTAAGTCTTTAATCTCAGAATCACTCAAAACAATCTGTTAAATGAAATTCAGCCGAAGTCCCTGACAAGATATTACAATTGTCTGCCATAATTTGTTCATTTAGCAAGTAGACTTTTTCCATTTCTTGCTTAGACTAATAACTTGTTAAAGATCTTTTTGTTGTTTGTTTGTTTGTTTACTTGTGATTTTTTGTGAAAATTACTTTTATATACTTCAAGTTTATTCATATTTCAAATAGTGTGTTAAAAGTGTAATTACAAAAAAATACTTTTTGTAAGTATATTTTAAGTATACTTGCATCACAATTTCACACTAACAATTTTAACACACAGTGAAATAATTGTACTACATTCCACTTCATAGAAATACAGTAGATATCATCGTTGACTAACAGTGTAATTATTGTCTATGCACAGATGCGCAGATGTCTACCAAGATGATACCCTCTAGCAGCGTATTTTTATGTCATTACAGGATTGACACATTGCGTGCCAATTAGGAACAAATTAATTCCTAATAAATTGAAAATATGTCTGTGAATCTGAAATTAATTGCTTCAGGGCTGCACGTCATTTGAGGCCAGTGACTTTTCTGGCCAGTTCACATATATCCAACTTTTTTTTTCTCCAGGTATAATTAGTCTCAAAAAATCTTCAGGTAAACTGTGTTCTCTGCTAAATCCAATAATTACCCTAAATATTGAAGACTAAATCCAAGACCAACCTAAGATTAAGTGCATGGATGAATTCCATTCATCGTCATTAGTTGGTTTAAGCAGAAATAAAACTATCCACAGTGAGGCAGTAGAGAGCTCTCAACAGTCCTTCCTTTCAAGGCTTCAGATTCAGGCCAGTGAATACCAGAAGCTGGAGTTGCGCACCACGAGCAACACTCCAACTTCCAGCAACCTGATCAGCGTTTGCCTTTAGGCTGCAAGGACCGTCAAATCTAGACAAACAGTAGACGACATTAAACCCTATATGTAACTGTGCAGCAGCCAGAATGTAATTGTAACGTAACGCGACTCGTTTGGACAGGTGCATTTCAGATCCCCAGCAGCAGGAAAGTTTTCTCAAAGTAAAGATGCATCAGCAGCTGATCGAGTGAACGTTTCCAGACGAGCATTGCAGGAGATCTGGTCACCCTCTTCTGAAGATGCACCGGAACATGGATCTGCTCTGACTTCATCATGTGGAATCTACCAAGGAGTCTCCAGTGTGTGATGATGCTGATGTGGTGGAATGGACTCATGCTGGGCTTCACAGGTAGGTGTACCATTTTTATAGTAAAAAAAGCTATAAGTTAGGTCTTCTGTGTTTAGTTCACGTTTAGTCCTGCATTCATTAGCTGTGGATCAGTTAAGTGTAATATGAACCATATTTTTCATGAATTGATAGCAGAAATATTTATTCTGAAGTTGGCTGCGAGTGGGGTTCTTCTTTTGAGTACGGCTTCTTTTGAAATGTATGGGATTTGTTAAAGCAGAGTCAGATAGGCAGGCAGGTAGGTAGGTAGAGATGAATGGATGGATGGATAGATAGATACATAAATAGGTGGCTGGGTAGGTAGGTAGGTATCATATATCAATATATGCATTTTTTCATGAAAACCATTTAGAAGAGCATTCATGTCTATCGTCATTGATTGACCTTTTATTTGTCACTACACTGTTACATGCATACACTGTTATCAAAACTCTGTCTTTGTTTTAAAAATATAAAGTCAGGGATTTGGTTAAAAAAATTAAAATTGTTTGTTGTATTAGTTCAATACAAACAATGTTATATATATATATATATATATATAGAGAGGGTTAAAATGTAAAGAAAAAAAAAAATATATATATATATTTTTTTTTTTTTTTTTTTTTTCTTTACATTTTAACCCTCTGATGAATTATGAAAGCCTGGGTCAAGATTTCTTTAGGCTGATAAGCAGATCAACCAAAGAAACCATAAAATTTAGGAGAAACAGACTTTTAAATAGCACTACGCTGCAGTAAACACTACGTATCAAAAGGTAACGATTATTGATTTATGATTAAAATAATGAAATGCAGTATTTCACCAAACTAGAATATTTCATGTGACCATAAAAATAATCTTAAACACATGTTGACTGTCTGAAAAGTTTGATAATTTATTGTATTATATTATTAGTAGTTTTATGGCATCTCTTTTGCATAGCAAAGTGCACAGATCGACATGAGGCGATCAGCTTCTGACTAGGTAAACCAAGTAGCTTTGATATAGATCTTCTGGGCGTCTGGATTTCAGAATATCTGTCACCTCATCCTTCTGTTGACAAGAGCCTGTACCTGTTTCAATTGGGGTTTAAGCCAGGCTAGTTTGCCAGCAAATCAAGTACAGCTATTCTATGTCTATGAAACTGGTAGTTTTGGCTTTAAAGGCAGAAGCCTAAATAAAAATAATCATCTCTCTCTCTTGGAAGCAGGAAGCAGGAAGCGCTAGAAAATGTCCTGGTACACTCACTGTGGACTTGATAAAAGACAATAGGCCCACACTAGGAGATGGCGTGGCTCTCCAAACCTCACTGACTTTGGAAACTTTACTCTGGACTTTAAGCAGCTTGACTTTTGTGCTTCCACCAGACTCTAGGACCTTGATCTCCAAATTAGATGCATAAATAGCTTTCTTCTGAAAAGCGTATCTGGAATCGCAGGGGACAGATGAGTACTTTTTCTTCTCAGCCCTGCACAGATGCTTCTGCCATTGTTTTGGGTTGAAGAGTAGCAAAACACATCTGCATACATTCATGCCACCAGCGTCAGTCCACCCCTTTTGCAGGTATCTGAACTGCAATTCCTTCAAAGTGCACTTGTGCACTTTTCTAGACACATTGTAGCCTTTCTCTTTCCCCCTTTTGGAAGGTGTCAATGATGGTCTTCCGCACAACCATTAAGTCAGTTTTTAAATCCATCCTGTTCTGTGTAAATATAAAATGATTTATTTTTATTTCATATCTTTGGGAAACTGTCTAGTAGATGTTCCTGAATGAAAAATACCATAGCAGCTTTTGCTCTGGTTCTATAAAAGCCTAACTCTGACCCTGTCAAATGCTGTACTGCATCTGTGACGTGCCAGAACCTGAATCAAGTGTTTACATCTGTTAGCTACTCAAAATGCCTCATTTCATCTCCTCCGCATGAACGATTTGATTATCTATCTGCATTTTTTCCCCCTTTTACACAGAATCCAGATGTGCTGGCCGAGCTTGCAGTCCTCCAATGGTTAATCTGGCCACTGGCAGAGCCCTGTTAACACTCACAGGCTGCTGTGCTAATCAGTCTTCCAGTGTGGAAACCCAAACACACTGCCTAGAAGATCTCCATCCTCCAAGACTCATGACAGATGATCCGTTTCTTCACCCGAATACCTGGTGGGCCTCAACAGCTGCGTCAGGAGAACCAGAGGAAATTCGTCTTGACTTGGAGAAAACGTTCTACATGAGTCATGTTGTGATGTTGTTTCGTTCCCCTCGTCCTGCTGCCATGAGGCTGGAGAGCTCACAGGATTTTGGACAGACCTGGAACACTTTGAAAGTGTTTGCCAGGAACTGCTCAGAGATGTTTGGGCTTCTTGATGATGTCAGACATCCAGGAGCTATTTGCACTTCCAGATACTCCAATCCACTCCCTTGCAGCCGAGGAGAGGTGAGGAGGGACAGACTGTCTCCAAAGTACCACAAAACCTTGCTATTTTGAAGGTTGTCAATTAAGCATGGAATCTGTGACCTTTATATTCCAGAGTTATGAATTATTTAGTTTCCAGATGTATTTCATTGGGTACAATGAGAATACAATGGGGAAGTAGGTTCTTTTTAGAAGTTTTTACAGTACATAAAATGTAAAAAAATTAATAGAATTAGACAAAAATCGGTGCTAGTTACCCCACAAAAAAAATGAACATAGCAAAACCTCACTTCCAAGCATAATCTAGGGTTCGATCAACCTGACGGTTGTAAAATAATTTGTTTCTGATTCTGTTCCAGGTCATATTTCGATCCATTGGATTTGGAAGTGGGATTGTTGATCCTTACAGTCCTGAAGCATTGGTCCGTCTTACAGTGACTAACTTAAAAATACAGCTCTTAGAATCTCAGAAGTGTACTGTCTCTAAGGGGCAAAGGAGCGCCTCGAAGGACTCCGATCTATCGCTTGCTAGTTTCACAGCTAGTTCGGATGCCCTCAGTTCAAACCAGTTTGCTGTGTATTCTCTGCTGGCCAAAGGGACGTGTTTGTGTCATGGTCACGCAGACAGTTGTCTTCCTGGAAATGAAGGACAAGACAGTTTACAGAATAGTCATGCGGTAAGTGTTCTTTCTACTGTAACAGTGTAACGTATGAGTGTTAGAATATGATTATAACCTAGCTCTGACAGAATGGCTGTGGTATTCATGTTGATGATCTAAAATTGTTGCTATATTGCAGACTAGTAACTTCAATTTTTGTAAAATAAAAAAGTATACCTTGTAAACCTTATATTTAAACATAGTGATGGTCATGGGATCTGCTGCTACCTGTACCATTTCTTTTATTTTATTCTTTTTATGGAAGGAATGTTATGTTCAATTGTGCTGTCTTTTAAAAATGTCCTTTGTATTTTATGTGAATTTTATGTCAATGTTATGTAATTGTAAATGTAATGACTATTTTTGTTTTGCTTTGTTGTTTTTTAATTAGTAGTTTTTCTTTGTTTATTTAAATGTATTTGTTGTATAATTTAATTTATTTTGAAAGTGTTTATTTTATTTAACTTGTTTTATTTGAGGGCTTTTATATTTTATTTAAAGTATATATATATATATATATATATATATATATATATATATATATATATATATATATATATATATATATATATATATATATATATATATATATATAATTATTTTCTTTTGTTCTTTTTAACTTTATTTGAGTTGTTTTAATATATTTTAGTTAATTTTTACTTTCCATAGGCTTATATTGTTTTTTTTTGTTTATTTAATTTTCTTTATTAATTGTTTTTTTGTTTATTCAGGTTATATAAAATGTAATGTATTTTATGGTATCCGTTTATGTTATTTCTTTAGTTACGTACGTTGAATTTAATGGGGTTTTTTTGGCTTTTAATATTCTTTATTTTTTATTTTATTTTATTTAATTTGTGGTTCAGTGTCTCCTGTCACCTTCCACTGCCTGGTGTGGCAAATTGATATCTCGTCTCTCTCAGAGAATGACACGTGAACGTTCACTCACCCGGTACAGTCAGGAGAAGACAGGAGCTCCGTTACACTGTCTTCATGCTTCATTATAAGGCTTTATGAAGCTTGAATGGGCAGCGACTGAAAGTGAACCTTTTCTTGGAGAACAGGTGTCGGGGAAGTGTGTGTGTGCTCATCACACAGCAGGCGATCACTGTGAGAGGTGTGCTGAACTCTACAACGACCAACCCTGGAGAGCTGCCAACGGAACCAGCGGGCACAGCAACTCATGCCAAAGTGAGTGCCCTTCACTGGAGGTCTAAATTCTCCTTAAGCTTAAAGATGTAAAGGAGAGGGCAGTTTAAGACTGTAGAATGTAATGAATATTGGGTATAGTGTGTAGTGATGCTTTAATAAAGCATGTACCACTGTTTAACACACAGTTGCACACTGAACATAGGAATTAAACCACAAGTAAACAACATTTAAACGGGCATTAAACATGTTTTACTAATTAATTTAAATTAAACAAACTGTTTCTGTTTAACCGGACCATTTTGTCTCACCATTACATTTAACCTACAGAATTGTGGCAAAAACCCCAAATGTTCTTGATGCAATGACCCATAACATTCTGAAAACTCTACACAGAAACATTTAATAAAACAAATTTTACAGACTTATCAGTACAACTAAGTGACACATTAAGTAACATTCTAATTGAATTCATTAATGAATTCAAGAAAAGACTTTACTCAAAGAAATGGACCTTTTGAAATGTTTATTAAAGGCAACATGAGCTTTCCTACACATGGGAAATTGTGTCAAAAAGAGTGTTGCCTTAGAAACCAATGCAATGAACGGTTCAATTAAATCTCTGATCTCTTGCTGTTTCTGTTCTGCTGTCGTAGAATGTGAATGTCATGGGCATGCTCAAAGCTGCCACTTCTCCCAGCGAGTGTGGCTCTCCAGCGGGGGCAGCAGCGGAGGCATCTGTGACCACTGTCAGCACAACACAGCCGGCCGCCGCTGCCAGCGATGTCGCCATGGGTACCACCGCCACCCTGGCCGAGACTTCCATTCACCCCATGCATGCACACGTAAGAATGCAAGAAACAGCAAATAACAATTTCAATTTGGTTAAACCTTATATTAAACAGAATGATTTGAAACACAATGAAATGTCTTTGCATTTTGTGTTAATTGTAATCTGTTAAGCCCTTAAACTCTGAGGTATAGATTCTCCCTTTAGAGAGCATAGAATGCTCTAAGAACACATATTTTGCTCTCTTTTGACTGTAGACACATAAAAGTTTTCTAAAATACAGGTAGGATAAAGAACGTCTTAAGTATTTCTGTTTTCTTAAGAATCACTGAAAAAAAGAATTGCTTTATTTCTTATTTATTGCAACTTTTTGTGCATTTAATTGGAAGTAAAAGCAATTTCCTTTATTTATATAAATTGTTTTATGGTGTTCAATTAATCCTATACACCTTTAACCTTGTTATTTATTATTCTCAGGTTAGGTTAAGTAAGTTGAATCTACCCTAAATTCTAGTCTACTTGGTCAGAAGACTCCTTTGTGGTCACTTTTTTTTCTTAAGCTTTCATATTTGTAAATCTTAAACATTTTTAAATCAAAAACTCGATAGTCAGTAATTGCAATCAAATAAATTTCTTTTAATTAATCACGTTTTAAATGTATTAAAAAACATAACAGCAAAATAACACTTATCCAATGTAGATACAAGTTTGTTGATTCTAAAACCAAAAATCTTTTTGTCTGCTTAAAATTTTTGATCGTCCATCATCAGCTGTCACAGGCCCCAGAGACGGCAAGTCTTCTCTTCTGTCACATCTTCATTTAGTACAATAATACATATAATGAGAATGAAGTCGTTAAAGAAAGGAGAATTCCAAATTCAAGTTATACAACACAATATAAATGGGTTCATCTGCTTTTAACTATGAATCAAGTCCCACAGTTTATATCCTGGCCTCTGGATAGGCCCATGGCCTCAGATGAGATGACCAATCAGCAGAGCTTTCAGGAAATGTCAGTCTCTTCCTCCCTGGTTCTTATCAGATAATTTTTTTTCTCTGTTTCTTTATAAGTTATTTAAAGGCCAGTTGGGTCATTTTGTTGCTACGAGTCTAAGGTGATAAGTGTAGCTTTAATCAAACATGTAATACTGTCTTTTATAATTAGGACATATTTTGCTGCAGAACACATTTGCTGGTTGTAGAGTTTAAGAGATTATGAGTTTAGATGATGATGTCACATTCAACTATCTTGACGTTTAACTCTAATTTTAGGCAAGAGAAAAAAATACTTTTGTTGCCCCCTAGTGATAAAAGTGCTACAAAATCCATGAACTGGCGCAAACACATGAAATAAAGTGAAAATCCATAGTTTGCTTCTATTCCAGGATGTTGGTGTGATGCAGTTGGTTCGATGCCAGTACTTTCTGCTGATGCGATGCCATGGTGCCATCCAAGAAGTGGGAAGTGTCGTTGTAAGCCCGGTGTGGGAGGCACAACCTGCAACCAGTGTTTACCAGGGTACTGGGGATTCAGTGAGGACGGCTGTAAACCGTGTGTGTGCCCTTCAACATGTGATTCCACCAAGGGTCATTGCTTGGACAGGTCAGAACCAAACAGACATCAAATTAAAGTATTTTGTTTCTTTTTGTATTTTAATATAAATGCCAAAAAAACTACATCCATTCAGCATTTTTTCAAGTAAATGTCCTTGTAACCGTCACCCAAAACCAAAATGTTTTTGTTGCCTATTACTTGTTACAGGAAAATGGTTTAAAATGACTTAATAGAGGGTCTACTCTATTATTTATTCAAGTTGGTGACAATCACAACTGTTAATCTGACTGATAATTAAAGATGATACTATCCCTGAACAGGTATCTTTGTTATCTTGTCATTTTGTTTGAACAGCAAAGACAGCATCGAGTTTTACAATGTACCCGTTGGTGGAAAAATTCCTGAATTGTCCCATTTTAAACCTCAGGATGATGAAGGGGTGTGGCCTAAAGAACTTGCTGTTTCTGCACTCTACTACACAGGTGAGGACAACACAGAGGCACACAGGAACGGTGGCCATTTTGAAACCAGGTATTCCTGGTTTTACAATAACACAGAAGGTCTGAAATTCACGAGTTTACGCTTATGTAGAAATAGCATATGCCACTATCATAGGTGGTAAGTATAGTGGAGACTGTACTCCAAAAAAACGAACTATTAAATCATTCACTTAATGTTCATTCATCAGTAACAGTAAAAAAGTATCAAATGAAAATTTTCAAACTACTAGAAGAACATATAGTTATCTCTTAACTTTGTTCTGCTTTTCTGAAAGAATGGTTTAAGTAAAAAGGTACCTCAATTTGTTAATGGACAGAAACACATCACATCACATACATATACAGCAAAATATAACGCAGAAAGTTGTTAACTTTAATGTTAACTCTTTTTCTTTATTTTTCTAAGTTCAAGCAGAGTTCCTACAAGTTTCTTCGAGTAACATTTAAGACTATGTACTTACAAAAGTAATACCTATTGCTCTGTCTTCCTCTCCACAGACAAAGAAAACAAAGTTTGAATTTTATACTTGGTAAACAAAACAGAGAATATTGATGGAGTTTTTTTTTCTTTTCCTCTGACATTTATCACAAATCAAAGTGTTTTGTGAATTTAGAGTGGGAGTCAAAATATCAGCCGAGGCAGTTGGCTGTGGCTGATGATGGCTTTATCAATGAAATCTGATTTTATTTGACTTCAAAAAGCTTTACTGACTATTTTACAAACCTAATAATTGTAATTCAACAAAACAGTAATACAGTAATCATCATTTGAAAGCATGGGTAATACGGCTTAGGCCTGAGTTGAATGCAAATATCCATAAAACATGTAAAATGTGACGGTTCTTTTTAGGGAAATGCAGCTGTAAGGAATCAAGGTTAAAAAGTGGAGCTGATCTTTGCAGGATGAAGCATCCGTATGGTGAGGCTCAGGCTTGTTTATGATGTACACAGTGCTTTAAATGCTCTAGAAACAGTATTTTCTGATGAGTGTTGTCAATGGCTGTAGTGATCAAAGCCAGTGTGCTGTCGGCTCATGACAAAGGCACACATGCTGTCGTCCTGGTGAAGGTGCGCAAAGTCTTTCGTTCAGGAAAGCTGGGGCTTTCTCAGGGCACCCACACGCTGTATCCTCTATCCTGGACAAGACGTGGATGCACATGCCCCATCCTCAACCCAGGTCAGAAATAATATATTCTTACATGCAATGCATGAGTATTGAAGCTTTTCTGGAGAGCCACTTTAGTAAAATAAAAATATTTTTAGTTGATCTTTTGATTTACGTGCACATTTATACATGCAATTCTTATTTTTAAAATTAGGTGAAAGCTATCTTCTAGCCGGCTCTGAAGAAGTGAGCTCAGGTCGTTTACTGGTCACCATGCAGAGTCTGGTCATCCCATGGAGCCCCATACTGGGCTTTCAGGTCACGGAAGCTCTTCATCAGGGCTGCCTGTGAACATGAACAGGACCCTAATATATAATACACACACTGAAATGATGCCATTGTACCGGAAGAGGTCCCTGCAGTTTACGGAGAACTACTCTTGGATACAAACTGTTCTCATTTGAGTTGTTTGTTCTCCTCTATGATTATCAGTTGAAATAAAATAGAGAAATTATTAAAAGTGACTTCAGATTTTTTTGGTTTTTGCATGTTTTAGTATTGTTCCTTCATCAAAACATGACTCAGGCGATATTCAGATTGGTTAATGCATGTTTGTGTAATCCTATTTTTTTTTCAAGAAGCTCAAAACCGCTCGATGGCTGTAGCATTACAAATGGTCATAGCACCACCCACAAAACTAATCAGATGAAGCACTAATGCAGCTCATCTCCATGAAGAACGTACGTGCTGAAGTGTACCGTAGTAAACTGTGTTGATTAAATAATGAAAAGAAAGTGTGTTTTGAATGTCCTGGTCCAAAATGGTTTTTTACTTATCAAAAGATGTATATATTTCTGGAAAAGGTAGATTTTCAGTGTGCCAGCAAGAAAAACCCTGTTGGGGGATGGTGTAAGTATTGCAGTGAGAGGAACATGATGTGCATCTCTCATTTGATGTAGCACAACCGTTTGAAGTGATTGAAAGACATTTTTAAGTCTTTCAATCTTAAATATTGTATTTTGATGGTTACTAATGGTGTAATTACAGTCTAGGGGAGGCAAATATTTATTGTAAATAAATTATTTATTTAAAAGGCATAATTTAGCATCTTTAAGCACCTCTGCATTACAACAAATTGATGGACACTTTAGTGATTGCATCATATGGTCGTATTCATTGTTTCATTGTAATATTTCTTGAAAAACTAGTAAATGTGCTTGAATAGGTCACATTTGATTGACGTTTTTTTCTTTTACTGTTAATTTTCAATCATACAACGGGTTTAAAAAAGATTTTTACAAACAACGATTTGTGGTTTAAACAGAACAAAAATGAACAGTTAACAAAAATATTTTTTATAGTAGAAGAGCCACACGACACAAAAAATTCAGAACATTGTTTAATGTAAGAATATGTTGAAAAAACAGCCAAGATAAATTTCTCTCATAAACACATATTTGCATAACAGCAGTTCTGCTCTAACCAGTCATCAGAACTTGGGTCCACATTTTAAGCAGCTTAAAATTACCAAATCACTTTTTGCGCAATCATTCAACATGTAAGGCTTGAGGTTTGCTCTTTCACACCATCTGCTGTTTGTATTCAACACTTCTAAAACACACATTAGAACAATATTTCTTCAAAAGAGTTTAATCAGAATCTTTACTGAATACAAGCTTGATAGTTCAGCATTTTTTTTTACTTTTTGCCAAATGGCCCTTGACCCGATGTTACAGCAGGACAGAAGTCAAACAAGGCTGCGAGGCAGGTGATCACCTGAAAAAATAATGTGATTCAAGGTTTTGTTTTAAAGGAACGTGTTACTAGCCACTCAAAATATATCAGTAGGTCCCTCTAAAGCAAATGTAATGTTTTACTGCCATCAGAATGTATTGCCGTTTCTTTCTTTCTGTCATCCTCATCGCACAACAGACGCTGCGAGATTTCATCTTCTACACTGACATGACTGCTGCATCATGATTGGTTGAAAATTTAGTCAGAAGTTACTAGTAGAAGTAGAAATTGTGTTGAGCCAGTTTGTGTGACTCGATTGGTTTAATTTGTAAAATCACAGCACCAAGGAAAACAGGATGAAGTATGAGGTTATTTTATGAAAAAAAAACACACTTTTTAATTAAAACCACATGGGACTGATTCACAGTGATGAAATAAAAGGACTGAAAATGTATTTAACATCAAATACCTGCAAACTAAATTGTGTCAAGGATGAATGAAAGGCCTTCTGGTGATGAATACCTTTAACATTTGAATAGTTTAAAGCATGTAAATATTCTTAATCCAGAGTTTTTGCAGCTGGATTCGATTTCTTCATACATTGAAAGGTGGAGCTGTCTTTGCTGTGAAGTGTTGAAGTATTAACTGGCAGCAGAGTTTTCTGTGACTGCTGCTGCGGCAGGTTCAGAAGAGGCTGATGAGACAGAGTCCTTGGATGCAGTGCTTTGACTATTCGAGGTGGGGTCTTCAAAGTCGTCCTCCTGGGGGTAGAGCTCTGGAAATTTCTGCATGCACTCCTGCATACTCCGGAAGTTTTCCACACAATCCGTGCCCTTGATTTCCTCTTTGCTATAGTGGAAACATGAAAATGCTTCCTTGAACTGCTGTCCACATGGGCCGCTGGCCATTCCTCCCAAACATGGGCAGTTCCAGTTTATCTCCCCATTAGGGAGGATGACACCTGCAGTACACAAATCAGAGTCCTCTAAAATAAAGACTTTTTTAAGTTTAAAAGGTTACCAGGTTGGATACGTACCATGCTCCTCATATGGGTCATTGGGGTCTTCTTCGACAAGCTCAGCATTACTTGGAGCTTCGTGATCCTCCTTTGTGACAAATATAATGCGATCTTTACCTTGTTAGAAGAAAACATGAAGTGGTTAAAAGTGGATATAAAAATGTGAGCTAGTCTTTTAAATAGTCTGCTTTAAACAAAAGCATAAACATCAGAGAGAAAGAGAGATCAAGATGAGCGCGCTTGGAGTTGGAATTTGGGTGTTTGTTATAGAAACAACAATCCTGCTGTGTATGTAATTACAAATAAAGGGTTCAGCAAATAAAAATTTTTTTTCAAAGTATTTTGATTGGTTGTATTAACAGTTAACATCAGAATATTAACATTACTTTCATGAAAATGATAAAGACTATGGTTTGAAGACAAAAACCGTGTAGATATGACCTTGGAGAATTTACTTGTTATATAAAATTGATCTGGCCTCTCATCTGTCTCAAAATGAAGGGATGTATCCAGGGTTGCCAGGTCTGGCCAACATTTTACAGTACAGACTCAACGTAAAACTCACCCACTCAATAAAAATCAGCCCATATCTCCATCCCAAATCTCCATAAAGCTCAACACTGAACGTAAAAGTATAGACACAGCCTGATAAAGAGCATACAATAACCCAGAAATCTGCATAATATATGTACACACGAGCGCCCGTGCACACTAAATAGCATTCAGAAGAGAAATAAAGCAACATTTAAGTGACGCATTGCTACATATTATATATTTGAAAAATATATTTTCAATATGCATGTTTTCGTATGTAAAAAATTAGGTAAAAAAATATACCCGAAAGAGAAAAAAAAGCTTAAAATTCAACCTTAAATGGTAGATTTAACCTGGCAACATTTTAACTTACATCACTAATAATCATAGACAACAAAAATTCAGCTTGAATAAATGAACAAAATATGTGCATTCCCACTGACTCTTCCAAAAAAAGTAACTATAATGTGACTTTGAATAGTGAATGTCCAGGTTATGACCTTGTGAACTCTCAGCTACATGTTTAATGACATTACATGACAATCGGGACTGAATAAAGAAACTTTACATCAGATTATTATGGATCATAAAAATGTCACCTCATTAGATAGTTAGACATTATTTAATGTTGAACTTTGGTGATAATAAAAGGTATTTAATTAATACCTCAACGACTTTAATAATTCAGCTACCCCGAACTTACATTAATATACAAGTCAACTACGGTCTACTTTCTTGTACGTTACATGAAAATGCTGTTTTTTGACGCTCAATTAACTAATTGACAACTGACATCATCAAGCATGGCTGTTAGAGTGACGTTTAAGGGCATGAAATTAGCCACACTGCTACTTGGCTGCGAAAGACGTGCATTTATCGAGTTCTAAATGTAACGTTTAAATGATTCATACCTTCCTGCTTGCAGTACGACATGTCTGCGAACTGAACAGTCAGATCGCGGTTAATCCGATCAATGAAACGCAAGCACCGGCAGAAGGAGCAAACTACACGCTTGTTACATGAACTCCGACATGGAGGAAGCTTTGGTGATCGCAAGCTAGTGACGTCGTTCACAGATACGTCAAAATAAAAGTTCTCACAATATTTCAAAATGAAAGCCTCTTATTTAAAACTCTTCATCCCTTATTTAAAACATTTTAAACGTTTTGATACGGTGATGTTGTAAACCACTATAAAAGAAAACCATGGTGAGTGTTTAATGTCTTGTACTTAATTAAACTTTTATTGTAAACTTCTGGTTGTGCCACAAATGCATTCAATTATTATTATTATTTTTTACCTCAAATATTTGCTAGTGATTTCCTAGCTGCCAACAAAGGGGCATCAACCCTCCAAGTTAATAACCAGAAAAACAGATGGAGTTGTGTTCGTTGCAGTGTTTCTGCCTAATTTAGCTATTTTTAGTTAGTTTAGTCATTGGCATTAGGCGGGTCCATTCAAATTGGGGCTGCTTTTTAAAATACGCAAATATAAAAAAAGTTTTATATTTTTCAAACATAAATAGTAGAAAACAGACTTACAATTTATATGTAATTTTTTTTAAATAAAATATAAAAATGTAGAATGTAAATGTTGAAACATATTTAAATATTAAATTGAATTTTGAAAATACATTATTAAAGTACATTTCAATAGGCAACGTCTATTCTTTTACGTTCAAGTGCTTTGATGTGTGGAGATTTGGGCTAGGAAGGGCAATGCTATCTTTGCTCATTAACAGATGTGCCTCAGGTGGACAATCACACTCTGTGTTTCAAACAGATTTTTGCCCTCTCACACTTTATTACCGGGAACAGGGACAACATCTGGTGAGAAACAACAATAAAATTGTGGCTATGGCTTGTGTTTCCCCATTTTCCACATTAGTCTTGTGTTAAAATGTTTTCAGATGAACCACTTTTTCAAATATTCAAGTATAGGCAACCTTGTTCATGTAGCTCCACTTCTCTCTTTAATTCACATTTGCTTAATCCATCACACCTGGCCACACTAACTAGGCCCCATTGGATTCTTTGGAGGAGCTACAGGTAATTTTATTGAATCAAAAATGAAACTAAAACCTACAGGAAAATGTCACATCAGAAACCAGCTATTAGAAAATAGCTGTGTTAGCAGTCTACCACGAGGTGGCAGGTTTTGTTAAGAGTGAGTTTTTTTAAGGACCTCCTCAGACTGGTGCCTTCAAGTCAAGTGTCTTAATAATGATTACATTTGCTGGGAAGAGGAAATCTTTTTCTCGTCAATTTCCCCCTTTCTATATCTTAGCAATATTCACTGTCAATATTCTAGAGAGTTTTACTTTTATATCAGGGAGCTCAGAGTGAAACAACTTCCAGTGCATTCCATGTCCATCAGATTGTGTTCCTACCTTTTATGGTCTAAAATTACAATCTGCACAAATAGCAATAGCATTTAAATAAAAATATAGAAATAAAGCGTTTCTGGTATTTTATTTCACAGATAAATGAAGTGCCTTTCAAGAGATTTGCCCCCGGCTCGTCTCAGTTTGCCCTCTGGTGGCAGATGCCAATATTCATTGCAATGTGTATGACCTCCAGTCCCATGGTTCTTTGCAGGGCTTGCATCTTCCAAAAGAAATGCTACTCTGAATCTGCGTGTGGGAGGAAGTGGTGTCATATGCATCACTTTCACTGGCTCTCTTGTCATGGAGCGGCGGAGGTGAACCTGCTGTGACGCAGATTAAGGCAACCTTGAAACATGTTCATGTCAGGGTACTGTGTATCAATCTGTTCATCTACAGAGAGAGAGAGAGAGAGAAAGGGGGGAGGTAGAGAGAGAGAGAGATCACCCAGAACAAGCATATTATTTGATTACAACCATCCAAGTTTTTAGTTAAAATTTGTACAAATTATCCAAGTGTATTTATTTCTGGAGTTAATGTTTCATTGCAATACATTAGATTGCCTGCTCTCTGTCTCAGGTGTTCTCTAGCCTATTTTTTAGTTTTTCATAACCTGATTTTTATTACATTTGTATACACATTTTGGAGGCTAACTAATTCCTCAACTAGCCGGCCATTTATTTGCACTTTGATATTGATTTTAAAACTATGTCAAGGCTGTTGTTTGTTCTTTTTTAAAGGGCCAAGTGCTGGTATTTGACAGGCTAAAGTCTGATACTCTATCCAAAGATCGTTTGCTGTGCTGGCTTTAGCTGTGATTGTTGAAGTTGCACAGGTGGAGAAACATTATAACCGGTTCATATTGACATGAATAAATTGGTCTTTCTCTGCTGGTATTTGCACTTCCTGGTTTAAAAAGAACTATCGACCACATCTATATTGCCAAGTTGTCAGGATTGTTTCAAAGCAGGGCTATAACACTAGGTTTTGGTTAACATGCAAAACTGTGAGCTATCCAATCAGCAAGTGGTTTTGTGTATGTGTTAAACATGCAGAGGAAGGGAGTCTACCTTTACCTGCAGTCAGATGGTGATATCTCCTCCTGTATTTGTTGTTATAACATTACTTACTTTTACTAAATATGGATTTTGTAAAAGCAGAAATCTGAAAGTATTGTTTCAGTTTCTCCAGGAATGTTGTGCGACACCTACTGATTGGCTATAAAATTGCTTTGACAGTTTGAGAAGTCGGAACTTATTCTTACATGTGGGTTTAAAAAAATCAAACATACGATCAAACTATGATCAAAATCCATTTCTCTTCCTGCTTTGGAAGAGAACTCGCCCACTTCAATCACTCACTCACTCACTCACTCACTCCCTCGCTCGCTTGCTCAGTCAGTCAGTCAGTCACTCACTCACTCACTCACTCACTCACTCACTCACTCACTCACCCATTCGCTCGCTCACTCACCCATTCACCCGCTCCCTCACTCACTCACTCACTCGGTCGGTCAGTCACTCAGTCAGTCACTCAGTCAGTCAGTCACTCACTCACTCACTCACTCACTCACTCACTCACTCACTCACTCACTCACTCACTCACTCACTCACTCACTCACTCACTCACTCACCCAGTCACTCACTCACTCACTCACTCACTCACTCACTCACTCACTCACTCACTCACTCACTCACTCACTCAGTCACTCACTCAGCCACTCACTCACTCACTCACTCACTCACTCACTCACTCACTCACTCACTCACTCACTTACTCAGTCAGCCAGTCACTCACTCACTCACTCACTCACTCACTCACTTGCTCGCTCGCTCGTTCGCTCAGTCACTCACTCACTCACTCACTCACTCACTCACTCACTCACTCACTCACTCACTCACTCACTCACTCACTCACTCACTCACTCACTCACTCACCCACTCACTCACTCACTCACTCACTCTCTCACTCACTCACTCACTCACTCACTCACTCACTCACTCACCCACTCACTCACTCACTCTCTCACTCTCTCACTCACTCACTCACTCACTCACTCACTCACTCACTCACTCACTAACTTTTGTCTACCCAAATCTTGCGTTGGTATTGATTTTCATTTTGAATATTGACTAAGGAAAATTAGTGCTTAGGGAGCACCTTGCATTCATTCACCCTTTTCTGTGTCTTTGAGCAACCTGCAATTCCCCCCATGCTTGGATGAGTTTTAGCTCAGGGTATATTTCATATAGATGTGCTTGTGAGAAAGGACTAAATATGTTCAAATGGCATCAAAATCTTTTGGATGGTCTCCAATAAACCTAGATTTCTGAGCTTGTGTGGTCGCAGACTTAGCAGTAATTGAGACCTGACTGATCAGCTGAAGGAGCTTTTAAGGTACCATGGATAATAACAATCCTTGAAATCCCCTGTTTTCGTTTACAAAACAGCTATATTTTGTGTCTATGATAGAGAAGACATTCTTGAATGTAATGAAGCTGTGTAGGAGGTCGGTTTCTGTTCTTGCTTACAGTGGTAGTACTTGTCCACTGGCTTTCAAAGCACTTATATAATCTCTTCTACTTTGTTGCCAGTTTTGCTTGGAATGGCATTTCTGTGATTTCTTTGTTCAAGTATGAACTCTACAAATGAATGTTTCGAATTATTTTACACATAGATTACTCTTGCCTGTGCAATACATTTACAATTAAAGCAGAAGCAGGTTTCAGAGTTTGGTTGGTGGTTGCAGTAGAATCGAATCTTTAATTTACGCCAAATCACAAAAGTCTCTCTTTCGCTGTGTGACGCTACTAAAGAAGCTTTATTTATTAGTATTTATTTTAGCATTGAAGAAGTTTTGCAATGTAAAGATGTCATTTTGTGAAATGTTCCTACTTTTTTATGTAAGGGTGCTTTGCAACAAAAAATCTTTCTACTCTCTGAAGTCAGTCTCATTGGCACAGTAGATTGCTGAAGGTTGCTGGTTCGAGCCTCGGCTGGGTCAGTTGGCATTTCATGTCCTGACCGTGATCACGTGGAATTCATTGGGTCATGAATTGGGTGAACACAATTGTCCATAGTAAATGAGTATGTGTGAATGTTTCTGGTTTGGGTTTAGTACCTCGGTCTTGTCAAAAAAAAAACAACAACCAAAACTGTTGCCCTATGCGCTAGGATGTGTGTCAAGGACACAACAAGAAAGGCTATTTATATATTTTTAGCATTGTCTTCATGTTATAAAAGGAACATACTTTATATAAAAGAATGGATACTTTTACAAAACAAAATACCAGATTTTGGTATAAAATCGTCTTCATTTCCTCAAATTTGATAAGAATTTGTTCTGGCCCTCAGTCAAATATTTCAAATAAACAAAATGTTCTCCCTAGATTTTCTACATTTCATTTTAAAAAGTGGTATTTCTGAATTGGATTTTTTATGTCTATGTTCTGAAAACCACCTTCAAAGCTTATTTATTTCAGAGAATGCATGCTATTTAGAGGCTTTGAGGAGTTTATTAAAAGTGAACCTGAAACAAATAACTCTGAGAATCAATTCTCCCCATGACCTGTATTTAATTCTCCCTCGTCTTGAAACAGCAGGGGGTCAGAGCTAATATATAATAGATTAAACCCCCGTCAGATCGCCTGTGGCATAACATGTTCTTTTCTGCAGTCTGACCCAATATTCTGAGGGTCCATCAGAGAGATCATTCAATAAGTTCATAAGAGCAGGGTTCAATTGTGTGATAAATCCAGAAATGTACTGGTGGCCCACATAAATACTCACAGAAACAGTGAGCAGCAAAATTAATTGTGGTTTGTTCCAGGCATTAGCAATGGGCAGAACATTTCTCTGCAATTGTCTAAATTCCAAGCATTTTCAAGAATAAGGCTTTGTAAGTTGAAGATAAAATACATGAACAAACAATAATCTCAGTTTTTAATAGGGCAACGTTTATCTTGTCAAAAACTTTTAGAATCCATCGTGGCTTCTTTTTCTCTGCTAATGCGTCATCGTTTTCTCTGGGGATTAACCAGCTGATGACATCTTTGATATTACAGCAGACATCTCTGTCATGAGCAGTTAGAGCTCACACATCCTTGATGACAGCTGAGTTAGCATTCAGAGAACACTATATTGGTTTTAGATTTTTCCGTGTTTGGCTGTGATACTGTCTGAAATTCTCATATTTTGCTTTGAATGGGTAGCTTTGAACTAAATAAATACTAAACTAAAATGTTTTTACCACTATTTAGTGTAAAGGAAATACTAAGTAACCTTGTGATGAGTTTTGAAACTTCTAGGGCAACAACTCGTGCAAATGTACTTCAACCATCATACAACACACCTGATTCCACTACTGGTTGATCTCTTGAAACAACACTGGAACAAAAATCAGCGAGGGCTGCCGACATTCAGGAATAGTTTTACCCACCATTGTTCAAGGATCTTAAAGCATGCATTTTTTATTCAGCATTTATTCAGTGTTATGACACTGTATGCTGCAGTCAGACTATTAAAATAATTCCATTGACTTGAGCAGGATTGCACACAACAGTGCTAAACTGGAAGTTCCTGCCTATGCGGTGCGGTGCGGTTTCGGATTTTGCTCCAATGAAAGTTGAGCTAAATTTAACTTTAAATTGCAAAGTTGAAAGTGCTGGCTGGTGGACGATGCAATGGCGATCTGACCAGAGCGTTCGTGTCTGACACAAATCTTTTCACAAAGCTTTACATTTGTAGTTTTTCTCTGTTTTCCATGTTCAATGTTCTATCACACAACTTGGTTTTTCTTGTCTTTTGGGCGAGTTTAATTATATTTGGTGGTATTATTAATAATCATAACCATTAATCTACGAGGATGCCAATACAAAAAGGGAAACTTTTAAAAAATGTAGTTCAGCTGAATGGAATCCTTTGCAACAATGCAAAACTTGAAATGCAAGCTTATAGAATCCAATTGAATATTCAGCTACGATGGAAAGTTTCAGCCTTTGAAATTGCAATTTCAGTCCTATAGGAACTGGTTTTAAAGCAAGTTTTGTATTTAAGGATTTAAAAACTGACATGAAGTGGATTAGAGTTAAAAACAGTTTTGCATTTTTCGGTGGCCTCAGTATATATAGTTATACATCATGCTCAGGATATATCATACTGAAACTGTCAGATAACTCAAAATGTGACTACCCTTTTATGCTGGAGTTCTCCGCAATTTCTAGTATGACGCTTGCCAATACTCCAAAGTATCTGCCTTAAGGTTCCTAGTACAAATTTTGACTATGGGCCTAGCTGATTCAAGTTAATATGATCAAATTGGATTTGTGTTGTTTCCTCTAAGCAATCCAGTCTAGCATGTTGGGAATGAATGAAATTACATTGTTAATAACACTTCTATTCTTGGACTTGCTTACTGTATCAAAAGTTCTGTTTTAATTCTTACTTGGCCACCGGTTCAAGGCATTTTTTTACCAAGCTTATTGATCTGCATGTTAGAGCTGATCTGAGACTAGTCCAAATTTTTCTGATTGAACAGAAAGGTTAAGATATTTTTAAAGGCAACTGTTCTCGAATGTAAGCCATTGAATCCCTTGAGAAACTGGGACAGTGTTGTAGAACACAGAGAGTCACATGAGGGCATTTGATCCTCACTACTTCCAAAGAGATTGATTTACCCGAAAGCAATTGACAGTTACATTGGCTACAAGAAGATTGACTGCAAGTCTGATGAGGACACCCGAGTCACTTTCGAGGATCCAGGAAAGGTTCAAACTAGCATGACGTTAGGTCTTTGAGGTGACTTAGAAGTCACCCCTTAAATTCCATAGGTAATATGAAAGGTATAATTTATTGAATAGATCTTCTCTAGTTTTAAAATTATTTCTCTTGTGATTTTCATGCCCTGATGGTCAGGATAGATTTGCAATGGAGAATCCAACCCTGGTCCCAGAAAGTACATGTCAGGACACAAGACAACTCTATTCAATTATTACTAAAAGTTATTCTACTTACCTTAGAAGAGATGTATTTTTGCTTAATTTGTATCTTTGTTTAACCTAAAACATATGTGATATGGTTAAGTGATTTTAGTAGTGTTTTTTGTTAATTCACATTGGTCATCACGTTTCCTATATCATTATGGAGCAAATTTAATGTAAAATGTTTTACATATGTAAATAAGGTTTACAAATTGTAAAATATAATCACCTACAAAAATCGTTTTGTGTGCAAAATCTGATTAATGCAGTTAATTATTGTGTAAAATAAATTTTTACTATTAATTCAGATTTTGGGTACCTTTGCCTTTGTAACACATGTATGCATTAAATTCGCTCCATATATAATCGTGCAACTCTCTAAATGGAAAGTAACTGAACTCAATGACCGATCTTAAGTGTAGACTCAGACTTCATTTGAGTAAAATAATACTTTATTATATTTTAATCAGATTTTACCTGTGGGAGTCCATGGGGGATTGATTTTATCCACACAGACATAAGTAATCCCACAGAACTGAGAGTTTGTTTCTGTTCTTGTGTCGTACTTGACATTTAGTTTTGGAGATTTGGTGGAGTTTTGCCCTAAAACAACTTGACCTGGTTTTTCTTCAGCTATCAAATCCACTGGATCAACTCCAGACTTTCCACTCATTTTCCATGCAAAGGATTTTATGTATCAGATCACCATGACGGAACGTTCCTCTGTTTGTACATTCACACAGTGTTTGAAGCGTGTTTGTTCAGCGACTCACAGGATATTCACAATGTTTTCATCGAACCGCACATCTAAAAAGCACTGTTTTGGGTATAAAAGAACTTGCTTTTTGGATCAGTTGATAAGATGTGTAGTTTGTTTAACCAATACTTGTTTAGAAGACATAGAAGTTACACTTGCTTGTGTTTCCCACAGATTTTACCACAGATATTTTCCCCACTAAACATTCCCCTCATGTGATAATGGCATGGCTCTGGTTGGTAAAGCCTCTTTTAAGCTGCATTCTTAGTGGGTGTAAGTCGATTTTTAGTCGTTTAAGCCTTTTTAAGAGGCAGTTTCATGTTGCTGGCTTCAGAACTCTTCTCATCCGCAATAGTGAAGAAAAAGTTTTCTTCATTTTCTCTGAGCTAGCTTAATTTCCTCTCAATTCTGTAATAAAAAAATTATTTATTATTTTTTTATTTAAAAAAAAAAATTATTTTAATGAAATCATTCGATTTTTTCTTTTTTTACTAGAATTTGACTGTTCAGAAATAAAGGAAAAATAGCCCAGATTCACAGAATTGAGCCAGCTATAATTGCAAGTGTTTAGATTTGATTAGGTCTTAAAACTTTAAATTGAAAAAAAAAAAGAAAAAATTGGAAACATTTTTATTTGAAAATTTGGTTACCCATTTTCCACTTAAAAGGGGAAGTTTAAATTGATCTCCAGCTACTTTAATTTCAGTATGTTGTTCTTCTTTCCCCTTTTGTATCCTATGAATTAATGATCAGAACAAGTCAAGGTGTATTTATCACCAAAAAGACATCATCCATTGTCATCATCAAAGAGAGCACATAAAAGAATGTTGAAGTCTTTGTGATCGATTTCCTGCCTCTGAAGAGTTCAACATAGAAAAATAGACCAATAGAAAAAAATACATTCCAAGCAACAATTACATCTTAACCCAAGATAATGACAGATTTTCTGAAAATAGCTATATAAAACAATTAAACTCAATATTTAAGAGCCTAAAGGAACACCTTCGAACAACTTTTTTACGTCTGTACTTCAAATTTTAATCTTTGTTTTAATCGATGTTTTAAATTTCAGTGTTTTAAATCTGTTTGATTTATATGACTTTTTTATGCTTAATTTTAATGTATGCACTTTCTTTTTACTCTTTATTTCCAATGTAAAGCACTTTGAATTACCCTGTGTACGAAATGTGCTATACAAATAAACTTGCCTTGCCTTGCCTTGCCTTTGTAATATTCAAGTTGAAAAATCAGCATCTTGGCCTGTGAGGTGAATGCAGTGTTGTTAGATTGAGTGGTTTTCCTGTCAAATGGGCTATTTTGGTTGTGTTGGGCTGAGAAAATCGTCATTGGGTGGGTCTATAAAATTTAGCCTGCTTTTTTAAATATTTAAATATTTTTAAATATTAAATGTAAAGTGTAAGGAAGCATATAGACTGCAATATATATGAGTGCTATATTTTCACATTTTCCCAGCGATGGGTTGCGGCTGGAAGGGCATCCGCTGCGTAAAACATATGCCAGAGAGTTGGTGGTTCATTCCGTTGTGGCGACCCCGAAAGGGAAGAAAACCGACATGAAGATAAATGAATGAATATTCTCACATTTAAGTATATTAAACTAAATAGTATAAAACAAGCTTACATGTAAATGTATTTAAAAAAATATATAGAAATGTATTTGTTAAAAATTATGTAAAACATTAAACATCCATACACACCATGGATAATTTAGCTTACTCAACTTTCCTGTACTGCATGTCTTTGGACTTGTGTGGGAAACCCAGAGGAAACCCACAACGATCACAGATAGAACATGCAAAGTCCACACAGAAATGCCAACTGCCCCAGCCAAGGCTCGAACCAGCGACCTTGCTGTAAGGCCATCGTGCTAACCACGGCGCCATCGGGACTCCTCTGCTGGTTCCCATTACACAAGACGCCAAACATTTACTGGAGGACAGGAAACAGAGTAACGAGACAATTTAGAATGTTGGCCTAGTGTGACCACACTGAGCAGAACACAATGCGAAAAATCATAAAAATAGATGAGTTAGGGACACAGTAATTTATAAATTCACAAACTTACAGAAATAATTTCTGAATTTGTCTGTTGAGTTTGTAGATGTGGACACCTTAAAACACAGTTTGAACTGGATCACCTTGCAGAGCTGTTCCTCTATTTTAGGCACTTTCCATGAACATCTGATGTTCGTACAGTTCCAGCAATCCCTGGTTTAAAATTAGACTGTTTTTGTGTCTCTGTTTGTTTTGGAAGATAGCTGTAATCTTTCCAAATCTGGATAGGTTTTGTATTTGTGTTTGACTTTCAATCGAATTCTGTTCTCCCAAAGCCCCCAAGGGCCTCCTCATCGTGTCTGAGGCCTGATCGAGATGCACCTGTCCGGCTGGAGGAAGTCCACACTCTGGGAGGAACAATTCTCTGCTGGTCTTTGTTCCCACTGGAGCATCCGAGCACCGCGGCGCAGGCTGTGTGAAGACCTAAGGGGGGTTTGAGTGGGGGAGCACTCTCAGAACTCATTCTCTGTGAAAGAGATCTCTTGACCTTTGATGTCCAGAGAAGAACAACAAACATGACGTTTGTGGTATGACAGATGTCCAGTGTTGATAAAGTACAATCAAAGAGTGATTGTGTTGCTGCCGTTCAAAGAATTATGCAATGTTTTCTTTTGTTCCTTTTCCTCATTATTTATGGTCCATCATTCATTAAATGACCTGAAGTAGCTTCGATCTGTGCTTTGGACCCATCAAATATTCAACTCATGTAAATGTCATTAAAATCATTGGATTACATATTAAGACTTTCTTATAATAAATGATATTTATTTAGAAATTTTGTTAATTAGATATACTCATTTGCTTTTTAATAGGTCTAATATACTAGCATAGCTATGTTCTGAAGTTGATTGTGAATTTGATTTTCAAGGTGCATCTTGTGATGTGACATGTGCTGCCAGATCAGACAAAGTAAACACATATTGTATTATATTTAGAATTTTGAATTCAGAGTCACATCTTATATGTTGTATCCCTCTTTTTAATAATAATAATAATAATAAAAATTAGTCAAGTGTCATTATATTTCCAACACCTGTTGGCTCTTGTTAGTGGTCATTAGATAAGGTAAATCTTGTGCTTATTTACTAAAATATGTGGCACTAAAATAAAAATACCTATTTCTGTCTAAATTGTGTCTGTGTTGATTTAGTAAACTTGCTCATTTGAGTCTGGAAAGTGAAAAGCATTTGAAAAAAGCCAAAAACTTGAAAGCACATGTGCTCCTCAGTTCAGAGTTTGAATGCTGGTTATGATGTTTCCCTTAATTGCTTCACACTTCAAATTTGACTTCCCAATGCAAGTTGTCTGACTCATAAAAAGCTAAATAGCCTAAAAAACATATGTATTATAGAAAAAAAATCTATAATACCTATCACTATATATCTATCTATTTTCTTTCAGCCATTATATATTCCCAAATTGTTGTAAGAGCCAGTTGTCACTGTCAGATATGATTCCTATTTAGTTTAGTAATGATGCGTCTTTTGTTTCATCATAATTGTTCGAAAAACTCTGCAATAACTCAGCCATATGTGCACATAATCCTGGTGTTTTTTTTTCAGATTTAAATAGCAAAACTGACATGTGTTTCATTCTGAAGAGATAACGCTTAAGCCTGGAGTTCTGTAATAAACATTGAAGCGGTCCCTGAGAAATCTCCAACTCCAGAAGAACCTAAAAAGGCCTTCCCCATCTGGAGCGTAAAAACTGACCTTGATTGAGTTTGATCGTCTAGCAGCATATTCAGTGGAGTTAATTATCTATGTCGGATCATCCCCCTCCCTGGTTCTTCTCATTATTTGAGCTGGGCAAAGCCGCTGCATTCACATTCTACTGTGTATGTCCCTGTTTTTAACTTGTTGACGATAGCATCACCCACTGAGTGTCAGGGCAGGGCACTGGTTAACAGAAATCTAACTAAGTGGAATTTACAGGCATAGTGCATGTTGAGGGTAGGATGTGCAGCCTACTTGTGTCTGAATGAATTATTTCAGGCCGTCAGTGGTCTGCGCCTGTTGTTAACATGAATCAAGCATCACAATCCTGCATGCAGTCTCAGAATTTAAAAGTGGTTCACTCGGTTCACCAAAGAAAACTATGAAAAACTGATCAAAACTAGTCACAATCATTGAATTAGTAACAGAATTTTTTTCAATCTACATTTATTGAGCAATGAGCCATTTACTGTTTATAAGCTGGGATGCTTTTAAATGTATTGTAATGAAACAAATTAACTTTACATATCTGAATTTTCTGTCTAAACGACTGACTTTTTAAAAACATTTTCAGTATTTAGATGTTTATTGTTTTATTGTGTTTTAAAATTGTTTTATTTTATAAAGTTATTAATGTTCTCAAGTAGAACAGAATGCTGTTAACCATGAGCAATCTTGTGTGTTTGATGTTTGAATGCAGGAAGAAAAAAAATTACAAGTGATGATCTGGTAACATGTCCCGAATGTGACTGTTTTTAACCATTAAGATACACACATCATATTTCAATTACTCTAATTATACATGCATTATATAATGCTTTGTAATGCAGATAAATTCATTGTCCTTAGGTAGACCTTAGGCACCTGTTCATAATTATAAAAATTACTAATTCGAGCTGTGATATGCAGACTGTAATCCACCTTTTAGCGATATAAATGTCACAAATCTGCTATAGGTTTACTTAATTTTGGGTTTATGAAGAAATTTGTGGTCTTCTTCATGATTTCAGCTATTCAGTCATAGTTGTGAAAGTCTAATGACATGGTAAATGTTTAATCTTCCTCAATCTGATATCCGCCAACTGCTTAGTTTTACAATTCCCTTTCCATTTTAATCAGTTTAATTTGGAGGATTTTAGCGCTGTGAGCTTGACTTAAGGCTTACTGAATGGAATGGAATTGAAAAGAATAGAATATATATCGAAATGGAATAGGAATAGAATAGAATGAAGTAAAATTAAATGGAGTGGAATGAATTGGACCAGAATAGAATAGAAAAAAATAGAATAGAATAGTGATAGAAATCACAACTATTCATGTTTATTGCAAGCTAATTAATTGTTCGCCAATATCATAAAATTTACACTCATATTACATAAATAAGTTCCCCTCTCTTTCATAAGCTAAAGATAACAGATAATAATTCCTTGTGTAGTGAGGTTATTAAGGATACTAGTATTTGTGTATCTGGCTGAGCAAGGTTCAATGGACCCTGTAACTTTTCCTTTGAGACCAGAGTGGGCCTGAAGCCCCTTACTGCGAATACTGGACACAGCTGTCCTGACGCACCTGGACTCGTGCCGCAGGGTTCAGTGTCTGGAGATATGCCTTTGCCTTTCAGATCCAGCTCCCCATAGCCATATCGCGGTGTGATATCCACGCTCAATATTTAACTGCCTTTGAAGTCTTGAATTGTTGGGGATTTGTTGTCATTTTTGTTTATGCATGCTATGCAATCACATGCCAGATATATGAGAAGTCTTTGTCATTTCCTTCATACAGGCTATACATTGCACTCATGCTGTGATACCTTGCAGAGTTTACAGCAAGAGAGTACCTTTCTACACATATCCAATGCAGAATTAATTATTTAAACACCTCTCTAAGCTTTAATTATGAAATTCTTTATGGTAAGACAAGTTTTGAAAACCCTTCAAATCAGCCAAGAGCTGCCTGCCCCAGCTACTGGCATCCTAGGTATTTGCAGTAGGTCCAGATTAGAAAAGTCAGTGCATAAATAACATGTAAAGCTAAGTTAACAAGTTAAGAAATACCACGAGCATGTCTTTCACAAATTAGACTGTGTTGTTCATCCAAGGAAACAGAACAGTGTCTGAAATGGTGGACAAGATTATTGACTATGTTAGAATTGAGAGTAATATCTGCTGCATCTTCTAAGGGATGTCAGTAAATGGAGTATGTATTTACTGAATCTTAATCTTGGGACGATAAGAAATAAGCAGAATTTCCTTGTAACACTCCTTATGATCATTCAAATAGGAAAAACTAAAACATCTTAATAAAACATTTTTCAAACTGCTAATTTAGATAAATATATATATATATATATATATATAGCTCCTTGCACAAGGTGTTTTACAATAAATACAATAAAGTTAAAACAACCAATACCACATTATCCACGAGAGATAACGCATATAGACAATTAGGATAAGAGTGAAATAGATTGTATGGACAAAATGACCTGTAATGATCTCTATAATAATCTCTATAACTGAATCAACTTAAAACAAAATAACAAAACCTGGAAATCCTGTCTCTAAAAAAAGAGTTGTCAAATGTTGTTTAAATGTCCATATGTGCAGCTAATTTGTAGTTTTTTCAGCAGCAGATCTCAGTGTAATATCTTGATTGCTAATATGTCATTTTAAAAGTACAAACCTCGTTGTATATTTGGATCATATTATGACAGACACACAAACAAAGAAAAACAGACCGTCAAAGTATATTCAGAATGTAGCTACAAAATATAGTATTTTGTCTTGATTATGAAATCCTCGTTTGCCTGTGTTCACAGCTGTGCAGGAGTTTAGCAATAAACGAACGCTGATGATTGGTCTGCGTGATTGAAATCTGATGTAAGCTCACAGTAGAGCTCATCAACCAATCAAATCCGCCCTGCTCGACGCGACTCGACACCCACCGCTTAAATTCAGACCACGCGCTTTCAGCTTCGGCAAACAAAAGGGAGCGTTGCGTTTAGGGTGTGAGGAAGATTCAATGGAACGATATGATTGGTCACGGATTGGTCTAGACAAATGGAGGCGGGGAAACTGAAGAACCGTTACAGCCCACATTAAAACCCCGTCAAAACCGACTCGCGGGCTCCGAGTGAATGAGAAAAACGGACGACCGCTTTTCAACGAGGACGGGTCTCACATCCCCAGCCACATGTCCTGCTGTGTCTTATCTGCTGTAAACTCCAGGGACAGCTTCAGCTGAAAAAGGACATTTCTCTAATTCATTGCCACTAAATTTTCAGGTAAGACGGAGCATTGTTCATTTGAAGGTAGAGTCGACGTGGTCAATATTTTTGCTCATTGTGACCCAGATTTAAGCAAGGCTTCACATTTAAGCTGTATTCACGTGAGAAAACGGCTAAAACTTATAAAAAGGACCCAAATAATTGGTGGCAAGCAAATTTAATGCCTCTAGTAGACTACCAGTACAGTACAAAGAGCCTATTACTGTTATTCCTTAAGATATTCGCTCAAATGTCCTTATCTAAATTGTTATTTTCCATACCATATATTTCTCTTATCTGTGTTCAAATGGCTTTTTGTCGCTTGGAAACACGAGAAAGTTTCTTGTCTGTAAGTGGCTCTGTGTCATTGCCTATTTTGTAGTTCTGAGCATCCTTGAAGCTCGTGCAGATGTCAAATGACCAAATCCTCATTTGCACTGGCCCTGAATAATATTCAAAGTAACGTCAGGTTATTTAAAGGCTGTTAGACATATTTTACTTGATGATATAGGTGGTGCAATTGGTTTAGATTGATACTTATCAAAAATTTATCAAAACATTTAAATCTACAAATTAGTGTTATATTTTGCTAAGTGTATACAGCGAAACATCTGAAATCTTGACAGACTAATTGTCACATTTATAGGAAACTTCGTTATCCTTTTCTCTTTCCCCATCTTAAAACTCATAAATATTAAATAAAACTTCTAATTTACCATACTGCAAGATGTTCCCATATTTAACATATTTTTCTGAAGGGAGTTTGGAATTAATTTCAGATGTTTTTAGAACCTAAGTGCATTAAAATTTATAAAGGAATGATTCTGTCATTTTTCTCAAATGAAAGTTAAAACAGGACAGCCATGTTAATGTAATTTCGATGTTAAAGAAGAAATTGGAGTGTTCTGCACATAATTAATGTTCTGTTCTTCATTTCTGGCTGCTAAAAGCACTACTTAAGGGGAGTCTCCTAATCCACCACCAGTGCGCAGCACCCACCTGGATGATGTGACTGTCAGTCAGAACAATTATTTACTGTTTTAGACAGGAGGTTTTAGCCAATTCGTAGACCTAGAGTAGTGATGATCAGTCACCGGTGGTCAAATTTTGCAAGAATGCCAGCCCTCCTGTTGTTGACGTAATATCATGGGATTTTTAAAATCAGGGCCTAGTCTTATATTTTGAAAGTGATTTTTTACAAAGCAGTAAGTCCCACTGTGTGCATTGTGAGCATTTCACTGCTGCCCTCAATCTTACCAATTCCCACAACAACCTGGTTTGCAGTCTCCCATTTAGACACTAACCAGAATCAGCACTGCTTACTTAGTGAGAAACCAATCTTTTTTATAGTTGTATTATTACTAACTCTCAATGGTATATTATTCTTTATACAGCATTCTGATTGGTCTAAAACAGCAACAGTCTGTAGGTCTGATCTAATTAGAACGTATCAATGTTGAAAAGACGGTTAATTTGAGCATTATTACAACCTGGGTAGTGATGCATGAAGGGACAGGGTACACCTGTGCCATTGTGTAGTTTCAACACATAACATCTATAAAGCAGCTGAGACTAGGCGGTAGGGAACTACAGTAGGGTTGCACAGTATTGTGTGTTTCTTCCACAAACATGTCAGGTGGTTAAGGTGGTCGATTACGGCAAAGAGGACGAATCAGTGATGAGGAAGCATGAATACCCCCCCCCCTCTCACTCTCTCTCTTTCTATTCAGTCAGAGGTAGAGAGAGGATGCTTGACTTCAAAAGAATTGATTTATCTCACATCCTATAATTTTGAGGGCACCTCCTTTTAGACAGTCCCAGATTTTAAAAAGATAATTTATTTGTTATTAATTAAATTAATAAAACATTAATGTGCATCTTTATTGCAATGCAGGTCTGGGGCTTTTAAAGTTTAATCTAAGCCATGTAGTAATGATGATTTGTTGCAAGAGATAGGCAGTTATGTTAGGTGTTTAACAATGAACAAATGTTTCAACAAATTCTTTGTTTGACTCAACACACTTTATTTTGTAAACCATAAAAAAATGGTTCAATGTTTTTAAAAGTGCCCCTATTGTGATTTTGAAAGGTTCTTCAACAATAGGTTCAGACAAAAAGCTTTCATTTTTTATAATGTGCATTTAATTGCATTTGGTCAGAATTTACAAATTATTTGTTTAGTGACTCGTTCATAATAAACCACTCAATTACATGACACAACTCGACCAGAAATGACAATCAGTAAACATATTATAATCTCTGTGAAAGGCTTGCATAACCCTGCTTCCCTCATGCCATTGTGTAATATGATTAGACAAATCAGCTGCAATCAATGTGATACAATGTTAAAAACTGTTATGGTGTAACATGGTTTTTCAGAGGGCTGCCACATTCCATTCAATGTTTGGGAAGTAGTTCTGTCTTTGGATTTGATATACTCAACCATTAACATAAATTGTAACTACTTCTTATATTATTTTGTGGAAATAAATGTTCTCTTTTTGACTCTATTTAAGCCACACCGGCAATTGATAATACACCAAAACATATACCATGCTCCATGATGCTCATGTTCTTTGAGCTTTGTGTCTCCAATCAAATTGAACCCAGTCGAGCAAAATTCAAGTTTCTAATTGCTTGCTAAGAATTAAAGAGTGTTGTTGTGAAGGCCAGTTTGACAATGAATGCCCTATTAGAGCTCTCTGATATGATCATTTGCAAAGCTTATCAAATGGCAATTTGAAGAAATTGATAATATTATTTGAAGTTTTACTATTTATGTAAGTCTAAATTATTGTAAAAGTTAATTTCTCAGTGGGTTTGTAGAACAACACCCTTTTTTGTTAACAAAAACAGCTCTGGTCCTCTGGTCATAATCCCAATCTTCTGCTAAATGATGTCTCACCTGTCCTATGGATCTGCTGCATCCTTAGTGGGGCAGTTAAATTCTTCTTTAAAAATTGTATACTAAGGTTTTTGATGTCACAAAATATGCAATTTGAGAATGATATATTATTAAAGAATTATTAAAGAATTATTGGTATTAAAGAATTGTGGTACGTAGCACAATGTCCCTAGTTGAGCATTGATCCTTATATTGGTTATGTGCTCATACTAATAAGCAACAGACACCTATAGTTGTGTGATTTTCATCTAAGCTCTGCCTTAAAACCTGAAAATTGTCTCAAAAACGATTTTAAATAATGTTTTGCTAATTCTATTGTTCCGTCTGATCTCATAAAATGCTTAAATTGCTTAAAAACAACTGACAACACTGGTCCTGTGATTGGTAGATAGAGGGACACAAAAGAGCCAAAGACACTGACATTAATCACAGATACAATGCTAGTGGCTTGTTATCAGCTGTTGTGTTGAAAGCACTTCACATCCCAAGCAGATTGTTTCTAGTGTTCAGCTCTTAGTAAGATCAAGTGGAGTTTTGGAGAGGGCTGAGAACACAAGAAAAACATGTCTGTTACTACATAGTAATAGTCTGTTGTGGTAAACCATAGGTTTTGTTTCACACTGAATTTAGCTTCAAAGCATGTCATGTTTGTGCGTCACTGAGGATTTAAACGGGCTGATGTTAATTATTAAATAGGGGATACCAGGGAGTGTAGTAAAGCACACTGAGATGTAACAGAATCTGTTTAACTAATTAGAACCGTGCTACTTGTTGACATTGCCATCAGATATGACTAGCATCCTCCTAAGATGAGATGACAAAGCAAGTTTGAGCCTATTTTATCTTTAAAGTAGAAAATAGAATTAATGATCAATTTTCTTAAATGTATTAACCAAAACATTTCCTCAAACTAATATGGATGAATTAATCGTTTCCTTGTCTGCTTGTAGTTGTGTCATCATGTCACTCTCAAACGAATTTAAAAAGTTACATTCTCCTGTCTCTGGATGCAATGAAACCTGTGCTGCTGGTGATGCTTGATCTCACTGCAGCTTTTGACACAATTGATCGCTCCATTCTGATCAACTGCCTGACTAAAGTGATTGGGCTAGGTGGGACTGTGTTAAAGTGGTTTTAGTCGTATCTAACTGATAGGACCTTCTCTGTTGCAATGAATGATTTCTTCTCCAGCACAGCTTCCTTGGCTTTTGGTGGCCCACAGGGTTCCATTCTGGGTCCTGTTTTGTTCTCTTTATATATGCTACCACTGGGTCCAATCATTGAGAGGCACAAAGTCAGCTGTCAGTTTTATGCAGATGACCTTCAACTTTATCTTTTAAAGGCATCCACGTACTAGCTCCAAGCTATCTGAGTGATCTTTTACAATTTTATAAACTGTAATTCAGTAAGCAATTAGAGTAGCTAGGCCTAGACTCCAAACCTCCATTAGAACTATTACCAGCTTATCACTTGTTAAAAGCAAGCTGAAAACTAATTTTTTTCAGAGAGATTTCAGAGGATCTTGGTCTTGTGCAGACACAGAGGTTGGTGTATTTATGTATTGTTTTTTCCTTCAGTTGTTTTTTTTTGTTTTCTTTTTCAATCATTCATCTTCATGTCGGCTTTCTTCCCTATCGGGGACGCCACAGCGGAATGAACCGCCAACTCTCTGGCATATGTTTTATGCGGCGGATGCCCTTCCAGCCGCAACCCATTGCTGGGAAATGTTTTCTTTTTGTTGATGTGTTTTAAATTAGCTTTATTTATTCATGGAAAGCTCTTTGGGCTAACTATCAAGTTATGTAAAAGTGCTATACAAATAAAATTTTGATTGATTTGATTTGATAGCTAAAACACTGAAGTATATTCTGTTTGCAACATCACAAAGGCCATGCCCATACTTGCCAGGGTATTTTTTTTTTAACTTTGTTCTTTTTGCTTCTGCAGAGTTTGGAAAAACCTTGTTCATGCGAAAACCCTGTGGTTATATTGGCCAATTAGAAGCTTCCAAACGTGCTTAATTCTTGTTCATCGCAGCATCCCCCCTTCAATGCCTGGGCAAAGCAACTCACATAAAAATAATAAAGCAACAAAAAGTCTATCAGGATCTCATAAGAGACGAGTAAGAACAGAACCCAATCCCACAGTAGCCAGAGGTCCAAAAAATCTCTTTTTTAATATAACAGAAAATAATCAGTGTAATATACCCACAACTGGAAAAACCTGATACAGTAGGAACAAAACCATGTAAATAAGAAGTAAATAAATAGAGAGTAGGCAGGTATAAAGTCTGCAAATAACTAAACTCAAGGCAGCAGGACTTACAAAACAAACTCTGAAGGTAAAGGTGTGACAATGGTAATGCAGCAACATTGAACTCAGGAAGACATTTTAAAATAAGGATAATTAACCTAAAGGAGATCAAACACAAGTATATTAACTCATCTGAACAGGGAAAACCTAGACCTCAGTGAACAAGACATGAGTGAAACAGAATCTTGAAAAAAATAACAAAACAATAATTAATTTGAATAAATTGAGCATCAGCCAAGTTGAGCTGCATATTGTTGCACTTTGGCCCACCTAATTTGTGATTAAAATCTTTTATTAACAACATTATTAAATACGTAAGGTGTACATGTAGAACTGTGCATGTCATGCTTTAACACAGTGAGCTGCAACATGCAAAACAATCCTATCGTTCTTTCCACCTGGAGACTTTCAAAACAAAAGTAGTAAAAAAAAACCTAGATATACTGACAAGGTGATAACAAAAAACTACAGAAACTCCATATTTGTGTGAACAATAAGCATAATTGAGAAAAAAGTGAACAGCCCCAAAGATACTCGTGTTTCAATCACAATAAACTTTAACGTCTAACTACCAATCCCTGTAGATAACAACATGACAATTAGTTGGCAAAACAATTTGAGACTAGTTTTGAAATAAGATAAAAACTAAATCACAGTATACAAACATTGACCTTGTTTTTCAAATTGTTGATGGAGTCATCCAAAATAAAGATCTAAACATATCAAAAACACAATAGGGGTGAGCGATTGGAACAGCATATTTACTGTTAATCAAAGCTGTTGCTTATGTTTACATTGGATGATCAGGAACTACCCACATCTCATTCATTTTTGGGACTTAGCTATACATTTTTTTCATGCAATTTAAAGAAGGTATAATCTATTTTGATGGCATTAAACCTTACAATGATGCTTACATTATATTTAATATATATTTTTTACTCTTTTACTTTTATGTGATGCTAGACCTGCTCTGCTATTATATGTGTGAAAGATCTAATAATTGTGAGGCCATGCAAGGTTATGATCCTTGAAAGTTTCTCTGTCGGCATATGCATTTTTACTTCCTTGAAATATGCATTCATTTTTAGTTAATGAAAAAAAAACACAAAGGGTGTCAAAGTTTTCTTTTAATTGTCTGAATTTCAAGTGTTATAAGAATTAAAGACAGTAGTTTTAGATTATATTAAGCTTTGTCCTACGTTACAGTAAAAACTGACAATTTATATTGTGATTCTTCTTACATAGACTGATACCATTTGGTATTTTATATGCAGGAGTTAGTTTTATTTTTCTATGTATTTTTTACAGCAGAAATACTTATATATACAAAATAAGAGAACATATTGGGATTTTTTTTCTTACAACCTGGATCTGTTCTTTTTGTGCCATGGCTAGATCTCTCAATGCAACTGATTTAATTAAGAACTCTTCTACATCTGACTCCAATTTCAATGCCGTTAATTCTAAAGCAAAGTGAGCTGAAAGTCAATGAATCATTGTCTCTCTCAACTCAAGCAATAGTATTATTGTTTAAAGGGAAACAAATGCTAAGTGCCCTTGTATAAAGAGCTAGATTCTGATTGGAGTCGGTTGACATCATTGGCTGAGCTTAGACATCTGATTGGGTGCGTGGGTTCATCAGAGGGTGCACTGGTCTATAGATTTGCCATTCGGTGCTGTCCGTGATGTTCCTTCTCAGAGTCACGAGGTGAGAAAGAACAGCATGAAGGGAAGGCAAAAGAGGGTTGTTCTTTGTTTGTGGGCATTAGCACAGTTTGTTTGATGGCATCCTGAAACCATGAGCCCTGTTTGGATGTTTGTTTCTCTGTTGATGCAACATCTAACAAGTGGAGGCTTCACTCATCTGATGAGCACCTGACTGACACACAACCTCAGTGTTCTGGTCCTCACAAACTGGCAGAGATATATGTAGTTTCACAAAGGAAACATGATTGTGGAAACAGAGGAGCTATAGCCCAGACGATTGGCTTTAAACCATGTGAACTCTATTTTTATTTTTAGTCAATAGTTGTTTATCTGGTCTGGTGGGTATCAACAGGACTTCAATTTATAGATTCCTTGTAGTTATTCTACATCAAAGGTTTTTATTGATTCTGTCAAGCTTGATATACTAGACTTTTGGGTTGTGACGTATTCACTAAGCTAGCATTAATGCATGACCGATACAAACTACCTCGTCACATATATCAATATTGTAATGTAATTTTGTTGTTCGTGTTATCATTTGTTTTGCTTAAAGTTAGAGTATGTAAGAATTGAAACAAAAGTAACCAGAAAATGTTCCTTATGGGTTGAGAGACAGTAAGCTATTATGTTCAGTTCAAGTATTATTGGTCTTAAAAGACAATTTGAATTTTAAAATTTAGGGTACGACACATCACTTTACTTTTACAGTTTGTGTATGGACATGACATATTTCTTCCCTCCAGTTGTCCAATCTCAGAGACATAAATCTAGTTGTCAGATTGAGAAAGGGGTTACGGTGATGCCCAATGTTCTGCACACTGAACCTTTAAATTATGACGTACATCTTTTTAAATTGTCAGTAAAAACAACTTTTTGTTGTGTATATGCCAGTAGCAAAGACCTTATTAGTTTTTGTATGTGTCACAATCAGAGTTAAAAATGGGCAAAAGGGAATAGAAAGGAGGTGACAAATTTATTGCACAATTTTAATTAAATTGAACTATAAATAAAAATTATCTTTATTATTTGTAATGAGCTCTGAATTAGTGTTTTAACTGGACCAACCAGCGTGTGGCTGTTGTCCCTGAGTAGTTAAAAGGAAAACGTAAAAATATTGAATAATGGAATGTGTCTGAGCAATTAATTTTTTTTCAGTAAATGTTTTTATTATAAACCATAATAAAAAAGGTTTTTTTTTTAAAAGTTTTTTTTATTATATAGATTATATGATAATTTTTTTTACTTATCCAAAAAAAATATGTCTTTTTATTTTTCTTAGAGGTATGCTGGATTTGTGTTCTCATCCTTTCATCTTACACAATCAGGATTAATGTAACAGCTTGTTCGCCCATCTTATTTATTTCCAGTTTAGTAAATTACAGCTTAATCGCCTAACTCAGTTTTCATAATAAACTTTTGAACATTTTGCCACCAACCATACCTCAAGCCTCACAGCCACTTAATCTTTGCAAAAAGCAATATGGCAAAAAAGTTTGTACCAATGATTGGGCTCTGTGGATATTAATTTAGTGTTGTATTTTTTTACATAATGTTTAAAACATTTTAAATTCACAATACAAACTTAAGTTAATCAATTGACAGGTTTTTTTGCTGCATATTGTAATTAAATAGCTCATTGAGGAAGAAAAAAAAAGAAAAAAATATATTAGTGCATGATAAAGTTTGAGTGGAAAGTTATTAGGGTTACCTCCCTTTAAGAACTCATTAGTAAAGAAAGAAATAGCAAGAGTGCAGTTATTTATTACATGGACATCACTTTTATATAATAATACTTGTACACACTTCAGTATTTTGAATAAAATTATAAATAAATTATAATGTAAATTGTAGCCTGACTGTCAGAGATCCTTATTAGTTTATTATCAGTTTCCCCAGGCCAGAGTCTTTTCAGTTTTCTCTTGGTTTGAATGCTGCCATTTTTAGACCACTATTTGTTATACCTGTGGTCGGTTTGAGCATGTGTGATGTTAACTCTAATACCTGTGGCGATCTCAGTGTGGGAACCTGAGCAGCCCCGACAGGATGTGGAGCGCAGGCCTATAAATAAATCACATTTGCAATGACTCGCTCTCTGTGCTGCCTCCGGGGAAAGAGATACAGAAAATGATGGGGGTGGAAAGAGGGAGCGAAGGAGAGTTGGGGAGGGAAAAAAGAGACCAGGGCCAATCATATGTGATGCGCAAAGCCAGGTGCCTGTGACGTCTCTAGCCCTTCTGAAAATAAAAAACCCCCTCTTCATCATGATCTGACAGATTCATTCGAAGCCCAAAGCCTCATTCTGAGATGAGCAGGAGAAAATTTGGCTGGGATGAGTGAGTTCTGCTAAATCTCCCTGCTGTTAATCTGGTGGAAGCATGTGATGCTGCTCCACGGGATGATTGCCCTTCCTGTAACAGATGCACCTGGCTGCAACATTTTTATGATAAATGTGCAAAAATGTGGGGCTTTTAAAAAATGCTGGAGAGTGAATCTTGCAAAGAATATTGTGTATCACAATATTTCATGAGAAAATGACTAATAATAATTAATATTGAACATAAAGCACCAGAAAAACGTGTTGTAATGATGTCCTGAGTTTTGAAATTCACCATACAATAATTACACAACATAGCAATAATTTTTGATCGCATCAATTACATATTAAAACATAAACAATACAGTGAATGTCTAATAAACCATTACATTTTTTTTTAGTAACTTTCATGTTTAGCCCAGTCCTTGATAAATTGTGTTTGATTCGTTGTCAGATTAAAAGAGTGGTGAAGGATTGACCATTGATGTTTCAATCAGCGTGTTTGGAATTAATCTCTATGCCTCAGCTCTCATTAATCATGCCATCTTCAGTGCCTCTAAACAAGGAAGACAAATGATGAGCTGAATGCTTGACAGATGAAGACAAACATTAATTTTATTGACAAGTGATAAAAAGAGACACTTTCATACATTAGATTTGCGATGCTGCATGGGATGAGGATTTCTGTTTGGCATTCAGCATCTTTTGAGCGTTGGTTCAGCTCAGTATTACTGCCTACTTTTTGTTACGTTTTGTTCAACATGCCACTTATTAGACAAAAATCCCTGAATGTTTTGGGTGTTTTATTCCAAGATTAGTGAACTTTTAGAAAATAGAATATTATATCATAAATTTATTCTATGTTGCTATGTAGCCTTCCATTCACTTCAGAATAAATACCCATATAAATGTTTATTGATCATTTATTTTGGATCTTAAGTGAGTGAAATTGAATGTCTGCACTACACTTAAGTTTAATCAGTTTTTTGGGAATTTTCCATTAAAGCATTTCTGTTTTTAATTTTAAGCTGAACATTTTCAATGTTCAATTAACTTTCTTTTTTGTTTTTATGCAAGCAAATGCACCCTGAATCTTTTTGAACGTGTTACAAATCATATGCAAAATTCTGCGAACAGTGAACAGGTTTTTATTTTCGTGATCTCATTGGGATCATTATCATTATATTGCATCTCTTCATCATGTAAATGGACAGACAGAAAGATCTGTACTTCAAAGATAAAAAAAACTATTTTTCAAAAAGAGTGAGGGAATAGTGACTGACCCTTTCTGCCTTTGTGAGCTGGATTATACCCCAACAGACACCTCTGACAGTAATATGAATGTTTCAATGATTGGAACAGTTGGAAAGGTTGAGAAAATGTATGTATTTTTTGCAACGGGTCAACCCCTAAACCAACTACAATTATTTTCTTTGACTTTTATTTAAGAAATTTATTAAATTGCTATAATATAAGGATTATTAATGGCAGGGAAAATAGAGATATTTTCAGCCTTGAAATGCTTGTTTAAGTCTTATTTATGGATCAGTTCACTTCATGTTATGCACACACTTCAGCAGCAACCTTGACAGACCGTATGCTCGTCACGGCGAGGGATGGATGGTGTGATGTTAGAGCTATACATCTTCTGTGGCTACATGACTGAGTGAGAATGCCATTTTTGACAGTGATAGGAGACTGTGCATATTTATCCAGCAGTCTGGCAGTCTAAGGAATTTGGTTTATAATCCAGTTTAGTGTCTGTGAGATGAGTTTGAACTGGAGAATCATCTCGTTTCTCTGTTCATGTGCTCTGATGTGTCAGATTTTGTTTTAAGAGTGTGATTCAAATGTTGAGAGAAGCGAGGTTGTCTTAGTTTGATTTAGCTGCAAGAGTTCTCAGAGATTTGTGAGATTTGAAATTCATCATTGGCACATTTTTACTATTACATCTATTGTGTATCTAAACAGGTATTACATTGATATGTATTTAAACACGATAATATATAGGCTGTAAATTATAATATTTTATATGACAAAATGGCAGTAAAAACATGTATAAATCTATTAAAAATCAATTTGTTTGGTTTATTTGAACAGTTTTATAAAATCTACTCTGTATAGGGACAAAACTGACCTAATCTAAAGGTATTTATAACAGCCAAAATCAGTTTTTCTTGGAATGTAGGGGATCTGTCAGAATATAGTTAATCTGAGATTATAATCCAGATGGCACAGAGGATATGGAGTTGTGTTCACATGATTTCAAATCTTTCATCGGTTAATTAAAGACCTATTACTTTTGACTTTCCAATAAATCTGGACATTACAGAGATAGTTGAATGAAGTAAAAACCAAAGCATGTGCAAGCCAGATCCACATAGCTGCTATGTGTGAGTAATCAGCCAGCAGGGATGATTTTAAAAGATCAGAACACCAAACCATGTACACCCCCTCACACAAAGCTGAAGCCAACCATTCCTACGCTGTGCACAAGCCCCTGGGTCGAGTGACGTGCTGATCCAGCTCTGCCCGCGTCACTCACTCGATGCTCTGGAATTGCATCAGCTATCTTTCTGGTCTTGCTGTGTAGTGCTAGTGGAGGATTTCTTTGTCTGCATCATCTCCTGTTTTCATTTCTGTGATCCTCCTCGTCTAACAATAGCCCCCATAAAGCTTCTTTAAAGCAAGTGTTTAGGCGTATTGATGAAAATAATGAGAAGCCAGGATTCGTCATCCAATGGCACTGGTGCATAATAATACTTATGTAGAATATTTACAGGGAATCCAACAAACTTGTTGAAAGTTTAGAGATTTGAGCAGTTTTTATTTGATGAAAGTTATAATTTCCACTACACACTTGTACAAATGAGATAGATGAAAATTTTTAACAAGCAATTTTAATCATGCTAAATTCCATTTAAAATAAAATGCTTTTTATTGTGGTTCCTGCATTTTAAGGCATGGTGATGCAAAAAGTGAACGTAGAAAAGTCTGCTCTACCCCTCCTTTCAAAAGAAAAAGTCAATGTATAAATTGTAAGGGCAGAGCTAAGGGGAGGAATTTAGTTTAAGTGTAGATGCTTCTCAGTCAGCAAAACAATTTTGACCAAGTTTGATATTTGTTTGGCACATCTGGCATTCAACGATCATACAGTAGGTGGGCCAAATCTGGAGGTGGGGCCATTGTATTTAATGTGGCACAAAATACATGGGCCAGACATGATATTTTAGGCTAATTTAGGCTGCTTGGTAAAGTATGCAGTCATGGGCCAAGCGTCCCCATTGAGGGATTGACATTAACGTTAGGCAAAGGTAGTTGTCCTGGGGCCCCTTCCTCAAACCCATGATGAATATTTAAATATGTTATAGTTAATTTTTTTTGCTTTGGTGTCTGACGTGAAAATAAATGCTGGAAAATGAAGCACAGCTATCCAAGTGTATCTAAAAGTGCAAAGCTAAAGTTAGTGTTACAAACCCACATCACCACAGAAGAAAAGGAGGAGTGAAAAATAACATCAAATGAGCAACATTCGAGGAGGAGCCACAAAAGAACACAGCCAACAGGAGAAACAAAGGAGATGAGAAGAAGCACAAGCTCTATACCCACTCCCCTTCATTAAAGCCACAAAAGTGCAAAAAAGTAGAGAGGAACAAGATTATTTATTTTCCATTGGTTGATTAGTTGTTTTTGCTGTTGACAGGTTTCCTTGACTGATTTATTGCATTATTTAGTAAAACAAAGACAGAAGGACAGTGAAGGAGGGATGTCAGAGACTTTACCAGAGAGTGAGCCCTGTGCCATAAATTAATAAATTTCCATACAGAAAACTTTTGTTAATTTAATGTTAACTGTAAAATGAATGTTTTTCTTTCTGATGCAGTTTTTGCGTCATTGCCTTGATTTGCAAAGATGTCTGTCTTTATGTGAATCTCTTACTTAAAAGTAAAACTTTTAGGCAACCAACATCCATAAACATTTTATAAGTAAACAATACACACTCTTACTTTATGGGCAGTTGTGGTCTGGTGGATAAGGAGATACACTTGTGATCGGAAGGTCGCCTGTTCGATCTCCAGATCCTCTGAGCTGGTGTGAGTGATGAAGCACTTGCTCTCCATCTTCAACAACCACAGCTGTGGTGCCCTTGAGCAAGGCACCAATTTCCCGACTGCTCCCCGGGAACCGCAGCCAAGCCGGCCCGCTGCTCCGGGTATGTGTTCACTGCTGTGTGTGTACACTGGGATTGGTTAAATGTAGACCACAAATTTATTGTATGGGTCACTCCATATCTGGCCAACTGGTCACTTTCACTTTACAGTAGAAATCCAGATGCAACTACTTTCAGACCACTAAGCATTTACATAACCAACCTTAAAATCTGTTTTAAAGCCTTTTTAAATTCCATTTTGTTTCTCTTTTCTGTATTCCAATTCCATGTTATTCTTTTTACTGTTGCACTCTAATTGTTTCTGTTGTTGAGTCAGTGACAAAGAGGGGAATCAGTCCTAATAACAGTAATTCAGGAACACTTTAGCTTGTAGGCTGTTTCGAATGAACATTGATGTATCGCTACAGCACTTCTAATAAGTGCTTTTCATAGACACAGCTAAATCACATCCTGTCAACCATTTATCACGTCATAGAACATGAAGCATACAAAATCTTTCTTGCACATGGGGCTGCTCCATGTCATGCAGACTTAATGAGTACAGATAAACAACCTCCAGTCATCATTTTGAGAACATTGTTACTTTAGTAGATGTTGTTAAATGTAACCGTGAATTAGATGAGCATTAAAACTAGGCTAAACAATTTAACCATGAATAAACTTCGGATTAATTGAGAAACTTAGACTGTGATCAAGTTGGCAGCTCAATTTCATCCAAGTGAGCTTCAGAGTTGCCAGACATTGCGCAGAGTCCCAACAAATTGTGTTCAGACCAGGCTGAAAGTCATCCACAATTTGGGTTGAACAAACTCAGCTCTTAGAATGCATTTGAACATGCAACAAAAGGACCTGTTGGGGTCAACTCAATTGACTCCGCCCAAAGTCTTGAACTCCTCCTGCCAATCACGTGTAACCATCTATTTGTTAAAGCCAGACCAGTGTCTGTGATTAGCAGAGTGTGTTTAGTTTGATTGGCAGAGAAGTACCGGCTGGTTTTCCATTCAGCATCTTGGCACAAACCTCTGCCCCATCATATGTCCGTTTCCTATTCCATGAGCCATTCCCGAATTTAAGGTTCACTGTCTTTTTCAATCAGGAGTCTCAATAAATTACCTTTTCAGCCCTTCGAGTGCCCTGGCGAGCTAGAGCAGAGGAGGCCCCACTGGTATAATGACGCTTGGCACAATCACTCTTCTGTTCCTCCAACCCTGTTCCCAGGAAACCACACAGCATGCACAATTGCGATCCGTGCTTTGCTGCCCAACCACATTTCACTTGCGCTAGCTGTGCAGCAAGCCGAGTAACGTGGTATTCCATTGAATCAGTGTTTATCTTACCAGAGTCCAAATCATTTTAATTGATTATTAGTTCACGTTTGACGAGAGCAGGGGGCAAGAGGGATGGTGAGGAACTTGAGGTAATGCCAGACCAAGTTTCAAGCATAAAGAGAGCATGACTGTTATGTTAAACATCTCCCAATTAAAAGCAAAGCAATGGGAAGAAAGCGGCTAAAAGGGGGGGAAGAAAAACAAAGAAGCCCAGAACTGGTTCTAAGCTGGTCATAGCTGGTTCTGCTTGCTTTCATGGCTTTTCTAAATAGGCCTGCTGGTTTGGAGTGTTGGTCCCCCCTCCACCTCTGTTTATGCTTTGTAGCTAATGTGATACTAGGGATCGGTCCTTTCAGACAAGGATTGGGAATACCAGAGGGGCGAATGGGAGCCTGGAGACGCATGTCAGCTTGGGCTTTCAGTCACCAGTACCCCAACAGGTCCATCATAAGAAGCCACAGGGAGTCAGGCACCAATGAAGGCAGGAAGAGACCACAAAACAGCTATAGAGACATCAGGAGCAGCATGGTGAAAGGACAAATGGACAAACAACAACTCACAGCAGAGTCAGGAAAGAGATGGCTTATTCAGCTTGCAGTGTCAGTGTGAAAGGTGACCGGTTGTTTTCTCATTTAAATTTAGTGGTGGCCTTTTTGACAGAACTGTTTTTCTGTAAAAGAGAAGATAGGAAGTTCTCTGACAGGGAGGGCTGCACATTTTTTTGCATTATCATCATTAAAAATGCACTGCATCCTTATTTTGTTGGGCCTAAAGTTATAGTTTTATGAAAGACAAGGTGATTTCACATTCCTGTACGCTTTTTAAAAAAGTGATCTTGTGGGAATGATAATGATATATGTGGGAAGTCTATCTTCATTTATCATGAAATGTAAACATGCTAAACATTATACAAACATTATAACTGTTACTGTATGTCCTGCAATTGGGAAATTAAGTTTAGAAATGTGTATATGCTCGTGTTGTGTAAACAAATGCCATTGATTCCTTCTGTCACAGTCCTTAATCCAGATCAGCAACCATTGGTTCATGCTTTTTCTGAGCTATGATCGCAGTGTTTCCTTGTGTGAACTAAGTCCTAATATCAAACCATTTTCAAGTACTCTCCCTATTCATCATTCATCTTTAAAATATTGTTTAGAATTGTTTTAGAATCACAAAAGAAAATAAGGGTGTGCAGTGGCAGATGCATGCAAGCATTTTAAAAAGCTGCAATATTAAACGGTTGTGATTTTTTGGGCTGAAGGTTCCCATCACTCTTATTTCAAGGTTTTTCTGTACACACTATATCATCTTACTTTGGTCAGCACACCTGATGTGCTTTGATGAATAATGCTATCTTTTCACATATTTATCTTACAGGGAGCCTAGGAACCAGCACAGTTTTTATACCGGTATTCCTTTCCCACACAAGCTGAGAACTGAGATTAACCGTTGAGAAATCATGGAGCCTGCAGAAATGAACACTATACCCAATGGGAAGGGGCACGAAGCTGGCGAGGAGTCAAATGCAACTGCAATAAAAAGCCAAGCAGACGATGCAGCTCAGTAAGTATGCACTCAAGGGTGCTTAATGTCTGTCTAGTTAAGGATAGTTTATTGGCAGTCATCCAGTGGTTCCTATTAGTTCTGTAGTAAATTTTCCGTGGTTGCTGTTAAGTTTAAGTTGGTTATTAATTGTGATGTAGGGGTTCTAGTGTGTATGAACATCAATGTGTGTTTTTTCAGTGTCTTGCAGCTAGAATTAAAGAATCCAATCATGTCATCGTCCTAAGGTGATTCATGTCTGTCATCTCAGTTGTAAATGTCACTGAGCAGCACAGTTCAGACATCACTGGGCTTCAGCAGCACCGATGTTATGTTTTGTTTTGTTTATTTTTGTTTAAGACTTTTTAGGTCCAGATTTTTTTTCATGGTGTTTCTTCAGCTACAGGAAACTTCTAGATATTTTTTCATGTACTGTAAGGTCATATACAAACCAATGATGACATTCAATCTGTCACACTGCACTTAGAGCATGCATAATTTCTCTGCAAGTAAAAATGAATGTTATGCGACTGCCCAAAAGGCATGTCTTTATAAACATAAAGAGTAAAACAATTAATCAATAATGTAACTGTTTGCACTCCAATGCATTTTATTTTTTATTCATAAATAAGTTTGACTTTCTCTCTTGCACCTTGCCACATGATACAAAGTTCTCTACAGCTGAACTTTGTAAAATCGCATGCATCTGAAGGGAAGTTAATGATGAATATAAATGTAGTGTGATTCTTCGATTATTCATTTAAATTTCATACTGACATTTTATATATTATTTCTTTATAATTGCTTATTACAGAAACAGAAAGTTTAAGTTTAGCTTTTGGCTGAATGCAAGACTGTTCTGTGCCATTGCTGAGTTGCAAATGAAAAATGGTGTTAATGCGCTGGTTATAAGAAAAACGTTGTAAGAACATAAGAAACATAAGAAAAACCCTAACCCACTGTGACAAGGCCTCTAGCTTCAATAAATACAAAAAATAACCTGAGAAATAAAGTCACATCTTTGTTTTTGAGCAAAAATACTGACTAAATTTAAAAAGGGAGCTTGATAAATCAATTGTGTGTTTACTTTGGTTTGCTACGTGCTCAATTGGCTCTAACACTGACTTAAACAACGGTATTTCAAACTCATCAACTACTGATTTAACTCAACACAAAAACACAGATGTTATTCTCCATGAAAACAAGATTTAGGTTAAATTGAATGGCAAATTTAATTAAAGAATAGGAGTTTTAGAGATCAACTGTGAAGATGGATTGGGTATATGGATTCGGCCACACCCTTCACTCAAATTATTCTCACAAATCAAGAGGGTTCAGATCTAGAGACTGGCCTTTCAGTTACAGTGAGATTCCCTGGTGATTCTTTTCTACAAATTCTTGAGGCATGTTGTCATTATCCTGATGTAGGATTAAACGGCAAGTTTTATGGCAAGGTATGCCACGATAGGGAATAAACTGACACATCTTTAATTTAGCATCAGATTCAACGTATTGCTGATTTATAAAACCTTTTTTATTGCAATCTAAGATCAAGCAAAAACCTTTACTGCAATTTTGAACAGCTGATGCTTTTATCAATTAAACATTTCTTTTAAAGTTAAAATCACATTTTTTCATGTCATCCTGCAATCTACACAGATGATATTTAATAACACAATTTTACAAGAGTGTAAAGATTATGTTTCCTAATATCAGAAGCTGGCTGTAGTTGAAGAAACACCTGTATATTATATTTGAATTTAAAATAAATCCACTCTGCATGTAGTCAAACTACTCATCTTCCCCCTTTAAAGCTGAAATGCGTCTCAGCAGCACTTTGGTTGTTTGTTTGTTCATACACGATTGGGTTCATAACAGTTCTCTCTCAATTGTGCTTTCGTGGATGCTGCTTCTTCACTTCTCCATAGGGAACTTGTACCAAATAGCACTGAAAATGCCAGGTACGTCATGCAGTGTGTGAAAGTCTTTCACTGAAGCTCCCACTCCAAATGAGTATTTTGGTTTCTTTCAAGTTGATAAATCACAAAAAATGCTTCCTTTGTACTAAAGCAGACAGCCTCTGTAGATCTAATGGCTTTCTTGTGTCTTCAGCACTGCCCGAAGTCCAGGTACGGTGGAAGCAAACCTGGTGGAAAGCTCTGAGTTCCTCAATGCAGATGACAAGAAAACCCCTCGATTCACAGATGTACGTAAATATTTTCAGTTAGCAGTTTGTTATTTATGGCTCTCAAAATGATGTTTATAGAGAGTAGAGTGTTTCTACCAGACTAAACAAACTCAATGTTTGTTTATTATTCTGAATATTTATTAATGCTACAAACATTCTGAATGCAAGCATCAACCAATATTATTAAAGGGCAGAATACTGTGTTCTGTACTGTTAAGCTTTAAAGGGGACTCGAATTGCAGTTTCACACAAGCTCATTTGATTTTTACGGGTACTAATGAAACAAAGTAAGGTTACTTTTGTCAGTGATTTTTTTTTATCTCGTCAAAGCACTTCTGCTTAAAAGGCAAATTCCTGTTCAAACATGGAAAAGTCTGATTTTCTTGTGAAGCTCCTTTAAGAAATCAGATGTGAATACATGGACTAACTTCTCCTGTTTCCTTCTGTTTAGTTTGAGGGAAAGACCTCATTTGGGATGTCCGTCTTCAACTTGGGAAATGCCATCATGGGAAGTGGAATTCTGGGGTTGGCGTATGCCATGGCCAACACAGGCATTGTCCTCTTTGTGTAAGAAAAAATATTTTGTGCAAATACTTAGATGGTATTGTGTTTTTATTTAAGGCTGTACTACATTCTAAATACATATAGCAAACACATGCATCATGAGTCACTGCAGATTCTGTTTAATCATATTTAATAGCTTATAGCTGTTTGTCATAAACAATACAATGCAAAGACATGTTGAAATTAGTATTCTACAGTTGAAGTAAAAGTGGTGGTCAGATTTGGCATTACTCATCCTTGAAATTTGTGTTCTGCGTTTCACCCCTCCAAGTGTACCAACGCATAATTGAACAAACTCAGCATGAACACACACCCGAAGCAGAGGGCAGTCATGGCTGTAGAACCCAATGAGCAGTGGAAAGATGGTGCCTGGTTCAAGGACACTACAGTTGTAGTTGTCAGAGAAGGGGAGAGGGCGAGGGTTTCATCACTCACACCACCTTCAAATGACCTATTGATCCCTCTGTGGCCACACAAATTGGTAAATCTATTTATAAGAAGTAACAGCTGGGGGATTAACTGACTACTGGAACTTTTCCACCAACTTGGTTTGTAATGGTTTGGCATTATTTGGCATGCTTTTAGGTGCTTTCCCATCACATTTCCCATTTGAACCTGGTTGTAAAAGTGAACCAAGCCAATTCGAAGTGGTACTTTTTTCTGATGCTCTTCTGTGCTTTCGAGAGGTTCTTTGTCTTTCTACCATCATCTGTCTTTTAAACAAAGTCTTTCGTTTGAGCATGAAATTTACTATTCAACCTCCACTCAGTTTTCTGTGTAATACGTTTAATGCATTTTTTACAAACTGGTTCTATAAGCTAAAGTAGAATGAGTTGAAAAGTGATGCATCTTGAGCATCATGTCTGGAAAAAAGTCCACTCAGAACATATACTAAATGTCTGTTGAAAAACATGAACCATAGCAAATCTAGCAAACTCAAAGCAAGCTAATCTCCAGTGGCATTAAAGGTCCCCGAAATGCTAAATAAAAAGCAACTGAATATGTTTATTACTTATTGACACAATACATTGTCTTATTTTTCTCACCTAAAATCTTGAAGTATGATTAAAAATGCAGAAAACATTGTTCAGTGTTTATCCCTCATAAAAAAAACTTGTTCAACTACATCCAGCACACAAGCTCCACCCACCACCACTGACGCGAGTCTCCTTAAAGATGAAATACGCCGAAATGATTAGTGGAATTATTGGCCAGATTCAGGTTTGAAGCTTTCAGTGTGCCATGAAAAAAATGTTTCAAGCATGGATTTACCACCGAAACTAGAGCTAACAGGTGTAATTATAGTGATTGCAGCAGAGCTAGTGAATGTACAGCAGCTGCTAGCATTTGATTAGGGAGTGCTCAGAGGCAGGAGCCTCCCTTATTTGTGACATAACAAACTTTCAGAAAGTTGATTCATTTTTTTCGAACTGTCTCACTGTAGATTGTATTAAACTTCGCTAGTAAACGGTGTGACTCTGATAATTAACACTAATGCATAGAACAGATAACTTGAAGTTGCAGAAACTTAACTTACATGCAATAATAAAAATATAATTACGATCTCTGCACACCTATGTATTTCTTGCATGCATTGGCTCATTGAATTTGAGCTGTTATGTTAAAGATGAGAGATTTTTATTTCGATGCTAGATGATGTGCAAGTGTCAGTATTGGTACATTTTGCATTTTTTTGTTAAATTATTTTTCAGGGGTTAAACCAAACAACAACATCAAAACTTTTGTTCTTCTGTAGAGATCGTGTTTGCTTTTAGCGCTGTGTTAACCATTCCAGTGTCCCTGTAGACTCCTGAGACAGCCGTTTGGTGTCTTTTTATCATATAATATAAGGCAAAATCATATAAAAATTTAAAAGGGACATAGTCTGAGCAGACATGTTGTTCTTTGTTGTTTGTTCTGTTTTCAGCTCAAGGTGGTATTTGTGCCATTAGCGCCATCAAGTGGCAAGTCATTCAACTTCAGCCATGTGAATAAATCCTGGAATTTCTTACATTGTATTGCAATTCAGAAATGTGGTATCTGCGTTCGTTAAAAGATGTACTGCACCTAGAGAGCTGTTGAGAACAGTTGTATCAGCATTCTTTGTTATTTCTTTGTAATTTGTAATTTATAGATTCAGCCACTGTATGAGCTGCACGCAGCAATTTCATAGATTCATACATTTATTATTAAAATACTTATCAGTAGTTTTTAACATGTTTAACATTGTTCAAGATGGCCTGAAAGCATGCAAGCACTTCCACATCTTACAGGTCATACAAAAAGAAAATAACTCAAATGTATGTTTTAGGGGTATTCTAAAACTTATTTCACAAAGTTGTAACACTACAGTTTTTTTTTTAAATCAACCGTGTTACAATCTGGGTTAAGCTTTTGCCCTCACTAGAGTCCTGCTGCTGTTTTAATCCTGTACTAAAGCAGCCTTCATTAGAGAAGTCAGAATGCTGGAGAGATTTGTTCAGTTGAGCTGAGCAGGCCGTACCAGGACAGGAGCTCCATGTTCACCGCAGGCACAAAGCATGACTTATGTTATGATATAATAGCTTATTATTATTAACTTGGCCTGCGATTGTGAAGATTAGGTAGTGCATATTTCAGGAAACCCAGGTTTAATCTAGGTTGAGCAAAATACAAAGTATTGTTCATTTTTCTCCCTGAAGGGCTTTGGGCTTGAGCCGTTTGGTGTGACTGGGTTTCTGTTGGCACGCTTGAACTTTTAGTACTCCTTCTTTCTGCCTACCTGTCTGATCTGAGATCAGTGCTTTTCATGTGCTGACTATGGCTTCAGGCTACTCATAGCTCAGTCCCAGACACAATTTAATAATGGAGCTAATGGTGTCCCAGTAATTGTACAGCTCTTAGGAATTCATGAGGGCTTTTTTGGAGGCATCACTGGGATGTTTTAAAGGGATGAACCCTGCATTGTGGTCTCATATTGCAGAAAAAAAATATTTCCAAAATTGCCATGCTTTTGGGTGCTTTCTCATCACATTTTGTACCTGGTACTCATATTCTTTCATAAGCATTTTCTAAAAAGGACTCGAGTCAATCCAAAGGGGTACTTTTTAAGTTTTATTTTACATGCATTCATTTAGCTAAATGTTAAGTGTACTATGCTTCATTATTAAATTATTAATAACTATCAGTCACCAATACAGTCAGGGAAATCTTGAATATAACTAGGACTATAATGATATTAATATTGTAGATTATAATGTGATTTCATTAAACACATGGTGTTATCAAAGAAAGATAATCCTCATTTTCATGACCAAAGTAAAACCAGCATCACAAGTTGAATGCTTGAACAATACTGCTTAAAGACTTATTCAAATAAATCTCAACCTTTCGGGACTTTATAAGGAGATTAAGTCATGTCATGCTTTTGACTTCAGTTTGTTTGACTGATGCTCTTTATAAATACTTAGAACAGCGTATTATGAGTAGTATATATTTAGAAGTCTACTAATATGCATGAGTTTTTTATTTATAAATCTATAATATTTGTGGTAACATTAATATTATACTGTATCATTGTGGCTTTCCTGTGTATCAGCCAGCAGTCTGTGCCAATATTAACGCCAAGTTTGTGGGTTTGAATTCCAGGGATATCAATTGATTGAATGAATTCAATGCTTGCGGTCAGAGCTGTTGCACTGGATTTTACTGTAGTGAACACTCCAGTAAATGTGTACTAGAGCATTATACAACTCACTTCATTAATTTTACATTTGTTGGTTCTGATTTTAATCGTAGGTGGGTATGGAAAATGTAGATTAAGATAGAGGACACCGTTTAGCTTTTCAGCTGAAACCGAGCCTTGTTTTGGGTTCTTGATGCTGTTGTCACTTTCTATCATGGCAGCAGTTTTCCAGAGTGCGGTAACAGATCCATGACTGCAAAAGCCACAAATAAAAGATGACTTTTCATAATATTGTCAAAATGTTCTAGATTAGCTTGTGTTTCTGTCTCTGATTATTTTTTCAAGAATTTGGAAGAAAAACACACTTAAATCTTAATACTTTCTAGCTTTGTTAGATTACAACATCATTACATTTTGTATTTTGACTTCAAATTGTTTCCCATAAATACATGCTCTAAAACAAAATAATTTTAATGTGTATGTATTTGAGAAAGAAAGAGTTTTCTGAATCTATGACTAAATCATATTTTTGAACTAATTTTCAAAAGATTTTTAAGCTTTAAACATGCCTCATGCTGCTTCAATTTTTAGCTATAAAATCTGTATTTGATAACAAAATTAAGTTAATGTTAGTCAGTGCTGTAAGTTTATTGATCGTGAATGAGCGTGTGCTAAGCTAGTGCAGAAGTGCACTCGTTGACTTCTTAAGCATTTCTCCCACATCATTTAAGAGAGAAAACAAACAGGCCAAACGTGAGAGTGCAGAGTTGAAACTGAGTGCTTGGCAGAGCCCGTTTTAACTTGATCACCACATTTGGCAAGACTTTCAGGAACTAGGTGAAGGGGCGAGCAGGACATTTTGTTGTATGAGAAAAAGATACTCAGCTTGAGATGTTTATCCAGATGTTGGCGGCTGGAGGGTGCCATTACATTTCTGTGTGATATGACTGGTCATGATTACAAAGTGTTTTCCATTTTTTCAGAGCAAAATGTTCCCAGAAGAAGTGTCATCACAATGAGATGGTCTAAATGTATTAACATGTTTTTATAGTTTTAAAATATTTGTATGTTTTGTTTGGTTTTCAGAATCCTCCTCACTCTTGTCGCCCTTCTGTCTGCATACTCCATTCACCTGCTGCTAAAATCTTCAGGGATTGTTGGTGAGAGCGATTTTACATTCATATATTCTCATTAACCACCGGAGATCAAATTAAAGCATTTGTTTGTAGCTTATCATGATTTTTAGTTAAAAAACGAAACCTTCTCCCTGAGCTGATTATGATGGAGGTGTTAACCGAAGTGACATTGCTCTCTCTCTTTTTGCTCAGTGAGCATCTGCCTCTCTCCTCTGCGAGAGATTTTAATTGGCCACAATATTTCTGCTGTGCATTTGGCTAAAAATAGCCAAGTGTCTGCTGCGCTTGATCAATTGTGGCTGTCACCATCAGGGCTGTATCAACGATAAGCTCAAAGTTACAATGCTGGCACAAACACATTGTAAGGAGAGGGAAAATCTTACATTTATCATGATAAAAAAAAACATTTTTACCTAATGAATGAATTGAAACATTAATTATGCAGAATTAAGATTATTTAAGATGATTTAATAAAATACATTTAAGGGAGTATTCCCTATATGAATTTTATAACACCTCTCTCACATTGTAGTTTGCTTAATAATACATTTATTTATGAACAATTTGTTAGGTTTCCCATGTACATTCAACCATGTTGCTATGTGTCAACACTAAGATGCAAGAAAATAAGGTTATAGGTTTTATTTAAAATTACAACTCAATTAAATGCAATAAAACCCAAACTAACGCAGTTATGATTGTCCATGGCTGATTTTAATAAAGTAAATTGTAATCATTTTAGTATTCGAAAAGCATATCTGTTATTTTCTCTCTTTTTTGCTAATTATTTTCATTTTTTTAAACGTTGCACATTAAGTGGTAAAATCAAGGAAAGCAAAATATTTTAAACAGTAGATTTGTTGTAACCTATAAAATGTTGTGCACTAATAATGCATCGTGTTGATTTCCTGACTTTCTGTTTTGCCGTCAGGCATTAGAGCTTATGAACAGCTGGGCTTCAGAGCCTTTGGCACACCAGGCAAGATGGCTGCCGGTATCGCCATCACCCTTCAGAACATCGGAGGTGAGAAATGGTTCACTCTCAGGAGACTCGCTTCTCAGTCGCCCCTTCAAGGGCACAGCACACCTATCTTACGATGTACACCACTGCAGAGAAATGGAGGGGCCATTTCTTTCTCTTGTACTCTCTAGGTCATCGCTCTTTCTTTTCTTTTTTCCTTCCTTTTCCTTCACGCTAACCTTTCCCCCTGTTCCTCAATGCTGTCCTCATTTTCTCATTCTCATCTTCTGTCCTTTTTAGCCCATTTTATTGGTAATGTTACAAGTATTGCGCTTGAGTAAATAATTCTAAAATTGTAGTTTCTGTTTAGAAGATTAAATAATAAAGTATTTACATTATTTATACATGCCAGTGATAGCTTGTGCACATTTATATCTAAGCTATAAACATTTAACATTTCATGTAAAATAATTTTTTAATGTAAAAGGATAATTTTGTATATAAAGTTGTTAGATATAAAAATCCTAACTCGGTCAAATTTCTATTTTTGTATGATTTCGCATGATTTAAAGCATTCACATTTTTATTTTGTTTAACATATTTTAAGTTTTTAGTTTTGTGTATCTACGGTAGTATGTCACATTTGTTTTATGCTTGTTTTTGTGTATCCATATTTTGGATTTTTTGGGATTTACATGTCAGACATTAAATAGACATTTCATTTTATCATCTGATCTGTGATTTTACTTGTGTGCCCTGAGCCCTGAGCTTTTGGAACATGGTTATTGTAACTAAATATAGATGTGATTCTCTTCTTTACTGTGACATTTGCTTCCAGGATAATAACCACAATCCCCTGGAGCACACAAATACGTCCTGGATTAGTGTGTTTACTCCAGATCTTCGAATCTCAAAGCCTCTCCCTCTCTCTCTTTGTCCTCTCGTAGCCATGTCCAGCTACTTGTACATAGTCAAGTATGAGTTTCCACTGGTTATCCAGGCTTTTCTCAAGGAAGACCATCCCTCAGGGTGAGTACATGGTCATAGCTGCTTCAATTATCCCCTTTCATTTTGTTTAGGGCTCTATAAGGAGTCATTGATCATGTGACCTGTTGAAAAAGATCAAGAAGAAATCAAATCGGTTCAGGACACACTGCTATGAAATTAAAATTAAAACTCTAAAGGCTTTCTGATTGGTTTACTTGATTAAAGTTCAGAGATTGCCAGGATGGATGAGATTAAAGTGATGTAATGTTTCTTTCCTGGTTTAATAAGTGTGAAAAGTGCAATTGGAAGCCTAGTGGACACCAAACCACCAAGACTGAAACTGAATTCTTCAAGAGGAAATCTTATATAGTTAGACTGACAATAAATGAAAGGTGTATGTGGAAATTGTTCATAAAATGATATGTAAAAAGCATATTATAGGCTTAATATAATTTATAATATAATATAAAGTGTAACTGTTTTGAATGAAACATGCAATTGAATTAATATTATGTTTGCATTTCTGAAATACAGACATTTCATTGTACTAAAATTGTCTGCAAATGGAACCAGCCCTCTAGCAGACTATTTTTCATCAAATACACTTTTAATTTGATTAAATAAAACAAATAAAAAATTTGGTGCTGTTGATCCCTTAAGAATGTGAATCTGAAAAGGGTAAAAACCAGGTTATGCAGAGGCTAATTAGGACAGGTTATGCAGAGGTTTCTAATATTTATCTATTTACATTTGTATTATTCTTAAAGATGCTTGTAAAATGTATAATCTAGCCACAGGGGTTTCTAGCCAGTGACTTCTGTGCCGGTCCCAAGCCCGGATAAATAGAGAGGGTTGCGTCAGGAAGGGCATCCGGCGTAAAACATGCCAAAACCAAATATGCAAGTCATCAATTCGATTTCCATACCGGATCGGTCGAGGCCCAGGTTAACAACGACCGCCACCGGTGCTGTTGACCCACAGGGTGCCGGTGGAAATTGGACTACTGTTGGTCAAAGAAGGAGAGGAGGGAGAAGGATTTGTAGGCAGAGAGAGAAGAGGAAAGGCAAGAGTATAGGTCTGAGAATAGGGACTCTCAACGTTGGTACAATGACCGGGAAAGGTAGAGAGCTGGCGGACATGATGGAGAGAAGTAAGGTAGATATTCTGTGTGTGCAGGAGACCAGGTGGAAGGGTAGCAAAGCGCGTAGTATTGGAGTGGGATACAAACTGTTTTACTATGGTGAGGATAGGAAGAGAAATGGGGTAGGAGTGATCCTGAAGGAGGAGTTTGTGAGGAATGTTTTAGAGGTGAAAAGAGTGTCTGACAGGGTGATCAGTTTGAAGTTCGAGATTGAAGGGGTGATGTTGAATGTAGTGAGTGGTTATGCTCCACAAGTAGGCTGTAAGCTGGAATAAAAGGAGAGATTCTGGAGTGAATTAGATGAGGTGATGGAGAGTATTCCCAGAGGGGAGAGAGTAGTGGTGGGAGCAGACTTCAACGGTCATGTTGGCGAGGGCAACAGAGGTGATGAGGAAGTGATGGGCAGGTTTGGTGTTAAGGAAAGGAATCCAGAAGGACAGATGGTGGTGGACTTTGCCAAGAGGATGTAAATGGCTGTAGTTAACACTTATTTCCAGAAGAGGGAGGAACATAGAGTTACCTACAAGAGTGGTGGTAGGAGTACGCAGGTGGACTACATCCTAAGTAGACGAGCCAATCTGAGAGAGATCACTGACTGCAAAGTAGTGGTAGGAGAGAGTGTAGCCAGACAGCATCGGATGGTGATGTGTAGGATGTTTCTGGTGGTCAGGAAGAAGAGGGGAGGAAAGATGGAAAAGAAGACCAAGTGGTGGAAGTTGAAAAAGGAAGACGATTGTGAGGAATTCAGACAGAAGCTGAGACAGGCTTTGGGTGGCCAGGAAGAGCTTCCAGAGGACTGGAAAACTACAGCAGAAGTGATCAGGGAGACAGGTAGGAAAGTGCTAGGTATGTCAGCAGGAAGAAGGAAAGAAGATAAGGAAACATGGTGGTGGAATGAGGAAGTACAGGAAATCATCCAGAGGAAGAGGCTAGCTAAAAAGAAGTGGGACATCCAAAGGACTGAAGAAAGTAGACAGGACTACAAGGAATCACAGCACAGGGTGAAGAGGGAGGTGGCAAAGGCCAAACAGAAGGCATATGATGAGTTGTATGCCAGGTTAGACACGAGGGAAGGTGAGAAGGAATTGTACAGATTAGCGAGACAGAGAGACAGAGATGGGAAGGATGTGCAACAGATAAGGGTGATTAAAGATAGAGATGGAAGGGTTCTAACGAATGAGGAGAGTGTGTAGAGAAGATGGAAGGAGTATTTTGAGGAGTTGATGAATGAGGAGAATGAGAGGGAAAGAAGGGGGAAGAAGTGAACATTGTAGAGCAGGAAGTTGAAAAGATTAGAAAGGATGAGGTGAGGAAGGCTCTGAGGAGAATGAAGAGTGGAAAGGCTGTTGGTCCAGATGACATCCCTGTGGAGGTGTGGAAGTGTCTAGGAGAGACAGCAGTGGAGTTCCTATCTAGGTTATTCAACAGGATTCTAGAGAGTGAGAAGATGCCTGAGGAATGGAGGAGAAGTGTCCTAGTGCCAGTCTTTAAGAACAAGGGTGATGTGCAGAGTTGTAACAACTACAGAGGTATAAAGTTGATGAGCCACACAATGAAACTCTGGGAAAGAGTAGTGGAAACTAGGCTAAGAAGGGAAGTGGATATTTGCGAGCAGCAGTATGGCTTCATGCCCAGGAAGAGCACTACTGATGCAATTTTTGCTCTGAGAATGCTAATGGAGAAGTACAGAGATGGTCAGAAGGAGCTGCACTGCGTCTTTGTGGACTTAGAGAAAGCGTATGACAGGGTGCCGAGAGAGGAGCTATGGTCCTGTATGAGGATGTCAGGAGTGGCTGAGAAGTACGTCAGAGTAGTTCAGGATATGTATGAGAGGAGTATGACATCAGTTAAATGTGCTGTAGGTCAGACGGAGGAGTTCAAGGTGGAGGTGGGGCTACATCAAGGATCGGCTTTGAGTCCCTTCTTGTTTGCTATGGTGATAGACAGGTTGACAGATGAGGTCAGACAGGAATCTCCATGGACAATAATGTTTGCAGATGACATTGTTATCTGTAGTGAGAGTAGAGAGCAGGTGGAGGGACACCTGGAAAGTTGGAGGTTTGCTCTAGAAAGAAGAGGAATGAAAGTCAGTCGTAGTAAGACAGAATACATGTGTTTGAACGAGAGGGAGGGAAGTAGAACAGTGAGGTTACAGGGGGCTGAGGTCAAGAAGGTGGAGGAGTTTAGGTATTTGGGGTCAACAGTCCAGTGCGACGGGGAGTGTGGAAAAGAGGTGAAGAGGTGAGTGCAGGCAGGTTGGAGTGGGTGGAGAAAAGTGTCAGTGGTGTTGTATGGGTTAAAGACTGTAGCAGTGAGGAAGAGACACAAGGCAGAGATGAAAGTAGCAGAGATGAGGATGTTGAGGTTCAGTTTAGGAGTGACAAGGATGGACAAGATTAGGAACGAGCACATCAGAGGAACAGCTCAGGTTGGTTGTTTTGGAGACAAAGTCAGAGAAGCCAGATTGAGATGGTTTGGGCATGTGCAGAGAAGGGATAGTAGTTATATTGGTAGAAGGATGTTGGAGATGGAGCTTCCAGGCAAGAGGGCAAGAGGAAGGCCAAAGACAAGTTATATGGGGGTGCTGAAGGAGGACATGAAGGTAATTGGTGCAACAGTAGAGGATACTGAGGCCAGAGTTAGGTGGAAACAGATGATTTGCTGTGGCGACCCCTAAACTGGGAACAGCCGAAAGAAAAAGAAGAAGAAGAAGATGCTTGTAAAATGTATAGCAGCAAGATATGTAACAAAATCCTCGAAAGTCCTTAGTTCAGGGAGATAAGATGATAAGGCAAAACCATGGGTTTGTGTTTGTTTGCAAAAGTCTGCATAGACAGGTCAATAGAAAAACTGTTGTTTGATTAGTGAATTCTGTGGAGACGTTCATTTCTTAGCTTTTTGTCAAATACCAGTCTTTCTTTGAGGGCATGAGGACAGTAGCAATCACATCAACTTGCCCTTCGGTAATGATTTCTTCTGCTCGTTTGAGCTCATGTGCGCATGTGTGTGTGCGTGCGTGCGTGCGTGTATGTTTGAATGGATGGGTGGGTGGATGTGTGTGTGCATGAGAGAGAGGGAGAGAGAAAGAGAGAAAGAGAGTGTGTACTGAGCAGATACATTCAGATCAACAGGCCTCCTAGGACTTCTAAAACACACAAGATCGTCGCGCGTGTGGGAAAGTCTGAATGGATGATGGTTTATTAGGGCCGAAAAATACTGTATGTGAACAAAACATGAAATGACTCACATTGTAACAGCTTTTAATTGTTTGAATAAACATTCCTGATATTAGTGAGGGATTGAGTACATTTCTGTTCATGAATATTGTCTTTGAATCATGAAAGTTGGAGTTCTGTGCAAAGATGAAAGGTTTAATTGGAGACGCGTTTGCTCCTGACATGCTGTTGATGTATGTCAGGTTTTTTGAAGCCATGCTAAGAAAATGAACATCGAAGATCTGATTTACTGACATGGAATGCTTTTAGATGAGGGACATAGCCTTTAAACTCAACTGAGACCTCACAGTTCCAACAATAACAAATAACAAATTCACAATAGCAAAAAGAAAGCAGTTTGCAATAAAGCAAGAAGAGTCATTTTTTGTTATAAAGAGCTAAATCCTAAATATTAAATATGGATCCCATACAATCATGGCCAAAATTGTTGGCACCCCAAAAATATTTTCAGGAAATATCAGGAAAAGCATTGCATTAACATATGTTTTGCTATATACATGTTAATTCCCTTTGTGTGTATTGGAGCAAAACAAAAATAGCAGGAAATAAGCAGATTTGACATAATGTCACTCAAAACTGCAAATATGGGCTAGACAAAATTATTGGCACCCTTTTAAAATTGTGGATCAATAACTGTCACAAGAACCAGACTGCCGATCCAGATGCGACAGATGAAGATTTTATTGTCTTAGAACACAGGCTCCAAACAGAAGTCAGAAAACATAAACAAAAGCACTTGTCCAAACTGCAAACTTAAAAACTCAGCTAAAGTGCCAGAAACTCCAGGCAGACTGAGGGCTAGCGAGACCGGACCAGAGTTGTTTGCAGGACTGGGAAGACCAGAAGCACGTCTGCACACATGAACACCTTGCACAGACTGTTTCCAGAGCACTCAATATATAGGGACCAATCAGAGAGGCGGTAACGAGCAGCACCTGAACTCAATGACAGGACACAGACTTAGGTGGGAAGAGACAGAGAATTTTCCAAACAAGTTAACAAGAAAAAACAAAATACAACAAATAACCTCACAAAACAATGCACAGCATGACAATAACATAGTTTCAAGCATGTGATGTTTCTTTAAACTCACCTGGGGCAATTAACAGGTGTGGGCAATATAAAAATAACACCTGAAAGCAGTTAAAAAGGATAGAAGTTTGACTTAGTCTTTACATTGTGTGTCTGTGTGTGTCACACTAAGCATGGACAACAGAAAAAGGAGAAGAGAGCTGTCTGAGGACTTGAGAACCAAAATTGTGGAAAAGTATCAACAATCTCAAGGTTACAAATCCATCTCCAGAGATCTAGATTTGCCTCTGTCCACAGTGCGCAACATTATCAAGAAGTTTGCAACCCATGGCACTGTAGCTAATCTAGCTGGGCGTGGACGGAAAAGAAAAATTGATGAAAGGTTGCAACGCAGGATTGTCCGAATGGTGGATAAGCAGCCTCAAACAAGTTCCAAAGACATCGAAGCTGTCCTGGAGGCTCAGGGTGCATCAGTGTCAGTGCGAACTATCCGTCGACATTTGAATGAAAAAAGACTCTATGGCAGGAGACCCAGGAGGACCCCACTGCTGACACAGAGACATAAAAAACAAGACTACAGTTTGCCAAAATGTACGTGAAAAAGCCCCAATCCTTCTGGGAAAAAGTGTTGTGGACAGATGAGACCAAGATAGAGCTTTTTTGTAAAGTACATCATTCTACTGTTTATCGAAAACAAAATGAGGCCTACAAAGAAAAGAACACAATACCTACAGTCAAATTTGGTGGGGGGTCGAAGATGTTTTGGGGTTGTTTTTCTGCCTCTGGCACTGGGTTCCTTGACTGTGTGCAAGGCATCATGAAATCTGAGGATTACCAAAGAATTTTGCGTCGCAATGGAGGGGCCAGTGTCAGAAAGCTGGGTTTGCGACCGAGATCTTGGGTCTTCCAGCAGGACAATGACCCCAAACATACTTCAAAAAGCACCCAGAAATGGATAGCAACAAAGCACTGGAGAGTTTTAAAGTGGCTAGCAATGAGTCCAGATCTAAATCCCATAGAACACCTGTGGAGAGATCTTAAAACTGCTGTTGGGAAAAGGCGCCCTTCCAATATAAAAGATCTAGAGAAGTTTGCAAAGGAAGAGTGGTCCAAAATTTCGGTTGAGAGGTGTAAGAAACTTTATTGATGATTATAGGAAGTGACTGAGTTCAGTTATTTTTTCCAAAGGGTGTGCAACTAAATATATAATTTTTGTCCAGCCCATATTTGCAGTTTTGTGTGACATTATGTCACATTTTATTTTGCTCCAATACACACAAAGGGAATAAACATGTATAAAGCAAAACATGTGTTAATTTCCTGTGAGAAATACTGTGCCAACAATTTTGGCCATGACTGTACGTAATATTTACATGTATGTTTATAAACATTAGCTAAACATTATTTATTTCAATCTAGAATGTATGCTATGTTTTTAGAGTAGAATTTGTTGGATTCCTTTGGAGAGAGAGAGAGAGAGAGAGAGAGCGTCTGTGATGCAAACTGATGCAAATACATTGTCTGTAGCCTATTCTGACAGAAGGCCTGTGCACACATGCATGCACAGTGACACACTCTGGAGGACACCTCAAAACCTTCAGATAAACAACCTCTAGTTGTTCATTTAAATTCTTCTGCGCTCTGTGTTAGCAAGAGCCACCCTAGCATAGGAAACCTGGACAATTCAGCTCACTGTGCGCTTTTTACATTTAATAAGATTTAAAACCTTATTTGACGATTAACTTGCGTTAAAATCCACTGCTATTATTAAACAGTTACTTGGTGTATGAAAAAGTTGACATTTAACATTGTATATGTTCTCTTTCAAGTGTTTGTTGTTATTTAAAGATTGGGAGAACACGCACGTTTATACTATGTGGATATTTATAAGAGTAGTTTATCATGATGGTGCTCCCCCTTCTATGCAGAGAAAACTTCACTCTAAACTGCTATTAAAACTTCAGAACCCTACATACAGATGCAAACTCCACACAGAAAGGTGTACTAGGTGGATTCGAACCAGCAGCCTTCTCAATGAATGAAATAGTGCCAACAGCTTTTCCAGCAGGTTATGCCACAAGATGCCAATAAAACGTCAATTTATCTAGTTTTGAACTGAAATACATTATAAAGACATCAAATCTTTTTTGATGCCTCATGTTTGATGGAATTTAGTTATGTATCAAGTACTAATAGCGCATGTGTTAAAGAACAAAGTGTATAAAGCTTTGTTATTAATTGTAATCTGAATTTAAGGTTAATTAAATCAATGCTCAAGACTCAAAATGTTAAAAGACGATAGGAGCTTGACAACATGATGACTTTTTGATTTAACTGTCTTTTGTAAAAACTGCTAGCAAGAACGTGCTGCTAATGTGCACCCTCAGTCTACTGTGCATCCAGATATGGCATCATTGTGAAAATGCAGAGCGAGGGTTGTGGGGGCGTAATGTTCAAGCAAGTGTTGACATGCCTTTCAAACAAATTCTCAGTTTCTCATGAAAAGTATAATTCCATGGGAGAAAATGAGCATCATAAGAATGTCTTGTAAAAGATTTCAACTATGTACCTGGTACTGTTCACTTGAGCGAGATCATCGTCTTTGATCGATGGAGGTGCTCTATTGTCTCATAAGAAGCTGATTTTCCTGGATTGGCACAACTGAACATGGCAGTCAGTCCAACCCGACCCTTGCTTTCTCTCAGTCATAATGAAGGCTGAAAACACAACTAGCAGTTAAGCACCAAAGAGGAAGATTCTTAAGTTCATAAGGTCATTCTGGTTTCTTGACTCATTCTTGGTCTCTTGATGTGATTGGCAGGGAGTGGTATTTCAATGGCAATTACCTGGTGGTCATTGTGTCCTGCAGTGTCATCCTGCCACTGGCATTAATGAAGCAGCTCGGTAAGCCTTCACCTACCTTTGATTCATATGTCTAAGTACTCTCGCTTCCATTAAAGCTCATCTCATGTTTCAGGATACCTGGGCTACACCAGCGGTTTCTCTCTCAGCTGCATGGTCTTCTTCCTTATTGCGGTAGGTTCTCTTAATTTGAGTTTTACTGCTCAAATTAAAATGTTGGTCACTTTCCAATTTCAAATCAAATGTGTGTTTCTCTCCTTTTTTAACATAATTTACTTCAAAAGATTTTTTATTTTACTATATTTTTTGTATCATAAATTTTGTGTCAGTTAGTGTCCTTACATTCTTTCTGTTATTCACAATAGTGTGTTCCCTTTATTTTCAAGTTGTAAAGTAATGATTTCTTCTTTTATTCACATATCTTAACTCTTTATTAAAAAGTAAACACTGTTCTTTAAAAGATGAAGTGCAATTTATAGACCCAATTGGTACAATGCACAATTGAATGAATAGTGGTGTTTTTTCTGTGCTTGTAATCCCTGAAAATACAAATTCTATTAAAAAATAACATTTATTTTATTAATTTTTTATTAAGTGTTGAGCTAATCTACTGTGCTTGGTGAAAATTATGAACATGGCTGAATGAAAGATTCTAGCTCCATATTCTAGCTCTATATAAACAAATATTGTTTGTTGTCTGTGATTTTTAGAACATAAAAAGATAATCACTTGTCTAACACGGCGGGCCGAAGCAAACCCCTAAAAACTTGAAGTTATTTATGTATACTTGCATTTGTGATTGACCTCCATTGCCCACACATCCCCCAACCCCCTGAACAAAATTCTTACATACAAGAACCTCTGAAATTTTGTATTGAGAAAAGTACCAAAAATACTTTTATAGCTGAACATTGTTTGCTTCTTTTTTTTAAAACATCATAAACATTTTAAACTAAAACATTAAACCTGAGATTGACTTAATTTACAACATAAACATTGTTATTTATTCTCAGTAAATTATTAAGGCCAAAATTGAGTTAATTAGTTAAAAACAAAACATATATATCCTCTACTTTATAAAAATCTGAAAACCACAAAACTGGGCCTTAAAGGTGCGTAAAAATGTCATGAATTTACTCACTCAAAACATTCAAATGGCATCAGCACATTTCAATTTTAATTTATTTCTCATAAAATCGTTACTCTATTATAATTTTAAGTGAACGATTGAGTTATACATCATAGAATGTTTAAATATTTATCTTATTTATGCAAGTGTGGTGGAGCTTCATGAAGATTTTTTTCTCCAGCTGGAACTGTTTTTCTTGTAGTTAACAGGTTCTGCTTAGTATTCTCCTCATGAAACACCACTCTGCTATTTATAAACGCCTTCCTGAATAATGTGCTGAAAGCATGAAAATTTACATTTAATCTCAAAACGGTTCCAATTAGCATTTTATAAATCTGCTTAAGCTGAGGGATTTTCAGAAGTGCTCATATTTCAGGAGCAGCAACACTGTCTTGTGTGAGGAGAGAGTGTCTAGTGTTTCGAGTTGGGTTGTATATATGGTGCACCTCACTGACCTAGTTTTGAAGGGGAGCTTTATTCTGTGCACACGGCTCTCTCTCTTTGTCTCTTCAGACATCATGCTTGTGTGTTTGTGTGTGTGTGTGTGTGGGGGGGGGGTATGATTCTAGCTGTGTCACATCTTCAAGCTTGATTTATGACACGTCTGGAGCTAACTTTACATAAAAACATGCAATTCAATGACTGTGTAAGCTGAACAATACAAAAATGATCTTGTTAGAAAAGATCTCGTTAAAAAAATGGCAACCAATAAAACGCTTTCAATGTCATCTGCCTTCAGGTGATCTATAAAAAGTTCCACGTAAAATGTCCTTTTGAAGACTTCTACCATAACAGGACGGCGTTGGGCTTCAACACAAGTGTGGCGGCTGACCCCGGAGGAGTGGAGATCACCCCCGAGGGAGACCCTGCCTGCACCCCCCGACTCTTCAACCTCAACTCACAGGTGACTCCTGAAAACAAAGATCATAGTATTTATAAAGCAAGAGTGAGCTGGTAAAACGGCAGTATCTTTCAATAACAACAACAAATGTGAAAAATGATATAATTTGGTGATGTCATCTTTGGTATATCCTCACGATATTAAACCTGATATCACTTTTCTTTAGGGATCAAAATATCAATTAGGGCTACAGCTATCGATTATTTTGATAATTGATTAATCTATAACTAACATCAATTGATTTATCAGATAAGTTGTTGCATTTTTGCATTTACTGATGTTTTACTGAGATAACTAAGTAAAAAGTTAATAAAATTCTATAACCGATGTATTGCAAGTTCCTGCACTATATTCAAACCTTACAGGCTGGTAAAATGTTTTTCATTCATCAGAAAGGATATTGTCCAATAATATAAATGTGTTTGTTATACACAGTAGCTATTTCACAAAAATATATTCAATAAGTATCTTATCCATGATTTCAAGTGTTTAGTATAGCAAATTATGCCATTAATCAGTATAATTATATTGAATTTCTCTTCAAAGGGAGTTTCCATCTCCCGTGTTTAACCTAGAATAGGCATGTTCAATAGTACATAAATAAATGATTTCTTAACAGATTATAACTTTCTGCAGACCCTGCTCTACTGTAGAGTGCAAGTAACAAGTTAACGATAAAAACACCATGCACATCTAAAATGAAATTTCCTCATGTTAAAGTAACAATAGTCTGTAATGTGTGAATATAGAGGTATAGGGACAGAAGTTTATACATTATATACATAAGACATTAATGTTGTATAATTAATGTTGTAACCTTTTTATCCTTTAAGAAGTACCAGCGTATCTCCATTAGCATTTTCCTGATAATTCTGTTTTCTGTCATTGATGAGTGTGAAAGTATGTGTTTTAGGATCTCCAAGTGCACAGAGGCGGCATTTCAAATTAGCCCAGGTCTGAGCTCTGTCCACAACGGATAAATCACAGCGACAATTAGCTCTTTGGAATTGTTTGAGTGTTTAACGGCTTTTAAAGTGTGAAGTTTAGGGCTTTTGGTTGCCTCTGCTGTATCCTTGGTGACATGATGTGTCTGGTGTTTGTGTTTCTAGACGGCCTACACAGTTCCCATCCTGGCGTTTGCATTTGTGTGCCACCCAGAGGTTCTGCCAATTTACACCGAACTGCGCAAGTGGGTGGTTTTTCCACAGTTTTAAATTGAAAAATGATTCTGGTGGTTAGTGCAGGCACGGCTTATCTGAGAGATGTCTAGAGAGCTGTGCTTTTAACTAATGTACAATTGGATTAAGCGTTTGTTTTAAAATAAATATTGAGAACTGAGACGGGCACAAATAATAAATGGTAAAACAATGGTAAATTTCAGGTTATTTTTTGAGATAATGACTTTAAAAGTATTCGATAGAGCCCTGTAGTACATCAATACTAACTATTGTATAGTTTCACAATAAATTATATTTTTATTGTTTAAAATGAGTGTTACCAATTAAAATTAAATAAATAGGTACAAGGAAGTATTTATGTGTCTCAGAGAGTCTTTAGTGCATTATAAAATGGAACTGGATTGCTGAAAGTTACAATCTCATTTCAGCCCCACAAAGACAAAGATGCAACACGTCTCCAACATCTCCATCGGCGTTATGTACGTCATGTACTTCCTGGCTGCTCTCTTTGGATATCTGACCTTCATTGGTGAGGCCTGTTAGCTTCATCATCAATTTGCCACATTTAAACTTTTTTCTGGCTAATTTAGAGTATTGCAGGGAACATAATATTCTAGAAGAGCTCACTACAGGTTTATTAAACCAGCACATCTTGGTATTTTAGAGTTGGTATTGAGATAAGGGTGTTTTAATGCCATTAAATTTGCATTCAGCTCTCTTAAAGTCGACACTATTCAAAGTTTTTTTTTCTGTAATCCTTTATATTAGTTGATATAAGTGTAACTAAGTGTTCGTAAAATCTACAAGGTGACTTCCGTTTACTTTCCAAAAAGTCCAGTTATTTATTTTTTAATAAAATTAATCCTGACGGCTCTTTTTAGAGAAAAATAACAATATTTTGGAATAACCCAGATGCAGGCTAAGATCTCTGTTAATATAAAATTATAGGAAAATAAATCTTAAAATGATTTGTCATTTTTATTATTGTTACATTATTGCTACAATGTTTAGACATTTTATAGTAGCCATACTATTTTTAAAATGCTTTTATTGAAACAATTTACCAAGAATGTGATTCATTTTTTGCATGAATGTTTTATGTAGTACCAACAAAACTTGCATTTGTTAATTGAACAAGAGTTTACCTTTGCTGTAGTCAAGTTTTTAGCTTTAATTCTACAAGACATTATAGATTCTAAACTTGTATTTTATAATTAAGTTGCCTTAACATTTACATTTCCATTGCACACATTTTAAGCAAGATTTATTTATGTTTACCAAATAAAAAGACAGTAGTTCTCATTTGGATCTACCTTACCCTTAGTATCTAAAGTGGAATCGTCAATATTGTAGTGATCTAAGGGATATTTTTAAATATCCTTTTCAGGCTCATATTCAAGTCCAAGACAACATTAAGATGTCCATTCACAGACTCTATACATACTCACATTAAATACTACATACTCACATGTATTCAACCTCTACTACAAGGTGAAAGGCATGATACTCAACAAACACACATCTCAATAATGGTAACACCAAATTAGCCCCAATGCAACCAAACAGAGGCACCAGTTGCTGCAGAATGAGACAAAATGAGAAAAAAAGTGGACCATTTTTGTTGTCTTAAACTCAGCAATTTGAACTGAGCATAACTAATTGCAAAAGCATACTAAATAAACACACTCTCATAGTGAAAAAGAAGAATTGTACAGAGAACAAGCAAATCTAATGTTGTTTGCTACCCATGCAGAATTGGTTAAAGGATAAAGTTAATTTGATAACTTTAATAATTTGATAATGTAATCCGTCCTCCTGCGCATTAAGAATTGGAATCCGAACAGGGTTTCCTGATCAAAACTCCAAGGGTATCAAATACCTACTTTGCGTTCATAAAATAAGCTTTCTATTGGTTGTGGGTATGTACAAACGATGATTCATTAGGATTACATCTCAAATGTTTGTAAAGACACATGTGGAGTGATTCAGAACTAGACAAAACCATCTAAACTTATCAACATAACAACGGGTGTCAATATTACAGGTTTTATTCAGTAATATTTTCAAAGTCTTTTTTTTTTTAGTTTAAGTATGGAGAGAAAAATCATTTAACATCAATTTATATCTACGGCTAAGGTACATAGTAGAAAAGATAAAGGAAAAAAAGATACATGGTGCATAAAAGAAAAAGGTGTGAGCTTTTATTATATAAAGATCATAAAGAGACTGAGCTCTCTTTCTTGTCAGCAGGTGTTGGATGATGTCACAGAAAATGTAATCTAGGGTTGGAATGAAACATTAACAGAGTTCATGGTGCTTAGTCTTTGCACTCCCTCTACTGGTCAATTGATGTAATAAAAGAAATGTTGGCAAACCCTTGTTGGGTATTCCTTGGATTCAGTTTTTTATTTGTATTTTGTTTTATTCGTAGATAAGGTAGAAGCTGAGCTGCTGCACACCTACAGTCGGATCGATCCTTATGACACACTCATCCTTTGTGTTCGTCTGGCAGTGCTGACTGCCGTCACACTCACTGTCCCTATAGTTCTGTTTCCTGTGAGTTTTTCAGACATGTCATTACAGTTTAATCTTCGAAGTGTCTAAAATAATTCTTGCTTAACAGAACATCTGATTTGCCTCAAACCAGGTCAGAAGAGCCATTCAGCAGCTGTTCTTTCCAAATAAAACCTTCTGGTGGCCACGTCACATCGCCATAGCAGTGACCCTCCTCACCCTCATTAACTTGCTGGTCATCTTCGCCCCGAATATCTTGGGCATCTTTGGGGTCATTGGTAAGTTTTAGTGTTTAGTTTATTATTGGGCATAAATAATAATTATGATTGACTACTTAGTAGATGGATTCCCCTTAAAAAATCTTATAACCCACAAAACATCAGGTTGTAATTGACATAAAAATAGTTACAAAAAAAAAAAAATATATATATATATGAATATATTTTTTATTTATATATTTTTTTTTTATCAATTGTAACTATTCATTCATTCATCTTCATGTCAGTCTTCTTCCCTTTCGGGGTCGCCACAGCGGAATGAACCGCCAACTCTCTGGCATATGTTTTACGCGGCGGATGCCCTTCCAGCCGCAACCCATCGCTGGGAACAATTGTAACTATTTTTTTGTCAATTAAAACCTGATGGCTTGTGGGTTATAAGATTTTTTAAGGGGAATCCATCTACTAAGTAGTATTTTCAGAAACTGACTGGAAAAAAATATATGGTAATAAATAATTAGCGTGGAGTATTTTTTAAAACAATTCTATACATATTTAAAATCGTTAAACTGTGATTTTATACTAAATAATAGACTTGAAATGTAATAACACTATTTGAATACCAGACTTTGTATATTCATGCATATCTGTACTATCCACAGCATGACATAACATCCTGTCCTCATTTTAAACATTACTGAAATGAATCACGGCGAACTGCTTCTGCCTCTTTCTTTGTGTCTTTGGTGTGACGAGAGTACAAGAGCAGTGTGCCATGGTCTTAAGTGTAACCATGGCAACCTCAAGGACCTCTTGGTTGCTTTCATCTCCTCGAATTAAAGTCTCAGGCGATAATACTCTTAGTCGAACAAATATTCATTGCCTCTGGAATGTGTCTATAATTATCAGCAAAGTCCTGTTATGTCTTTTTTACTACATCATCGTAAAATGGCAGGTCCCAGTCGCAGATGTATAACCAATCTTGAAATCCTACATTAAAAAAAATGGTGTTAGGGTTTATTGCATGCTGTTTATTATTCACACATAGCTTTCATTCTAACATTTAAAGAAAAAAAATTCTTTAAAAAAGTCTTTTTTACACAAGATGCAGGATCGGACACTACATGTGCACTATAACCAGAGACTATCCACCTGAATGTCCATCTTGCAGAATGCAATTAACTATGAAGCATATTAGAAGGCTTTTAACCTTACTAGAAACCAGTTTCATGCCGTTTTATTCAGGAACATGTTTTAGTCATAAATATAAAAATATAAATATAAATATTTAAATATAAAAGTTGGTTTTTAACATATCATTTTATTAGCAAAATAAAATAAAAAACTTTTATTGCCATGAACATAGCCACAGAATATGGCATGGCTTGAAAACCAAATATAGATAGAGACCATAATTGCTTGTGTGCAATGGTGGTAACGGTTTGCACTTTGTGTGACTCTATACATGATTTAAGAATGGATAATGTAACTACATTGATTTCCTGACAGTCAAGACTTAGTCCTTCTGAACGATGTAGTGAAGTTTTTTTAGTGCGTTTACTTAGTGTCTGCATATGTTTCTGTTTCCTTAGGTGCCACATCTGCACCTTGTCTCATCTTTATTTTTCCGGCTGTGTTTTATATCCGCATTGTTCCAAAGGAAGAGGAACCCATGAGCTCAACACCGAAAATCATTGTAAGTGCTTAAGGATGCAGTGTATTTTGTTCCTTCCATTCATTTGCCGAGGGATCTGGTTTCTTAGCTCTTGCAGGAATGTGGATGTTCTGTACAAGCACAACTCTCTGAAAGCCACTTGTGTTTAGAGCTCTGTAAATCCCTCTGTAAATCTATAGTGTGGCTCATAACTATTGTAAACTATTTTGCCGGCTCATTTCAAGTTGCACAAACTGCAAGAAAGTGAAGACGAGGTGAAACCTGAGGATGTTATTATAATCTTAATTTTGTGAAAACTTCCAAGAAAGATTCAGATTATGATTAGCTGGTTCTCAGAAAAAGAGTGTCTTATACCCTGAAAAGTGCTTTAAAAGTCCCTTGAATTTATCCATGTTTTTTGCTTTACCAGCGTTTTGTTTAATTTAGTCAAAGCATAACAACATTTAGCTTATTTTAAATGATTAGAATCCTTTTTGTAATTTGAATTGAATAAAAAATATCCAATCTGATTAAAAAAAAATATTCCAAGTTTTCAGTTCATAAATCTTAAAAGTAAAAAAAGAGAAAATTTCTTTAGGTTGAATTTTTGAGAGAAGTTTTTTAAATCTTAAACTCTCTTAGGAATGCCACAATAAAGGTTTATGTATGATAAAGTATATACATGCTTAGGAACTTTGGACAATATGTGTTCCTAAAATAAATTTAAAATAGACAAGTATTTAATCTTCAAATATTTTATTTCCTGTTTTATGTTTTTGGAAAACAATTTCTTTTTTTCTTCCTCAATGTTTACATTAAACAGACTATATTTTGTTAGTTTGCCTTGGTAGTTCTATTTTCAAATACTTCTCTCTCTCTCTCTCTCTTTCCCCCAGGCAACTTTGTTCGCCTTGTTAGGAGTTCTGTTTATGATAATGAGCCTCAGCTTCATCATCATCGATTGGACATCAGGGTCCAGCAAAGCAAGCAGCGGGCATTAGACCACATTCTTCAATGGTTTCTGCTTTTTAAAATAATTTTCTCTTCAGTGGTTGGGGAGGATGCAGAATCTCAGAGTAGAGTAGAAGAACATTCCTACGGTAGCTTTAGGATGTTATTGTCACAATACAGTCCATGTGACCTGCATGTGCTGCATTCTCAGGCCATCATGTACTCAAAAAGGCCAAACACTCCCTTAAATTAACACTCCGCAATATTTTGACAGACTTTGTAGGGGAAGGCAGCACAAAATATGAACTCTAATCTCATTGAAGTCAACATGTGCCATAGTATCAGCACATGCAGATTGCAGGCTTCTCAATCAAAAGGGATTTTGCATCAACAAACCCAACATATTATTTCACCTTTCCCTGCCATTTTCAGAGGACATTTCAATCACAGTAAGTGCTTTGCTCTGATGCGAGTATTCCTGGTTATTAAGGTGTTTCATCTCTCTAACATATAGCAATACTGTGCAATAGCTGTGAGGTATCAACACTGAACGCTGTCAAGCCAGGTCACATGACCTCTGCCAGAATCCAGATGACAACAGTCTATTACACATTTTAAAATGTATGCAAAATGTACATATAGCACAACTGATGTGTTTGTCACAATTTTATATGGATTTATATCCTTTCTATGATATTAAGAAATACATATACTAGCAGATACACAAGTATAGAAATAAGGACATATAAAGTATACTGCATTCTGATTCCTTCGGTGTGCAGCTTATATATGTACTTTTACAAAAATAGTGTATTTTCCACTACAATGACATCTTTAGAGATTTCAAAGATGATGGAAGCAGTATAGTCTTGATAGAAAGGAAGGCGTGATTTTAGCTGCTGGTTGAAACGGGAAAGCACAGAATGGAAAGCACAGGTTAACAGAGGGTCGGATTGCAATTAGGAAAGAAAACCAAAAAACATTCACAGGGTCATCTCCTTGATTGGAGAAGATGTGGCGCATCTGTGCACATTTATGTTATTATAAGGATGAAGTAAGCACATGAAAAAACTGAAAATGGTAACATTAAATGGAATACCAACTTAAAAGAGTTTAAAATTTTATGTAGCAATGAGGAAATTAAAGTGCCCCTGTTTTACAGTTTCATGCATAACTGCATAGTCTTAATTTTTTATGTCAAAGACAGGTCAGAAACATTGCTATGCCTAAGCCACTGTTTTCCTACTCTGATTGGATACATGGGCTAGTGTGCAAGATCTTCCAGAGTAAAATAAAATAATACAAAGATAAAATGCTAATTTAACTTTTTACAGTGATTCTTTTGTATTATGCAATTGACAATTTTTCTACACTCGTTTTTTCACATATCAATTCTGCCCTCTCACTTTGTAAAGGTGCTTGGATATAATTTTTGTGTTTAGGGATGTTAACAGCAAAGTTTCGGGATAGCAAATGCAGACAATTAACCTATTAGCTCCACCTAATTATACTCAACTACTTTTCCTTTATTTACATTTACATTTATGCATTTTGCAGACGCTTTTGTCCAAAGCGACTTACATTAGGGGAGAGACAATATGCAATATGTTACACCATCAAAGTCTATCTCAGCTTCTCATAATAGAAATTGTATCAACTGTATAAACCATCAGATCGCTCAGTCTCTCTGACTATCAACAGCAAAACAAAACACTGGTCACTCAAGGGGCCCGTCCTTTATTATGTTCAATTTAAAGTGTAATACGACCTAAATAAGTTAGTTTGGCAAACAAATAATGAATAGTGAAACCTCTTGAGTTGAACAGCAGAGCAATTATTTATTTTTATTATAATAAAAAAATTACCGAAACAATCCACTTCACAACGATTGCCTAGAGTGAGGCAGACAGTCGAATCTTGAAGCTTTATCCTTGAGCAAAAAGACATGTATTTAATTAGATACGTTCTACCTCAGTGGCAACCCCAGCTTGCAGAGACAAATTGGCTATACGTGACCTTATACACCAGCAAAAAAAACTAAAAAACGTAAAAACGCAGTGCATCTATGTATCAATGTGTCAGTTTTCAAGAAAAGCAGCTAGTCTGTTTTTTTTTAAAAGTGTCAATCAGGGCTTTATTAAAAGTAGAATGCAACCACCTCCTTTAAGAGTATTTAAGGGTATATTACACAAAGAGCAAGTTAGTACCAACATCTGCCATTCTAGCAGAAAAACATGTTTGTGACTGGAATGAATCTTTAATAGTTTCTGAACACAGATGTACTTTTTTATCATTGACTGCTGTTTGAATTTTTAAATGAAAAACAAAACAGGGGCATTTTAAAGTTTCTCATTAACAAAGGCAGATTGATTAAATTGGAGCTCTTATCTGTGATCGTTGAAACCTTTGACTGGAGGTTTTTGATCTGTTTAAGCACAACTTCTGCTCACTCTTTCCATATAGTGAGTGACCCAGCTATCACTGCGTATTTAATCTTAGATTCATATATTTTGTAGGCGGATATATTAAAAAAAGCCTTGTGTACTGATAACTGTAAACTGCTCATCAGTGTGGAGCCTAGTGTGGTACATGAGTAATCTTTGTAATTGAAGTTTGTCATTCTAAGAAAAAAGTTAAATCAAGTACTTATTGGCCCTTAATGATCGATGTGGTGACATTGTGGTGTTTTGTTGTGAGTGAATGTGTGCATTCCTTCCTCTACTTGTTTGTGGAGGAGAAATAATTCAATTGGTGAATGTAACGTATGATGTTCGTTTGAGACGTGGATTGAAATTGTGGTACTTTTTTTTTGTTTGTCTGTTTGATGCACAGAGCAGCAACACCATCATGTCAGTGAACCAGCATCAGCACTTCTATATATCTCAAAATCCTATTGGGTGTTTTCAATGTCCATGGTGCTTCATCAAGGGCTTGAAAATTTTACCTAGTCTCACCCTCAAGCCTCGATGCTTCATTTACCATGTTGTGGTGTTTGGATATTCACAAACTGTTGTAATAATTTACCAACTAAATATCTCTGTATGATTGCTGAAGTAATGATAACTGTTCATTAGTTCATTTAATCGTACGTTTCTGGTGATGTGGAATGTGCTCTGTCGAATTGTGTAGCTCCTAACACACCAGTGTGGTTTCTTAAGCACAAAAGTCTCTCATGGTTTTAGCAGTGTGTGTGTGGTTTGATATGCGTTCACATGCCTGAGTACTAAATGTGCCAGTAGATGAAGAACTGCCAGTATATGGCCTTGAGTAATGGCTTTAGATGAGTTATAAATGATAAACATGATCATTTCACTCCAAAATCAGTCACTTCGTATATGTACACATAGTTCCCACAGGAACCTTTTCATCATGTGACCTTCTTTGGTAACATGGCTTATCAGTTACCTGGTAATATAGCACCCCGAAAGTGACCCAAATCTGAATCTGAGCAGCTGAATTCCAATCCAATTTTTTCCCCAATCCGTCCCAGGTCTCTTTCATATGTGGTCCTGAATCCAATACATATCCGATTTTTTGCAATGCGACCTCAATCTGAACAGCCATGTTGCATTTCTCCGACCTTTACACCATTAAATTTGGACAGACTTTGCATTTCTGGGTGCATTTTTACAATTTACATTCATTTTTGAAACGGGGCTGAAACAAGGGGCAACCTCGTGCTTTCCCTCTCGATGCGTAATAGGAAGTGCCTGAACTGCAGTTCCCAGAGCGGCCACATGTGCTGACTCCAGAAGGGAGCAGGTTCTCATTCACTCCAATGTAAAAAAAATTTGGTTTGTTGATTCAGATCGCTAGTTTTGACCTTCATTAACACTCTGAGGGATGATTTTTTTTTCTAAATGTGTATTTGTTTAAGATATATGCAATTTTGCCTTCAGCAAATCAGACGCCTTCACTGTGCTCACCAATTTGAGCCTCTTTTGTCTTTGCCAGAATCCTATGGGTGACATCACGAGTGCTCTTCCATGTTATATACAGTGAATGAGCTGAAAGCAGTCAGTGGAAGGAAAGTGAAGCACTAGAATAATAAATATCTCTTCTTTGTCTTCTTCTGCAAAGAGAGAATCAATTCAGACTGGTGGAGAACAGTGCGTTTGTAGAGGTTTTTGGGTGTTGCATTCTCAGTTTCATGAATGTCCGAATGTTCATTATGCCAGTGAAATGAGTACTTAACATAGAGGAGAGCAAAACAACAGGATGCAGTGGAGGGTCGTGACAGGAACACCTTTTTCTTCTTCAGAGTTGTTAAAGTCCTTTCCCCTCAGAGTAGCTCGTTCAGCATTAGGTCCTTTTTGTGCTTGTTTTTCTCCAGTAACATTCCAGCTGCCCAAAACATGCTCTACAGTGTATCGAGGACCTGGGAAAGTGCATGTGTTGTGAGGTCTTGTAAGAACTGTGTGTTACATCAATCAAAAGTGACTGAAGTTTCAAAGTAATTGTAGTTTATTTTAAATCTCTTGAATAAAAACCTATCAAAACACAGCTTAATTTACAGTTTTTAGGTAATTGTGAGCCCAAGGTACTTTCTAAGAAAAAATATTAGTTAGAAGGTATAAAATAATATAAATACCAAAAACAAAATAATAGTTCTATGATCGAGTTTATTTTTAAAATCTATACATTATAGACACACAATATTTTTTTACTAAAGTTAAATAGGAAATAAACATTTCCCTATTTGGGTTTGGAGTAAAATATTCCCTTCATAATAATGATATTGACTCCATGATGTGTAAGAATCGTATGTATCCAGTGCATTTAGATGAAATTATAATGAAGGTAGTGAACAAGTTCCTAATCACTGACAAATATATAGCACAAGCAGTTGTAATCTTTACTTTGGAAGATGAACTAAAATATATATATTTTTCCATTTTAAAAAGTACAATCTCTAACTGCTGAGCACTAGAAAAACTGCCCTGAGAAAACATGATTTCCCCCATAATGCTTGGCTTCCTTTCCCAGCCTTTCTACACACAGCCATGAATCTTCCAAGCTGGCGTCTGGGCTGACAGCAGCAGTTTGAAAGCATCTGCAGATTGTAGGATATTTAAATCTGCAAGGTTTCAGAAAAATAGCATAAGGGTGAGGAATATTTTTGTGTTTTTGGCACTGTGTACTTGTGTCTAGTCAGCGTGATGTTTTTCTTGTGATGTAATGAACGTGTCATCTGATCTTATATGGATTCATTACATGGCAGCATTTATAAATATTGTACATAAATGTCAACCCTTTATATTATAAGCACATCTATAGTTTGTATATTGTAAATAGTAAGATGATGTTTAGTCTGATGATTAAAACATAATAATTTTTAAAACATACTTTTTAAAAGCCAGTTCATGTCTTTATTTTCTTTATTCTCAGTATCGAGTACATTGCTGGCAATTAATGTACTGTAAGCATTGTTCAAATAAAAGGAATACATATATTCAAGCATTCTTGAGTCATCTGTTTTTTAAATGTTCAATTCATTTGGTTAGGTTATGTAAGTCGAACTCGGTTGTTTAACAGTTGGTCAGAAGATTCCTTTGTGGTCTCTATAAGTTTTTGAGTCTCAGATTCTTAAAATAGTTTAAATAAAAAAAAACAACTCCTCTGGCACATGTTTTATGCCACAACCCATTGCTGGGAAACATTCACACACACTCATTCACACTATGGACAATCGTTCTTACTCGATTCACTTATACCGCATGTCTTTGGACTTGTGGGGAAACCGGAGCACCTGGAGAAAACCCACGCGATCACGGGGAGAACATGCAAACTACACACAGAAATGCCAACTGACCCAGCCGAGGCTCGAACCAGCAACCTTCTTGCTGTGAGACGACCGTGCTACCCTCTGCGCCACCGTGACGCTCTTTGAGCAAACAGAGTGTCTTTATCTTTTATACACAGTCTAAACTCAAGAGTTCATTGGTTCAGCTGCTGTCCATGCTATAGGTGCATGTACAGAGTATGCCACGTTCATGGGTTGCTCACTAGAGCCCTCTCTAGGCAGTCTCATAGATGTCCACACTTTTTCCCTACTTAGCTGATCTTTCCCCTACATCTCCTTTGAAAGCAGTTTAAATACATTTCTTGCCAGATAACTTTAACACACTTTGGATCAGCACTGCAATGTCTGTAAATTCTTTATTTAAAATGGCATAAAAATAAAATTTAAAAAGGAAGCAGAATTGCTAATTCTTGAAGTTATACAACAATGGTTTGCACAGTTATTGGTTAAGGTGTGCTGTAGACTGATTCAGATATCTGCCTCTATTTGCTTTGCTTGATGGAATGGAAGATGGAATGTCTCATAAAAAACAAAGATCCCAAGACTATTGCTCATGGAGAGGTTCAGAAATGGCTTGTACCAAAATAAACACATTTAGGCGATCAGAAGGAGAAATCAAACTATATTGAGAATGTGCTATTGGTTTGAGGATGTCAAATATCAGCATTGGATCTCAAGGATTGTGCAGCACATTTGGAAAAAAACAGATATTGCGCTCTCAAATTGCTTGTTAAAAACATTGCAAGTCTATATGCCATGTTTATGTTTGGTTAAGATTTTAAATCCAGTAGTCTTCAAAGAGAAAGCAGATGTTGTCTTTGAAAGTCATTTACAAAATATCCATATCATATCTCTCATCTGTCAGGCTTTTTAAGCTGTTTATGCTCAATCAAAACATCTCCAAAATACACATCTCATGTGACGATGACTGTGTGTTTGTTATGGCTAAACTTGACAGATGTTTTCTGAAAAAGATTGCTGAAAGATTTTCTTTCTAGCTACTTTTTCCTTTCTACAAACAGGCAGCCTTCCGTGATTAATAGAGAGGGGGCTGATGTCAATGGCTATTAATGGCTATCTGATGTTTTAATTAAAAGTGTTAGCTGTAAAATTGTTTCAAATAAATGTAGCATTTTTTGGGTCATCATCGGTAAAATCAGCAATACGTGAGAGGCTTTGGGTCTTTTATCTGTTTTTCTCATTTCAGACGCGCGGGGGCGCTGTAGATAAAAGACCTCTTCTGACTGTTAAATGTGACTGTTTGCTTTAGTCAACAACGGAAACACTCAATGAAAAAATCTCTGCGAGCAATAAATTTAAACAAGTTTTTTATTTTTTTATTTAAGGTCTTAGAAAGCACATACGGAAAGCAGTGTGTCAATATTGACTAAAGACTCCACCACAGAGATTTCATGGGTCGTAAACAATGCCTTTTGTCACCACTGAACAGCAAACAAGAGTCACCTGTACACTGTCTGTCACAATATTAATGATGGAAATTTAACTCACCTTTTTTGGGAATGTGTTTTTGTTAATAATTTTTGTAAGTAGATAAACAATTAGATTTACAGATAATTAGGCGTACAGATTAAACTCAGAATCTATTTTATTCGATATATATATATAGGGTTGAAGGGGCCAGTAAACATACAGTATGTGCATAATAAAAATGATATTAGCTAAATTTGCACAACAGAGAATTTAAAAAAAATTTTTATTCATGCAACAACACTTGGTTTATTGTTTATCCAATGCGGTTCTACTACGGTTACAGTTTCAGGTCAGTCAGCGCATGATTCTTCATTTAGATGAGCTGCATTAGAACTTCTTCTGATTGGTTAGTGGGAGGTGCTATGGCTAATGGGCATGGCTTCACCACCAAGCTATCAGCATTTGAGCTACCAGAAAAAGAAAACAGGATTACATGCAAACATGCATGAACAAATCTGAATGTTCTCTGTTTTGATAAGGAACAATACTAACATTTACAGGAACAATTCTAACAATGTCTGAAAAGTTGAGTTTATATGATACGGCACATCATAAGAACTCATTTACAGCTCATAACTGTCAAGCCTTAATTTTCATTGTGATTACATGAAGAGTTCAAATGCAATAAAAGTACCAGATTCTCAACCATTCCTCTAGTCTAAAGTTTAAACAAATTGTTTTCAGTAGCTACTAGTAGCTAATATGTAGCTACTAATAACCCACTTTTTAAGTTTTATTATTTAATGGAAAATAATTTACCATAAAATATAACATTTAACATTTAACGTAAACAAATAAAATTATTTCTTTTAAATTACATAGTCACTGGCTTTAAAAATTTTTTTTTTTACTCAAAACATTTCATAAAGATACAAAAACTACGTTTCCCATGAGCAACCGCGGTGGGCGTCTCGTCGAGGGGCTGGCTGGCAGCACTTGTAAACTGTCTTGTGCTGCTGCTGCTGCTGCGTCTGTGTGCGGTGGCAGAGGAACTTCTCGGCTAGCAGCAGATTGGGGTGTGGTGGCTGTGAAGCCCTTTTAGAAATCTCAGACCGTTCGTTTATCTGGAGCGTTGGCTCGGCAACTAACGGCGGACAGAATTGATCGTTTTTGGCGACCACGAAAGAGCCACTCAAAGGAAAACAACGTGTGTCCCCCCCGTTTTGTGATTTCTTCGCGGTTCCGAACGACATTTGAGTGATTTTAATGCTAGATCACACTAGCTTTTAGAGAACTTTTTGGACATGTGGATGTAAGTTTTCCTTCCTCGTCCGCGTGATGTAAAACTCCAGTGCTTGGTTAACCGTTTCTCGCAAACGCCAACCGCTTCCAGGTGTTCCGTTTTCAAGTAAATTGGCCAATATCGCCAGTCCTCAGAGGATTTGTAGGACCAATTCGGGTGATTAAAACACTCGTTTTGATACAAGTTGTACGTTTCCTGTTCCGTACACTTGCGACGGACGTCTTTTCAAATCTGAAAGAGGAAGTTGGTCACGGAAGACCATTTAAACAACCTCTTTTTAAAGGGTAATACCCTTCGTTTTTTCTCTTAAATATACCCTCACAAATCCGTCGCCCTGAAGCGCGCGTTGGGAACCATGGGCTGCACCGTGAGCCAGGAAGATAAAGCCGCGGCCGAGCGGTCCAAGATGATTGACAGGAACCTGCGCGAAGACGGCGAGAAAGCCGCCAAAGAGGTCAAACTTCTCCTGTTGGGTGAGTCACGGTTAACAGTTATCCCAAATATCACGTTTACAAACGTGAATACAGTACGTTAATGTGTCCTATGTGTGAGGGCAAACTTTCTACAGAGACAGAGTGTGTGGTAGGACCTCTTTAGGTGTGTGGTTTTATGAAAGGTCAACCATGTTAAAACATGGGTTAAAGTGTATCAGGCTCCGTTAAATTGTATTATGTTTTATATAGTGAAGGTTGTATTAAAACCATATTGTAAATTCACCTGACCACTTTTCTTTTAAAAATGTTGTTTGTTTGGCTCGTGTTCACTTTAAATCTTTTCAATCTTGTATCGAGCAATTTTGATATCATGCATAAGAAATCGAGCATTATTACTGATAAAATGTGTGTTGTGAATTCTTAACTTGTTAAGAAATATTCATTTGACTTGCACCAGGAATCCAGAGTTTACCTTTTTCTTAATCCTCACAGGGGGAAGAAAAAACAGCTTTGAATATTAAGTGTGCTTCATCAAAGTTAAAGCTTGTTGCACTTAAGAAAAAGCGAACCCACCCCAAGTAAAAAAAATCCCAATACAATTAATCACATTTGCAAATAAATGCGCAATATAAATAAACAATTTTCAAAATGCAGAAACTGTAGTGAGAGTCCTTAAAAGTGAAAAGTGAATTATATGCGTACAAGGTTGAAAGTTCCACAAATCAATCAATTTGGTGCTTTTGCAGTTGGGTACAAAACTTGATCAATGTTTAGCTATCTGATTCACTGTATTTAATGTGGTTTTTAAGTCATTTAGAAGTTTAAGGTTAATACATGCTTAAGTTGTTAGGTTGCTGGTTGATAACATTAAGTTGATTTCGCACACTTCAGCTCTTTCAAGTTATTACAACTTTTTGAAATAAAGATAATACAGTTTACAATTACTTTACTTAAATATTTACCCATAAAGTCTTTAATATGACTATCCCATACATTTTATCTGAAGACTTTGATGGTCATGCAGATGTCACTCTAGCGCCAATGTTTTATTGGCTCTCTTTTCCTGGACAAAACTGACCTTTGAGGAATCAAGCATTGATGCAATTGGGATCTAAGCTATGGGCAATCCCCAGAAGCCAAAGGACTAGTTTCTTGGTATTTTCACAATGGGCGGTCATTGTGAAATGATTGCTACAATGTTTGGGGGTAGTGTTTGTGTTTAACTTTCCCAATCAGAGACATTCAGAGGTTCATGGATGAGGAAACTGGTCACTTCAGTTTGACTTTGAGGGTAGAGGTCGAGGGAATGTTTAGACAGTGCCTTTGATCGCTCACATCACCTCCGAGGCAGAATGGCCACACACACTTTCACACTCGGCATGCACTTTGGCCTGGTTCAAATTGTGTTTTAACAGAAATACAGGAATTCTACAGAGGGAATGTTTTCGGAAGGCTGAAAGCACAAACAGTAGCCTGGGACATCCATTCTTAGCCAAAGAATGTTTTGAAAGTAATGGCAAGGTTTGTCTTGTAACCAACTTTGTGTTATAGTTAAGGACTCTTTCTGGGAAAATAAATGGTTTGTGTGGAGCTTTTTATTGGGATTTGTAAAGCCTTTCAAAATGTACTTTGTGGACTATGGAAATTACATAAGTAACCACTGAGTTGAAAATAAAACCTTACGTGACCAGCAGGCTTCCGTCTTCTTTCCCTTTCATGTCAGACACCTGTTTCTTATTTATCTTTAATGATGTTGTCTGTTTAGTTCAGCAGTTTGGGTTCTCTGCAGGCCTCAAAGTAAACTTTTTAATGGCAGCAGTGTTTTCCCTAGACTTTACTGGTTTGGGGGTGGCGTTTAGGGATTGGGGGAAGAGACCTGTGTCAAAGACAAAAGGGTATGCCACTGTAAGTAATGTTAATCTAATTCAACACAGCTTTCTAACATTCATCATACCTTATCAGATTTCCCTACTGTAGCACCAAATAATTGTTATAACTCTATGCACAGAAGTGTAGCATAGTCTTCTATGATGAACCAAACACCTAAGTGCTAGTGTAGGATATGTTTGTGGCTAGGATGAATGTTGCTCACCTCTCACAAGTGAGAAAGAGAGATGAACCTTAAAATTATACCTGACATTTTGGTCAAATATTAGTAGATTTTTTTTAACCTCTTATTTACATTTAAATAAGAAAGGTTGCATCCGCATTTGCCGCAGAAATAGCAAAACTTTGAAGCTCAAAATCTCAAAACCTCTCTAAACGCAGATGAGATATTTTAAGTCCAAGGAAATGCTTTGTCAAATTAAGTAAACTTTTTTTAAATTATTTGTAATCATGAAATAAAACAGCTATTTCCTAATTCACTTTCTGAATTAAATATTCTGTGAAACTGAAGTGAGCGTAACAAGTTTTTGGTCTGATACATTTTGAAAATATCAACGTCATGTATGCACCCTAAACCAAAAATTATTCCAAGAAGCTATGTTCGTGACATTTAAAGAACACTTTTACGCTAAAAAACACCAGTCACTGTGTGTTCTCATGGGTCAGATATGTGTTTATTCAGACTTGTTCGCTGTGTGGCAGTGTACTCGCTAACAGTAACAGTGAACAGGCCTAATGACATCTCCCTTGTTAGTTAGTAGATTTAATTCTAGGTCTCAGTGGCTTGTGCTCTAATAGCAGGCTTGGAGAGTAAACGGTAGGTTAGGGATTTGACTCAGTGTCTGGGGAGGTTTAAATGACGCACATTTAGATGAGCAGCTCATTATTTTTAAAGTGGGAGGTACATTTATTTATTTATTTATTTATTTAGCAGAGTTCACTTAGAAGTGCATAAACAAAACTTTCTTTAGAATCAGTCACAGTAAAAGATGTTTTAGGTGGTCATTGTCCATGCAGTTAGTTTGTTAGTTATGGACAGTCATGTACAAATTCTTCTCTCCTTTTCTTGCAGGTCTCGAGTCTGTCCAAACTTGAGGCTTTGGTTTGGATTGGATTGGAAGGCTACATGGCTTAGATGGTTGATGGGTAGTTTATAGCTTGAGGCAGATGTAGGGAAAAGTTATATTTCCAGGCTTACTGAACTTTGAATGAGTGACTTGAAAAATAATTCAGGCCCTACACTGGATATGTACCCTAAAGTCATTCACTGATATGACTGTTTTGCCATTTTTCTTTGAATAAACTCTATTGCTGGTCTTATCTGTATTTGCTGTTCAAACTGAATCTTTTACACTGTAAATATTATTTGGTGGAATTATTCGACTAACTTTCAGGACCTTAGTACCTAACGTTTTCCTCTATTTTTTCACAAAGGTTTTACTCAATTCTCTTTTGTTTAAGGTAAAGGGCTTATGATATGAAGTGAGAGACTCAAATTTGTTACCAATGCTGGTTACAATCAATGTTTACATCAACATGGCTTCCAATGCTAGTGGGACACCCTCAAATGCATGTATTGTTTTTTATAGCGATTTAAAAATGGGAACAAAACATTCAATGTTTAGTCTTACTTCTTGCACACATTTATATGGCTTTAATCACTTTTTTTAAACCACACATTTACCAACAGACTATTAATGCTCAGTCATTGCACTTTAAAATCAGTTTATTTGATTCTTTGTGCAACTTCACAGCTTCACAGCTGTAAACCTTTAACGTGAGTATTGCGTAGTTGCTAGCTATGACTAATACTGGCTTCATAGGGGTGTCTCCTTTCTGAAGTTTTTATTTTTATCCCTACGTCTTACCTAACTGTTACCAGGGGTAGAGGAATGAAGGGGCTAGAAAGGAAGTGGAAGGAATGAAATTATGCCTTGCTGTCAACTTCTTTGTAGGTGTTTTGCTTCTGAACATCTGGTCCATTGTGTTTACATCCTAGCATTAGAGCTAAGTAATGTGCTTAAAAAACAGAATGAAGCCTTTTAGACTCAAACTATTTTCCGAATTATGCAAGAAAAAAAATTCTCTTGTTAGGCTTGCAATAGTCTACATTAGTCAGACATTAAGGGATTGTTTGTGTTTGGCAGTTTATTTGGTTAAGACGGGCCTGGAAATCTTTTTTGACTGAACTAATAAATAACTGGTCCTATTTCACTTCACATAAGTGTCGCGTTTCCAGGAGTGGCCATCTTGCTACAAAAACGTAGTTACTTGTTGTTATTCAGGATTTAGCTGTTCTTCATAACCACTCATTTTCGCTACACATTATAGCTCTTTTTCTCGAGTGTGTGGATGAACTTTGTTTCTCAGCCGAATGAAAATAATTGCGACACTCGGTTGTCCTGAAATTCTGGATGAATTAAACCACACAGATCATGACTTCAGGAATCTTGAAGCACTTCCATGTTATTGCACAAAGCTCATGATGAGACTGAGACTAGGTTTGCATCAACAGTATCAATTAAAATTTAAACAGACAATGCGTCAAGCAGTTTGTAAACATTTTAATATACAATACATTTAAACAACCCTTGAAACTTACTTCAAATGTCACAATGTTCTACAAAGTTAACATCTTTCCAAAGATTTGAGCAGATAAGGTCTCACAAGGCAAAAAAAAACTTTCATTCTCCAGAAATTACAAACCTTAGTGTTGTGTCTATCAAGAAAAAAACTGAAACAAAAAGTAGTCCAATAAGTGGCAAAAATTAATCTGTGATGCTTCTCTGGATCCAAGTCACACAACCTGATAAACCAAATGATGCTTTTGCTATTTTGCAGTAGCCATCATGTTTGATGTTGATTGTGATAGAGTGGGGATAATTCGCAGATAACCCTCTCTCATCTTATTTCTCTTTTTTTTTTTACACACTTACTGTACCAGCAGATAAATGCAGACAGGGATTTGGCGAAAGGCCCAAAAACAAAGTGAAACAAACCCCATTAAGCTCTTGGCAGCAGAGAGGAGTGAAACTGGGGCCTCGTTGATCTCTCTTTTCAGCTTGGCTGTAACATACCTTCACCACATGGAAATCAACACTTTGCATTTCCAGTTCTTATTTGCTTTCACCGTTAGGACATTCGCTTTGAAGCAAGCATGTTCTAATGCAAATTAAATACATCTCAACTTGACCTGAGTAATTTTTGCTGTATTTGATGCCAACATTGGTTGATTTATTGGTTTAAATTGTGTTTAGTCGTAACCTGTATTTGAAGGGCTCTGCTGTATGATTATGACCTGAAGTAATGAATGGTTATATTTGGGTTGGGGTGGGTTTTTCTTACTGCTACTAACAAAGCAGCACATGCCTTTCATTTAACCTTATGTAATGGTACAAGTAATGCCCCCATCATGCTTTTCTTCCCTGCAAAAGAGGACGTTTGGGTTTTGTTTGGAATTGTATATTCTTTGTGCAGGTAGGGATTTCTTTCTTACAGTAGCTCTTTGTGGGGCTTTTGCTGGGTGTCTTGAAGTTCATGTTTTTTAGAAAAACGCGACACATAGACAGAGACTGCTTATTGTTGTAGGCTTGACTGTTATAAACCGAATATGAAAATGCATTTAGTTAGAAAAGGGTGTAGATTTAATTGGTTTTAATCTTTTTAGTTTTTTTTTTTTTTTTACAAATGTTTTACTTCCAGATATAATCATTACAAGAAGGAAAAAAAACTATTCGTGAACTTCTCAACCAGCTAGTTTGCATTTGGAAGTAGTTGATGTTTAAGCTAATGTGAAAAGTAGCCTTAAATCACCCTTCTGTCCCGTTTGCATGCTCTGGTGAACAGTGAATATAGATTGTTGAAATCAAACCGCATCAGCCCTCAAAAGAAAGCTCAATGATCCGTCACAATATTCTCAACTATTCTCCTCAAGGCAAGGTCAGAAAGCTTATTTGATTTCTTTCACTCCTGACATTTCTTGCTCTTATACATCAAGATCACCTTCTGCATTATTTCTCTCTTCAAAAGCAAAAAGATCCCTTTTTTGCAGTCTTTTGTGGGGTCGAAATTGTTAACAAGAGTGTTAGGGTTACTTAACATGTAATTGTTAAATAGTGCTGGGAGCAGTTACTTATTAACTCTTCATAATTCCTAGAAGTTGCTTGCTTGGATTTTATCAAAAGTAGGCCACATTTTGTGAAATCAAGTGTAATTTCTATGGAGATGAGCGAAATGTCAAGCAAAACAAATATAATTCGTATGTACAGCAACAGTTGTGTTGCAACCATCTGTAAAGTTTTCACTCGCACTTATGAATTTTGTTTGCAGGACAGTAAAAGAATTTGGAATGGTTCAAACAAAAAGTGTTCTCTAAAGCTTTTTTGTGTTGGTCATTCTTGTTTGCTTGGCTTCTTTGAATATTTAAATAAATTAGTAGACCATCGTGCTTCTTAAAATATACAAATTGCTTCAGTAAAAGTATTCCATCCAGTAAATAACTGCATAACATTGGGTCATGTTGATAAACCGTTAACTGGTTTCTGAAGTTTGCTAGAAGAGCTACTTATCATATGTCACATTTTTTTTCAATTCTTTTTTGTTTTTGTTGTGTCATATTTCCTTACTGTAATAGTGAATGCAGCCATTTTTTAAAGACATAATCCTTTGAAGTGCTTCCTGATGCATAATTGCTATAAGGAGTGTTAAGAGCGGGTAGAATTTATGTTCAGTTTTATCCAGATTTCATAGACAGAAATTGTACAACATAACAGAAACCTGTTTTCCAAATTTACATAACATGCGACTAAACTATTGAAACCTTCATGAATTAATGATGGAAAAATATATAACTCAAGTTCTACAGGCCATCCGTCTACTCAACCCTTCTGGGATTTCCTCTCTGACCTTTCAGAAGTGATTTGATCAACGTTTTTGTTCGTGCCATTCGCAGCTATCTTTGAGAAGTGGAATCCATCCTGATTTCATAAAACATCTGTCATGAGGACAAGATTTCACTCTTTGATCAGTTCTCCTCTGAGAAGATTGTGTTTTGCCACTCTGCTGTGAGAACATTTTACACTTGAGAGGTGCAAGGACAATGGAGATTGGATCTGTAATGCTGACCTAGCCATCTGTTTCTAGTGCTGGTTGACGTTGACATCATTTGTTGTTTTGTTGACATAAAAAGTAGCATTTGTGCTTAATATTTTTTTTTCGTTTGAATATTATGCTTTATGCAGCATTAGTTGAAGATGAACATGTGCATGAATGCACCACTGAGCGTTTGTCAATTTCACTATACAGCCTGGGAGAAGAGAGTAAGAAATCTTTGTTTACTTCAGTCTGACCCAAAAGAACCAGCTACGTGCAGCTATTGTAAACTGGAAGCACTGAGAAAGTGTTCTGTGATTTTTTTCTTTTTCTTTTTTCTTTAAGCAGTTGCTGAAAAGCACTGACTGAACACTAGTTCATAACCTCAAACGTCATTAGAAAGGTGAAGGGTCACCTCTTTAGTGGCTTTACGTTGAACATTCTACCTCGGGATATGGTCGACAGATTGCATTTCGTCTTGCGGAGCCAGCTTTCTCAATTCATTGAACATTGGTGCTGTGATGTGTATAACAGAAGTGGGTTGCACAAGTGCCTTCTGGGTAGAATCTCCTCCATTTGAGAATTGTTACAATAACAAGATGTCTCCTCGGGGTCAGACAAAAATGAACTTTAGAGAAAGACGATCTTGGTCTTTGTGCGTTTCTTTGCCGTGTTGAATTAACAGTATTCTGGAATTTCAGAAGTTAAAAAGGTTTTATTATTCGCTGTTGTGTAGCTTAAAACTAATGTTGGAGTGTACTTGGAGGAAAAGGTGTCAATCTTTATAAATATGTAAATGTGATTTATTGGATCAAATTATGTGGCCAAATCTATCTGTCATGTCATGTTAAAACTAATTTATTGCAAGTAATGTTTTCATTTAAGAAGTTCAGATGGAGAAATGCATATAGAATTAAGCCATGAATTAATGTTTGTTTCCTCAATATAACATGTATCTATATAATGCAACCACATTAAACGTTTAGTTCTTAAGTATATCACCCTCAGAAAAATTCAATTTTTGTGTTAAAGTTCATTGTTTAACTATAGAAGGGTAATAGAAAAAACAAACTTAACTTTTTACTTTAACTTTTACTTCAACCAAAGTGCAGCAGTGCAGAAGTGCTTTTTTCAGAATCTGAGAATGGCAGAAGTAATACAAAATAATCATACATCCAAAAAAAGAGATCACTTTGACTGTCATGTGTTCTTTATTCTGTTACAGAAATGAATGAGTGAAAACTGTGTCAAAAACTGCAGATCTGAAGGAAAACCTTGGTATTTTCCTCCCCTTGTAAAAGCAACGAGTGCTTTTTTTATTTTCATGGTAGCAAAGTTTGATATATACATATTTTATGCATACATTGCTTGAGGTCATAGAGGCCATATTATTGCTCATTGGTTTTACAAATGAACTGCTGCTCACGATCAGCATTGGGTCTTTGTATGTTGATGTGTGACATATTTCACTTAAGACGATGAATGACAAAGTTTTTCATTTTGGTTAGCTTCCTAAATGACTATTAAACCTCCAGACTATTGTCGTCTGCATATTTCAAACTATTTAGGAAATGCATTGAATTGATGTCTACATGAGTAAATCTAATTACTATATTTAGATTGGATATCAGAGACTGTTAAATTTTCTGAAACAATTGAAATGGACAGAAATTAGTTAACGTTTCTTTGTTCTAAAAATGTTCATAAATGAATGTGTTTGTACCCACATCCCTAATGTTTCCTTAACAGTCTTCCCAATCTTAATAATCATGTTTTGTCCATATCTTTGATTGTTAACGAGATAGTGGAAGAACAAGCTGATGCAACGCAGCCTTTTGTTCTTTTGGCTGTGGAGGGCTTAAAAAGATGATGTCATCCTCAGCTACATGGGAGAAGAAAGATCAGCCAGCTTCGTTTCTAAGGTGGAGGAAGTGGAGAGGAAAACATGGAACCTCCCATTTCCTTCCAACCTACTGTATCTCTTTGCCTATGCTAGCCTGTTAATCACTGTATCTCTTTGTACACAGCCATGCACTTAAATAAACACTAATTAGGAGAAGTTGTTGTGGCGTAAGCTTCACTGATCACAGCTTAAAGGCAAAAGGCTTTATTTGGCTGACATCGCAGCAGCATTGACTCTTGTGCCTTTTTTCAGAGACACATCTTTGATACACTTACTATAATTTTATTGCAACCCTTTACCTATAACTTGATTTAATGGCTGTGAAACAAATACACCCATTGGTTTTGCTTCTCATTTGACCTTTTCCCCTTGTGAAACATATTTTCAGCTGTCCAATCTGCACTGATTTATTTTCAAATGATCTCTAAGACTAGAGCCTGCAAGTGCCATAACTAATTAGGTTTTTTCCTGGCTTTGAGCTTCATCTTCTGAAGAAATTGTCAATTTTCATCACATTTTGATAAAATGAATAATTTATCTTGACCGTAGTCTCTTTGTCCATCAAAAAGTGGCACTAGAGGAATGATGCAATTTCCTGTTCTGTCCAGCCCTTTTCTGCTTATGACTGATATCAGAAATTGCTGAAACAGAGCTTTGTGTTACCCTTTGTTCATCTACAGGAAACCAACACACCCATTCTATTGAAGTTTTCACTCATTCAGTCCAAATGTTCAAAGAGGTTCTCCTAAGTTTCCAATTTTCCAGGTTTATTCTACTTAAAATTACTTGAAAACATTTAACTTCTTTGATTTCTCCATTTTATAGCAAATGGTACTGTTGCGCAAGAGACCAGAAGTAAGTCATGTTCACTGACTGTCATTATGGTAGTAGTATCCTTCTTTTATTGCAGAGGTGGTTGTTGGGCAGTAATTTTCAATTAAATGTGAATCCTATGTTGACGTTTCAAATAGGATTGGGTGATGTTGATGTCCAGTGATGGGCGATAGCATAGTGATAGTTAAAAAATGGGCGATATGATGATAGAAAAGTAACACATTCAACTACCTGGCAAAATTTGCCTTTAGACTGAAAGAAAGAGGACAGCTATGAGACATGTCTGAAGTGAAACTCGCAGCTAACATGAAGTGCGTCATCTTAGAACAGACCGAGGACAAATATAGCAATAATGCCACCGTGAGTATGATGCGCAAAGCAGTCTTTCTTGACCCAAGATACAGAATGATCACATGAAACCACTTGAGCTAAGTGCCACAAAAAACTAATGTTAAATTGGTTGATGAAATGGCAGCACCAGCCACACACGTGAGTTCATCATGCAGCCATGCCCGAGTGAGGTGGGTAACAGAACCATATTCTTCTCTAAGAAGATTCATCTCATGGCCAACATGGCTCATAAATATTTAATTGATATGTGCTTCATCTGAAAGTGTGTTCAGCACAGCAGGTACTGCTGTTACTCTACTTTGTGCTTATTAAAGCCATTAGTTTAACTTGAATGTGTTTCTGTACAGAAACCTTTTTTTAATGTTCCAAGCTCATTCGTTATGTTGAAACCAAAAAGGCGGATTGCGATGCCGGCTCAGCATCACTGTCTATCTGCCATCGACTATCGACCCAACCCTAATCCAAAATCAAACCATTCCTAGACCAATAGCACCCCATTCATACTTTACTAGCTCCTACGGATTGCCTACAAGCTTGTTTTGATGTAGCCCACTGTGAGTCTAACAATCACTCTGATAAAGCTCTCTGCTCTCCTAAACATTTTTAATTCAAGCTTTGTAGTTTCTTTTTTGTGTATCATGTAGTTTCTTTTGTGTTTCTACAAAAAGCAATGACATGGTGCTTTCACTTCCTACTTTTACCTCGTTTGCCTTGCATAAGTTTTGTCTTATACTTTTTGTAAGGTAGAGTGAAATAAAAAGCACTATCTGGGTTTGATTTCATTTCCCTGTATTTTTAACATTGTATTGTGTAATGCAGTAGAGAATTAATATATAAAAAAAGAGTAAGTGCTTGAAATTTGTTCTTACAATATATGCAGCTATGGTTGGGCTTGAGGTAAGTGATTTAGTAAATTAAAACACGTGCATGAGCTTAATAAATGAAGAAATTAGACTTTCCTTACTTGGAAATCCATTGCTCATTCAAATGAACACACCACACTTTATTTTATGCTGAACAATTAAATAATAAAGTTGCAGCTTTTAATCGAGGCTGCAAGTAGGTGGAATAGGCTCCTATTGAGCCTTATGAATGTAGTGGCTAATAATGACCACAGAATGACAGCTATTTTCTTAATTGGATTATTTCATTTATTAACTGCTAAAAATGTCACAATGAAGACCTAAATCTACCATTTTCCTGTCAATTAAAAAAGGACCCGTTAGACATTAGTAGGTAACATGCCATAATTCTTTCGATTGTGTTTAATTGCCAATGTGCAAGGGAGGATTGAATCGTGAAGTTGTTTATGTTCCACTTCTAAGTCTCTAACTGGTATCATTAATTAAATGTTGTATTTGCCAGTTTTGATGTCATTTGTTGAAAACAAATACATTAAGCCTAGATGTGCTTTGTGATTGTGATTTCATGTTCCTAAAAAATTTCAAGACCTTTTTGATCAAACATACAAATGACTAATTTGAGATCTTTTTTCATGTAGCCATGTTGACTCAGCAACGATGTGGATTGCACATTGGCTGTTTTGCTCCATCAACAGAGGTGATTGAAGACCCTTTGAATGCCTTGAAAGTTCTCTCTGAGTTTGCGTGCTGCACCAGGCAGCAATGCTAGGGTGATTTAGCAGTGAGTGAGTAATTTAGTGTGAAGTTTCTTTTAAATCGGTCTCTACTGTTTATATTAAAGTTATGAAGCCGATTGAAATTTTTGTAACTATTATGTTGTTATTTCTACACCTCTTTTTAATACCTTACTTCAAAATTTAGCTTAGCCCAGGGCCTGAGGAAACTGACAGCCGTTTTATGAGGGGTAACACTCAAGAGCTTCATGTCCCCTTGGATCATAACAAAACAACTCGGGCACGAAGTAATTTTACATGGTGCCACAACTGTGATGTGAGCCATGAAATGTATAAAAAATGTATCCCTAATTTGCTCACTCATGAAAACTTTTATAAACAATTATGAAAAAATAAACTTTTTTTTTTGTCACTACATTGTTATGTGCAGTGAAACTCTACTCTCACTCTAATATACAGATAAGCACACAAATTTTTAAAGCACAAGAGAGCATTAAACAAAGCTTTTTGTTAAAATTTAGCACATTTTAAGATATAGAACACCCTACCTTTGACAGTCTTCCTTGTTCCGTGTAGTATGTGTGTAAACAGCGTTTTAAATGTCTTTTTAACTCATTATTCAACAAGCAAATCTACGCTGGCATAGCAATGGGCGACAAGTGATGCTTCTAAAATAAGCCCATTCAAAACTGATACTGAACTGTGGCAAGTTGAGTGAAGTCATAGCAAGCCGAGTTGTGATGTTACTAAAACCTGGTGGGAAAATGTTGTGTCCCTGACCTATTACCCACCTTGTTGACAAATAAATATGCTTTGGCCTATTAGATTTGCTGGCATTAAGGTTGATATGAACTCTCACCAGGACTAGGGATGATTTCCTTTTTTGGGGACCTCTTTTTGGAAAACAATACTTCTCGTTTTTTCAATTAGTTGTTTAAAAAGATCAAGTTTTGTTTACAATTTTGAAAGTTGCTTGCTACTTTACATCAAATGTTTGAATTTTTTTATCTGGAGACTACATGATTGGCTTGAAGACATTTTCTATGAAAAAATTAAAACGATCAATTTTAACTTTATAGCAATGCTACATATCTGTTTTTTAATAAATCCTAAAATCAGATTGAACTTGCCTTCAATCTAAATGATTGTTGATGCTGCATTTGTTTTAGATGGTTTTAAAACATTGTTTTTGGTTGAGTGATAAAATGGGAGGTAATTCAGCCATGCTAGAAGGAGCAGCGAGTGTGTGTTTGGGGTTGGGAAGGGTGCCTAATGCAGCTGGGGCAGACCCAGAACTGAGGGTTTTGTGATTTGTAATTATGTCGTGCACTGCTGGCCTGTCGTTGTGTGCCCTACCACAGAAAGAGTCTTTGTGGGGGAACTCGACGTGAGTAGACTGTGAAAACCCTCCAAAAGAGAGGGAGAACATGAGTGAGCGAATACAACTGCAGCCCTTCAAGATCCACCCACATAATGAGAGAAAGTGAGTGATGGGTAAATCAGCTGAGAGCTTCACTTCAAGTTGTCTCAGACTTACTGTCCATGGCAGCTTCACTGTGACTCCTCTGTCTTAACTTTTATTGAACTTCAGATTGAATAAATGTTATCTGACAGCCTGACACAAGTGTCTGTGAATTCGAAACTGTGGTTTCGCAAAGAACAGTGACTCTTAGTTCTACTTTACCTTTGAACAGTCTATGTCTGGGCTGTTGCACTGCCCTGAGCTAATCATTAGCCTAGGGCATTTTTATTTCACACCACTTCAGTAGAAGATTGCAAGCTGGGATCAATGATGGCAAGAATACACACGATTAAGAGAGCTCTGATTGTTAGGAGTGTTTGTGTCAAACACTTAAGAAGTGATAAACTGCTAACCAAATACAGTTGTATTGAATTGTAAATGGAAGAGCTGCTAAAGACAATAAATATTGGTTTTCTCAAAGCAATCATTCAGCAGAAACATTAATAAAGAGCCTTCTCATGGAGATGCGGTACTTTAGAGGAAGAAAAACAAGTTACAATACTAGTTATGTTCTATCTAAAATGTTGAACTGAAAACTTTATTAAATCGCAGCTTCAAGGGCCAAGCGTTTGTAAACAATACTAAAACACAGGACACGGCAAGAGAAAGACAGTCATGTGATTACACAAATCCTGTAAAGCTCTCTACGCCTTTCCGAATTCCAGATTCATTTTAATGGCTTCTCTGCAGGGTGCATTTCACAATCTACTGTTTAATCTTCATGCACTGATGCTCCTTGACCTTGGATGGCGCTCATGTTGTTTGTGAAAAGAACATCTAATGTACTGACATGTACATGACTTGTTAGTAATGACTTCAGGGATTGCATCGCTTTTTAAACGTGAGAATTACCCTGCTAATATTCATAGTTCTTGTACTTTATTTCTGCCGCAAGAAGAGCTGACTTTATATGAACAATATAAAATAATCGTTCAAATTAATCTTCTTTTCAAGTAAGTTTGGTGAAGCAGCCACACGCTGATCTATTTTATAATTCTTGAGGCCTTTGTTGAACAGCTCCCTTGTTTTCATTACATTGTTCTTCAGCGGTTTTTTTCAGTATGAGGTTGACCTGCTTGTGTGTACATCCTGCTGCTCGATCATGTCTCACTTAAAAGCACATTTTATTGGTCATTCTCCTTGCAAAAAATTATTCTGATATGGCGTCTAACGCTTTTTCGTCCACAACAATTGTTCGGCCAGATGTGCGGGCTCCCGTTGGTGCCCAGATTTTTCCATTGAGGCATGTTGACACACGAAACTTCGAACCAAATACTTGAATAGCTGTGTAGAGGCCTTCGGAAGAGAGCTGTGCATGATGCAGAGGAAAGTGTGTCGTTTTTGCCTGGATAAAACCACTTTTTATAGTCTGCTCGAGCTCTTGAAACCGGAGATATTCAAGGTTTATAAAGTCAGTATTCCTGGTTCATTAACTCATCTTTGACTGCCAAAATACCAAGATAATCATTCACATTGCCTGTTATTGTTTTAAATATTTTTTTACTCTCACAAGTAAAATGTGCTTCTTTTTGTTCAATTTTTTCTTTAAAATTATTTTATTTGAATGGCTATAACACAAATTTACATTTATTTGTAGGGTACATCTATTAACCAAATAATTTATCTGAACTTTTCAACTCCCAAGTAAAATACAGTCTGCATTTTCAGGCTTTTGTGCATAATAGATAGGTACTTTTGGTGGTTTAATCTCCCTAAACATGTTTCTGGTTGACACTATTACTTTCATTATGTCTATTCCATTATACAACATTACCACCCTGAAAGAAGTTAGTGATGTTCTTTTCCCCTTAAGCTCCTTTTAGTCTTTCCTTTGAAGCCAGGAATTTCAATCTACCACACGCACTGAGAGACGCACACCTCAGACCCTCAGATCTCCCTTCTGAAATGAGTTTTCCAAGTCATAGCTTTTGCAACCATGGATACGGTTACAGGAAAGCTGTCTTCAAGGGCTTTTTGACGCTGAATTTCTGTCAATGTAAATTAATTAGGTGCCTAAAACTTAAACAAGTTTGCTTATGCTAATACAATATTCTTTCAATTCCAAGTGATTTACATCAATGTGCTAAGTCATTATCTTTTGTAAGTTAGAATGTTAATACTTATGCATGTTAATGGAAATCTAAAAAGTGAATTAATTCTGCTCAAGCCCTTAGGTCACACGTGCGGTGTTTACCACATTCCTCCATCCCAATTTTGCAAAGTCTGCGTGAGATTCAACAGTTAATGCTAAGTTTTATGCAGTTTTGCACAAAACGGAATTAATGAATGCAAATTGGATCATGGTATGAGCATTCTTTAAGAGAAGGGTTTTATTTCTTTCATTGTCTTGTTGATGAATTACAGAAATCCAGGCGCCTTGCCTGGAATTTCTAGAAACAATGGAAAGTCATAATGTCTGTCTGTTATTCTTTGTCCTCCCCACTCCTCATTTCTTATTCAGGCATTCTCGGGTGTCTCCGTTTTTGGCTTGAGGCTTAGTGGAGGTGGCAGTCTACATTCATCATACTACAGGAATGAGTTTGCCAAAGCTGGCTGTGGTCAGAAAGTGGAGTAGAAAAAACAGCTATAGCCCGTGTTCAAGTTCATTGAGACAGGAGTTATCATAACTTTAAACTGCCTTCCAGTTTAAGAGCAATAAGGTGCAAACGTGGCCCACTTCACTGTTATCTTCTTAGACGGCTGTTGAAATGTTACTTTGAGGTGATTTTAATGCTATGCTAGCTGGTATCCAGAACAGGAAGGATTAGGGCGGAACCCTCATGCTGGCTTCCTGTTAGGCAGGAAGTATGTTTGAGTAGTGACATAGTTTCACCCTAGCAGTGATCCAAAGCAAATAGTGCTCTACAAGCAAACACTACGATGAATGAATAGCAGACAGTAAGCTGGATACTCTGTATTTTTCCCTTTCCCTGTTGGCTAGCCTTCTATTAAAGCAGCATGGTTTTTTGCCAGTTTGAAAAAATAAAAATTTTATTAGGAAATGTAGTTTATTTGACACTTGTCCAAATTCATACCTGATTGAGTAAAGAATCAGAGGAGCAGTCTCACCTTTTTCCTCCAGAATTGTGATCAAACCGAATATACATAATTAGTGTTGGCTCAGTTTAGACAAGTCTAGGGTGTTGTAGACGGTGAACACTTTGGATGATGCAAGTCCTATGTAGTCACTGACTGACCAAAGAAAACCAAGCAGATTTGTGTAATTTGTATTTGATTATTTAAACTAATAGTAAAAACTCTGTTGTAAGCTTGGAAGAAACTCTGGTTTGTCTTGGCAGTCTAAACATTTTTAAGCATCCCTATGAGCTTCTACAGTTAATTTAAATAACATTTATTGGAGGTCTCTGAAATTGTATTAGTATGTTTTGATATTTTAAGTTACACTTGCATGTAGTTTTAACATCTAAATGAAGCTCGCCATGGTTAACTGGAGATGTGCAGTTTAAGAAATGCTCGGACACTTTCATATGTGAAGCCAAAAAAATTATTAATGATGCTTAATAAAAAATGTATTCCCTTACAATTGTTTCTATTTTTCCTTTCATTACCCTAAACATTTAATCCTAATGTCCCGTAAAGATGTTTTACTCTTCTACATTTTAGTTATTTGACATCTCTGTTTGTGCATCATCTCTGCTACAGTTTACTGGATTTATTGACTATAAATGATTCTGCAAATTGCTATTCGCTCATTGAGCTTTAGCTTGTTTCATCCAAAAGGACTAAATGTGAGATTTGTTGCAGTGGGCACTGTGAAGATGAAGTTGGTGGCATTTGAAAGTGCTTTGCTAGTTATTAAACACATTTCTGTAAAAGGCCATGCAGTCTGTCGCTGACCCACATGAGGACTGAAGACGGCACTAAGGTGCCCTGTGCTGTTTTATGGTTGAGCGGAATATGAACTCTCCTATAAACCTATTAGAGATCTAAATACTGATTCCTCTTTGTTTTATTATAAAGCCTGCCTGCAATTCCTCCTATTTTCTCTTTTTACATTATTTTATGGCTGCAATTTTGTTTTATGTGTAGATGTGCATTGATTGGTTTTGGTGTACATGAATGCAAAGTCACTTAAGTTTCATTGTCCTCCGTTGCTCTTGTATCACACCAGAGCGTTAAGTTGCTATTGTTAAATGACCTTATCCGTTCTTTTATTTGTTGTGCCCTCATACCAAAGCGCACTGTTGTATTCACAACTAAAAAGGGCAGTGATAAGGAACTTCTGTAGTCTTGATTCATTGTGTATCACCTCCTTGTCACCACTGTTCATCACATTGCTGGCTACTTTTTAAACATGCATGTTAACTTGCCATATTTGTGGAATTATGCAATTTTGCCTCTTGTTTAAAGGTTTAATTTTGCCTTAAAACACATGCCAACTCAATCATTGTATGTGTTTAAAGGCACAGTAATTGTTTTTTTTTTAGCACATGTGACTCAACACGCCTGCTAGTACTGTCTGTGTTTGTTTCCATGAGACTGCTGTGACGTTTGTTTTAAAAGCAAACAGCCCCCTTTTTCAAGAGGATGAGGGCGAGAGCTAGAAAGGCAGGAAACTGAAGTGCGAAGCATAAAGTGCTGGGAAAAGGTTGTTTGCTATATAATGCAACCATTCACTAAAGTGTTTACCATGGCCAGCTGTTCATTCTTTCAGCGAGGTGAAAATCTTAGACTTCAAACAGCATTATGGTTGGGGTTGTACAGTCATTTTATGCATTTTTGTAAGCTGTTATTTTGCTACATGAAGTTCTTCTCAGATAAATTTATTAATTAAGGTTGAGTTTCTGTAATGTCATGTTCAGCTATGCTTCATATAGGAGTTCGCAATCATTACCTATTTAAAATTTATTAAACTTTCTTGACTGAGTTGCTGGTACCTTTGTTTAAGGGGAAACGGGTTTCCCATATCAAATTGGATTTCTGACTTTTGAATGATTTGTGTTTCACGTTTGAGACCAGGAGATACAGAAGCTTTGAAATGAAGTAATCTAAACAAAAGAAGTGCAGAAAATGGTGAGATGAGGACTGTGTGAGGTTCAGGGGAAGCTTGCCTCAAACAGTGCCGTCTCTGTTGTCACAGCAGAGGGAAATTGCTCCGTATTCCTTTTGCATCGTGCCTAACCACTGCTGTGATTGCTCCAGGTGCTGCTGCTGAATGCCCTCATCGTTTGACTAGTGAATTTTTTTTTTCATGGCATCCAAAGTCTGTTCTGTAGAACCACAGTCTAGCGAATTTTAGTTTCAAGCCTGGTTTAATATCTGGGCTTTAGACGTGCAAAGAAGCCTTAATTAGTGTGGTCAGGTGTGTAATGTTTGTTGAAGTAATCTCTACAGGACTGTTCATCAGAACTGACTTTGACACTCCTGCTCTAATGTTTTTTTTTTTGTTTTAAGGGTTTTTGGTTTGGCGGGCAACAATTTTATATTTATTTACATATTGATTAACATTTTTCAGTAATATTTTTTGTAAATTTGCCTAATACGTTTCATGTACATATTATATTTTGTCGTCCAAACCTCCCTTAAACACTAGTACCTTTTTTTTTCCATACAAAGAGAAAATGGGTAATCTTCCAATTTTGATTGTTTGATTGTTCTAGTACAACCCACCTCCCTCAAGCTTTGAGTTTAAAAATAGAAAAAAAGGATTTGCTCAGTAGAGGTGTAAACTGGCGTCCTGAAAACCACCTTTAGCCTGATTGGACTGATACTCCAGTTCTTCAGGGGTGTCATATCTCACTCACCTTCATGGCCTGAGGTGTTTGATGATGGATAACAATCCTGATCCTTCTGTGCTCTTTGCTTCTGAACACAGAGTGAACGGGAATCAGAAGGGTGGGTGATGAGGTCCATCAGTTGGCTTGTATTTGAAGGGTCACACATAGGTTATGCATGTTCATAACTTATAAGCCAGATTAAGTATCATAAGCCTTTTATGCTCCAATATTAATCTTTTAGAACGGTACATGATGTAATAGATGCCATGTGATGAGGCACTGACATTTAAGCGTTCTATAGATTTCAAAAGATAAATGGCAGTAATAAATGAACACTTTGTGTGGATTATGTAAACATCTTCCTGCTTCCTTTACATTTAATGTACATGTTTTGTTGAGATTGATTGGAGGTCTGTAGGAATTTAAGTGAGACTCGTAATATGGAGAAGGAAGAATTCTAAGAGATTGAGAAGACTTGATTACTTTTGTTACAAAAAGAAAATCGAAACTGAATGAAGGAGAAAGATTTGCTGGGCGACTTCTTGATTGCTACAACAAAATGTATTGAGCGTCTGGGAGTTAGACAGTTTTTAGAAATCAGCTGAGTGCTAGAAGAGATCAGCATTTCTCTTTGTTGTTTCCCATGGCCCCTGAGAGAGGTTGGCCCGTTTCCAAATCTTTAGCATAGTTGGTTTGACTGAATATTTTGGATATATGCAATCAGACATAAAACTTAGTTGTTTATAGTTGGAAGATTTTTTCCTGTATTATGTAACTGAAGCAACAATTTGATGGGTGGCGATAGATTGAGGTATTCTAAGCTATACTATTTGAGTACATTTCTTTGAGGAATCTGCGGGGGGAGGGGGGGATGTATTATGCCTGTATACCGCATTCATAAACGAAAGTGCTTAATTCTGTAAATATAGAAAAAAATTTATAATTTTTTACATACAAACTCAGTGCTAAGACAAAGCATTGTGTAGCTTTAGTAAATCTATATTTTCTTACTGGCTTAATTTGTGTTTCTTTGATTGAAACTTGTTCAGCTGTTTAAACTGGATGATTTAATGATGAATCATAGAAGAGCAGATACACATTGTTGGAATACAATTAGAGTAGGTGATTATCCTAATATTGATGTTTCTGACTGGCTGTAAGGAAGAGAATTGGCATATGGCCTACATGGGCAGCTGTTTCCTTAAAAACCTTTTAAGTCGACGTATAACTTGAGAAAGTCAGTAGAGCATATTAACCTATTATGGCTTTTGTCAAATGTGTGTTCTAGGCCAGGGTATGTTTTCAATTTGTTGGACACGTAGAGTTTTGTTTATTTCATTTATTTAAGGTTTTTTGACTAATTTTTCACTATTAAGCCAATAGCTACCTGTTAAATTTTTTCTTAATTTCTCACAGATATTTTATTTATTTATTTATTTATTTATTTATTTATTTGCTAGTCTGTGCATTGCACTAGCCACAACACAAACAGACCTTTGGTTTAATTCCATTTAAATTAGCTCTGGACATGCATTGGACTTCTCTCAAGTAGAAACAAGTTTTCAATTGTTTGCTACTTTTTATCCAATTTTTTTCCAGAGAAAGACTCTTGCTTGATTGAAATGCGATTGTGTTGAACATATTTAGCAACAAACAGGATTCACAGTGTATCAATTGCATTAACAATTTCGAGTCACAAGATCGGGTTTGAAATCCAAGGGGACGCTTAAACATTTATCCTTGGTTAACACAGAACACTAATCTCATAGTTCTTTTTCTCATTATATAACTGCTGATAAGAAAAACTGCCACTGTCTATACAATGAGATCCTATTGCAGTTCTTGAAGAAAGTACTCTGAAACAAAAGAAATGAGTAAAATTTACTGCAACCTGTTGGCTAGGCATACTCTTTACAGTTGTTGCAATGTTAAAAGAAGTAAGAAAAACTGATCTTAAAATACCCAACTAGGTGGGGACATCGACTGAGTATAAGGCTTAGCCCTGTTTTAAGTGAATCATGTGTACGATGATTTAAACAAGCCACCTTTTATATACACTAGATAACTATTCAGAAGATATACTCTTAAAATATTTGCCACCTTCTTTTCTTGTAAGAGTTTGATTGCAATGGTGGCATGGAAGTGAATGTGTTTCTCTAGAGTCCTCATGCTCTTGAGGGACTGTCCATCATCCATCTGCATCTAACCTCTGACAAGCCTCAGCCTGATCTTAAGCTCTGGAGATCATCAGCCTTGAGAGACTAGCTGCTTTTGAACTATTTTTTTTGAATGGAAGAGATTTTTTTTCTCAGAGGTTTTTTTTTTACTACCATTTGAGATGTAAAAAGAGTTGTTTCTTGAAACTTGTATACTTGGATGTTTAAAAGAGTTTGGTTCACTTCATTTACTGTCACTTTCATCATGCCTAATGCCGAATGTGTTTTTTGCTGTTAGATTTATTTGTTAGGCAATCCATTTAAATCACATACTTATCATTGCTGTCATACATCCTTTTTTTTTTTTTTACCACTTTAGTTATTATTGTGCTTTTTGTCTACAGTTTCCTCCCAATTATATCCAAACAGTTAACCCAACAACCAATCTGCCTTTAATTCATCCATTCCAAAATAAATAAGGAGTTATTTGCTTGTGCCTATCAATTTGAACTTGAGATTAGAGTTCAAACTTCTCTGATTTCTGGAATCTGGAAGAATATCTTACTTTTTTTTTGTCAGGCATACTATAATGATTGAAGTTACAAGGTTATCTTTGGGAAAGGTTGAGATGAAAGTCACTTTTTAGAACTTCCTGGAAACTCTTTTGAGCTGTATCAATCACGTGTTCCGCACTGTCCATTGCGTAAGGTTTCTATGAGTGGGCGTCTGTCATCACAATCCCTTTGTTGCTATTTTCACATGCCAATGTCAAAACTATACAATAATAAAATATGATACACTCCTTCATAATGAACCTCTTCATTTCTTAGATTGGTAATATTTTTTAAAGGCACCATTTTTAAATTGTCTGAACAATTAAGTTTCACTTTTTAACATTTTTTGCTGTTTTCTCTTTATCATCGAAGAGTACATCTCTGCCCCTGCCAATTGTTAGTGATATTTTAGTAGTGGTTTGGGTTGGGAAGGGCTTGTGACAGTTTTACTTTATTAAGATCTCACTTTGCCCACTTTAGTGGAGGATTGTAGTGGACATGATTGTTGGAGAGCTCAGGGGTTTTATAGACCTGAATGTTTTGTTTTGTCACATATTATAGACTCTTGACAGGCTGGAATAAATCAGTTTGACAGTCCTGAGATTAGATCGTTTAGAGAAGTGGCCAGTGCAGAAATCTTAGAGCTGGGTTTTTATTGTCAAGTTTAGGGTATTTTAGCAATGTGTGATAGTGATTCCATTGCTTTAGGTTGTGCAATTGCACATATTGATGAAAATGTTAATTACACAAATGTTCTAAATCACTGTTTTATTAAAATTAACTTCCCAAAAAGTTCCATCAGAACAACAAAATCTCTTTTTCTTTCTTGTACTTTCATGCTTTTTGAACACCTTGCTTTTTTCCTTACTTACTTATTCTTTGTTGAGATTATACATAATTTATTTGCATGTGTTCAGGAAGCCAGCTCGCTAATGGAGGTATGCATAATACATTTGTCATGCTTTTATTGGAACTTCTGAAGGATTGGCCCGATGCTAAAGTGAAAATGCACCCTGTTCGGTGATGTACGCAAATTTGGGAGTTGTCACAGATTAATTCACTTGAATTTTTGAGTGAAAGTCTTATGAGTGTTTTTAACAAATTCACTTTGTAAATGAAAATTTGTACTAACCAGCTTTTTGGGGGAAAATCAAGCTTACTGCACTTGTAATCTGACAGCTCTTGTAATCAAAAGAAGAGGGACTTGAGCAGCATCTTGTCTAGAACCCTCTAAAGAATGTATGAGTTCGTGTCATTACTACTTATGTGATGCTTTCCGGATGAAGAAATCTAAACATAAACTAAGCAAGACCAAACAAAAAATGGATAGAGGTCTGTGGTGATTTTTGTTATACTAAACTGTCAAGCAACTACATTTAAGATGTGAGCTAGCAGCATAGACTGCTTACTGTTAGCCTTGGCATAGCCAAGTTGCCTTCTTACATCAGATACTGCAGCAAAACACAAGTTACATTCTTAACTTTGTAAAAAAAGAAGCGTTTAAGTTAAGTTGGGAAAGTGTGAGAAAATGAAACGAAACAAATTACCCAAGATGGCGAAGTAAATTAATTTTCCATTCATTTTATTTCCATGAAGCCCCAGAAATTTAGCGGAGGAAATTTAAGGTTGTTTGAACTAGTCGGTTTAAATAAATTATCTTAAATAAGTGTTTATGACACCATATTACCCTGTGTACACTGTCTACCGTGCACCCCCTCAAGCTTGTAATTCTATAGGAAATACTTTACTAATTACAATAAAAGGACAATTTCCCTGTAACCAGCTTGTTCCAATTCTGTTGCTCGATGTATTTTTAAAGGGTATGACCAATCTTATGACAATATTTACTAGTTTGAATTACTTTAGTAATCTTTACAAAAACTAGTGGACTTTATGGAAAAATTGCATGTCTCTCAAATTCTAATAATTATTTTTAATCAAGTTCGCTAGGGTGAGTATAATGCCACCAAATTCAGATGTTATTGTTTAAATAATTTGACCATTATGTAAACACTGTAGGGGAAATAAAACCTAAACACAAAATGTCCATCTCCGTTTAGACATAATCATTCATGAATTTACCACCAACCATCATCATTGCTAGTTGAATGCTAATGTTGGAGGAAGTCTCTTGTCTATGGAAGGAAGTGCATGAAGCAGGTTTTCAGATCAAGCTTTGTTTCACCATCTCAAACTTCTTAAGTGGATGTTGGATTTCCCTTTTGTACAACAATAGCAGCTTAAGTACTGGGAAGAAACTCAATTGTGCTTTCCTACTAACCCCTCTCTTGATTTGTATGTGTTTGTTCACTTACATTTTATCGTTTATTGTCTTCAGGTAGTCATCCTCTCCTTCACTCTCACACCTTTTTGCAGCTGTTGAATACAAAAGGATTTCCTGTTAGTAATCTGGTCCTCAATGAAAAATAGACTTTTGGCTTTCCATATACTCCATCAGTTTGATCCGGAGCGAGATTTCATTGTCTCTTTTGAGTGGTCCTCTATATGGCTCGTCTATTATTTTTCAGGACGTTGATGTGATTCTCTCGTTAAGTGCAAGATAATTAAGGGACACCGTAATAACTTGTCCAAAAATGCTTGCTGGTTGATGGTGAGAGAACATGTTTTTGTTTACTGTACTTGTTACTCTGTGCTTAGGGATATAAAGCTTTCAGATGTGGCTGCTATGTTTTTGTACACGTTGAACACCTTGGACGAACTAGACAGGGAAGCTCATGGGAGATCTGCTGTCTAATAGGAGACTGCCAACCCTCTGGGCACATGCACAAACACACTTCCATTCCACCCTTCTGCTGTCTGCCTTGATTAATGAGAGTAGTGTTATGCTTTACCCAGTCTAACACACATAAACACACTAGAGCCCAAAGGCAGGTGTTTAGTTAGAAGTTATCCTTTGAGTATAAACTATTAAACACTTTATTTACATCCACATGGCTCTCTATGGACATGTTAGTCATTAGACATCTCTGTGGTTCTCTAATGAAGTCTCTTATGGGTTGAAGCAGATGTTATCAGAAGAGAATAATCTCAACATTCAGTTTATTTCGATCATAGTTTTGACAATCAAAACCTCAATTGATGTGGCTCTCAGAAGTGTTGGCGTGGACATGTGGTGACAGGTCGTGGGAGTGATGATCAAGCTTACCTCACAATCACAGCACCGTACTGTTTTGTTTGTAGCACAACATAGCTTTTTCTCTTGTTTGTTGTTAAGAGTCTGTTCTCTTACTGCCTGAGGTACTATTGATTAGTCTCATTTGTTGTCCTCCTCTTTATTACAGCATTAATAACAAATGCATATTAAGGAAAAATCTTGACGCTTTTCAGGTAATCCGATTTAGTTTTTGCCACTTAAATAATTCTATAAAGAATTTTTATTGACCATGTTGGCCGATAACTCAAAAACATGTTTTTTTTGTCATCATCTTTGATGTCTTTGTGTATTTCATAAAGAAAACATATTTTGGTTAAAGCTTTTAAAGTAAAAGTAAAATGGAAAAGGGTTGGAATTAAACTCTAATATGGTCTCGTTTGTAAGGGTAAAACTAATTCTAATATATTTAATTGCAATGTGTTTGCTATTACACTACATCCATTGGCACTTGACCCCAAAATATTTTTGAGCAATCACTTTTTCCCATCTCATTTAAACCCTGCAATGGATTCATTCCTCCACTGGAATCGTTTTGAGATGTTTGGATATAAACTTGGACGGTTGTGACTACATTGACACACACATCACATGTTTTAGAGCACAGTCAATTGTCTACATCAGCTATTGGGGTTTAGTTGGTGGATTTTTTTTGATGGGAAACCTTTCTGTTCTCAATAAATTCGAAATACACATGAAATTTAAGCCATTCTTATGATGGTCAATAGGGCAGTCTTAAGCCTCCAGAATTCTATACAAAACATCTCAAAATATGTTAAGAGGATGAACAAAACATTACAGGGTCTGGAATGACATGGGGATATGATAGACTGAATTAACATTTTTGGGCAGGAGTAGCGGTTTATTTAAAGGTGCTGTATGCAAAGTACTTAAGGAGAGCTATTAAAGTTGGCACTTAAAAGAACTTGTAGCATACCAGCAAGGCACTTTAAAAATTTTGTATATGGTACTATTTATTGGGAGATGTGTTGTGTTTCTGTGCTTCATAACACCAACTTTTGGACTCAAAATGCTGCAAAGCTTGAAAAACTTTTGTTTGTTTGAAGCACAGATGTTGAAACGCTAGCGGCAACAAGAACATTTTGCCATTCCTTCTTGCTCTCTCACGGGCTTCACTTACCTTACCGTATCTGAAGGAAATGCTTTCAGCTCTGAACTGAGAAATCACCAAAGGTCTTGTGTTTCACCATACAGGATTAAAAAATTCTCACGGAAGTAGTTATAATATAGTTATAGTTATAAATCTAGTTAAAAATGGACTTTTTTCCAAATTACAGCATTTATAAGTAGTCTGGTGATTTCTGGTCATAAGATTCACCTACCAACTCAAAGAAATAATTATTGGTATGACATAAAACAGACTTCTCAGGAACTTCTCTGTTCCTCTAATTTAGGAATAGTCTCTTGGAGAGATTATTATGCAACTGAAGCTCAGACAAGTCCCATCGAATCAAGAGTTACTGCACAACAGAATCCACAAACAAATCATCCTGACTTAGAAGAACTCTCCATGGCATTTTCTCAAACATCCTGATGGAGAGTTCAATACGGCTGATGCTGCACTTCAATAGTTTGACACAGCACTTTTCACAGATTGATTTTTCAACTAGACCACTAAAAGTACTAGAAGCAAATGCAGCATCAGCTCTTTTTGATGCAGTCATAATCAGCCTAACTACAGTGATCACATCCGAAGCCTCTCTTTGGCTTGAATAGAGTTTTATGGTCCTGATGGAGGCCTTGGGTGTAAGAGGCTCTTAAAGGGGTGTGTATGTGTGTGGCTGGTTCAGTTGTAATTGTTGTGACTTAAATGATGATAAACAGTAGCATAGCTGTCCACACGACTAGAGCCACGCTGACACTAGCCTCTTTGTGCTTTTTTCCACCCCCTCCAACACGCCATACAGGCCATTTGTGGCTCCATAAGGGCTATAGGGTGCAGGATGGCTTCAGGCGGACAGGACTGCCATGGAATTGAGTCCCTGGGTGTAAACTAAGAAATAGATATCTGATTTTTCTTGGCCTTCTCAAAAAGTGAAAGAGGAATGGGAAGTTTTTTTTTTTTTCGTTTTTTTTCTCCATTCTATGGTTTCCTGTGTCATTACACAACCATCAACTTGACACATTTCCTTAGACTATTATTGTAATATACAGGTCTACAAAAAAATCTCCCTTATTTGTTTGTAAATTCATATGGAATTTTGTTATATAAGAATTTATTGTTTTGATTCTGCCAATGGGAACGGATGATCTTAGAGATGATTGAGATGTTATGGGTCGGTTATTTAAGCTATTTAACCATATTGTTGCTGGACCAGCTAATTGTATTTAAGGTTCTTTTAATTATTTCTGAAATGCAAGTTACAAGCTACATCTGCTCCCCACTAAAATCACAATGATCTTCCAATTAGTTTGGAGTAAAACAACAGTCTATATAAAGAAGTGCAATGGAGGCTAAAAGTTGATATTGAATAGTATTGAAACGCTTGGATGTCAACTTGTGAAAAAATACCCTTGTAAATATGGAAGTCAATTCAGAGTTTTCAGTTTGGTTTGCAAGGGAATTTTCAGACTCTTTCTGTTGCGGTTTTCTTTTTCATTCAGGTGGCTGCTTTCTCACTGATGCAGTATTTGTTTTTAATTGGGGATCTGCTGTGGGTTACCTTGCGTTAGACCAGCAGGTGTAGGCAAGTGCTTGACATCCACATTCTCTGTTTATGGTCAAGGTCTTGGTGTCTCACCCACAATACCAGCTTATTTACTGAACACAAAAACCAGTGTGTCACCAGGGATAGTGGTATGTTTTAGGTTTTATGAGTATTTGAAATATTGCAAAACAACCTTGAAAGTAATAACCAATATAACATTGAAGCTCGGGATAATAAACTGACCCGAGGGTAAAATAAAGATAAGCAGGCTAATCCAGACAGCTAACTGTTTTAGCTATTAGCTTGATGTAAAGGTGGGCTTGAAAATAATCACTTGCCCACATCTTCAGGGCATCATCAGTCTGCAGCTTACATTGGCACATTGATCAAGAACAGACGTGCTAAAAGGGTTTTTGCTCAGTTCTGTCATTGCAGTTTTATTACATGCTGTTGGTTTTAATAGATGCATTACATTTCAAATGCCCCAAGAGGCAGCCATTCTAAGAACCCTCATCTTTTATTAGATATGGTTTGTAGGTTTGTTTGGGGTGTTATAACTTTACAATACCATTAATTACATTATTACATATTTTGTATGGTTTATCCTGTAGATGAGTTGTGATTTTATTTTAAACAATGGTTTTATTTAATTTGCATTCATTTGGACAGACATGACATGTGATGAAACAGGCGTGCTCTCAATTGTGCTCTTATGTCTGGTATTTTTATCTCTCTTCTGTGGTTATTTTGCCTTTGTTGGAAAAATAGTCTGGCCTTTTAAAAAAGAATATAGATATAATGATGTACTCATAGAATATACAGAGTCTGCATTCAATTATAAAGGAATGCCAAAATTCAAATGTTTCTTGAGTTAACCCATTTTAGTACCAAAACAACCTTTTAGCCAATCAGTTGGAGCAGTGAAAGCAGGAGAGACACTGTAGGCTTTTCTTTGACTTCAAATGTCAATATTGGTTCCCAGATATTGTGTACTTCACACTTTAATTTACAGTTTAAACTTTAGAAAAGCACTTAAAAAAAACTATGTTAAACCTATTATTTTCTGATTTTAGTAATCTTATATGTTGATGTTTTTCAGTTACCGTGCAATCACAATTCAAACTTTCCTCTCTAGTCCATGTTAAAAAAAAGTACAAAAATGTTGTTCCTATTTTACTTGCTTGGCTTGTTTTCTAGTGTTTTTGAAAGGGGTCTCTTTGGATTGGGTTGCTAGTTCATCTCTTGAGTTAAAGCTAGAGGAGGAGAGGGAGATGAATTTATTAAGTGAACAGTCAGAGAGATCACGCTCTGCTTGGTGATTCCCAGAATCTGAGCAGAAAGGAGTGAATGCCTAGCAACCGCTTCACCAAGAGTGTGTCTGGAGCAGTGAATACAGAAACCCAGAGAGATTTGGCTCGGCTTCAACATGATTAGGTGAATCACACATGATCCCTGGCTTTAAATGAGTGAACGACTTCCACTTAATTTCATAACACAGTTGAGAGACTGTAAAACGGGTTTACTGAAGACCATGCTGGAAAATAAGACCAGCGGAGTGGATAAGACATGGATTGAGACAGATGTTGTAACCTGGGTCGCAGCTGCAGCAACTAAACTGAATTATTCTCTTCTGCTTCACACCGTAATGACCATAACGTCAGGAAACCTGAGCCAGACATACTGACTTGAGATCAGCAGTGCGCACCTGAGGTCACTGTATTGCTGTCTCATTAGCGTGTCCCATGCTGTCATTCATATACCCCCCGGCTGCCCCTAGATCTGAAGAGACTGGAGAAAAACAGCACCTGATACCAAACCTTCAGTGTTCATCACTCAGTTTTTTTTTCAAATAGTAAAAAAAACGTTTAGCATTGCTTATTTTAGTAGTTTTGATTTCAAATGTTTTTACTCTTGATGCATCAATGCTTAATGCACTAGTCGAACATTTATGCAATTTTTACTATAGACGCAGGGTTGTCAACCTATTAAAGGTTTTCAAACTATGATGTAAGCAGTTATGGAAAATTCTGGGCTGATATTTTTATGAATGATATTTTCATGTTAGCTATTAGCTCATGATAGCTATTTTTATTTTAAGATATTTTTTGGGCAGTATAGAGGAGACGGGAATAATTTTGGGAGAGAGATCTGGGGAGGAGGATTGGCAAAGGACCCTGTCGCCGGATGCAAATCTACACCATGTGTCAGTGCCTAACCACTATGCTATCAGTGCTGGCCATTTTAGCTATATTTTAGATTGTAGATGTTGGTCAAAGGTCCCCTTCATTTAAGGTATGAAGTTTCGGCAACTTTTTTGGTCAAGACCCACCCATAAATCTGTTTGACTGACGTAACAAACAACCAATCAAGTGTCATTTCTCATAACATCATATTTCGGAAGCATGGAAATGCTACGATGTTTTTGGTGCAGAACAAAAATAAACAGATGTGAAACCCACATGTAAAAATAAATGGATGAGTTTAACCAATCAAAACTTGACTTCAGGATTTTTCAATTTAGTACGGAAAGTTGGAAACACATCAGATATTTAGCTAGCGATTCGCTGGTGTGACGTCTGAAAAGGAGACTACCCACACAAACTCCATCTAGCATGAATCTTGCTCTAAACGGTAGTGCTGGGAGTATTTTGTACACTCTGAAGCTGTCATTTTAAACACTCATTTACTCATTTCTTTGCGCTGTCCTCATAAGTATTCAACAAATGATTGTGTGTTCAACCATGTAACGTATTATTCTACAGCTTTTGATGGTTCATGTAAACAATATATTGCTAAGCCGGTTTGCTAAAATAATCTGCATGCGAAGTTGTTTCTTTTGTGAATGTAAACACTGTGTGAGTGTTGCATCTTTGACATATTTGCAATTAAAGCTACAAAATGTAAAGAAGTAAACTGCTTATAGAACTGGTTAACTTTATTTTTCCTTTAATTCTTCTTACAAGTAAGGTAGCATTCGAGAACTGAGGCCTGTAAATAATGCTATTTACATAGTAGTACTTTAATTTGTTAGGTCCAGAAATACACATTCAAACTATTTTGCTGTGAACGCTTGTCAATTAATTCTGCTGGTATGATGTTTTGGTCGGACCTTACTGTAATCCTCTGATAGTTTAGCTTTTAAGATGGTTTTACTCCTGAATAATAGTATGTTTACAAATCTGGAAGATTTAGTATGCATCAGTTTTGTTCCTCACCCATCAAAATGGTTGTTTGCCGCTGCAGTGTACATCTGTTGAAGTTAAAAACCATTTTTGGAAGTACCGCTGATTTATTCTCAGGTGATAACTAAAACCCTTCCTGCATGTGTAAATGTTGCTTGAGCCGTAATACACAATAGACTTGTTGAGTCCTACAGGCATACATGTTCCCATGCGGGCTGTCCTGTCTCCTGTGCGTCCTCTAAGGATCTGAGGACAATACCAGTCTTCGCAGCTTTTTCCAAACAAATTGGATTTAGTCATTATAATATCTCATTGGTTATTTTTGTATACCAAGTGTTTATTTGATCTGGGTTCACACTTTGTTTTGAGTATTTTTTTTTTCTTTTCTATCATGTTTTGTGTTGTGGTGTTTGTAGTTCAGTGTAATGTTTGGTAGTGTGTATTATGAAAATATATAATAAAGTTCATGGTTTTAAGATCTCAAAAGCAGATCAGATTCCAACTAATCAGTTTTTAAATATTTGCCGTCAAATCTGTTTCATTTTTAAATATTAAAATACACATAAAATGGGAATTTGGAGAAATTACAACTATTTTGTAAAGAATAAAATACATTTATAAAAGTTTTAAATATGTCTTTCATACTCCCCTTTTGATGTAATTGGCCATCCTGACTGTCTAAACATAAACTGTAGCAGTAAAATCATCTAAAGAACCGCAGGCTGATGCCTGACAGAAGTTTGAACAGCTGCCTGCTTGGTTGGACTTGAGATCAGATTTTGCTTGCTTGAAGTGTTAAGTAACATCAGCTGCTCAGGTGTGAAGTCATCTCAGCACCTTATTAAGTTTAAAAGCATTTTATTGAACAGTAGATACTTTTTGCACTCTTTAATTCATTACACTTCACAGATGACGTTACATAGTTTTCTACTCGGTTGCTATCATAATCTCTGTGTTTCTCGATTGTATAAGAGGGCATCAAGCTGATGGCTGATGGCAGCGCTATGCATCATGTGACAAACACATTTCCCAGTGTGCAAGATTGTGCTTGTTCACATCAGATTCATCAAGATGATGTGTACATGTTCGTGTTTGAGATATTTGAAAGTGCTAGTGGGAGTTTAGAGCATGGCCATTATACGTAGTGTGTTTATGTAATGTTGAAATGAGGGATTTAGATGTCAGATGAGTAAAATGCCCCCACAGGCCTGTGGAAATTACCCTGATAAGGCCTTGTTTCCTGTTTGTGAGGCACTTGGATATCTCCATTAAAGGCCAATGTTGATTAACAGCAGGTCCGGGAGAGAATGGAATGCTGAAGATGGGCAGCTAAGTTAGCAAGACCCGAGTTTCTGGAAGGAAGTGCTGTACTCACTCACTCACTTAAGGGCTGGCATTAGTGCTAAGACTCTGACCAGACTAGGAGAAAACATTAACTTTGAACTTGCATACCATTTACCATTCCTGTCTGAAAATAAAGTGAGCGAATGGTGTTATTAACACTGCATATTTTGTTTTGTCTTTCTCAGGAGCTGGAGAATCAGGGAAGAGCACCATCGTGAAACAGATGAAGTGAGTGGATGTAGTTTTCACACCTCTCATTCTTTCAACCTATTTCTAACACGTCTGGTCGTACCAGCTGCTTGCTGGTGTCGATGTTGGAAGAAGAAACAGCTGCAACACCGCAGTGAGGGGGAAAATGCTAAAAATGAAAATAATCCCCCTCCTCCACCAAAAGCACATCTTTCGCAACATGTTTGACGTGAATTGTATTCTTCCAAGTGCTCCCAAATTTCAATTTGCATACATACATTTTTTTAATTAGGTTTTGGTGTTCGTTTTAATCTCTCAAAATTTGAATGAGGAACCTACAAGAGAAGAGAACGACATCATCATGCATTGATCTCACGCAGATAAACAAAGAATGCTAACAAGATTGTGAAGTCATCTCTCAAGTGCTTTTAAGTAAAATAAAAAATTATGTTTCCATAAAGCAGAAACCTCCCACTTTTCTTGTGAAACTAATATGGGAGTGAATCAACCATCTATGACCACTTGATGCGGGTCCAAAAAGGAGACTTTACAGCGGGGAAAAACACACATTTTTGAGTATTTATTAACAGTCTTTTTAAACATTACTAATTTTGAAGGGCTGAAGTGTTTTATTGTATTATATTATATTGAACCTTAAGTGTTTAGTAGAGGTGTTCTCACTTGAACTACAGCCTTAGATCAGCACATACTCTTAAATTATTTTTTTCCATCACATTTTATGCTATTTTAAGTCGGGTTAAGGTCCAGTTTCATGTTGTTAACACCCACTGCAAATCACAGATTTATTACAGTTGAGAAACTTCAATGTGTACTTTATTGATTCGTTCTCAGATATGCTTTCAATATAGAATGAGTTCCTATTCAACTCATTAACTAAATCTCATTTTAAACCACTTGCTGCTCAGCTCTGATTTATCCATTTATTTTTTTCTGTTTTACATTGTTCCCAGACTTTATGCAATTTATAAATGTAACTTTTAACAAAGTAAGACGCCTTCTTCATTGAATCAGACAAGCGCGAGCCATTAAAAAGGTCAATGTCATTTGGCTTGATAATTTCCTTGATTTTGCCAGAGATATTGACTTCCTGAAAGCTTGTCTTTTTGGTCTTCCCTGTAGCAACACAAGCTCTATTTGTGTGCTGTCAGACCTGAATGTTACCATAGGGTGGAATTAAAGCAAGAAACAAAACACAGATGGTGTTCAGGGCCCCTGGAAGCAAGTTAATACTGTTTATCTGACCTTGACCTCTGCTGCTTTGATTCTCACTTCTGTTTCCCAAAACTTTCTCTCGCTCTAATTACTAATTCAAAATGTGTTTATTCTCAATCATATTAAATGCATCCTGACCCACATGCTCTGGTCTTGAACTTGATTTTCCTTTGCAAATTCTTCTGGAAATGTATGTAGTGAAGAGTGTACAGATTATACAAAAAAGTTTAACAAAACTATGTATTGATTTAAGCGGTTCTATTGTTTATATCTTTACATGTAGCAGTTATCCTGAATTTTTTATATGATCATTTGAGTGTTTTTGAAAGCTTGTCTATTGAATGTTTTTCTCTTCTGCAGGATTATCCATGAGGATGGCTACTCGGAAGAGGAGTGCAAGCAGTATCGAGCAGTTGTTTTCAGCAACACCATCCAGTCCATCATGGCGATCATTAAAGCTATGGGCAACCTGAAGATTGAGTATGAAGACGGCTCCAGAGCGGTGAGGATTCTTCCTCTTGCATTAAATATCTGTTCAGTTGTAAGTGGTACACTGAGGATTAACGATCGGTGTTTAATCAAACCAAAAACTACCGTTCAAAATGATCTGGTACGATTTTAATGGCAAGTATCTTGTGCTGAGTGAAGCTAGAATTTTTGTACAGAAAAAATGCTAGTTCAGTTAGTCACTGCATGTCTGTGTTTTATGGAGAATCTTATTGGTTATAGTGAGAAAATAATATAAGATAGGAGAAAATATATTGGATTGTTAATATTGTTATTTGGATAGCAGAATGAGGAGGAGAAACTTTTAATGTTTGTTGTTTGTCACATTTGTATTTAGCAGTAACATATCTGGGTTCCTGTTGAATGTGATCTGTACATTTACATTTTAAATGTATGCATTTTGCAGACACTTATGTCTAAAGTAACTAGCAGTAAGGAGGAGACTACAAGCAATTTGTTGCAAAGCCAAAGTCTAAATTTGAGCACAAGAGACGTTGCATCAGCTGTACAATCAACCATAGGCGGAAGGGAGAAAAAGAAGAAAGAAGGGAAACGTTTTTAAAGGATTGTAAGTGTTCATTCAATAGAACAGTTTTTAGCTGCTTTTTGAAATTGTTAGTGTTGCATCTTTCCTGACTGGATCAGCAAGTACCGAAGACATTCTGCCAAGGGAATACTTGTTTTGTGTGTCTAGGACAAAAAATGTTGGTAAGAGAGAAGCAGTCTTGTGTAGCCTGACCTTCAGGGAAGATCTGGGGGTTTAGCAGCTTTTTTTGGTCAAGACCTGCCCATGAGACAGTTTCACATAACGTCATGTTTCGGAGTGTGAAAATGTCACCACATCATCTGACTGACATTCATCAAGTTACTGAAAACAAAAAATTACAAGAATAGAACAGCTTTCAACTATAATTGAATTGAGGGGACACACAGCTAGTAAAATCATATTTTTTTTTATTGTACATCTGAACTTAGTTTCTGAGCAGAAAAAAAACAAATGCGACACTGGCTTTTACTTGCAGAAATTCAGACAAATTCAACTTCAGGATTCTTGAAGTGCCTGCCATAAACAAGCACCAAGCCCATCAGACCATTAGCCAATGTTCTGTTGGTTTAAACTAGGAGAGAAGTTATAGAAAAGAAATGCCTTGGCCAAAAGAATCTGGAATAAAATCCCAAGTGTTTTTCTGTGTTTGAAGAACCTTTCAACGGGGATACAAAGATATTTCAAAGAATTTAAGGGAACGAAAAACTTTTGTGCGAAAAGAATTATGCCCGTTTTTTTCAAACCCTTTTTTGTTTGATCAGATTTGTCCACATCCTTACACATCTTAGTTGCAACTATGCATGTCCAAATAAGTATGCATACTTATTTGGACATGCAGAGTGGGCTTTCATATTTTTAGTGATCTGTACGTCCACCATTTAGAAGCAATACCCTGCTTAGTGTTATCGTGTTTAAATACAAAAATAGAAACTTTATGAAAATAAACTTTATAGAGAATGCTATTTTTGTATGATTGTTAATATCAAGTGACAAAATGTAAGGAAAATTATGTCTTCAGCTAAAACAAGGCACTATAAATCTTTTCTACTGTCCTTAAATTAATCTTTGAGATTGCAGTGAAGGAAGGATTATGTTTAAAAGAAGGGAAAATGGATAATAAGGAAGTGAGAGCGTTATCTTGCAAGCAATGATCTCTAGAGAACAGCCTGAAGGCAGCACTGTTCACTGCATCTGATGCTTTGCTGAAACACTCGTCACTGTCCACAAAGTTTTAGCGCCAACATAAATTATATTCACCGATCTGATAGCAAAGTTAGTCTTTTAATGAGTATCTTGCTTTATTGGTGGATCTAGGACAAGGGAGTCCTGAGACATGTTAATAAAAGTCAGACTTCTTTTAGCTTGTCACAGTATCTTTATAAAGCTGCCTTCAAACTATGGATGATGAAGTGAAGAATAGGGCCTTTATTTCTGGCACATTGAAGCAGCAGTGTATGGTTTAATTAGGAGAGGAGGGGAAGATGGATGATTGTGTCTCGTCTTAGGGAATTGAGCTGTAAAGTGCTGTTAGAGCAGCTAACAACATCTCTCCATCACATTTAATTAGATACGTGTTGGAGGCATTCCTCAAGTGTGTCTCTCTTTCTTGCATCTTGTTTATAGATCTGTTGATGAGAAATGGGGTGACTGGTTAGTGAATGGATTTCTGAAACTAATCTCTGTTAACGAAAGCCTGTGTAATTTAGTCGTCTTAGGATCAGTCGTACCAGACACCGAGAAGATGGCACAGCCTAAAATTTCTGAAAAACTAAAAAGAATATTAATGTTCTTAATAAATATTATTTTGCTAGTCTAATTCCATGCATACAAGGCTGGTTCAGTCTGGTGACTAACTGGTGACCGTGTGAAGGCTTTGGTCAAACTTCACTTGAGTCTTCATGGAAATTTCTAATTTGCATAGCCTTGTTTAGATCCCAGTTTTATTCCATATAAGGGAATCAATTCAACTTGATCTCTGCAATCAAGGCCTCTTCTCAATAAATGTACACTAGTTCAGTATTCATAAGGCTAATGAATTGAACCATGGGATCAGTTGAGACATTAGATTTAAACTTTTAAAGTGGCTAGGTCCTCAAAGTTTAGTTTTTTTTTTTCATCAGATATATAAAAGAGATTTGACTTGAAACATATAGCAGTGGAATAATATGCAAAGCTCATTGAATAATGCATTTGAAAAACTATTTGCACAAATTATTAATTCATTCATTATAATGCAGTTGATAAGCTTCAGTAGGTTTAAATATTTTGTTGTCATCTATATTAAACACTTTTCTGTTCGTTTGCCGCTTTCCCCAAGCTGTTCCCCAAGGTTTGTTCATAACAGTTTAGACGGGGTTCCATTATAAAGGCTGTGTTGAGAAAGGGCCCTGCTATTTAGTTTTAATAATATGAATCGAGTAAAAACAGTGTGGGAAAGAGTAATATGCTTCATTGCGTGTTCTTTCTGATTAAAAAAAAAGTTCTTCCATGATGCATGTTCTGAGATGGTAGTGTGATGGGAAAGAAATACTCAGATAGCATTTCTATCCCCTTTTCATTCCTCTTAATGTGGGGAAAAAGAAAAAAATATGTGTTTAACGTGACTCACATAAAACTGGTTTTGACCATCTCATTACTTCTGTTACGTTGGATAGTCTGCTGCCATAGTTATTAGGGTGTTGGAATACCACCCTTATCTAGCACTCTGGATGAAACAGGAAGTGGAACATGGGTTAGTGTCTCTTTAAACCAAATGATAAGGTGCATGTGTTACCCATATGTCAGAGTTTGAGCTGTGTGCTTGAGACACGTGGAAAACAACATCCCCTGGGACTGTGGCTGAAACATTTCCCTCCCTTCCTTATGTCCTTCTCGCAATGCAGTAAATCTCTTTAAAAGCCCGTAGCCAACCTTTCCTCTCTTTATTCATATATATAAAGCCTTCTTCCAACATATAATAAAAGATCTTAATAGGATCTCTGTTTCCCAAACGATATTCAGAATTACTTCACTGCAGAATTACGAAACACCATCACCACACCTTTATGAAGGCTATAATCTTTCTGTAGCACATGCTTTCAGAATTCATCACGTCCACTAGGAATGCACAGTGGGCCGTGTCACACGTCTCTCGGTCCATCACTTCTTTCTCCCATGCTTCGCCCCAGGCTTGACTTCCTGTGACCTAGTTCAGCCCATTTGTGGGACAAGTCTAGCTTGACTCCATCACTGAACCATGAATTCTGCATGTAAAGGATCTGAAGGTAGATGGTTATTTTTGTAACTCTGAGAGGGACTGTGTGGGAGCCAGCCAGCCAGGCACCGTGGATGGTCTAAGTTTGATTTAGACTAAAGTCTGAGATATGGTTGCGGTATGTGGAGGTGAGAGTTATTCACGAATAAGCTCCATCTATCCCTCTGTTCTTCTCTGAGGGGATGCATAGATTATCTTTGTGCTTTGCACTTTTGACCTGCCTTGCAAATAAATCTCAGAATCGTGTAGAATTCCCCCCACTCACACCCTCACATACACATACGCACACATCATGCCTTAAAATGCATAAATGTAAAATCCCTCCCTTTAACCTGTCGCCACTATATTCTGAAGGTTATTGTCTGTTTCATAGTCAATTGCTTCGTTTAGTTGAAGGAGTTTAAGTGTCATTTAACACCAATTAATTCCAGGACATAAGGAAATCAAAGTTATTCATCATAAACGGGTGATTGAAAATTAAGGTTGATGTTGTAATGTATAAACACTTATTTTGTGATTAGCAGCATATTCATCATGGCCATATCAATTAACAAATGTCAGGCTGCTTATAGTTTTGCTGAGTCGCTTTCCAGCTGCTTAAAAATAATGTTCATATTGCCGAATATGCTCAGTTAATGAAAATGTTTAGGCTTAATAAACCTGCCTCGCGTTCCTGATTCATTTGCACAGGGTGAATATAAATCCACTTCGTTCTGGGTGTGGAGGTGTTAATACAAGTTGATTCATCTGGAGTGCGTATTTTATTTATTTGTTTTCTGGATGAGGGAGCGATTTATAATTAATGTGTTTTAGTCAAATGCTTCAAAATTAAAGTCCCTTGATTGATGGGGTCTTTCATGGCTGTTTGAACCCATTATTTGAGCGTGAGAGGTTAATCCATGAGAGCAATTTGATGTTTTTAGCTTCATGCCTTCATGTTTTTCTGATGCTTATATTGTTACATTTAGTTTGTTTTTGGTAAAAAATAATATTAATTTTAATGCACTGTTTGTTTTCAGGATGATGCGCGTCAGTTGTTTGCCCTGGCAGGGGCTGCAGAGGAGCAAGGCATACTTCCAGACGATTTGTCCAATGTTATTACCAGACTGTGGTGTGATGGAGGGGTACAGAACTGCTTCACACGTGCAAGAGAGTACCAGCTCAATGACTCGGCTGCATAGTAAGTCCTTGCTTCACATCAGCTAGTAAATATTGACCCATTAACATTTGTCGATATTTATGGCTGGCACAAATCATAACCCATCCCACTCAGGCTCAGATGATGAGTTTGCTTTTATTGATTGATTAAAGGGTGGCTGCTTTTGTGACGTTCGCTTAAAATAACTCTTGGGCTTCTTTTAACTTCCTAATATACACAACGATTTCAAAAACAATTGATCTATGAAATTCACATTGTTTTCCCCAAGTCTGTTGTTAAATTGCCAACCCCTGTCCAAAGAGGACAGATCTTCAGTGTTTAGTTTGAAATAGCCCCAAATTAAAAGCATTACCAACCAAGTTGGGGTTGGATTTAATTTGATCCCACTGCGCTATTTCATTTCATTTTATATCAAAAGAGGCTTCATGGTAGAGTTTTTCTTGCATTACTAAAAATAGAAATAGCGAATTATCTTTGGTAGTTGTGAGGTTGGCTGTACTGGGAAGTTGATTGGCTAGAAAGAACATAGAGAACTCTGGTCAAAAAGCAGCATAGGTTTAGTTTACATCTATCATGGGAGAAGTCCCTCTTAGTCACTTGGATTTGAAAAGAGGCATTTACGATTAACAGCTTTTTCAGTTAGCAACCGTAATAAAGGATGCCAGATGTCTAGGATTTGTGACTCCAGCTGTTTATAAAAATGTTCAAGAATCGAACACCTTTAAGGGAACATTCTGGATTTGGAAATTGATTACAACTTCCCTTAAGATATTAAGTAGGGTTTTACTGTTTTGAAATCTACAGCACTCTGAGCTTAGCTTAGTGGATGATATTGCTTTTGATCATTGCACCTGAAATGAACAGAGACCAGAGATTTGATTTCCGAACAATAATGGGCTAGAACATACTCATTTTGTTTTTTTGTTTTTTTCTCCCTCCCTCCCTCATCTACACTACCTGGACAGGTTTCACAGGTAAAATATAGAAAGTTTATCATTTTGAACTTTCTGCAAACAATCTATGACAATATTTGCTAACAATTAAAAAATTTTTAACACTACCATTAAAGGGGCAGTTGGGAAAAATTTCAAATGTTTGGAATACGTGAGCATGCGCTTATTGATTCCCTTTTTCTGAATGAACTCTACAATGAATTGTGGCAAGTTTTGAAAAATGTATTTCTGTTCTACATCAAAAAGTTTTGAAGCCGCTCTCAGAATAAACTAAACCAAAACTCACCAAAGAGTGGCTTCAGATTGAATAAACTCTGTTGAAAATGTGTGGTGAGATCAATGCAGAATCTGATCAATATGTCAAAGCGAGCAGAAACTCGAACATTTAATGCTCCGTTGAGAAACCAATTGCTATTAAATGGAGGGTTGGACCGGGTCAGGATTTCCATGAATTTTCCCAGGCTTGATACACTAGGAATCAATCAGGAATAGGCGGAGCGTTCCCTCGTGGGGGATCATGGTCGATTTGGCCTTCAAATAGGGAATGAATGATGATGTAATTTGTTGGTGGGAAGAGAGATTGCGGAAGGAGGGAGGGAGTGCTAATCTTAGTTTTCATAATATTTAGTTGTGCTTGCAAGCTTCGGCAGATGTGGATGTGAGCATTTTCAGCCTGTGGACTGCAGGGTGGAGAAAACTGTGGTTTATACCGAGGCTGACATAAAAAACACAAGCCCATGTCTATTTTGAGAAGAACAAAAAATGGAGAGATTCCACTTGAATATCATCATCAACAGCCATGAGGGAGTTGAATTATAGAATTGCATTAAATGGAAATGAACACCCTCTGTGTTAAACCTCTGGCCTTGGCATGCTTTTCTCATTAAAGAACAGCTACAGCATAAAATCGTACCTGTGGCTCCTTGTAAACTCTAGCTGCGTTTATCACAGACATGAATTTAATTCCCCGAACGTTAAATGATAGCAGGCGGTCATTAATCTCTCTCCTCAGTCATTATGCTGGATATTCCTGCACCATAAAAACTAGATTCTTCCTAGCATAAATCTACAGAACACACTTCATTTGCTGAAGTGCTAGCAAAAAATCTTAGGAACTGTCCAGCAAAACAAATCCCACCCAATGCAGAAATGTGAGACTGAGTGGTTTTGGGAGCAGTTTGTAGAAGGTTAGAACCACAAAAGCAGCTCTAAGCCTTGCTTTGTGTAGAGGGATTATCAGTTCTTTTCAATTTGATTTGGTTTGTCCCTGATTGTTTTCAGGCTGAGAGCCAGTGTCTGTGCAAATACAAGGAATATTAAGGCAGATTTCAGGAACAGGACGTATACAGAAAAACTTACCAAATGTGATGGCGTGCAGAATACTAGAACTGTTGGCTCATCGTTAAGCTGTTTGATTGAGTCTCGGAGTGCTGGCAGGAGTTCTTGCCTACGCAGCTCAACCAAGCTGTGTTGCTGTGAGTGTTTATTTGGCAAATGAATGAAGATCTGCGCGATCACTGTCACTGCCTCATAGACTGAAGAGCTTCATCTGTTCTTCTACTTGTAGATTCTATTATGCAAATGACTCTTTGTGCAATTGTCTAAGAACATAGCATCTTCACGCCAATGCTGAGACAAATGAGCGCATTTTCCTCAGGAGAAGTAAAATATAGAGCACTGCTTGTGATGAATCAGCGCTGCTTGCATGTTTACTCAGTCATTTTTACATCATTAATTTAATTATCGCAGTAGAAATGTTTGCATTTGACCCTCTGATAGCTTTGAAAAATGTAGTTACCTTCCGTGTCTTATTTTTTTAACACAAAGTCTTTTCTCCCATGTGTTTGTTCATTCTCAATTGATAAAGCAATGGCTCTGTATTCTGACAAAAAAAACGTAGAAAAACCAAAGTAAGGTTTTTGTGAAGCAGCAAGTGTAGCTTTTTTTTTTGGCTCATCTTGAACCTGACAATAAAATTTGGAAGTTGTCTTAATGGCCTAAGTGCACGTTAAAAGTGAGAATTTAGTTAATTTCGATTTATTCATGTTTATGCAGGCAACTATTTTTGTATAGAAAATTAAGTAAGAAAAAAATGTTTATGGTCTAAGCCCTTTGGGATACGATATATCTCGTTGGTTCGAGCCTAATTTTTATCATTTTAATCTGCCTTGATCATGCCGATGGCTGTGCATACTAAAATTATTGCTGGTCATGTGATCCGCTTGGTGCAAGAGCCATGGCTGGAGAACAAAACCTAAAATTCGTTTCCTTCACCAATGATGTTAAAGGATTAGAGACCGAGGTAGAGACCTGCACTCCTGCGGCAGAACGTAACACATGATGTGCAGTGTCTTATTGGTGAGTGTGGTTCCTCTCCTCTTGAATGTACCGGTTTCAGCAGAAGGGAATCGAAAATGCTCTGCTGTTACTTATTGCCTACAATCAACAAAAACTATTAAAATATACAGACACAGAGCCCTCGTCTCATCATGCTTTTCCTGTATAGATACATGAAGCATTTAAAGCATTTTTAAATTTAGTTCAGGTTTTTATTTATTTAGCTAATTGTTAAATATGTATCGGTTTTGTTTCCACTTGAGAAATAAGATGTCTTAAATTTAAAAGTTTGGAAATAATGTCTAGCATACTTTCTGATGAAGCATTAAACCAAATGTTCTTCTGAGGATTTAGACACTGTCTAAAAAAATGTTGTTCAGAGTCTGGTGTTCACGAACAAAAAAAACTTCACAACAGATATTTAGACTAATCTTGTGAAAGAAATTCAGTTTTAAAATCAAATAATAAAATGTTTAACCATTTGTTTTATTTGAATTTCTCCTACCATTTACATAGGAACTCAAAATATCAAATTCTGCTAGAGTAGCCACAACATACTTTTTGGGGACCATGCGATTACTTTTTATTTTAATGCAACAGCACTGTTTGAAATGTATAATTGAAATTTTTTTTTAACTACATGTTTTGTCACTATAGGTCACTGTTGCGAAACGAGCAGGCACCTTTATAAAATGTGGGGTCAAGAACATAACTGTTTGGTTTATCAACCAATAACTGCATCGCATAACATGGAATTCCACTAGGGAACCACTATGTGAGGCAAGCTAGGATTTTTAGTGTAAAGTTTGGTCTCAGCACGATGAGATCCATGACATAATGCATGAGTATTTCTAATAACAATTTATATTCTAGTTTTCCACATGAAATTACATTAGTTTCTTTTGGTTGCCAAATATCATAAACTGCAGCTTGCAGATTTTAAGGAAAATGTCCCAAAAGAGCCCATTAGATTAAAATAGCTTTACGGTTGCTTTACACTTGTACAATAAGATTAAAAAGGTCACAGATTCCAGTGCAATAAGGAGAGATGTCAAAGATAAGAGCAAGTACACAGTGTTGAAAATATATAGTCTATATACATAGATATAAAAAAATAGATTGCACATATATGTTGTGTTATAAATGTAATACACATATTGTATAATGTCTGTCTGGATATGAAATATTGCAATTTGCATGCAGTAAATGTGGGAGTTCAGGGTGGTTAAAGCGTTTGCAAGCTATTAGTTTTTTTTTTATCCAATTGTGCCAGATAATATATGCATTCAGCCACATCAAATATGTTAACTATGCTAAGAAATGCCTATATAATTTTCCATTAAAGATGATCATGTCATTCTTCATCCTGCAGTTACCTGAATGACATGGAGAGGATAGCCAAAACAGATTACATTCCAACCCAGCAGGACGTACTGAGAACCCGAGTGAAGACCACTGGCATCGTGGAGACACATTTCACCTTCAAAGACCTGCATTTCAAGTGAGAAAACCCCAGCTTGCCCAGATGTTCTATTTGAATGAATCATCATTGTTAAAATCAGGCCACATTGCAGCGGGAATTGTTTCTATGCGTGTTCACATGAACACCTTAACCAACTCATCTTCTCAGTCCTCAGCTTCAGCAGCAGCCTCTTTACTCTCAGAATTAATTGCATGCCGTTGTTACTCTAGCCTGATGTTTTGGGATTATTTTGGTTTAAAACCATTAAGGGCATTTGGTTTGTTGCGTGTATGGGATTTATCAAGGCCGGATTGATTCTCTTTGAATGCATTTGCTTTAATCTACTGAAGAAATGTCAGAGCAACCTTTAGAAAGATCAAAGAGGAGCCAGCTGTCCAAGATGCTTTATTAATTTACTTAATATTGTATAAGTCATGTAATTTATCATGAAAAAAAGTAAAGATGCGGACAAATAGATCACATAAATTTTAGTGATGTATGTACTATGTCTGCCGGGTTAGAGATGGAAGAGGGGTTGATGAGCATAATGATTGACTCCTTTATCAGGCAGGAAGTCCCAGCTCTTCCGTCCTCTCTTCCCAGCTCATCAATGCTGTTTTCTAGCTCCCCATTACCATAGAAACAAAGCCTAGCCTAAAATGTCAACAAATGTCAGTGGCACACATAAATGTTTGCACCTAAATACTGAAAGAGATGCTAAAGATCTCACAAAGAGCATCAGATACTGACTCAGCAGTCACAAATTATTCTGCCGACCGTTTCCCACACGTTTGAAAAGAGCACTTGACTTCAGCAGTAATTGATTTTTTGTTTATTATTGTTGAATTGATAAGACAACTAATGTATTGTTCTGCCTCAAAATGCATTAAATTTGTTTGTAAATACTTTATAAAGGATGCTGAATGAGAAATGTAAAGTTTTTGTTTTGTTGACATTTGTCATGGTGATGACACTATTAGGGGTCAGTAGTTTTATGTAAAAATTTATTTGGCATCAAGACATGCCTTTCTATAATAGTTTTTTTTATTTCTCAGGTTTTCTAGACTGAACGCATTACAATTGTGTAGCATCAAAATGTAAATTTTACTGATAAAACAAAGATTACTAATATTTTGAAGAAAAAGTTATAAAATGTATGTCTGGGTTTTACCAATTTCAACATCAGATCCCAAAGATTAACATTTAAGTCAAATAATAAACCAATACGTATTAAAAGAATGGTTCTATCACTTGGTATATGACAGGCAGTTTGTTATGTGATTGATGTTCCCAAACCTGACATTATTAGGATTGAGAAGGAACCATATCTTGCAAACAAGGTGTGGGATAAAACACACCTAACACATGCTTTTCTTCTCAAAAGAGAAATGGGGTTATTGTGGATATTACTGATGCCAAATATCTGTGAAACACAACCTGATTGAATGCTCCCTCATGAAGGAGATTGACCGGGCGAGATAAATACACAATAACCCAATAACCAAGAAAAACAATTAAATTTTGTAACCATGAAAGTCAGAAAGACAGAGAGGAAAAAAGAAACTTGTTGTAAGCAATTTGATTGGCAGGATGAAGCCTACTATATTTTTTCCTGGCACTTTTTTGCTTTGCATGTGTCAACACTCCTTAATATGCATCTTTTTCTCTCTCTCTCTTTTTTTTTCTTTTTCTCCAGGATGTTTGATGTTGGCGGTCAGCGTTCAGAGAGAAAGAAGTGGATCCACTGTTTCGAGGGAGTGACAGCCATTATCTTCTGTGTGGCCATGAGTGCGTATGACCTGGTGCTGGCTGAGGATGAGGAAATGGTGAGCAAGTGTTTAAACCTGGCTTCGATGCTTATGACTTATTCAGAAAAAAGATGCTTACCTTTGTTCGGTGCTGGTGGAGGTATAGGACCCATTATTGTTTCTGTTTCATTCATCACTGATTGACGTATACAACTAAAATGTGTTATTCTTCTTGTATTCTACCCTTTGTGTTGTGATTTGGCAAAATCAGGCTTGGATGAAGGTTTGACAGAGATTGAAAAAAAAAAAAAAAAACTTAGAATGTCACTGCTCAATTTACAAGCAACTCCATGGGGTAAATATGTTTTGTTTAATCTATTTTGAACAAAAAATGATCTGCAATGGCTTTTACATTTTTAAAAAGAAGACAAATAACTTGAAATTTAGAATAAAGTGAGCAGTATGGGTCCAAAATGCTATAAATCAATTTTGATTAATGAGCAAGAAAGTAATATAATGAAAATCCAAAATTAAAAGGTTACCCTTGCATAATAATATTTCTAGTTCAATTAAAATGTATTTTACAATTAAATATTAAAAATTCTATAATTCTGTATACCCTTGGTGACAATAAAATGGTTTTGTTTGTAAATTTTTTAATATTTTTTTGTGAACCCTAAAAAAGAAACAGTAATAACTCTTTCAGTTTATCTGCTATGTGAAGGCTTTATTTCAAAATGTACCCAGTGATAGGCTCACGTCTTATGACAATTAATACAAGATGGGAACCAGTTTTGCTATCAAAAAGTCGAATAAGCCACATGACCCATGAATTTTTAATTAAGGGAGAAGGAGCACCAATATGTGAATCATGCCATTGCAGAACCACCGTTAAACATATCATAATGTATTGCCCTATTAATACAAACATGAGGAGACAGTACCTGACAGGACAGACCTCATGGAAGTTTATAACGACCCTGGAAAACTCGGTTTTTACTGAAAACTGATATTTGTGGGATTAAACTCTGAAATATAATCTGGTTTTCTTTTATATGAATAAAAAAATGTATAAATTCTAAATAAATTATGTCTAATAAAATGTAGCCATGAAATGGTCATGCTTAAAGAAAGAAAAGAAAAACAAAAGTAGAGTTACAAATTTTAACAAACAAGAACATGTACAAAGATATTAAGTATGTTAGAACAAAGTTTCCTTTACAATCGTCTTCCAAAGATTTGATCTTTTACATTTATTTGTGTAACATTAGTGTGCAAAATAATGCAGCAGTGTATGTAATGATTAATGGAACCAAGCACGAGTATTTTGGGGTTTACAAGCAATCTGACCTATTAACGCACATAAAAAGCTGCAAAAATTTTAATTTTTTAAATATTTCAATTGGGTAAAAGCAGGGTCACATACATGCTCTGTTGATCATTAATCTGGATTTTTGTTGCTGTTGCAGTTAATTTTTTGCTTTGCAGAATACTCCAGATAATGTGATGCAAGCTAACATATCGATTAGCTGCTCAAAAAATATTTTATATGGCTATTGATGCTAAGATTCTAAAAAAGGTCTTCATTCCATCACAGAACCGAATGCATGAGAGCATGAAGCTCTTCGACAGCATCTGCAACAACAAATGGTTCACAGAGACCTCCATCATCCTCTTCCTCAACAAGAAGGATCTGTTCGAGCAGAAGATCTCACGCAGCCCTTTGACCATCTGCTTCCCTGAGTATTCAGGTATTATAAAACACCAGCTTTCCAGTAAACCCTCTATTAAGTGTCTAATAGAGCTGTGTGAATGCATCGAGAGTGATCTGGAGAGCCCTGGTTCAAAACAGCACTAGCTCTGACTCCCTGGATAATCAGAAATCCATTTTTTGTGTCGATTGTTGTAGCTTGGGATTTCAACTGTAACTAATGTAAGTAGTTTCAAGCAGTAATCGATGTTAAAAATGAAAGGTATCTGAAGTATAAAATTTTTGTCTTATTATGCCATTCTCTAATATAATGTTTTTTTTTTCTTGTGTTTTTGCATCATAGTTGTATTCCTTTTTCAATGACCATTTTAAAATCTCATCTTAAAACTCACTTTGATTCAACTGGCTTATGATTGTTGATATTTTATATTGCTTTTAACTAGCCCTGGATTTTAATGTAGTAGATTATCTATTGTGTTTTTATCTTGTTTTTCTTCTTTTTATCTCTGTTGCTAATGTCCTTTTTTGTACTGTTTTACGGTTGTTCTCTGTACAGCCCTTTGGGAAGCCAGCTTTAAAGACACTTTATAAAATAGACTATTATTATTATTATTAATAATATTCCTTTGTTGATGGTTGATATATGTTCTGTGAAGTGTAACACTTGTCAGACAAATATTATCTACTATCTTGGAGCTAAAGACCACAAAGACGTCCAAGTCTGTAGTTGTGAGGGAAAAAAAGAGCAAACGTTTGATCCCTTCATTAAAAGAGCAATGATCCTGTTATCGATAATGTTAGATATGTAATGTTATTTTCCATCTATTTCATTTTACAACCTTTTGCTTAATCTGTTCAATCTTCTAACTGTAATTGGTGTTTGTTCTCAACAAGGTCCCAACAGCTACGACGAGGCAGCAGAGTACATCCGCTCCAAGTTTGAAGACCTGAACAAGAAGAAGGAAACCAAGGAGATTTACCCTCACTTCACCTGTGCCACCGACACCAAGAACGTGCAGTTCGTCTTTGATGCCGTCACTGACGTCATCATCAAAAACAACCTGAAGGACTGTGGCCTCTTCTAGACCATAAGAGGCAGGAATAAAAGTCGAGGTAGAGAGGAATACAGTATTGTGCATTGCTGCACTAATAAATGTGTGTGGTTGTGAGAGAGATCAAATATAGCGGTTTAATACAGCTTTATTCAATGAAACTTTCACCATTGGCTCAGTAGTGTTTGCAAAGCCTCACTATGGTTTTCTTTTCTGTTTAGACAAAGTCTTTTAGAGGTTTTAGTTGAGCACGATTCAACCTCATCGGCCGTATATAAAGTGTGTTGTTTGACAAACTGACAATCTCCAGAGAGGTGTGGGATGAGCAGCCTCATTACCAATTAACGGGCCAGACTGTTCGCAGGCTCATTCTGAACTAAAAGCTACTACATGCAGCTTGGCAATAACAAGACTTTTATTGGTTTTTCCCTCTTTCTTTCTCTTCTTATTTCTCCCACTTTCTCTCTCTCTCTCTCTCTCTCCCTCTTCTCTTAACCTCTCTTTCTTTCTCTTTTTCCTTTTTCTTTCTTCCCTTTTTCTCTCACTCTCTCCCTCTATCTTTCTCTTCTTCTTTTTCTCTGTCTTCCTCTCTCCTCTCTTTCTCTCTTTTCCTTTCTCTTCCTTCCTCCTCCCTCTCCCTCTCTCTCTCTCTCTCCCATCCTTTGAGATCTGTAATATGAACTTATATTGCAATTGCTTTTATGTTAATCCTGCAGCCTCAATCTTAACTTATTTTCCTTGTGTTTTTGAGTGCATGGTGAATAATAATATTTATTATAAAAAAAACATCTTATGTTCCAGTTAGAGTTTACTTGCTGAGCTGAAGAGAACATGTTTATCCTCCTCTTTCAGATTTACTTGAACAGTTTTGCTGAGCAGATGAAGCTGGGACTCGACTGAGGGCTCAGAAGAGCCTGAAACACTTTCAACCATTGCCAACCGCGTTTGCCTCCATCCCTCAAACTCCTCCCTCAAGACTCCATCCCACTGATGTGTTTGGTCTTTAATATCTGTATTATTAATTCTTTAGGCTATGACCACAAATCAGCATTTGTCCATTTCTGTTGTTTTTTTCTCCTCTCCTTTTGGTTTGAGTAATAGCAGAGGCAGCAAAGTGTTTTATATGATGCTTCGTTTTACTCTAGGGAATCTGATGTGCACGTTTTATTCAGCTTTTAATTGCTTACTGCTTATTTTTTTAAACAACCAGCACCCGAAATGGAGCGGAATAGAAAAAGGAAATGCTTTTTTACGATGTTTACATGATGTCCTTGTCGATGGAGAGATGGAAAGTCATCCTGCATAATAGAAGATGTATCAAGACTAGTAATCAGTGCACATCGGCCTAACATTCCTTTTTAAATTAAACATAAAATCAACAAAAAAAGCACAAAAAAACTTCACAAATGGGGAAAGAAATGCTCAAGTGTAACTGATATTTAAAGTATGTACGTAACAGTATCTAACACTCGTTTTTTCTTCTCTATCTTGATTCCTCCTTCTAGCATTCTGTTTGTGCCTTGACTTCCGTTTACAATCGGTTTTTTTTCTCCCTCCTGCTGTATGTAAAAATTTCTGCTCCTGAATTTTACACCTTGTAAGAATAAATCTTGACTAATGATGGAAGTCTATTTGAGATAAGGGTAGTTTTTTTTCTTTTCTTTTTTTTTTTTGGTAAACATTACAAATCTTTTGAAAGTCCTATAATGATTTAATTTAAATAAAAGTTCACTCAGTAGATGAAGCCGTGCCAGCTGTTTTTTGTTTCAACAACACGTTTTTGGAGGTTAATGTGTTCCCATCATGAATATTTAATCTCAAATCCAATCACAGTAATTAAAGGCACGTTCACAGAGCTGCTTTAGGGCATCAACTGGAACACGCTCAAATTAGAAACATATTGTGCTTGAGCCGATTTTGGCTATCTGTTACCTTGGAGAGCTCAGCAAGAACATTAACTTTATTTAATTATTTAAGGACAGTGAGATTAATTTCTTTTCTGGAGTCAGATTGCTGGGAGATGAGACTGAAGCCTTTCAGAATTAAAGTTCCAAAAGCTGTTCAGGTATCTTAAAATCATCTTACTAGAGGGAGCTGAGAGCTCTTAAATTAGAGGGAAGATAAATTCTAGAGATATGGCTTTAAGCTTAACTAAAAAAACTGAACAATATTTAGGATCTTAATTATGCAACAAGCCTGCTGTGAACTCTACAGTCAGACTGGTGCTGCCTTCTAGTGGCTGCTCTGACCAAATACATGAACTGTATATCAGACAGTAGATGTTCCTTTTTAAAATTGAATTCTCACTTTTCAATATATAATTTGACAATTCAAGTCTCCTTTATATTTTCTGGTGGTAAAAATGGTCATTTATTTATAAAGCACAGATTAATAACAACATTCGGGTGATCACTATGCTGAAAAAAATCGAAAAGGCACAAGGAAACAGAGTGGTAAAAATACTGTAAAACAGGTGAAAACTATTAAAAGAAATGTCGGTTAAAAAAAAAAGATAAGGTGCTCAATTACTGGATACTTGAATTAAAAATGTTGGGACAATGCAAATCAGATGCATAAATATTGAGAGCTGTAAGCATTTATAGAAACTGTTTCACACAGCAAGTAATCTATATGCTTTCATGCTCTTATTTCTGTTATATAATACACTTTTCCCATCTAGCAATACTACCATGTCATTTTTATGTTCGTAAACAATGATGAGGTTTTAATGTATGCACATGATTTTTGGCAACAGAAATACAGCTGAAATCAACTTTGTCAAGCTATGCGAGTAAATAAAGGCCATAAAAATATTATTATTAAATTGTATATAGAATATGTTCATTATAAATGTTTTGTTATATTCAAATTTGATCACATTTATGTATTAACGTTTTTTTCATCTGTATAGCTGTAAATATTTTAGACATCTGTTAGTCACCTTCACTTAGGTTTCCAAAATGTTTGTGCGACTGTTTGATAATTTGACTAGTAAAAGGGTCTACTATGTAGCTGTAATATGCCAGATGTATAATTATGTACAGTGCCAGTTATTGGCTGTTGACACAGACATGGCAATGGCCCTTTTCCAGTTTGTCATACATAACAGCTGCTATTTGTATTGAAATTAAGTCCTATTTCAAACATTACAATCTTTTCTTTTGAACATCATTGCACCATGCAGCACATGATTGTGAGATCACTATAGAATTGTTGTGTATTTGAAATAACAAGCTTTAGTTTCCGTTCCTGCCTCACCCCATCAATCATCTCCTTAAACATTTGTAAGTCATATTTGCCTTGCTTCATTAAAACACAGTCTTTTATCATGTTGCGCCACTGCTTTAAAGTGAATGTTCATTCTGACCCTGAAGGTAAAAAGAGCATGAACTAATGGTTTAAAACATCGGATCTTATTTTATTGAAAATCTTATCTTGATTTGTTGGTAAATGTTTAACTTAATGGTAAAATCCACCGTTTTCTGCGTGTTTTCTGGCTTCAGTATCCACTCAAACTTAAGACAGGGCTGAAAAGCCAGCACAATGTGATTGTGAAGGGAGATTCAAAATGAAATTTCTTCTAATTTGATTTTGGGAATAATGGAGCTCTGATGAGATTTTAGATTGGAATGATCTCACCTCTGAGTAGATGGATGGGGAAGGCTGAGAAATTTAAAGGGCCAGCATCAGTAGTCTAGATGCATTTCAGGTGAATAGGGTTTTAGAATGTTTTTCTAATTGTTGCAAATTCTGGAAGGAAATTTTTGTTTTATGTGAAGAACTTTGGAATTAATGAAATAAAATTAATCAAGTATACGACGAGTAACTAGGCCTTGGACATTTTAAGTAAGTAAACCTTCGCTTGTTTATCTGCACCAGTTAGATCCAGCTCACCGATCATTCATTCTCGCATCTGCAGATGAACAATTTAACCATCAAGAATTGAAAACTTAGTTTGTTAGACTTTTCATATTAACGCTTGGGAATATTATACATTTTTGTTTACATACAATGTTATTATACAAGGATTCTGTTTGTGGACTTCCGCTCAGCATTTAATACCACCCTCCCATCACTCCCAGCTCTTCGTCCTTGACTCCACCTGCATGTGGATCACAAGCTTCCTGACAGACAGACAGTAGCTTATGAGGATGGAGGAATTCACACCATGCACCCGAACCACCAGCACTGATGCCCCCCAGTTCTCTCCACTTCTCCCTCTACACAGCAACGACTGCACCTCGCATGACTCCTCTGTAAAACTCAAGTTTGCAGATGACACCACCATCATCCAGGATGGTGAGGAGTCTGCGTACAGACAGGAAGTGGAGCAGCTGGCTCTCTGGTGCAGTCTAAACAACCTTGAGTGCAACACCCTAAAAACAGTGGAAATGGTAGTGGACTTCAGGAGATGCCTGAAATATGAGAAAAACAAAACAAACACTTACAAAATCCTTCTGGACCCCACTGACTGTGGCCACCACCTTTTGGAGGTCCTGCCTTTTAGCCACTGCTTCAAAGCCACTAACACCAAGATTGTACAGCATAAACAGAGCTTCTTTCCCCAACCTAGCCATCTGCTTAACTCTTAACACTCAGCTCCCCGCCATCTGTTACCTGGACCTGGACTCTCGCACATTTCATCTCCTTGCACTGACGGCTCCAGTATACTGCAGACAATTCCTTGTGCACACACACTCACACTCTGAATCTGATTAGCTGCCTAAACTATGTATGTTGTGATGTTTCTATAGCTCAAAGGCCAATTGGATCTGCCAATGCCACCAAGAATGACCTTTCATGTGATAAAAGCACAAACATTAACAAAATATGTGGATGAAATTACATGATCACACGTTACATGCATTGGTTCATGGATGTATATGATCTGTTACAAATGGTATCACAACTTATTTTAAAACTTTTTATAGATTTAATGGATTATTTATTCCACTCCACAATTACTCTGATTCATTAAAATCAAAAGTGTTGAATGATCTTTGTGGCATGTAAAGGCATACAGAGGGCATGTCTGAATTACTGGTCTGATGTGGATATCTGAGTAGTTTAGCTAGCTGGCTGTTAATCACACATAAAGCCATTAACCACCGGAGGAAGATCCCTGCAGGCATTGATCAAGTGGATATCTTTAAACACAAAGAGCATCTAACAGCTCACACTTTCCGCAGATGCAAATTTGATTGGTCTATTTTACAATAGCATCACAATAGGATAAACGTTACCACCCATGCATGTTTTGAGTGAGAATAATGGTCGAGCACATCTAATCTAATCTTCCACAGATTACAATGGGAGGAACAACAGAATGGAAATAGATAGATCGTGCTGATTTAAATAAATACTTGAATAATGGCATCTCGTGAATTCTGATTCATTAAGTCAATATAACTGAATAACAAATGGTTCCTAAAATTGTTTACACCCTACAGTGTTTAATGTGTTGGTTTTCGTTTGTTTTGGGTGTATTTAGTGTCTATTTTGTGATTAATGGGACCGTGCACTGATTCCTCTGAGCACCAGAGGGCGCTGCTCAACTGACCGTGACTCAACTGGACACAGCTGAAAGAAATGAACATCAATATGGCGGTTAAATAAGGATGAGGTAAGTGATTAATTTAGCGTTAAAGTTCGTATATTAATTGTATATAAATAGACAAACTTATAATAACAAACATAGTCGAATACCTTTCTACTTAAATGTTTTCAAGCTGTTTTAATAAGCATTTGGTCCCAAATTTTCGCCAATGAATAAACCACTAACGTTAAATGTGTCGGTTAGGAAAATTAGCAGGTAGGAACTAGATATATTTGACTTATTTATGAAAATAGTATGATTTTTCCATAGTTTGGATTTTGGTAATTTAAAAATGCTTTTATGTGTCGCATTGGTTCTTTAACGTTAAGTTATAACCCTTTTCCATAAAACATCGATTAATCATGATTATTGAATATTAAATTATGCATTCTAAGGTTTACACGATTAATGATTTAATATTTTAGCACGCTTTATAACTTGCAATAAAAGTACAAAAGTATGTCTTCCAGCTTCTACTAGTATTTAATAGAACTTTAGTCAATAAATATTCCTTTAAGTGTGAGATAAGTCGATATATGGATGTTTATATGGCTATTTTGAATGTCTACAATATTTAGCAGAGAACAACATAAAATCGGGTTAAGGGTGGAAATGGGCGCTCAGATTACAGTAGTGCTGTGGTTGGCTCTCGCTGCGGTGATTTGATTGGACTAGCGTTCGATGCAGCGCTGTGATTGGCTGAGACGTGCACGCTGGAAGGATGCAGAAGCGCATATGTGTCTCTCCCTGGAGCGAGGGGCTCAAGATCTTGAGTTTGAGTCATAAGAGCCACATCTGCACAACTTGGATTGTACTGAAGAAGGATTTTTTTAGCCTTGCTGCAAATGTAAGTAAAAGACCTGCATCTGCATGTCAACATCTTCATCCATGGTTTATTTATAAACAATTGCTGTTAAATCTCGACATGTAAAAATAGTATAAAAATTTAGTTTTTGTACTTTTTTAACTGTTGCACAGGATACACAAATAAGATTTACTGCTTGTTTTTTTTCAGGAGCACCTCAAACTACTGGATTTGATTTTATCATCTTCATTTCTGGAAAAATGGTGAGCATTTCTCTCGCACTACTCTTTTTATAGTAGTTTAATACAGTAAACTGTTTATTCAGTAAAACTTACTGTGATCTGTGTTCATTTTTGTGTGAATATATTAGTTAAATTGAGGGAGCATCAGTTATAATCAGCATATGGGAGACATCTGCACCCCCTGCCAGCACTGACTTCATGCCAGTCATTGAAGTGTGTGCATTTTGTGATTTAGACTCATTTTGACAATTTAGCAACAGGAAAGTCAGAAAACCAGCTTTAGAAAAGCATGACGCTGAAGAGTGGGTAATTGAAAGTTGCTATTATTTTTGTGTCATGATTTTTTTTGTGATCGAATACTGGCAATGATAGCAACTGACAAAGATTTCAGAGTTTTATGTTTTTTTTAGTCCTTTACATCCTTGTTTTTAAAACTAAAGCTGACTCAATTGCTTCCGTTATTTGATTCCAATTGGTTTGGCTGTGTCTGAAAGCATGGGTTAAGGTGTGCCGACTCTCTTTTTGAAAAGACGTGTTCTAGGTGTGGGTAGTAACAGGGCTATTCTGATTGATTGTTTATGGCATGATGTGAAGGTACCTTAGTAATCTGTCTGTCTAAGAGCAGGGCGGGAGTGTGTTCACATCATGTGCATTCAAAGTTGTTTAGATGCATAGAATAGAGTGGCTTTTCTGCTCATTCTATCAAACACAGTCATGCCCTCTCTCTCAGAGCTCCAGCAGGTCCAAGCCTGTCTCAGGAGAATAAATACTCAAATGGAGGAAAACTTAGGCAAAAGGACTTGTAAAATTTTACATTTTTATTTAATGCTCTTAAATCAAAATACGTGTTAATGGCCTTAAATAACTAATATTTAAAAGCAAGTATGGTTTAAAATATTAGGACATTTCATAACGTTACATTTCACTCCCAGATTTAGCTAAATTTGGTATTGTTTTTGGTGCTTGGGTTCAATTCTAAAGGTTTGAATGCCATGTTCTATGTGTTCACCTTTCATTGATTTCCTCTGTGTGTAAATGGTGAGTAAACATAGCCCTGATATACGCCTGCAGCCACTCTTGGGTCTACCGCTTACCCAATATGAACTAAAGTTACTGACACCCATGGCCCAAACGTGGCAAAAGTATGCTACATTGTAAATATTTAACTAAACACTATATTTAGTTAATTATATTTAGATATTAATTAGTTGTAACTGTTTTTGAATCAGTTCGACATTCTCCACATCTAGCATTAATACTTTTAGCTTAGCATAGATCACTGAATTGGATTAGACCAGTAGCATTGTCATGCCAATTACAACAACATAATAATTAAAGTAAACTTATTTTCTTGTGGATGCAATTTCATGTTATAACTATTTAGCTTAGAGATTATTAAGTTGGAATGAGAGCATAGTTTCATCTGCGTTACATATTGGCCAGAAAAATACCCCCTTTTAACTTTTTGTTTATCTTATTTCTTATCATAACTATAGAAGAATTAAGATTTTAAAAAGTATCGAAACTTTAGTCATGTTAGTATTAAAATGCTATTGGTCTAATTCAATAGACTAATTCTATTCAATGATCTATGCTAAGCTATGCAAAAAAGGGTTGACAATATGTAAGGCTGTGTTTTTTTATTACCAATTGTAATATTGTAAAAAAGAATGTTGACTGAAAGAGTGAAAGAAAATGTTAAGTGAATATTGCCATGGAATGAACTGATGACCAGTCTAGGGTGTTGCTAAGATATATTAGTGTGCGCAGGAGAGGATTTATTAAAGTTTCTTTTCCATCTAATCTAACAAATCAAATTTTGTCTCTTTGCAGTTGTGCCTTCAGGAATCCGGTGGCTGTCTGCGGGAACAGATGCGTTACATGATGCAATCCCTACAGGATCTGAAACATTTTCGTCGGAGTTGTGCAGCACCCTCTAATGGTCCTCCTGTTCGACTGAGAGCATGCAAGCAGCTGATTGCGCAGCGGGAACGCCGGGCGCGCATGAGGATCAGCGATGCCAGTGAAGCCAGTAGTCTCGACTCTGCCTGCTGTCTGTCGAGCTCTCTGGAGGAGGAAGACGACTCTACAGAGGGTGGTGCTTCTGATGTGAGCTCCCCCAGCAGCGAGCGAAGTCTGGAGTTTGATTCTGGTTACTCCGAGGCATCTTGGCAAGATGAAGGAGTCGTGTTACGACGCACCAAAAACATTCGCGTGTCATCATCTGCGTGTCTGCGTACGAATCAGGTGCACAACACAAGAGTACGCCCCAAATCCACCTCAGACGCCTGTTTGGAAAGTTGGACGTCGTTTGAGAACTCTCGTGACCCTGAGGACTGGACCACATCGCTGTTGACCCGTGGGCGCAACCGGCAGCCTCTTGTGCTGGGGGACAACAGCTTTGCAGATCTCATTCAGAACTGGATGGACTTACCAGAGTGCCCTGAACAGACTGAGCAGAAGCACAGCTCTGGACGACGCTTTGCTAAAGACTTCTTAGTAAATGTCAAGAGGAGGATAGCAGGGATTTCCCGTAGTGCGGATGGGCGGAGAAAGTCTTCAGATGTCACAAAGCTGTGCAGATCAATTGTACCCACCAAACGGCATTCATACCAAGTTGATGTACAGCACAAAATGCCATTCTTCTATAAATCCCACACCGGTCTGAACGAGCTGGAAACAGACTTTTTCCGGTTTTCAGCAATCATGAAGTCTGGAAGCAGAACGCCCATTGTTTGTAATGACATCATTGGATACATCTGACCACACTTGGGTTGCTTTCAGGCTGATCGGACAATATCCCCAGAAGAGACTATTTATTATTTTTATAAGAAAAGCTTTGTTGGTTATCTATTTGAAAAAGATGCAAATAAAGACTTATGACATACAAGTCAGGCTGGTTGTTACCTTTCTCCTTTTCACCAATTAATGAACAAAATCAAAGATAACAATAAAGTTGATCTGAGAGCAAAATGAAATCAAGGCATAATGTTTCTCAAAAAGAAACCCAGACAGACTCAACCGAGCTTTGTTATAAAAACATAGACTCTTGTATACTGCTAAAGCATTAAATGCCTATAAAAAATGCTTTGTGATGTAAAAATTTGACTAATGGGTAATCACACAAGATCAGTATGAAACGGATCATATGTGAACTTACCATATTCTATCTAGACTCAAAATGGACTTTTATTTTGAAGGTTGGCTTAGATGCTGAAAGTAATTTATATATGCTTATATGAACCAATCTGCAACCTCCTTGCACTCCCTGCTGATGTGCAATAGGAAGCCACTGAACTGTCGTACCTTAAACAGCCACTGGGGGTAGAAGTGAGATTTGTTTTCACTTCCAAGTAAAAAAAAGCACAACCCCCCTATTTTATTTTTCTCTTTTAAAAAGGAAATTATAGTCATGCTGCAATGTTTTTTTTTCTCTCCATATCAGTAACTATATAGACCTTTGGAAATATTAATTTTACAGTACCATTGAAAAGTCAGATATTGTGAAAATGTAGTAGACTCAATTCATATTAAATTACAATTAAATACACTCTTAACTAAATGTGTTTTCTCAAATGTAATGATCAATCCTTAAATGCTAGAATCCCTTGTGGCAAATAATGTAATTAATAACTAGGAGTTGTACTGAAAAAATGTACTGATGTAAAGTAATTGATTTACATACAGTATTACAGTAATTAAATTAATCAAACACTTTATGTCACTGCAATAAAGGGGCATTATTTTAAATATAAAAGACTACTGAGACTGGAACCATTCAATCTTAACATGTTCCAAGTTTTAATCTGAAGTAGAATTTAAATTTTCTTTATATTATTACCTAAATATTTCAATATATTTGGATATATTTAGGTAATAATTACAATTTTTCTAAATCTGAAGTAGAATTTAAATTCTATTTGCATTATTACCTAAATATATCAAAATATATTGAATTTTAAAAAATATATTGAATACATATAATACATTTTAATAAATATAAAATATACTCTTCATAACATCCTTTTATTAATCTATCTATCATGTTTTTTTCCTGATTAGTTATTTGTTAGGGTAATAGGGATCAACTGGTCACATACGCAGAAGGTCGGGTGTACCCTAAACAGGTTATTTAATTCATGATATTTAAATAAAGTTTTTCAAGGAAGACAATCAACTTGTTTAACATCTTGAGGAGGTTTCTAAATCTAAATCCACAACCTTTCTGTGCCAGAACACTCACCACACCCCAGTTAGTCAGGGCAGTCAGCAACTCAGTTTAATGTCTCATCTGAAGACATCTCATTGCAGAAACTCCACTCAAAGACACTCAAACTGAGAACCATCTAACTGAGTGGCAGATTGCTATCAACCGAGCCATCGTGCTGTCCTATATTTAAAACATCCTCTTCTATTTCTTTCAATGCAACCTTTAACTTTTAAAACGCTTGTACAAGTATATGTATGTGTTTCCCCTACACTATTACCATATAGTGTATATATCTGCCATATCAGCACATGTTTACTTTCATCCTCCAACCAGTTGATGTTGTTCTGAACAGCTGAAGCTATTTTTAGCTGTCTGCAGTAGTGAACAGAAAAATGGGGTCCCCCGGCCTACAACTTCTTGCTTTTTGGCCTCTCTGGAGAGGAGAGGTAGCTGAGCAGAAAGCTCATAAGTTGATGGCGGAGATGCTGTATCAACAGGAGTATCTCTGGTGGCCTCAGCAGCTTGAGTTAAATGAGGTTACGCTGTTTCCATCTCTTTACGATCACATGAGGAAAAATATCCAGCAGCTGCTGCAAGGCAGAGTCGTTGACATTAGATTCATTAAGCATCTGAGAGCCTTGGTTATCAGGCTAATGCCTCTACAACACTTTCGCTCACACGAACACGTCTGTTTAAAGAGCTATTATTAATTTTTTGGTTTGCATAAAGGGGGCTGCAAGAACATATGGGAGTGCAGTCACAAACTCCAGTCGAAGTTAATGAAGACTTTTATAAATAAAGATCTGCATCATTTTAGCGTTTCACACTTCGACTCAGGAAACATTAGCTTTTTATAGGTCTGAACATAGAAATGTGGCATAGAAATTTCTTTTTGAGAATGTTCAGAATGTGTATTGTGCTGGAAGAGAGCGATATTCTTAGTTTATCTTGGACCGTGTGAAGAAAGAGTGAATTATAGTGGCTGTAAAATCAGGCCTCATCCCTGAACAGTTTTGCTCATAAAAGGCAAGTTGTATTACAGGGCTCTCCCTTTCCAAGTGGAGATATACAGTATGGAGCAGGTGATGGCAGTTGATTGTGCACACATGGAAACGGAATTCTACTTGGACGTTAGAGGGATAGATAGCTAGCATGCATCCTGTCCAAAAGATCTGAGTCCAAAACATCTGATTTCTATGCATTAGGGTAGTCACAACAACAGCAAAATTGCAACAATGTGGTATTGACCTCACAACCACATTTTTTTCACGCTAAAACTATGTTTTCATTTAGTGCAACACTTTTTATGTGACTGGAATTATTTGATTTCTTTCCTTTTTTACATTTAAAATGTCTTGTTTTTATTGCTCAGTTCAGTTCAGTTGCTACTTTAGAATTGTTTCGCTTTCTTTCCTTTTGTACATTTAAAAAGGATGTTCTTATTGCTGTTTGGCATGTTTAAATGAACATAACTTTCAAAAATGTGTCTTTCTCTCAGTAAAAAAAGCATCAACAAAATACACATAGCTCAACAACAGAACCTTGCATGAAGTAAAATTGCTATCAATAAAATTTGTAAAAAAAAAAAAAACAACAACAACTCATATCAGAGTTGTGGACTACCAGCAATAACCCTAACAGCCCAACCATTTACCTTAGTCCTTGGAGAAAAGTTTGTGCAAACTCTAGTTGAGAGAAAAGCAATAATGAAAATCACCCTTGCATTATAGTGAATGCATCTTTTTCCTATAATTTCTTTCCTTAAGTGAGTCCTAAGTTCTCTCAGTTTTTGTATTTCAGTCGTAAAACATCTTATATAAAACATGATAGTTAATAATTGCTAGTAGGCGTTGTTTGTTTCCTCAGCTGACAAAATCCTCACACAAAAATAGTTTTTTTTTTTAACTTGAGATGAAATCAACCAAGTTCTTGATTCATTGTAAGCAAAAAAAATTTCTAGTAAGGCGTGATGGTGACAGAACCATTGCTTGATCTTAAAATGTTGCGTCCATTAGATTTCATTCCTCCCGTGATGTATGGATGCTGGGATGTGTGCTTCTATGTTTAAGAGATGCAGTGTGAAAGCAAGCTCTGAATGTGTGCCAGCTTTCACAGAGTGTAAGTGTGTGTGGTATGTGTTAACCTAAGTAAACACATAAGTGTGTGAGAGGGCCAGATGTCAGTGTGTGCTCAGACCAGACACACAAATATACTCAGAATCAGCACCTCTGTCTGTCCTCACAAACTCCCTGTTCCTTCTCAAATAGAGCTAAACATCAGCAAATGGCTACCTTCAGAACTGTGTGGTCACTCTTCTTACTGGCCTCCCAGAATCCTTTGCAGGCATGGATGTAATATAATAGTTTAAGAGTAAGAGTTTAGAATACACATTTAAATTTTACCTTTAGTAATTAAGTCGTCAGGTAACTTAGTTTTAATAGTTTTGCCCCATTGGGGTTTGACTTTTGAGAGCCCTACTATTTATTATAAAATAAATTAGTTTGTTTACATTATTTCATATTTTTCCAATAATTAAACTTAGAAAATGTATATTGATAATTGGCCTATGACTAACTTTTGGATAAATACCAAATAAATAAATACTGTTGCATAAATGGCAAACATATTTATGTTGATTATTTGCGATAATACAATGTATTTAAGTATAAATGTGTCCAATCTATTGCTGTCAATCGATTCAAAAAATAATGAATGAATTCCACGTTCTTCCAAAATAATCACAATTTAATTAAAACATCACACATGAGTTTGTGCAGTTAGATATTTAGACATAAATTGCAAATGCATGGAGGAAATAAATATAATCAATGTTTAAAACTGATCAAAATGTTGAATAAGTTATTCATTTAAACATTTTTTAACAGAGATACCTGTTCCACGGGATTGTTTATAATATAGAATATAGTTTCTGTTAAAACAATTTATTCTAAAAATGTTTTGACTTTGAAAATTGTCTCATGTTTTAAGTTCCAGGGATACATCTTTTTACTCACATTTATTTGATGAGTATAGTTGCAAGTTCTTTAATGCTTGAAACACATTTTAATTGTAATTATATTATGTTAGGAGATATTTACTTTCAATAGCTGATTGGTTGATCAGGTTGACAAATTTGTTTAATCTTAAATCAAAATTTTGATTCCCAACCAGTTTATAGTTGTTCTTGCCGTTAGTCCTAGTCACTCAAACACAATTTCTGAAGTTGATCGACACTGGGATTCCTCTCTTAGACTGATGTCCATGTGTTAAATTGTTGTTTCAATGAGGCAGTTGACTTCCAGCGGCTGGAACAATTGATTCCTTTGCATAAGAGCCACTTCGTCTGTGTAGCCAAAATGAACCATTTGGATTCGCATTTTGTTGTATAGCACCGATTGCTTACAAACAGGCAAAGACATGCAAAAAGGCCAACTCTAAGAGGAAGTATGCCTAATTTGGAACCCATGGAGTGGGTGTTTTTTCAAGGCTCTTTCGAAACTGGAAAATCTGGCCTGGAGAATAGTGATGCACTCAGGAATTGTTATTGAATGCTTTGGAAGGCTTAGATAGAACTGGTGAAGTATAGGGCGAATTAAACACTAGGATGTAAACATGCTCAGACTCGTCAGCCAATCCCTGTTGTGTGCAAACACGGACTGTGATGCTTCAAAAGAAAGCCATCCTATTTCTGTGAACCATCCGCTTCTGTGTACACCCCCACACGGCCCTCTCATTAAAGTCAGAGTTCACCTCCTGAATCACAATCCTGGTCTATTATACCAGACAGTCAAGCAGCCGCTAATGGGCTGGCTATGGCAGGAAAATGTTAATGCACACATTAGTGCTTTGTGTTAGTTTTAGTGCAGACGTGAACGTTACTGCCTCGAAATGTTCTTCACTGCCTCATTAGACATGGCAGAATTTGGGCTCATTAAAATTGGTCATTTCTAAAGAAAAACCTTACACGCCATACACACAGACACATCTGGATGCTTGGTGAGATGTGGGTTACATTTGGAGCTCTCTGCTAATACACAGTAGTTATATAATTATATAGAGATTTCAGCACGGGGGGTTGAAATTGTCTCTTAGATGAGAGCAAAGAGCATTTTCTGTGTTTTTTTTAGGGATGACATATAAGGCACATACAAGAAATACAATTTAAAGGCTTCTGATAGCTATTGCATTCAATACATGAAAACTGTAAATCGTGCTTTGTTTGTATTTTTTGTTTACCTTGCTTGACTTCTTTGCACTAAAGTTTTTTCTCTTTTCATCCGCTCCCCTTCCATTTTTCAATAAATGTATACTTTTTTTTGTTAACATTTATTGAGCTTCCTTCCTTCCGTCCTTCCTTCCTACATTTTTCTTTATTTCCTTATTTATTTCCTTTTCCTTTCAGTCCTTCCTATACCTTTCCTTCTTTCCTCCTTAGTTTGTTTATGTAGGTGTTTGTTTGATTATTTAATTATTTAAAAAAAGAAAATCTAATAAAAGGAAACATATCTGAAATAAAAACAAATAACATCAGTCTATGAGAATCCTGTTTTTGTTAATGAAAGCTTTAGTGTATTTCAGTCTTGTTCTGACTGACCATGATGTATGTCTACTTTTCTGCAGAAGCACTGGGTAAACAGAGGGAATTCTGGGTAAACATGAACCAGTCAGGAGGAGACAGATCTGGATAGTTCGTCCATCCCTTGCTACTTTCTTCTGGGAAAGAGCATTCATTTTTAACAAAATAGGGTTTCAACAAATGATTAGACACAAGGAGTTTTCTACTGTATGATCATCATTTATAGGCTTTATTTGTCTTCTAGATTTTAGTGTTTAGCAAAATTTCCTCTTTGGAATTCAGCAGAAGAAAAATGAAAAATAGATACATTTTTGGAAAAATAGAGCTTAGAAAAGGTTATTTTAAACTAGTGTGAAACACCGCTGTATGCGGGACCACTGTATGCTGTATTTTAATATTGATGCTCAATAGTTTGATGGTGTATATTGCTAAGCCAGCAGTTATGATATTATTGCAAACAATACATACAATACACTTGTACATCCCAATCACATTAAAACATTAAATCATATTTTGTACTGCATGTTGTGAAAAAACCCTCAAAAATGTGTTGACTATAATCCACATCTGCAAGGTTCATGGGAAACAAGCAGTCCTACAGCAAGAGCAATGTTTCAGATCCCAAGGGCCTTTTGCAGTGCTGCTCCTGAGTTCTCATGGTCATGAGGAAGGCCAAACATTGCCTTCAGGGTCACAGGCCATTTTCCTCTTCTGGCCAAACACAATCTTTCACAGGCCAATAATAAATTGCTAAACACAAAGCCAGGCTCTGCTGTGAAGTTGTAATACTTGAAATCCAGAGTTTATTTTTCTTGCCTTTGAGAATGTAATCTGGGTCAGGGTTGGTCTGCGGGGTTAACTGTGTGAACGTTTCTTTGTTTTTCATTAGTGATCAATGGAAAAGAGTTTGGGGTGCTGGTTCATGACAGGCAGCTTGTACTTGTACATTTAAACCATAAAAAATGGTTTAAATTACCATTTTTAAATGTAGCACAAAGGAAAAAGCAGCTTTTATATGTACAGCTTAAAACTAATGCAGCCTTATAATAATAATAATAAGAATAATAACAGTAGTCTTTATTTTATAAAGCGCCTTTAAAGCTGGCTTCTCAAAGCACTGTACAGAGAACAGTTAAACAGTACAAAAAAGGACATTAGCAACAAGGCTAGTTAAAAGCAATATAAAGTATAAAATGTCAACAATTTAATCATAAGCCAGATTTAAAATGGATCGAAGGTTCCTCATTCTGTTCCTCATCTCTAACAGTGAACCATCAATAGACGATCATAATAGTTCACAACATAATGAAAATCAACTTTTAATGGCAAAACCTTTCTGCTGCAGTGTACCATTAGTATGACTAGAATTAATGGGGTTGAGTGTTAGCCATCACTTTACAACCTTGCATTCATTAAATGTAAAATCCCTTTTTGGTTAGCACAGATAAACACAAAGACATGTCTAATCCAATAAGTTTGTGAAAGTCTTTTGGAGGTTTTAGTACATATGAAGTTGCTTGGTTTAATTGGTTTAATTGTGAAGTATAGTGTACAGATATGTTATTGTTAACAGGGATAAAATATTAAATGTGTACATATGTATTGACTTTATTGCATATATATCTTTTTAATAGGTCCTTCAAGACTAACGGCCATTTGTGTCACCTGTGTTTTCCCTCGGGTCAAATCAACCGTCTCAAAGTCGGAAATGTGAGTTATGAAGATTTTTGCATGTCTACACTATTGCCAATTTTTTTCAGAAAGGGTTCTAACTTAAATTGTGTAGTTTTTAATTTAGGTTCATAACTTTGGGTTCATACTAGAAGTGTAGTTGAAGTACATCAAAGCATGGTTCTACATGTTGTTTAAATCAAGATGTATTTTGACAGCACACTTTATTTAGCAATTGCTTCAAATCATCTTCATAAACAAGGGGCCTAATGTGAATTTTTAAATAAATTTAATTTCATATTGACTAGTAATATGGGGTAAGGATAAGACTAAAATAATGGTAAACTTCAGAACAATAGAGTTCCTTTTGAATAAAGGAAATAATTATCCTTGTTCAATCTACAAGGGCATAGTAATTATTAGGAAGAAGGTGTGTTACAATCTTAAATGTGTTATTTTTCAGATGTCCATTAAAAGCCCATCTGATATGTGTTTTTTATTGTTGATTTGAGGTTGCCAGAGTTTGAAAGAAATGCTCATGAATGATAAAAAGGTAAAAAGGATAGTTAGGGTTGCTATAGTTTGAGAAAATGTGCATAAGTGCTCAAAAACATAAAAAGCCATGGTTAGGGTGGCCAGAGAAAAAGTTCAGAAATCCTCAAAAACAGTGATGTTTAGCGGTGCAATAGTTTGAGAAAAGGCTCATATACACACAAAATAATAAAAGTGAATTTTTGCCATAGTTCCCTCGTACACTCATTAATGATTCATAATTATTTGAAAAATGAAGTAAATAATTTGTTGTTTCAGCGTGTTTCATGTTGTATATTTCCTGTTGTTTCATGGAAAGTTATGATCGATTAAGTGGAATGAAATTATTTTCCCCTAAAGTAAGAGAAAATATGTACTTGGCATGTGATGGTTTGTGATCAGTGTATAGAGGAATTATCTTATTTCCATAGTTTTTATTTTTAGGTTTAGTTTCTCAGCAAATTCAGGGATTATGTTTGCTTTTTTCTAGTCCACCTCTTTCTCTGCATGTGAACTCTCTCATTTAAGAGATCACATCATGTGTGGAAACTATAATGTGCATGTAGCACAAGCCTTTGGGCTGTTTCTTATTAGCGATGGTAATTTTGTGAGGTCTTGGATGCATACATCATTGTCTTGCATCTATTTCTCTGCGGTTTAGTGAAGACATAGAGGGGGAAACACCAACACAGAAACCACATCAATTGAGATTTGAAGTCAGAACTGATAGAAAGCATGAAAATACATATCTTTTTGTATATTGCATTTTGTGAATCAAAATTAATTATACAGAATAAGTTTAAAATGAGGCTTTTTTTATTTTAAAAAAGAAGAGTTTTTTTCACCAGTGGGAGTTGGAGGCAAATCTAAACGAAATGTTTTGCCAAGACTAGGAAAGAATATGTACGGTGTTCATATTTAATTGTACAAGAACCCACATGATACTGCTACTGAACACTGGAAAATGTCAACAGGGCCAACAGAGTGAGCTTTCTGAAAAATAATTGAAGAAATTGCAGCAAATTTCTCAATAGTTTCTTCATACTGTCAACAGAGCTGCATCTTTTGTGTTTTAGGTCAGAGGTGTTTGTTGCGAAGTTTATGGCTTTTTCTAGACAAAATAAGCAAATAGTTCCATGGTTCGACATGGCCCACATTCCTCCATGATGTGGCTATAAAGATCAAGCCCTTTTTGTGTGCCTGTCTATTTGTTCGAACAGAAAAACAAACAGCTGAAGATTCCTGATAGATTGTTTCATGCATTTTGCATCTGAATTATTGTCAAAAAAGTGCAAGATGATTATTATCATCTCAGAAAAATTGCAAGAATCAGATGCTTTATTTCCAGTCAGAGTGTAGAGAAGGCTGAACTATTTTAATGCTCTTCTAATGGGTCTTCCCAAAAAGACCATTAGACATCTGCAAATTGTTGCATTGATCCTGACAAGAACTAGAGGTCTCATCATTAAATGCTAGTGGCTCTTAGAATATATTTAAAGATGCTGCAGCTTGTCTATAAGTCACAGAACAGTTCAGCAGCAAACTACATAAGAGATTTCTTGACTGTCTATTTCCTGACAACCTTCTTGAGGGAGGAACATATCAAGGAATGACAGGACCAGAACATACTTCCATCTTTTCCCTGAGCCTGCTATTGTCCCCCACTTTCTCTGCAATTCCTTTCTGCTCTCCTGCAAATACATGTCCCTAACCTTTTCCATTTCTTCCAGCACATTTCCTCTGATAAATAAATTAACTAGCAAGCTTAGCTTTAGATAAAATCATCACAAGATAAATACATATAGCTCAAGTTTATGAACAAAAAAAATGTAACTAACTAGTTTCAACTACCTCTTTTTCCCAAGCAATGCTCTTTTTGGTTCTATGTCAATAATAGGACAATGTCTTGAATGCCAAAACCATCTGAGTTACATTTTTTTTTTACTTGAATGAGCAGTCCTTTTTACCGCACCTCGTTGCTCTTATCAATCGCCCTGCAACTATCATGTCCTTTGCACCACATGGTTTGTTCACTTCATGCTATGGAGTGTTTACATTGAGTTTACATATAAATCATATGCTCTTCTCAGATTCCACACTTATTGTGTAAGCACCATCAGAACACTGGATTCAAAACAGTTAGAATTACCAGTGGTTTGCTCCAAACAGGGAGGGAGAGTCTGCTTTCAGTTACTATGCTGCCCGTAGTTGCAACCAGCCTCCAGAAGAGATTTGAGTATCTAAAACCTAAAACCTCATCTATTTAAATGTGTATATACTGACTGAACAGTGCTGTCTGCACAGCACTGTGCTTTAAACTTCCATTTTGTTCTTTTTGTTTGATTTTTACTGCTCTTCATATCCCTTGCTTTTTAAAAATCTGAGATCTGTTTTTATTCTTCTGTAAAGCGAATGAAAAAGTACTATGCAAATAAAATTTCCTGTGATGTTCATATGGATTATAAATGCTATGTAACCGCACACGTCAAAGCTATCACTAATAAAGGAGACATTTAGCAGACCTCCTTAATAGTGTTTCATCGCTCTGAGAATCAACATATGATCGTCACAGTTGACGATTTAAGCTACCTACTTGCATAACAAGCTTTAAAGTAGCACATTCATTCATAATCATGTAGAGCTGAATGATCAAGAGTGTTTATGAGCAATCGGGATCACAAAAAATAAGTCCATGACCTCTGACCCATTATCCTGTGGAAGTGGTGACTGGCTGTTGTCTGAAACACAGGAAACAGTTTGTAGTGGAGGAGTGTGTTCTGTCGTCCGTGCTATAAGACCCATGATGACAGATTTTTCATGTCTCCCTCAGAAACAAAGTAGGTTCTGTTGGCACTCCAGCTGACTGCAGGGGTGTTAGTGCAGATGAACAGTGGGACTCATGATGTCCCTCTGTGTGGCCACATAAAGAGTGGTTTGGAAGGCAGGAAGCGGAGGTCAGCCTTCGACCCTGATGCAAAGACGCTGTGGCGGACAGTTGCATATATCCGTCAGGGAAGCAGGCCTAAAAAGAGGCTATGCTAAAGCATGAATGAAAGAGACGATGCAGAGATTGAAGTTGTATTGCATGGAAGTGTCATTTTGGACTTCCAGTGTTTGGGTGACTGTTAATGTACTATTCAATGGATGATTTTGTCTGTGGTTCATTTAAAGCTACAGCGCCGCAGATTTAAAAAAAAATTTAACCTCTAAAACGTCCTTGCTATGTGTTTAATAGAAAGACTTTAAGGCCACTATCCTGGTTTGACACATACATGATCATGTGGCATGATATAATTGTGTTTCATCTACTTTGCATCTCTAGTCATTGGCTAAGGGTACATTTGGGCTGTGTTCTATTTTTCTCACCTGTCCTACCCTTCAGCTCAGGGAAGAGCTGGAACTTCAATGAAATTTGGCAAGACATCAATGGCATCAGCAACAAGGGCTCTTTTCCAGACTGTATATGAACATTACATTTCTGGATCTAATGGTTAACAATCTCATTGTGATGCAATAATGCGATCAGTTAAAAATATCTTGTGATTTTTGTTGAAAAGATTCAATGAAATGAAACCACTCGAATATTGGTTTGTACACGGCATTAGAGCACACATTTATGTCCTAACACTTTCCAAAAGTTTTGTTTCAACAATTTTGGCCCTTTAAAAGAAAACGACAACATGAACTATATTTTTTATGTACATGTGCTTTGACAAGAAATGTAACATAAATGAAATGTTTTCACAAATGTAAAACTTGTATAAATGGCAGACGTATATAATTTATATATTAAAATGAGAAATCTTTTGGTATGTTTGATCCACCTTTTTCTTTATGTGCTATACACCCCTTTGCTATGGCCCTTGTCCTCAAAAAAGAGTGGGCACCCCTTCATCTAGTGTGAACATGAAAAATGAGGGGAGGGTTTGAGGGAAAAAAGCTTGAAAAAAAATACTGTTTAAGCAAGAAAGAAGAAAGTAAATAACTGCAAATAAATCTTACGTTAGCTCATCTTTTGCAAACAAATGCTTTAGAGATATATTTGTTTGTAGGTTGTTAAAATAACACTTTTAGCTTTGTTTTGTTATAACATTTATTGACGGAGGTTGCCTTTTTCATTTCTACTGTTGCACTTGTGTGAGGCAATGGCACTACCCTGCATTTTAAAAATGTAGCAACAAACTTCAATGATTTTGTCTGTTGGCTCACAGTAATGCCGCAAAACCAGTCCAGATGCACAATACGCAGCTCACCAAAAACTGACTGAGAGAAAATTTGGTTTCCAAAAAAATGAAAATACTCAAAATTAGACAAAGCACAGGTTAAGAGCACAAAAAAAGCTTGTAGTATTTTAAGCTTTTGTATATTTTATTTATTTTAAAATTACATCCAAAATTATATCAATGATCTTGGATTCCAATGTATTTCTTCTTAATAACTTACATTATTTCAAATAAATTTGATCTCCAACTCTTTGGCTAAACAAAAACGACATTCACATTCACATTAGCCGGAAGATCACTGCTAAGCCTGAGTGGTGATGTAATGCTGTATTGATGCTCTCTTTGGGTTTAGCTCAATTGCTCTTGTATTAGGTCTGTTTGCTTGGGCAGCATTGGCCGAACAGGAAGTCAGCAGGCAGTCTCGTGGTCAAGAGAGAAAGAGTAGCACAGAGAGAATAATGGAGACAGAGCTAACCAAATGACCTTAAAGTGGAGATTTTTTTTTCATTACTCAAGCATTAGAATGACAAATAGTTTTGCTGTGCGATTGAAATGCAAGATGTATTTTGGTACAAATATAATGCTTTCTAAGGTAAAATAAACACTGAATATTATCGGTTTTATCGTTTTTCTCTCTCTGATAACAATAATTTGCACTCTGCTGTTTATTCTCAGGGACTTGAGAGGGTGAGTAGTAGAATAGATAGTGAGAATGTGTGACTGGTGTTTCCACAGCTGGACATCTACAAGCTTAAACTGACTCGGCTGTCAAGCCATAATACACACAGATGAGGAACTGAGCAGGGAACTCGGTTAAACATTACACTGCACACATGCATCAATGCCAGACATAAGTGAGACAGCGAAAGACTTGGCTGTGCTCCAGAGGTTTTAATCTAGTCTTTATTTTCAGTGTGTCTTTGAGAAGTCTTTTAAAGGTATTTTTTTAAAGAATATATTTGGTTATGCTGCTTTGGACATTCAAAATGTTTGTGACTGTTGTCTTTAGTAGAACATTAAAGACTTATTTAAGGTTGGAAATGTATTTTTTGCCTATGTATTGCAAGATTGATGTTGTTGTAGTATATACTTGGAGTTTTGCTTGCTTTAATTGTTGAGAGCAAATAGAGTTAACCATTTAGATTAATATATGGTTCAAAGTTTCATATGTGAACATGCCTCGAGTCAAAATATTAGGTGCTGACACAAGCTCACACATTGGCTGAGCGTTGAATGTGAACAAAAAAAGTTGGGCTCTGTCATGTTGCCTGTTGTTTTTTTATGAGGCAAAATACCTGACCAATGAATGTTGACTGACAAATGAATGTTGGCTCTGTATTTAGAGTGCTGTTGATACATGAAAGAGCAGCTGTGTGGCACTTGATACATATTCTCACAATGAACATGAACAATGTGAAGAAGAGGCAAAAAAGAAATTGCAGAGGAGCAGAATATGGACATTGAGAAGTTGCCATGTCCTAATCGGAAAACTTATACTGAAGCATTAAAGTAGATTCAATGTAAGACAGTAGTGTGCATGGTCTGGAATGAACTGACAGTCATGTGACGGAAGTTCTTACGAGTACGCTGTTATGCATGCGGTGTGGAAGAACTGCTTCTTTCCCTTTAATTCATAAAAACAACAATAGATAAAACCCTCTATGATGCTATTATGTATTTCTGTGCTTCTTCTTTAAAAATTAGTCGTATTACATGGAGGGCTCAATTTTTTGGGTCCAAGAGAAACTGGGCAATGTCAGCCAGTTGAGCCTCTATCAAGGGCACCTACGGGTACCATTCTTTTTTGTTTATACTACAGTTTTGAACACACTAATTATCCTTTTGCACTCTTAAATGTACAGATATTGTACTGATTGGGGAAAACAGAGAGATTCTTGTTGGTGCCTGACCATCAAGATTTGTTTGACAAACCTTACAAAGATTATAAAATGGCCAGACGTGTCACTGTTGTCTCTTGAACTCCTTGGCATCAGGGAAAGCAAGTGAATTTCAATTTGCTTAGGTGTTTAGAGACCCTAAAATGTCTAATTGTGTCTTTTAACAGCTGCAATTGTTGAATATACTTATATGCATTAGTTATCAATCGATTTTTGAAAGTCTGTTCAGAAAAGTTGATGCAAAGTACAGCTATCTTTCTGAGAACAATGATGAAGCTACTCATTGTTGTTTTGAACACATTCTGTCAATCACATTAAGTAGTTTTACAAGTATGGCTGGTAATGTAACTCTATAACTGAAATGATAACAGGCTTTTAAGGGAATACGATAGAATGTATATCTTTACATTGCCTTGTCTATACTGAAGCTTATTAGATAAAATTATATGTGTTCTATTTAGGATAGCCTAAAATGAGAATGAAATTAGCTCATGTTTGGAAGGAATTCCCTTTAGCCTAATTCAATTTCGGACTTTTCCCATATCTTCCCTTTAATGCAATAGAGAGAAACAAGGAGAATCACACATTCTCCTCTTGTTTGCCTCAAGCGGTCATGTGTCTCATTGTGTCCCCGAGATGGTTTCTTCTAACAGAGCACTATTTGATTGTATCATCTAAAACAGACGCTTTGGCTAATCTGATTGTTTCAGTTAAACAGTGCATCTGCTTTACCTCTATTGATTCTATCTTGAACTGTAAGGGTGTTTCCTGTCAGTTTAAACTTTAGCAAATAAATCCAGTTAATAAGCACTTTATGAGTGCAGTGTCACACCTGAGTACAGTCACCTTATGGCATTTTATAATGTAACGGCATAACGGTCTAAACGTGTGAAATGAGGTGACTCATGAGTGATAGTAGGCCTTCAGGGCACAAAGGATCGTGGGAATAGGTGGGTTTTCCAGCAAAACCAGATATTCGTATGGAGAGGAAGAAAACATTTCTAAATTTAGCATCTAAAAATTCCCAGTAATTACCTGAGTTTAATCGTGAGAATTGGCACATTTTCCAGAGGAACAACTAACAGGCTTGGCCTCACTGCTGTATTATTATTTTACATTTTTAAAATGTTTTTTGTCATGCAAACTTTTCATTAATTACAACCTTGGAATTATTTGCTTCCGGTTGTAGAGCAGCTTTAAAACTTTTTCATGGTCTATTTTGGGAAGAATCTGATTTTCTCTGGGTGTAATAAAGGCACTGCTTTTTTGTCTTCATTCTTAAATTAATGAAGGGATTTCTTGCACAAAATACTGATTTGATATGGTATGCAGCAATTAGACAGTTACCATTTTGTAAATGATTTAAAAGATACATTTCATAATAAATTTAACTAACCAAATATTTTATAATGAATTTCACTTGATAAATTTCATTTAATTACAAAATTTGGAAGATCATTTTATGTAAAGGATTAATTTATTTATTCAAATCTAAAAATGTATCTTCAAATTAAGTAAAAATGCATTTTAAAAAACTGGATGGTGTCAGCTACAAGCTTTCTTTTTTCTCTAGACTCGTGGGTCACCACAGGGCAGAAACCATCAATAGCCCCAAACATCTGACAGCACAGACTGACCACTGTCTACTCTAATTACCCTGACCGGTGATCTGACCCCATACTGCTCCTGCTGAGAGCTTGTCGGCAACTAACACATGCACACAACCAGCTTTCACTACTTACCCTGTACCCTGTTAGAGACTCTCTTTAGGATTCCAAAATCCACCTTCAGAGATTCAAATAAAGTATTTTAATCTGTCAGTGCATTTTTCCAAGAAAATTTCATTTTCTATGAATACATAATTACAAGGCATAAATAGTCCTCACTTTAGATGAGCGCAAAACAGTTAACTGGCAGCTAGTATATGTTTTATAACTACCTGAATTAATCATTCGTTACAGTAAGAATATGTGTTAAGGAAGCATTTATTATAAATCTGAGTAACTCTTGTAACTGAGTATTACTATATATCTGAATAATAAGGTTCATGAATGTGCTTTCATATAGGTGAATCGTGCTTGGTCTTGTTGAGTCTTGTTTAAAAGCCCTATATCTAAACAACATTTTAGCTGTTAGACAACTTTCTCTTTCCTGAGAATTCACATTGATGCTAAAAATAGCTTGAATTGGTCCAGATTCAAACATTTTGACAAGTGAATGCTCAACAAACCAGATCCTTGGCTTGTTTTTTAGAGTTTTTAGATTTTGGACTTTGAACTTGTGATTATTGTGCGTGTTATTGATTTGACACCAACAGCATCAACCTAAATGTAACATTTAGAAAGCAATATTTATTTATTTATTATTTTTATTTATACAAATAAAGAGTCTGCTTCTCATTAAACTGTGAGCAGCTTAAATCAGCTAAAAAAGTCTCACGTGAATTAATTAGCTGGCTCATCCTTTATTTCCTGACTCTTGGGCCATGAACAATTAAAGGTGTTGATTAGAGTCAGTACAGTGTTGGTCAGAGCTGTTATACGTTTCCCAATATCTAAACAAGGTCACTAAAAAACATTCTTCCTATTCACAACTGAGATAACTATGTCAAATGCATCAAGCAAACATAGCAGGTGAGAGTTAATAATAAAGAAAATATTTCACAGAATTATATGTATTTCTTGTCTCCCCTGTCAAAAATATCACAGAAGAGAACATATACTGCCTTGCATCTGGATTAAACAAAGCAAATAGATATGAGTCTCCTATTGCATAGTCACAAAGTTTGGATAACAAACAAAATCACTCTTGACCCCACTCACTGCGGCCATCACCTTTTTGAGCTCTTGCCAACAATTCAGAGCCACTAACACCAGGACTGTACGGCACAAACAGAGCTTCTTTCCCCAAGTTATATATCTACTGAACTCTTAAATCTCAGCTCCCTGCCATCTGTTTCCTGGAGCGGGACTCTCGCACATTTAATCTCTTTGGATTTTGCACTTAAGTACACTACACTTTTGATTTTCGTACAGTTGGCAAAAAAGTATTGATCCCCAACTGGTGCAATGAGTTGTTTCTCATTTGTTAAGCAAACATGTAGAAAACAAATTTGCTTGTGAATCTTTGAGATGTGCTGGAAGAAGGCTTTAAACACCAGTCAAGCTTTACCATCATCAAGGCAAGATCTTGGTGAAAAAGGAATGCAACACTGGATAGAAATAAATCCTGAGACATTGCAGAAGCGTATTGAAACAAAGCCACAGCAAATGCATTGTGTAATCAAAGTTAAAGGTGGTCTTTATTAAAAGCAGTGTTTATTAAAACGTAATGTACAATTCAAATCAACACACTTCAGAAAAGCTCTTACATTAATCTTTTCCTTGCTGTTAATTAAGAATCTAATTATTTTAAGTATTTAAACATTCTTAAATGCTTCGTTTTTTAAATGTTTCAAGTGTCTTAAAATTGAAAGTCTCACTTTTGGTGAATAACTGTATCAGTTACAGTAATGTAAATTCACACACAATAGATGGAAACACCGAGTTGAGAATAGAAAAGATTGGCAGAGAAAGAAAAGTACATTTTAAGCAAAATCTGACATCTCTTATCAGAGTCACGGGATAACCGTTCGATCTTTAGCTGTATCGTCCATGTCTAAACACTTATTTAATGAAGCATCTGCGTACCCATGACCGAGATTAAAGACAGTCAGTCTTTTTACAAAAAGCACTTTGATTCTGAGGAGTCAAAAAAGTTGTGTCACCCCAAACCAAGCCCTTGAGGCATGACCATACCAGCCCTCCACACAAGAGATTCTGCACACAAATAGCTGCTCTCTTCTCCCATTAAACACATTAGCATTTAAACTGTGATCATGCGGATAGCATTTTCCACTCGTTCTCCATTCTTTTCCTATTTATGTTTCCGTGTGGACAGAAAGACTTTGATGACCAAAGCTGAAACAGTCCTTTAAGTTCTGAGATGAATGTCACGTTGGTTTTTGTTCATCTCAGCATTGCACGAACACACAAATAACAGGGTTCTGTAGGCTTTTTATGGTTGTGTCAGTGGTTTCGTGAACATCTGGTATGTTGAGGTCTGTATCAGCCTCTGGATTGTAGCCATTTTTAGTTGTTTTGATGACAGATCTGAATAATAAAGGCATTTTGATGTTGATTAGGAAACAGGACTTGCTCTTGACCTTTGACCCCTAGACTATAGTAAAAGGGGAAGAGTTTGATTTTGGATTCTGTTTTTGTGTTGATGTGAATGTGTATAGGTGTGCCTGGAGAAATCTTTATGAGAGGTCCATTTGTATACTTAAATGAATTCCAATAGAGATTCACTTTTGCCATTTCAAATATTGATTTTAATATTCTTATCTTTATAGAGTTGTCAGAAGAATATTAGCGTTTTAAGTAAACATTTTGGTTCATAAAATTAACTCTCTGACATGTTGGTCTGTGTAAGATAGAAAAGTATATGTGAGCTAAACATGATTTCCAATCACATTAGTGCACATCTAAATAAAGATTTAAATAAAGAATATATTAAGAAGGTTATAATACACTTTGGCTGTGCTTTGTACATTTTAATGGACATTCTGGATGCAAAAGACCACCGTAATGCCTCTCTGATATTGGTTAAAACTGTCATACATGTACATAGAATATCCTGTTTATTCCAGGAAAATATGGATGCTGAAGTTAATGTTAACATTGGACTAAAATGGATGAAAGTGTTACACTTTTATTTTCTAGCCATTTATCCCACAACTCGAGCAGCAATCGAAAAGTGGACCACTGATGCAGATTGCACTCATTGTGTGGGTAACACACAACTCCCTCCAATCATTCTTTAATCAGGAAAAAATCTAAATAAAAGAAGCAGTTTTTAATCCAATGTGAAGTATTTCATGAAATAAAATGTAGGCAAACTCAAGATCACACATGGAAAGGAAAAAGTTCATTTAGATTTGAGATGGAAGAGGCTGTTGGGAATCCAATTGAAAAGCAGTTGCTTTGTCACTATTATAATTTGATTGAATTCCAAGTCTAGTTTAAGAAAAGACATAATTGTTGGATGTTTATGTAAATAATAACAATATAAATTAGAAATTAGAAACAAAGAAATTGGCGACACACCAGTGCAACTCATTGCACCCCACACACAACTGACCTCATTGCATTAACCATAGGAGAATATTTCTGTTTGTGTACATTTCACTGACAACACATTGCTGTTTAACTTCATAAACCACTTGGTGCTTCCAAATACAAGAGTCAACATTGTGTATATGTTTCATTTTTGCAGGAACACAGTTTCTGTGCTGTATGGCGTTATTTTCCCAAACTTGCACTTTAAAGTAAAAAAAGGAATAGAGGCAACCAGAAATAAACAACTCGGTTTAGTGACGTTTCATTCGCTAATAGTGTTCAACCATGGCTTTGTGTTACTATGGTTACCATCATTACACATTAATATAGAAAGTGAAAAAGCTGACTTGAACTGCTTGTGTCTTTATTCAAAATCAATCAACCATCAACAGCGAATCATAATCGAGTCAGCAGACAGACAATGGCTTAAAAGACCTTTGTGTAATGTCAAAAATTTAGTTGTTTTTATTTTTTAAATTTCATAATGATTACATTTTTGGGGAGGGATTATAATTATGCTTAGAATTTGATTGTCTTTTTAGTGTCATCATATCGTCAAACTCATTTTTGTCTGTTGTTGTCACAGACAGATAAAGCAATGTTTGAATAATGAGGCCCTCCTCTGGGACTCTTGTAGCATATGTCAGCTGTATTTTGGGCAAGGGGTCTGTCTGCTGGACCAGACTAAAGGAAACGGAGCAGCTGCTCTGAATCTTGGCTTGCTCTGATGGTCAGTGTAGGCTGTGCTCAACAGATCATAATTACAGCCTGGGTGGATTTCAATGAGAGGAGTGGGAGCGCTGGCCACATGGCATTGTATTTCTCCTGCGATCTGGAAGAAGAGATTTATCTTTGCTTGGATGCTGATATTTAATATTTTAATAATGTGTTACATATTTGATTAGGTTCTTTATTAAATATATAAAACACAAGCATAAATAATATATTATAGTAATGGTTTGTTTTCTGGACCTTCATTTGTTTAGAAAGTACAATTGACCATAACTTTGAAATCTTTTGTTTTTAAAGGGTTGTTACATTGGCCTGGTTTATGTTTTGCTAGTTTAAACCCCTAAATGTTCTCAACAAAGCCAAATCAGTTCCAATAATTAATCGCAAACAAAAATATTGAGTATGACATTAAATTCATAAAATACTCAAAGATGCTTCAAGTCCTGAGATGAAGCTATGCTGTTTTTCATGGACCTGTCGACTCGTGGTAATACTGACAGTATTGTTGTTGAAGACCCAGCGTCTCTCGTTCCCTTCGAAGAAGAGAGGAGCAGTAAATCTGAGCTGGCCACCTAACCTCAGTAATTCCCTGCTGGGTTAAGTGCAATCACCACACCAATTTACCCGAAATCCCCTGTGTGTTCCGCCTCCACTGCTGTCCTCATCTCCAGTTACATCTCAACCGTGCCTTTCTCACACCTGACCACACAGAACCCTGTCTGCTTGAGGCCCGAGTGAGGGTGCAGACACATCTGCATTTTCAACTGTTTTGATGGTACGAGTTATGAAATATCTCTGAAAGAAACACAGTGCTTATTTTTATCTGATCGAAACTTTAGTATGGTGATGGGAGATTATTTCTTCAATTATGGAAAAATTCAGGCATTCTTCTGATGGTACTGATCTTCTCTTTAAATGAATAATTAATTTAATACACTGATTTGCTGCTAAAAATGTAATATAAACACAATATAAATACACACATATTTTTTTTTATTATTAAATTTACAAGTAATTAAAAAACATTAATGAGTTTCATTCAAACTGAAAATGTAAGCCAAATTGGGGGAAAGAAATGTGAATGTTTGCCCCATTGATTTGCCCACTCACAAAATCCTTTCTGACCTACGTGCATACCTGGTGGTCAAAAACATATTTCAGTCATGTAGTAGCAAAACAGATTAAAACAGATTTATGTGTTTTTTGTTATTTTTTCACTAATTTAAAAAATTAGACCTTCTCTATAACTGTATGCACTGATCACTTCTTTGTCATTTAAATCCAAGTAGTTATTCATTCATTTATTCATCTTCATGTCGGCTTTCTTCCCTTTCGGGGTCGCCACAGCGGAATGAACTGCCAACTCTCTGGCATATGTTTTACGCGGCGGATGCCCTTCCAGCCACAACCCATCGTTGGGAAACATTCACACACACATTCACTCTTTAACACTATGGGCAATTGTTCTTACTCAATTCACCTATACCGCATATCTTTGGACTTGTGGGGAAACCGGAGCACCCGGAGAAAACCCACACGATCACGGGGAGAACATGCAAACTCCACAAACGTGACGCTCTCCAAGAAGTTATATTATAAAATAAGATTAAATAATACTAAAACTACAAAACGTCAGAAGTTGTGATGTGTTTGGTCATATATAGAGGAGGGAAGTATGCGGAATATTGCATTGCATGCTGGGAGAAATATGACGTTAAAGCATCACAATGTTTGTTAACGTCGCAAAACGTTTCAACTTAAACTCAAACTGGATTAAATACAAAAGCAAACAAAAACAGACCTTATAGACATTAACTAAATACGTTAGGGAGAAAAAAACTTTGTAATTAGTCAATACAGTTAATAATAAAAAATTATATATACATACATATATGTATATATATATATATATATATATATATACACACACACACACAAAAAGGAGAAGATCTGCTGTAGCTGTTTGGTGTCAGTGAATTTAAAATTAAATAGGTGTTAACCATGTTAACATTGTCAGAAAAAACTAAAAAGTACCTTTAGAACCCACACAAGATGTGTCAAAATTCAAATAGGCATGGTCACAGATTCTATTCCTTTATAAAGTGGTCACCTTCGTCAGCTGCTGTTTAAGCGAGACAATTTATTCAGTTTGGGTTTAACTGAGATTTTTACAGCTCCATAAGGAATGCTTCATGCTTCTGAAGCATACAGAGAGAGCTGTTTCCAGCCATCTGGAGCTCCAGAAAGAAACATAAGAACTTTACAGACAAGCAAGGCTGAACCAGTTAGAGAGTAGAAATAACAATCAGTTGGATCAGATTGAAAACCCACATGGGTTTTGTTCCATTTTATAATAGAATTGTATTTTAAAAAGTGTTTAAAATAGATTGACTAGTTATTTTAGAACAGTTGTTTTAGTCATCAGTGAGTTTGTGTTTCTCTGTGTGACTGTTCATGCTTTGATTATTTGATTAGAGCCATAGATCAGACAGTGTGCTGTGAGACGAGAAGCACAGGTCTCAGTGAGGTCTCTCTCTTAATTACAGCCATGCACAACCCCCCCCCCCACCCCCCTCACTACATACTTACAATTGTAATGATGTTGGGAAGACCAAATGCTTCCAATATTTGTGCTCTTCAGTGTAAGCCCGAATCATGAGTGCAGTTTCTATGAGTCTCCATCCAGCTGTGCAGGCATTGTACCTTAATTAGGTTCTGTCTTTTGATCATCGACTTCCATCATTCAGTCTAGTTTGTTTTCAGGCACAGTCTCTAGCGTTTCATCATTCAATCTATTATTTTGTCATTTTAACGTTTGATCCACTTCTCCTTTATTGCCACAACAATTTCTTTATCATTCACAGGGGACTCGATTCTTAGCATTGTTTCATATTTTTTATTATTGTGAAAAATGTAAATCGTGTTGGTGCGCTGTAAAACTAAATCTGAGAAAAGTTGTCCACCAGTTATTGTTGATTTATGGTAAAACTCTAAATGTTAAACTAATGTGGAATGCCAATAAAATTGTGTTTCCCTGTATATTTACATATATCGCATGGAGTCGAACAGGTGCAGTTGTATAATCCTAGCTTTAGGGGTGCTCAAAAAAAGAGACTTGTTGTAACATGCATTTTAATAATTTAAAACAAGTATTATTAGATATTTCCATGATTAAAAATAAATTATTGAATGATTGGAATTTAATGCTTAGGATGCTTTGGATTTACTAATGATTTACTTTGATCAGTAAACTTTGGCATGTTTGATAGACTTTAAAATAATGGTTTTGCAGCTGAAAACAGGTCTATTTGGTCTCGAAATGAGCAAGTATCGGAAAGATGCGCATAGTTGGTAATCCAGGTGAGCAAATCATCTGCTTGGGTTTCCAGGGGTGGGTTCTACATTTGCTCTTTTAGCGGACGACTCAGCTGCAAGTCACTAATAAACTCATGAACCTGCAGGAGGAAGAGACAAAATAAAATCAACAGTTTCTGCTCCTTTCAAAACTTTAACAAGAAAACTACATGTAAAATCAGATGGTGTGCTCAGAGGAAACAAAACCTCCCATGGTGTAGAAAAATTGTTGACAGGGGAGTTGTTAACTTTTCAATTTAAAAAGACTTGTTATAAATTTTTAAGTCCGCCAAACATTTTAGATGCTGAAAATCAAAATATTGGACATCTTTTAAAAAATACACATTTAATGTATTTTACAAGTATTCGTTAATTCTGAAACAACACTAAGTTGGTGTCTAAGTAAATTGTGAATACAATCTTTATTAAAGCAAACAAATAACAAGGTTAGTGGAGACAAACGCACATGACAAGTCTTAAGATGCGCACATGACACGATCCTTGTCACAAACAAGTGACAAGATGACTTAAACCCTCAAAATTGGGAAAGTCTTTATCTACTGAGGTCAGAGGTAAAGCCATGTGCTTATTTTGTGGGGAGCAGATTGATGTGTTCAAAGACTATAACATGAACCCGCAATACCAGACAAAAATTAGAAAACTCAAACTAAGGACTGGGAAAACTGAAAATAAACATTACCTACTCACAGCAAACAGGATTAAATCAACTTCAACATGAACAGCATTAAAGGATCAATGTGTACAAAATGAGTAATGTGCCTGCAAGGAAAAAAAAAGTAATGGAAAATTACTAAGGGGAGGCAATCAAAAATAACGATGAGAAAGCCAGGTGTACTAAAGGAAAACGAAAGAAAACGTCAAAGGACCATGTGCTTTTCAGGAAATCATTTGTTCATTTTTATAATCGCTTGACCATGCCCAGGTTTGTAATGTAATATACTTTCTAAATATTTTGTTGAAAACATCCTTTAAAATATAATCTACGTAACAGTCAATGAGCATTTCAGTAGTTTGCTCATGCAGCACTTTCTCGTCCTGAACTTGAGTAAATTGATTAATTGACCTCATATTTACATTTGAATGATTTATGATATATAATACTCAAAGAAGGGGACCAACATTAAAGTGATAGAACAATATTATTTTTAATTGTGTCATCATAGGCCAATGAAAAAAGATGTAGTAGAGTGTCAGCAGTGTTTGTTATGAGAAGTGTGCTAGTTTGCAGCCGTGGTTTGTTTGATATGTGAGCCCTGCACCACTCATTTTAACATACTGTCACAAGCCTTTCCAAGAGAAACTGCCTCTTTGAACCCTGTCAAAGCGCCTGTGTATTCTCTGGATCACTTGGTGTACAAATATAGGCAAAATCTGAGCAGCAGAGTGATATAGTGCCAGCAGTGCTTCCAGCAGGCGGTTGGAGAGACCGATTCGAGCAAAGACAGAATGCGTATGAGAGAATTCTCTGTAATTTCAGCCCTGATGCACTGTCAGTGTGTCACTTGGAAATAGAGCAGCCTTTTTTTGATTTCATGGGAGTTTCCTGAGTCAGAACCGCACACATTCTCTGTCTGGGATGGGTTGGGGATGGAGGTAGATGGGAGCAGTTTATTATTGGCTGCACAGCCCACCACAGAGGCTTCCAAAGGCTCACTCTCTTGCTCATAGAATGTCTTTTGCAACAGCATGAACCCATTTAATGTCTTTATTTCTCAATAAAAATCTGCACAGTAAAATCTAGACAATCTTTTTGGTCCTACTCTAAATATAGGTAAATTAACACTGAATTCCTTAACTTGAACCATAAAAATGTTGAGTTTAACTTGTGATAAACATTCATTACAGTAGATGTTTTCGGTGAAGAATTGGATGTTTAGATGATAACCTCATCTAAACCTGTTATTTGTACTCTATTCAGAGAGAATTTGGTTCTAGTCTGGATAGAGTTAATTTTACTCTCAGGATTTTACTTTGTGTGTAACTTAGGTCCTAGATCGTCTCTTAAAGCAGACCAGGGTATGTACAGTCCCCGGGGCACATACTAACTCTAACCAGCCTAGGTAAGGTTCTCATTGCTGTGCTTTATTTTGAAGATGGTTTTATTCACGCATGTAATGGTGCAATACGTGTCTTAAGATGCGCACATGACACGATCCTTGTCACAAACAAGTCTATCAAAACTATCTCCAGATCAGCCCCTGGTTACCTCCATGAGCTCATACACTCCTACATGCTCTCCAGAAGCCTGCGCTCAGAGAAGGAACAGCGACTCGTGGTTCCATCCCACAAGGGCAGAAGATCTCTCAGCAGAACCGTCTCTTTCACTGTCCCTGGCTGGTGGAACAAACTCCCTGATCCAGTCAGGAAACCAGCAACACTAACAGCTTTCAAAAAGCAACCGAAAACTCTTCTCCTCAGGGAACACCTACTATAAAAAGACTACTTTTTTCCTCTTCTGTCTTTATCTTCTTCCTCTACTCCCTCACTGCTTTGGTGTATTGATCAGTTGATAAGATTTCTATTATGAGAAGCTGAGATAGACTTTGACGGTGTAACAGATTGCATATTGTCTCTCCCCTAATGTAAGTCGCTTTGGACAAAAGTGTCTGCCAAATGCATAAATGTAATGTAATGTAAATGCTGCTTTTCCTACAAAACTCAGTTCATTGTAATGAAGTTGTTGACAGCATTTAATTTCTGGATCATGATGAGCATTACCAAAAGGAAAATTAGAAAGCAAAAAGTGCAGAAAGCTTTTTTTGGTTTGTTTGAATCACAGATTGTTTTTCCTTTTTTTTTATTTTCGTTTTAAATTGAAAATCAACAACAGTGTTTGAAACTTAGAATGTATTTTTGGAATGAATATGAAAATCTTCACTAATATCATAAATGGTAAAGTCATAAATGGTAAAAAAAAAAGTTATGGTATGGGAAATTAGAATAAAGGATTTTTTTATAGCCCCAAAAGTGATTCTGCAAATATCTGATAATCCAGGGCTTCTCAAAGATTTACATCTACATGCTATGGCCCTCACCCAATGCTGGCACTGCCCGCAGCTGCCCAGCTCACCTCAGACACACACCCATTCACACACACCTGGTCTGATATGCACTGGTGCAGAAGAATCTGCTCAAAGGAAAGAAAAGGCTCTGAACGAGAGTGATATTCAAGCAAGTGAAACAGAATACAGCGGTGCTAAAGGTGAAATGGACTGGAGTTAAGATAAACAAAGGCGACAGGATCAGCCTTGAACCTCAAACTCTGCTTCAGCCAACGGTCATTTCCTCTGCTTTAATAGCTGGGTGTACGGTGTCTCTGTGTTTTCAAGTGTAGAATCATGCAGGTTTTGCCCAAATGACTCAGAAAGGAGGCTTAAACTGATTTGATTGTCCTTTATAAGGTGATTGTAATTTCACAAGTTACTGTAGGAGTAACTTGCAACATTGTCTAAGAATGATGTGTCATTGCATGAGCTTAACTGTAATACCGTGTCTTTACAGTGTTCAATATTTGTACTTTATACGTTATTTTTGGTGACTAAGAATTTTAAGAAAAACACACAAGCAGAAAGTTTCAAACCAACCATGTTTTGTCACATGCATGTCTTGGCTGAAAATATGACATTTTTGTTGTTTTTCTTTAAAGCTTTGACAGTTGGAGAGATTTAGGACAACATTTACTTCAGCCAGAGATAGTCTGTTAGAAAGTGTTATTCAAAAACAGCATACTATGGAACTAGGTATTTGATTTGATCAAGCTATACCTCCCGACAGTTCATTCAGTACTGTATGTGTAAAACAAGCACATTTGTGACTCAATGGATCACAATGATGTGCTTTTTTAAAATCAGTTCACTGCTCATTTATAGCAAAAGAAAAATGGAAGGAACGCCACATGAGACTTCGGGTATGGTGCGTAGTATGAAACACATTGACTCACATATCAACGATACTAATGTTTATGCATTTTTATAGGAGTGCAGTAATTATTGTTTTGTAAAAGGAGGAGATTAATACAATGTTACACAGTGTTAGTTTACAACAATTTAAAAGAACAATCTCGCCTTTCATTCTCCCCTGATTCTCTCTGCAATTCTTTCTTTTTCTACATTTAAAGTGTACACTTTAATAGATGTTTTGTCGACAGTCTACAATTTTTTGCATGTAATGTATGCTCTACTAGTGAATTTAAATGTACTCAATACATTGTTAATTTCAACTGCAGTATTTTTGCATCCATTCTTGTGTTCCAAAATTGTTGTGATATGTGTGTATTGTATTGTATTTAATATATGTATATACAAATACACACAACAAAATTAAATGACAAAACTTTAAAGTCGAGTTCAAAGAATAAAAGAAAAAAGTTAAAAAGGATATTATATCTTGTATAAAAGATGTATAACAGATTTTTCAATAAAGAAAATTAACCTCCTTTTATCAGAGGTACTTTTATTATTTGAATTATTGTGAAAACAGGTGATTTTTGAATAGCATATGCTTTAAGGGATTTTTGAAATCTTTAGTAGCCATACTAATGCATGGGTTTCATCAGACATCCCACCTCCTGATAAAATAGTCATAGTCAAAAACAAAGATTGTTCCCAGGGGTGACTACAACACAATAGCGTTATGATGATTTCTAAACCTTTTTTCTTACATGTGTAGTTCTCTTAAAACTCATGTTTGTATAAGTATCATGTATGATTCCAATCAAGTTTTTATGCTTCCCATAAGCAAATATCAGTTATTTTCAATTCTGCTCACTCAGGATGTCAGAAGAAACTAATGCTTTCTTGCCCGTTCATGTGAGGTGATGTTTTCCTTTTAGTATGCATTATTTATGAAGGATGACGAACGGAAGAATCTAACCAGAAGCATCCTGCTCTGTTACTCCTGGAGTTAAAAATAGCCAGGTCCTGCAGTGATTTTTGGAAAGTAAAATAGTGTTACATTTGAGTGATTGGCTTGAAGATTAGCTCTACAGTACTGTATAAGGGAGGGTTTGCAGGGTCCTGACTCATTGTGGGGGGTCCGTCAATCTGGCACACTTCCTCTGACCTTTGGGTCATCTCCATGGCAACTTCTATAGCTCCCATAGGGATGCCACTCTAACATTTAAGATGTTCACAGGTAGACTAATTGTACTGATTCAAAAGAAATAATGTCATCAATTGGTTTAATATTTTGGTTTGAAGATGTTCAGCAAGTTAACTGGTTAGATAAATAAAACAATTAAAAATAAATTATCCTTTGTCTTTATTTTCTTCCTGCTATGGTTTATTGATCAGTTGATACAACTTCTATTATGGGCAAGCTGAGATAGACTTTGACTGTGTTACAAATTGCATATTGTCTCTCCCCTTCTGTAAGTCGATTTGGACAAAAGCCAAATACATAAATGTAAAATGTATGTAAATGTAAGAGTGCATACATTTATATGAAGCCAGTATAAACAAATAGGACATGAAGCAGAAGAGTCAGTTGCACATACGGGCAAAGTCGTAGGTCCAGGTTATTCTACCATAACAATCTACGGCTAATGTAACCACTCTGACAAGGACTCATACACACACTTAATCTGACCTGAATCAGCTGTATTTTTATGGCTGTGTGTGTGTGCATGAAGTTTGAGGATGTTTGGGTTGAGGCCAGGGTCAGCTGGCTCTGCTCTGACACTTTTATATATAGCCGATAGATGGCCGGCTGCGTTCACTCCCCTTATTCGGCCCATGTTCTCCACCTCTGCCTGAGCTGATGAGATTCAGCCAGACAGATTTTATTTGTCTCTCCTTTTCTTCGTTCACTTTTTACACTCACTCAGAAACAGGAGCAGACAGAAGGAGAGTGGTGCAGAGTTGATCTTTCAAACAGATAAAATATGAAGTGGATGAGTCTGAAAAACTTCTTTTCCTCCCCACATCTCTCTCTCAAGAGCTTTGGTGATTAGCGCTGAGTTCCGGATCACAGACGCCAACAAATCTGTTTTCAATATGCTGTCTTCCTGTCGAGGCAGGAAACAGCCCTTCACTTTCAGAAGCCCCTGAAGCATCATCTTGTGTTGCAGCATTTGTGAAATTTGCTTCTTTGGCGCTTCAGAGGTCAGTATCACCTCATGGCTCCACGTTGGCTCTCTTGAGCCCTGGAATCAAGCCGTCATTGACTGTATTCACTGGTCAAGGCAAAAGAATCAGAGGACTTTCAGGAACACACAGTGCTAGACAAGTTCACATACATTATTTGGACATTCCCCCTTTTTATGTTCAATCCTATTGCAGGCTGTGACATTGCCTGCCACTCGTATGCTATTCCAAGTCATATTGGAAAGTATGGACTGGTGTATACCTTCCCAGTTCCATGTATATATTCAATATCAACAATCCCCTCCTTTGTAATACGTCTTCACAATCACAAGCTAAGGAGTCTCTTACATGCAGGAGAAACTTAATAAAGAAAGGATCTCGCTCTTTTAGTCCCTGCATCTACAATCTTAGATCTGAACAAATATAATGTTGGACAGAGATTCCTGCAGCTTGACAGTCTAATTAGTGCATTTTGTAGTTTCTTCATCAGCACAAAGCAAAACACATAAAAGCACAAAGGACAGTAGTGGACAAGGATTTGTGGTTGTCAGGTCGTCAGGACATATTGTCAAAAAGATGAAGTTTTTTTGGAGAACAATGTTTAATGTTTAAGAATTTTTTTTCATATACAACTTCATTACTTTATGTAGTGTTTCTTTACTACATATGTATAACTATTACTGATGGTGAGAGTTGTAGCTTTATACCAAGGGCCAACCTGGGACCATATCACTGTGGATGTGTATTTGAGTACTGGCGACGCCCATTTTGAGCTTCATTTAACCAGGCCAGAAACCTATGGGTGATCTCACGAACACTCTTTCCATGTTACATACTATAAATTAACGAGTTCACTCTGCTCATAATTACCTAGTATCACAAGCGTGGTTGGTGAGAATGGGCGAAGCATACTAGGCAAATTGTCCAAGTGTTAGTCCAGGAACGTTGAACCACCTGGGCCCGGAGAATACTCCCCCTTAGATTTCCAACTATTACAGCAGTTTAAACAAGGAGTAGACTGTCTTTGGCAAGTGAAAAGTGAAACGTGCATGTTGAGTGGCGAAGGGGTGGAAGGAGGGATAGCTTACATGATGTAGATGTTATCTCTTTGGTCGGTTTGTTCAGGAATCTTTTACCTCTTTACTCTGGACTAAATTGGTATAGATTTTACAGTTACAGCACATCGTACTGGACTTGTCAAAAGAAAATCAAGTCCTAGAAAGAGAAGATATGTGTTGTGAGTCATAAGGTTTATTTTCATGAATACCATTCAAACCTTATACAGCAAACATTGTTTACTTCACATATTTTCTATCTTAATAAGGGATCTCTCTCTTGCTCATGAGGCACAATGACTTTTACAATGTGGGATTTCTTTTGTGAACACTAGTGTTTTTTTAGACAAGCCACCCAGTGTCTTCTGTGTCATGTGTTGCATTGTTCCAAATGATGTCTTGTGCTTGTACTTACAGTACTAACTTTACAGTCAGGGTCTGATTAATTGCATACTTAATTGTACATAAAATGGTACCAAACCATGGGCATCAATACCTCTTTTCCTGGTATTATTAAAATCCTTTTAATACTTTTCCCTTTTTACTGCTCTGTTTCTTCCATTAGGTTGCATTAGGCTTTAGATAGAATCTGTTTTTTTTTTCTGTAATTCTCTCTCGATCTGATTAATGTTGTTGTCCAATCTCAAATGACTTGGCTCTTCCATTATTGAACAGTAAGTACTCTTGATCAGATGTCCTCTTGCTTATGACACTTTTAAAAGGCTGTAAACACTCAGACTGAATGGTTTCCATCAGAATGGGGGTCAATAGAGAGTCAAAAGAAACTCACAATTGAAACAATTGATTGAGGAAGAATCAATTCAGTGGCAAATCAATCATTGGCAAAATGAGAAAGACTGTCTGCTGTAGATGCATTTTTTTATGAAATATAATTTAAATATAAAGCTTTTAATAATAATCAGTGTACTAATAGTTTTTTTTATTATTTGGCAAAAACAGCATCAGACAGGGTTCTTTTTAAGCATTTGGATTAGTTAAAAGGTTTTATTTTAATATATGACTAAAATGTTCAAGAGATTTTCATGTGGCTCAATATTAATATGTGTGTTTGCAACCGTAGAGCTGCCCTCACTGATGGTAAGGAATCTATGTGTTAGTTTGTGTGCCAGGATATTACAGCAGTGGCGAGTCTAGATCAGGAAGCTCAGTTGTAATCTGAGAACACAATTAGTTCGTTCCTGCCTGGTGCCAAAAGCCTTGTTTCTTTCTGCCTCATTAGCCACTCACTCTGCTACGTCCACTTACAAGTTGGCAAAAACATTGCATTATTTCTTTAGGTCCAGTAAACAGCTTGTGAAAAGCAGGAAGTTGCAATGTCAGCAGCCTCAGCAATCCCAGACTCTCAAAACTATTAGGACACAAGAACATGCATTAGCCTTTTAGGCTCCATTAAAACACTCCACGTTAGTGTGGGCTGATTTACCTTTACGTTAAATGCATTTTCTTTTCCTGTTCTTGCATTTAGCCATCTGTATAGTGCAGATCAAGCAGATGCTCCAAAAGAAAGCACCCATAGAGAAACTAAATACAGGGGCAGAACATACTTCCATCTGCTCACTAAATCCTTTTACCTGAGAAGTGTCCTGTTTCTTCTTGTGTAAGAAAGCAGATATAGGATTTGTAGTTAGCATCATAGTAGTGTTTGTATATTTTTTTGTATGTCAGTTAGCTGATTTTACTTAAAACATTGTAGTCTACAGCAAATTAACATTTGGGAATTTTTTTGGCCAATATTGTTCTAAATAAGACTTGGAAATAACAAAAAATCTACACACATTCATTAATTAAATTTAAAAATGGCAAAAAAAAATATTTTTTTGCTCAATGTACCCAGGTCTCTAATTTTGTTTTAGATAAATGTTTCAGAAATGCATATTATTTATCACATTATTTACATGAGTATTTGTTTATTTCATGAATATTTAAGTAGTTCTTATGAACTAAACCTCTTTACTAATCTCTCCAACTTGTATCTCTCTCTGTAGCATAATTTTTTAAAAATCTTTTCTATAGAACCAATTTTCTAATAATATACTAACATATACTAATATTTTTTGGGAGATTTTTATTTTCCTTTGTTTTGTAGTCACTTTCAAAAAAGTAAATGCAAATAAACAATTCAAGTATACAAAATTTATAATTCAAGTCCAATGAGTACAACAAACTACAATTTACAAAGCAATTACCTCTGTTTAGTTTTTTTTTTAATGTTGTGATGTGAACAACAGCAAGAACATAATCCTACTTAACACAGAATTCTATTTCACTGAAAACTGTTTACAATTACACAAATGCAGCCTTAGTGAGCGTATAAGACTGACATGCTGCTCTGCTTGAATCAATATCTAGAAGCTTTGCAAAGAACCTCTAGTGCTTCAGAGAGCACAATAGAGAGGATTTTATTATCAGGCCGACCTTCAGATGAAAGCTAATATAATCTCCCTCTCTCTCCTCCCTTTCCAAAACACTCCTTCACCCCTAAAAGAGCAGCATTCAGAGTCTGAGCTCAAGCATTACTTCAAGTACCAACACACTGCCTCCTGCACGCTATTCAAACCCATCATGTTCTGTCTCTACTGTAAAGCTATATTGAACTTTGTGAAAACTGTGAGCTGGGATTTAGTCAAATTATAGTCATAGTCTTTAGTCATAGTCATAGTCTGTATATATGAAAACATACATACATTGTGTTGATAAAATCAACTTCAGATGTACTTTGTCAGGAATCATAAAAACCACAGAAAATGTTTAAACATTTATTTAACACAGAAATGTTGGTGCATTACAGGAACATAGACAAACTAACAGCAAACATAGACCAAAAAAAAACCCAGAACTTGAATACAAAGAAACAGGGTAAGGACTAATGGGTGAGGAATTGAAACGATGGGGCTTGAACACAACCAAACAATCAGAGAGCACATAGTAGCTAAAACAAACAAACAATAAAACGGATTACTAAAATTGGCAATATTGTATGGAAAACTAAAACAGACATAAATGAAAAAACTAAATTAATACAAATCTAGAATAAAAATACATTAACTGAACTAAAACCTTAAACGAACTCGGACATGCTTTAGGTAGAGTCAATGTTGAATTTCTCGTAGAAGTAATGTTATAAAAGGAACATCTTCAGTTATTTTCAGTTAACTGAAAATGCTCTTTTTTTATTACAAGTTGATCTTAAACACAGGTTACTCATAAACACATGTTGTGTACTCAAGTCTGCATTCTTTACAGATTCAAACCTTAACAGGGGTCTGTTCCCATGACAGCAGAACCATTCTCACTTACTCTAACTAGTGACCGACCATCGTAATGTAGTTTTCAAAATTGGTCGTGTGCCGCTTCAGATTTCCTGCCTCCATAATCACAGCCCTGGAGTGATGCCCAAAAATCCTGTAATTCATCCCATATGAGTGTCATTCAAGGCAACTGGGGCAGGTTCGGGGGTCGTCGGGGGTCAGCAAGAAGGTCTTCATTTCCCTCAGGGGGCTAGAGGTGACGGCGGCCCCAAAACAAAACCACTCATGTTACTCCCAACCCCATGATCACTTCAACAAGGAGCTTGGAGATTTTGACAGTTTTACCCATGACTGTCCATGTCGTCTTTCAGGTCTGATCTTCTTCAAAGTGTTTTATTCAGACTCATCAAACACACTCTCACTTTTGTGAGCCTGGGATGAAGTGCTTTTTTATCAAATCTGTCGGTTTGAGAGAGAGCCTAGAAATGGAGGTTCTAGCAGAATATACTTAGCTTAATTCATTGCAAACCTTTCTTGTGGAATTTCTATTAGCTGTGGAAAACATAATGAATATGTGAAACAAGGCTGAGATACTCCAAAAAAAGACTAAAAACCACGATACTGCTCAGTTTTTCAGTTTAGACACATGGATTTGGGTTGGCTGTTGATGTAAACTAAATAATTTTACAAGTGTAGTGGTACTTTATAGCCATTTCAGTGCTTATTGGCATAATACGAATTTTTCATACAAACTATACGATACAAAAATTATTATCTTTTTTTCTCATCAAACATGAGTTTACATTTAAGCTAAAGCTTCAGAAGAAGCTGTGCTTTCAGCTCTGTCACATAGACATAAGAAATTGAGGCTGAAGCTTTGTTTATTTTCAATAGCATAAGAAATGGCATAGGAATATGCCTTTTCATTTGGACCTTTCAGGCAGTGGAGTCAGAAATAGGAAAAAAAAGACAAAAATCTTGGGTTTTATTAGAAATCGATGGTTCTCAAATGGTGGTGTTCTAAACACAGCGAAAGTAACAACAAAGTATATGATTGAATGAATCATGTTTATGAAACTGACAAATCTTCAGGAATGCAGAAAGCAGTTGTAGCGTTCAGGCTAGTTTGTGTTTTTATGCTGTGCCTAATAAAGTGGTCGTTGGGCATACGTTGCACTGACATTATTAATAATAACATCTCTCTTGCAATAGACCATAAACGACAAATTACAATCTTTAACTTACAAAACAGCTCAGGAATTTAAGGGAAATGGTGTGTTTTTCATGAGAGGCCCTTTTAATACCACCGGGGAACACTTTTTCCCTCAAGCATGGCTCTGAGCATGGACTCGCTCCTCTGCTCTGGTTAAATCTATTATGTCAGTGTGTGGTTAAACATTCAAGGTGGAGAGAGAACATTTTCAACTACAGTAAATGTGTTGAGAGTGCTCTTGATCAAGACATTGTTTTGGTGTGAAAGGGTAAAAGCTCTTCAGCAGCTGAAATTTCTGAACTGAAAACAAACCGCAAATCTTAATATTGTTGTTATACTGTCTGAATCTAGTTATTTTTCTCATTGTAATGAATAAAAACGAAATAATTTTTTAAAAAATTATTATTTTGTGCTCAACAGAATTTTTACAGTTGTATTCCAGAAATCTGTTCTTTGGGTCAACGTAGTTTGATTATTACAAAATGCAGCTCTTTGTCACCTTTATGGACGAAATCTTAAAATAAGTTTATCGGAAGTATTCTGAAAGTGTTTCCTCTGCATCTAATCTAGTATATAATTATTTATTAATTATTAATAAACAGTTAAGTGGTTAGAAAAATAAATGTGACCAAAAATTTGAATGAAAAGGCAGAGGAAAAAAAGGTTATAAAGTCACAAGGATGAACTTTCAGTAAACATCTAAAGCAAAAACGTTTCTGGTTTGGAGCGAGATTTGCTGCTTGGAAGCGTGCGTGTGTATGATGAATTTAAAGTGTGTTTGGCTGCCTCGGAGATGTGAGACTGGGGACAGCCTGATAAATGAGCTTTGGACCAGAATGACACATGGAAACCATATGGTAGAGTGGGTGAAAGAGAAGGAGAGGGGGTCTGTATGATGAGAGGGAGAGGCACAAATAGAAAAAAGAAAGTTGAATTTGACTTCAAAGATGAAAGCATTATTGGGATTAAAAGGTTAGAATGTTAGAAAGAAGCTGCTACCAAGTCTTTTCTCTGGCATCCAACAAAGATGAATGCAGCCTCGTGTTCAGAGTATTCTGAGTGTTCACTGGATGTCCGGATCGAGTGATGATGATGTTTTAATGGTGTCCATAATGTTGACATAGTTGTTAGTGTACTGCTAGAAGGTTTATTTTTTATTTTATTTATTGTTTATTTTTAAGAAGTTATTATGTTTTGGGAAAAACAGTAATTTGTTTACCTTACAAGGTATTCTGAGTGGTCAACAATTTGTAATTGCTAAGGTGGTTTCTGTGTGTAAAATTTGGTTATTGTCTCCTTTCAATTGCATTCGACTTTAGAATTTAAGACAAAAAGATTATGAACTAAAATGCTATTATGAACCTATTTTGACTTTAAAAGGTTCATTATTTGGTTTTAGGAGTTTCCAATAACAGGTTGTCACACGTACAAGTTTAAAAAAAAGCTGTTGTTGTCTTAGAAAAGCATTTTTTTTACCATGTTTTATATTTACACGTTCATTCAAATCCATTAATTTGTGTGACTCTTTGATTGGTAGTTGATTGGTAGTTGACTTCGCAAACATAAAATCACAATTCTGCTGTGATTTGATGTTTGCGAATCCAACTGACCGGCTAACATCCCAGTAGCTGTTTCTTGTATATATGTAAATAATATGGGTGGTTATATGGAGTGACGCAAGAGCTCGCGGGCTAAAAGATTCTTTATTATTAAATGCTACATTTTGATACACAAAAAGCTTTCAGTTTTTTCAGTGTTTCTTTGACTTAAAGCTGTGTTAATATGTACCACATGAGAGGTAATAAAAAATACCCATAATAGCAGCTCTTTAAATGCACCATTGAAACAAACATTTAATCCTTTCAGGCCCTGCATCCATTTAAATGGACGTCACATGTCAAGCAGGATTTGTTGGCTTCTAAGAATCCCTCCAATTAAAACATATTGTCTATTAGGTTGGATGTCCAATCAAATGGTATCAAGACATTGTATGATGCAAGCTGAAGAAATTTCAGTACTCTAAACAGAAGCATGACAGTACGTCACATCAAGAGGAGAACTTTCTGTAGTCTTATTCAGTTTAACTGATGTATTTGTAATGACCTATTTACATCATTAAAAGTATTTGATACAAATAATATTCAGCTTTGATAGCTGACAGATTTTTTTCAGATCTTGGCAACTTTTGCATTTTTCTGAAAACTGGAAAATAATTCAGGTTTGAAGGGGTTAGTTTCATTATAATGATGCTATGTAAACTAAAGTTGTCTTTACAAAACTAGTTGTGTTTACAAACTAAAGAAAGTGAAATATAAAGAAAGTAGTATTACATTTAGCTAAAGGACATTTCAAGAAGTTCATATTTTGTTTTGTATGTTCTTTGGCTTTTCTGACCTAGTTTAAGCTGAACATTTGGAGTATGTCTGTATGCATAAACAAATTCCCAAAATACCTAAACAAGTTATGGACTGTTGAAATAAACAAAGGTGCTTGTTATTACTAAAATGAGCAAAGAGCTTTTGTTTGACGAATATGTGTTTTTTGTGTCTGCATTGCGTTTGCTTGAGTCTGTGTGTGTTTATGTCTTTGCCTCGAGTCTGTTTATGCACACTTGCTCTGGACGACTGCCTGGCCTTCACATGTCTGCCAAAGGAGTGTGTGAGGGAGTCAGGTCAAGCACAGATGCATACACACATTGATTCTGAGCTGGCTCCACCTGGCTTGGCTGTGTGATAGCGGTAAACTGTTGGGTTTGCTGTGTGAATGAAGTTTGTGTGGGTTTCCTCCAAAACCAGGCTGCTTGTCTGACCCCGAGCTCTGGCAGCCATCACAAACCGGAAACTTTCAGACACAAAGTCTGGATCTTATACATACACACTTAGATGCATGCACACTTACAGCTAGGAGAGCAGCTGACAGAAGAGCTGACATGCATCTCTCTCAGGGAACATGCACTCTTCACCACACACTGCTTTGGCTTCTTTCTCCCTGAACATGTTTCCAACTACAATAACCCTTCATCAAGTTCTTGCAGATGCATCTAAGCAAAACCACAATCCTTCAGAACCAAAGGACTAAAGCCTACCAAAGATTTTCTGTCTTTTTTTTGCTTTTTCTTTTGCCAAACTCAAGTGAGCACACATTAATTACTTCCCTTCTTGCTGAGCTTGTCTAACAGAGGTCTCGGGTAAGCTTATTTATGTTTACACAATTTTTTTTCTTAAAAAAAACGTAATGTAGTGTCAGGATTGGGCAACCTCTTGCTTTCCTGCTGATAGAAAGTGACTGAACTTTTGTATCTTCACTGACCACAAGGGGATCAACGTGAACATGTTCTCATTCACTCTCATGTAAAAACTTTTGGAGCTAAAACAAAAACATGTTTATACCCCTGGTGCTGCAATGTTTTTGCTTTAGATTGATAGTTTGTACTTTCATGAACACCAAGGGGTTGAATTATTTTAAAATTTGTTTGTTTAAGATATATTAAAATTGAAACATTCAGCCAATCAGATGTCTGTGCTACACCAATGTCCTGCCTCTCTGGACCCAATGACGCACCTCCATGATGGTGAGGGCATTTGAGTCTGCTTTAACTTTCATATGAAACATCGCGCATGGTGTCCATGGTATATACACTCAACATCATGTGATCAAAATGTGCCAAATGACCAAAAAATGGAGCACTGGCATGTTTAATAAGTGGAATTAATTACATTAATACTGTTGATTATAATGATATTTATAAAATATAATAATGTTGCCATTGAGTGTGATCTTACCTCAAACTGAAATTTATGTAGCCAGTCTTAAAAAAAACATGATTCAGCTCTTGTTGTCTTTATATTTTTTTATCTTTGCAGTGTTACATCCTCATTTATTGCTGTAGTCTAAAAGATTTGTACATAGATTTATATATAGATTTATAATAATTCAATAAAAAAAAATTTCTGAATAATACACCTCGTGTGACGAATATCTGCCACCTGGTGCTTGTGATATCTCGCTTTGCTCTTTTCACAAATCAAATCGTCATCAACACCTATCTCCCTTATCACCTCCAGCTCTATTTACTTCACATCCTTCCTATTGCAAATACCATCGTGAATACCTTAGAGACCACTTCTCACTGATAGCTCTTCTGGCTTCGATCACTTATGACCAGAACCCTTTGCGACACCTTTTTTCGACTGTTTCAGCTGGCATTTACAAGGTAACTACTCAGCAATGAGGAAAAACGTGCTGACAGGATTCTTTCTTTAGCCCCCAAGTGCACACGCTACTTTTTGGTGAAGCCATTGACAGAACGAAAGCAAAGTCTTTGTGTGGGGAGGTTTCTCTTTAACATGTTCAGACTCTTCCACTGAAACTGGCTCTCACTTCTGAGCACACACACACACTCTCTGATTCATGGAGCATTAAAATCTGACAGGCTCAATGCCAAACCTCATTCAAGACAATTCATGACTGCGGGGCAGGTGTGAGCGCACACATAAACACTCATAGACTTGTAGATTTCATGTAGGGGAGGACGTTTTCTTTCCTCACCTGTCTCTTTTGAGAGGGTAGAAGGCCTCTGTGTTTGTGTGGGTGGTTGATCACGCAAGTACTTGTATTTATTAACCAAACAGCCTATGGCTATAAAATGTGTACTGTTTCCGGTTAGATTCTGAAGTGCAGACTGACGAACGCTCAACCAGCTGATATTACCCACCATCATCCCCCTGTTGTTTTTGCAATGGTAGAGAGATTAACCAACCCACAAAACCAGACTTCAAGTGAGCTTCTGTCTTAGGATGCATTGAGTTTCATTTTTCATCAATAAAATCAGTAACATCAGAAAAGGCATTAGTGTTTCCCCCTGCAGGGCTGGGAATAGACATCCTCAGCCCCCACTCTCAATGTGCACCTTCGATCTAATCGATAGCAACACATTAATAGAGATGGTTCAGAGCCTTAGAACATCAACATGAGGTCTTGACACTCTACCAATGGTCTTTTTTAAAAGGGTTCTTAGGAGTCTAGAAAAGGACCTCTTAGAAGTTATAAACACCTCCTTGTGATCCAGCACGGAAGCGTGCACAAACAGGTGACGAACAACACAGGAAAAGCTACAAAACGGCCAGGGCCATAACACCCCCCCCCCCTCCTTAATATCAACCTTCCAAATTAAATAACATCCCTATTGGAAGGTTGAACTAAAAGAGATTGACACCCAATGTGCGTAAAAGTGTTTAAACATAATTACAAACTAAACTCCAAAAGAATAAACTAACTAAACTCTTTACTAAAACACCACAAACACAAAACAATGGTGCTAGGACCTCCACCGAGTGTGCTTCACCGAAACCTTGTCATCAAGGTTAGCACATAGGCCCTGAACAAAGCACCAACTAACTGAAATCAAGTGAGAAATAACTAAACACAATTGAAGCACAAAGATGCTAGGGCCTCAACCAAATGTGCTTCAGTGAAACCTTCTCACCAAGGCTAGCACATAGGTCCTGAACAAAAGCACCTATTGGTCCACACACAAAAAAACGAAGTGCTCAAAACAAATGAATATCTGCTGATAACATAGTGACAATTCTTTTCCACACCACGAGTGGGCAGTTCACAAAAAAATAAGGAAATGCCACAAACTAAGCAGACACGCTCCCATAACACAAATAAAGCTCACAAAATCCCAAGTTGCTCCACACAGACAAAACTGCACTCCACCAATTTTGGCCAGGGCCGTAACAACACCGACTCCGGAAAAGTGACTGTCCTGGTTCTACTCAATCTGAGCACTGCCTTTGACAAAGTTGATCACAAAATCATTCTCAATGGACTAGAAAACTATGTTGGTCTTTCAGGAACTGTGATTAAATGGTTCAGATCATACTTAAGTTTCTATGTGAACAATGGTGATTACATATGTAATCGAAGTGTAAACTTAACACTTAATGTAAACCTAATGATGTCGAAGTGGACTCCAGTGTCATGTGGAGTCCCTCAAGTCTCAGTCCTTGCTCCTTTACCTTTTCACCTGTACATGCTTGCACTGGGACAAATTATGTGAAGGAACCAGATTTCATATCATAGTTATGCTGATGATACGCAAATTTATCTCCTCGAATGACTACAAACCCCATCAACTCTCTCTGCCAATGTCTTGAGGAGAATAAAAACTGGATGCAAAACAACTTTCTTAAATTAAACAAGGACAAAACTGAAGTCATTGCATTCGCAAGCAAAAGCAAGGTTGTTAAGGTTAACACGTATCTCAATGCCAAGGGCCTAATAACTACAAATCGGGTCAGGAATCTTGGGGTGATTCCGGTTTCTGATCTTAGTTTCAGTAGCCACGTCAAAGCAATGACCAAATCAGCTTATTACCATATTAGAAACATTGCAAGAATCAGAGGCTTTGTTTCCAGACAAGATATAGAGAAACTGATTCATGATTTCATCTCAAGCAGGCTTGACTACTGTAACGCTATTCTCACCGGTCTTCCCAAAAAGACCATTAAACTGCTCCAGCTCGTTCAGAATGCAGCGGCTCGAATTGTAACCAAAACTAGAAAGTCAGAACACATTTCTTCAGTTTTTTAGTCTCTACACTGGCTGCCGGTTTTATTCAGAATAGATTTTAAAGTTCTGCTGCCCCTATATAAGTCCAAATACAACTTAGCAGACACGATAACATAAAATACCTAACAGACATGATCAGTGAATACACACCAAACAGGGAGCTTAGATCCCTCAAATCTACCCTGAGTTAATTCCAAACAGGGTAAATACTCCTTTAGTTTCCATGTGGCCCACAAATGGAATCAGCTTCCAGAGGAGATCAAGGGTGCTAATACTTTAGTCAAATTTGAAACCAGGCTAAAACACACCTGTTTTATTGCGCTTTTGTCGACTGAGCACCAACCTCCAAACAATTATTTAATCTCTACATTTAATTATCTTAATCTATGTCTTAGTTTTCAGATTTTAAACAATATGCATTCATTTCATATGTTTGATTCTTGATTTGATTAAATGTACTTTATTTTTTATTCTTTGTTTCCAATGTAAAGCACTTTGAATTAGCCTGTGTACGACTTGTGCTATACAAATAAACTTGCCTTGCCTTGCCCTGTTGTATGCACTTTGTGCATAATGACATTACGTTTTAGCGCTTCTCAGACTGTGCACACTCTCCTTTTACACACTAAAAAGTATGTACATTTCCTCTAAAAAGGAGTATCTACTTTAAGGGTGCAGAATAAGTGATCAGTTTGGGACGCAGCACTGACAAATTAAGATAGGCTTAAATAGTGAGAGAGAGGATGGAGTATTTAAAGTGGCTGAATTTGAAGAGATGTATAATTGTATATCATCAGCATAACAATGAAAAGCAACTACAAACTTAAAAAAAATGTATTATCAGTATCGTATTGTGTAGCATAAAAAAATACCCAATATTCCATTTTAAATAGTCTCGTTACTGGCTTAAAACCAGAATGCTGGGGTTGACCTAACTTCCCGAAAGGAGAGCTGCATGCTTTGAGACAGTGGTAACAGACTGATTGAGTCTGACTGAAATGGTGTCGACATGAGGTCACTATGCCTGCATGTGTGTGTGTGTGTTTGAGTGTGAAGGGACCGCTAGAGCCAGAGGGATGTTTTCAGGCTTTCATCGGTTGTCTCAGGAAACCAAACACCTCTGGAATCCTAGGGCATCTATTCTTTTTCTGATTGGCTACTTGCACAGGTAGTGAGGTCAGCGGAGCACACTGCACTCTGAAGTCATGCCTACATCATTATCCTCTTCCACCGTGCTGCCGGGAAAAACAGCATTGGAACAATAGCAACGCCAGTCAAACCAAACTCTGAGCATATGTGTGTGATGCTTCAAATAATGGAAGTGTTGGTGTCATCTAACCGCAGGGCACGACTGTATTCATAAGCTTTTTCAGAAATGGGCCCAGCTTATTTTACTAGATGCCTCCTCCTCACAGCTCACATGCTTCATTCTGTTATTCTATATATTTTCAGAAAAATATGGAAAAAGTCACCTTTGGTAGCTTGTTCCGCTGTGTGATCTGCTGAAGGATGTAAATAAGTGAAATAGCGCGTCTGTAAGCTTTTCATCTACACCAGCTTTAAGGCAAGGTTTTAAAAATGGCATATTATGGCATATTTCCAATTTCACATGGTATATGTTAGAAATAAATTCATACAAATAAAAATTCATCAATAAAAACATCTTTGATAAAGCTTGTATAATCGTAATAATTTATTATATAATATAACTTACTCATTTTCAAATTCTCTTAGATCTTTGATGATCTAAGGTAATGTTTTGTAAGACGTTGCACTTGGAATAACAACATTTATTGTGCATGGTTAAAGAGGGGCGGCAGAGTGTCGTAGTGCTGGAGTTGGTTGTCCTATAACAAAAGATTTTGGGGTTCGATCCCCTTCAGGTCTATTCTGCTGTTGTTGGAAGCCACTTCACCCTCATTACCCTGTATGGATGTGTGTGACTGGCAGGAGACAGGAATCAGTAGGCAGGAAATGGCAGCCATGTCCTGTCAGACTGCCACAGGGCAGCTGAGGGCTGCCAAGGTAGCTTATCACCACCAGAGTGTGAATGTGGAGTGAATGAATGCTCTAAAAACAGCAAAGCGTTTTGAGTCTGATAGAGCGCTATATAAATTCAAGGCTTTATTATTATTATTATGAAAGCCATTGTTGTAATGCAAAGTGGACAAGATGGACAAGCACTGAACTTTTTAACTCAAGCGTAATGTTTTATATCAATCAAGTTCTGTGGCAAATGGAAAATGGTTAATAATAGCATTCCAGAGGAGATCAAGGGCCAACACTTTAGTCACGTTAAAATCCAGGCTAAAGACACACCTGTTTAGTTGCGCTTTTGCGGACTGAGCACCAACGTCTGAACAACTATTTTACCTCTTTTTTTTATTACATTATTAAACAGATTCGATTTGTCACACGCACTCTTCAAGGAGAAAAGCTTTTCTTAATTTCACAATCATGAACAGACTGGCTGGTTTGTCTACATGTGTCATATAATTTCCCATCTTTGTGTTTTACAGCTGAATCTCATAACCAATACGAGATAGGTTCATACATGGGTCTGGATTGGTGTGCTGAACACTGTGAACAAGCCTTGAAAAAAAGAGAGTAACCTGTTCTGAATCTGATTTCTCATAAACCACTTATGAGAGTTACAGTAGTATGTTTTGAACATTCTTGACATCTCCTTGAAACAATTGCATGAAAGTATGATCACTTATGGTAATCTGTCACTATCCAGGTCCTGTTGAATATCTATAACAAAGGTTTTTTTGTGAATGTTTTTTAAAAGTAAAAACGTTGCAAAACAGGGAATCATCCACTATCTATAAAAGTGGATGTTTATATCTATTTATCTATTTAAGCTTCAGGCAAAGTCACTTAACAACAGTTCACTTATAGCCAGAGCTTTTTGATGGGTTTTGTAAGAGACGTTTCTCTCAAATTTTTCATCTGCTCTTAATTTCATATAGACATAAACTTTAATAAAACTCATTTGTAACTATAATGTGACACTGAAATCCTGCTCAGTCTTGTTCATAAACTGCTCCTATGAATTTCTTAAGCTCTTTTCATCCCATTCTTTATTTTGACCTTTCAACAAAGATAGAGATGAGTTTAATAAACATGTGCTGTGTCTCAGGTAAAGTTCAAGGTATTAGAGACCTGCCTCCAGACAAAACTGAATCACAAACAGTGGATGAGTCGCCGTCGAGCCTCCTCACACATGACAATGACATTTATAAACCAGTTCACTGGTTTGAGAACAGCATACACCTTCTACAATTAAAACTACTGCACGTTACACCTTATTCCTGCTGTTCTCCTATTTATCCCTGTACTTTCACATACATTCCGCTTTCATACTATAGTAATTTCTTTAAAAGCATTTACTTTGCCTCTCAAAACGAAATTGTCACTAGCCTTGCAAGAACCTGCAGTAGCCTGGGATAACCTAATTGTAGTTTGACAGTTAAAGTGGTTGACAGGTAGTTATATTAAATTTCTGGTAAGCCTGTCTTAAAGTGTAAGGGATATGGATGTTGTATGGTGGAGTAGCAGCTGGCCACAGCTTGCAGAAAATTACCAGTATATGTGACTGGCCGGTGGATCATTTACCTTATTTTCAAATCCAAAACTTAACTGTTATGGACATAGCTCTCATCTTTAATCGAAGCTTTGATGAGCAACATTCAGTCTGTCAGAAAACTAGCAACACGTTAACAGCTCTCAATCAATCAAATCGATTACATATTAATTAAGACTCACCCATGTTTTTTCTATTTGACAATTAACAGAATTCAACTTCCACCAAAATTCAACCTCCACCAGATCTCCACATTAAAATTTGAATTTTTAACCAGAGGGGTTCTTTTCTGGATGCAAAGCCCCTCTTTGGATTGATAGTCTCATTTGTAAGACTCTACTGAGCAAATAAGTCTTGTGATACTGGTTAATCCTCTAATGAGAGTGAACCTGTGTTAAATATTAAAAATCAGAGTTGCATGAAAAATATATTTTTTGAAGGGACAAAAAAATCTTCTACTTCTCAAGACTAAAAAGCATTGACTTGCAAAGTAGACATACTCGAATCTACACAATTTCATCCTAATTTAAAAATATCTAGATTCATCAGGAGACAAGAATTATGACTCACGAAGTTTTTGCGAGCTTTCCACCTATTTATATATATATTATTTACATAGCGTAGATACATATATAGTAGAACTTTAGAAATAACTTCATAGTTAAAAAAAAAGCAATAAGATGAAAATGTCATAGGTCACTTCATTTGAGAAAAGCCAGTGGGAGCCTTTCCTGTTTATGATTGTCTCTCATAATAAAGTTTATTCTCTCTTTCCATGATAGAAATAAACTGAGAGGATGTGAGAGGATCCTTTTACCAGCAATGAACAGCAGCACTCAAATTTAACTCAGAATTTTTTTCTACAGAGGATAGATCTAATGACTTTTCTTATTTTTTTGACTATTTATGATTATACATATTCCTTGCTTTTTAGAGGTTCTGAGAAAATCACCACATCATTAAAATCTCCATTAGTTCTACTTCTTTGGAAATGTGCTGACAAACATTCCACTAAACTAGTTGTTGAGGAGGTCTTGATGAATCCAGCCCCAGGACCCAAGAACATAAAAGAGCCATTGCTCTACCCACGCAGAGTTTTGGTGTCATGTACTACATTGAAATGATGCAATTTCAGCTGGAGGCTATATACCCTGTCATTTAAGACGCAAAACTCAGCATACCATTGAACTACATGCATCACATGTTTAGAGATACGAAAAGGCTTGCACAAAGATCCTTACACAGATCTACATGATCTATGAGTAGTTTGCAGATCTGTATAGACATAAAATAGAGGAAATGGGGGCCCAGTTTGAGCTTTGCCCGTTCGCTTTGGTTCACATGCTCGTCTGGGTGATCAGTCCCCCACGGGCTCTGTGTAAACACTCCAGGATCTGCTTTAAAACAGCCCAGAGGAGCAGAAGCACCAAATCAGCCCCAGATGTTTACAATGCCACTCCAGATGCTGCCCTGACAGGAAGTGACCTTCTTGAAGGGATAGAAACGCTGTCAAAAAGTTCAAAATCTGAACTGTATGACGCTGACTTGGTTCTACGTTACAGTTTTGATCACTTTTGAGGAGAAAAATGGATAGTTCCACATTCCTTCAGCAAGACAGAATGGTTTATGTCTTTATATCACTGTTTTTCCCATGTAAATATGTTATTTTTGCAAATACAAGACGGTTTCTTCTCAATCTTTGGAGGCTGAACGAGAGCTAAAGGTCACATGAAGACTAGTTTGTTTAGAGGGGCTACTTCCTCTTCGTTGTGCTTTCCCATGAGCCTTGTTGTCCATAAAAAGACCTTGTATCTTATCTTTCATAGCTTCATTAAGCTAATGAAAACGATAAAGTGCTGTGAGTCCATCCAGATGGTTCTTATAAAGCGAGGACACTGATCTGACCGGAACACGTCGTGAGAAACAGAGACATTTGAGAAGTTCATGATAACATTCATTTTTATGGTTTCAACTTGAGCTTAAGATGAGAAAAGTTCAGAGTTATGTTTCAGGATGGCTGGGAACAGAATGGTTGCAGTCAATTTAAAAATAATAAATCGCGATTTTCTTGTCTGCTGTAACAAGCTGCATGGAACAGCTTGTGTAAATGTGTTACCACCTTAGAATTATTGAAGAAAACAAGAGAATCCCTTCACAGGAAATGATTGAAGTTACCAATACTATAGTATTTGATTTTTTTAAATTCCTTAGTATAAGTTGTGACCGTTGACTTTATAAAATAAGAACATAGTGACAGTGATGTCACACGTAGGTTTCTGATGAAGGTAAAAGAGGCTCACAGTGGGTATAGCCAACTGTTAAAAAGTGGGTCACTACCCTATAATCAGTGAGAAGGCAAATTTATCAAGTTAATTTAGTTGGAATAAATGACACCAAAGGATCACACACAACAAGACTATCTGAAGAACTTAACTTTAAGGCTTGCTTTATCTTAAACCGACTTATTAATAAAAAAAATAATAAATAAATTCTCAGAGTGTTCAGCTCGAAAGGTATGCAGTTTTAACATGGGGTAAATGAGACCATGCTCGCTTCTGCCTCAAGTGGCAGGGCTAGGAAATACAGTTTAGTTACTTCCTATTGCGTATTTAGAAGGAAAGCAGGAGGTTGCCGATTGGTTGTAAACACCCATTGGCTGTCATTTTTAATTGAATGACCTTTAGGAAAATAATTGACATTAAGCGACTGCAGGTTTCTACAATCTATTGCAAACTGCTCCAGATGTCTCATCTACCCAGCAACCCTTTCCCAAGAGTGATTTTGATTTTGTTTCTTATGTTGTCAGATTTAGATATGAATACATATGATATGATTTAGATTTAGATTGGTGGGCCTCTCAAGTTGCAACAGCTCTTGTCTTAAGAGGAATTATAATTAATGGGGCAATAACCTTAGAAGCAGGGCAAGGTTTTTAAAATTGTGCCCTTAAATATTTTAGTTGTCTTCAGATTTAATTTGGTGTGATATTAGAGAAAGTTAAATAAAACAACCCCAAAACATACATAGTTTCAGTTTTTTGTGAAACGTTTTTTTTTTTTTTAGTTACAGTGAAACAAGAGGTGCAGTTTGCCAGAAAGCTCATGCTTGAACTCATCTGTCCCCAGGAACGAATTCTCAAGTACATTTTGGCAAACTATAGTTTTTGTGTAAACAGGGCCCTCGTGTTTGGTTAGTGTGTGAAACACAGGAAGTTGATTCTAATTATATCATTCAACTCTGTTGTTATTATAACAATAGTTGTGTGGTCTGTAGTTTGTACAGTTGTAATTATATTGCTGCAATCCAAACAATCCATAACAGAGTGGTTTTAGTAGTATAGCAGATGCATCAGTGCACACACTGATTTTTTTCAGTGCAGCAGCAAATTTGTGGCAACCCTGAAAAAATACACACTCAAAAAAATCATAGAAACCAATAGATGAAACGAAATGGGTGGATTCAGGGGCTAATTTTACAGAACGCTCCTAAATGCGTAGACAGTGAAAATTGCACAGAAACATCTCTCAGCTTTCCCCAGTGTACCACAGAGAGAATTCTTCCCAGCTCTTCTCTGGAAGCAGTGGATGGCTGTGTGGAAATAACAACCTCTAGGACACAATTACCTGCTCCCGAAGAGGCTTTAGAGATCAGTACTCATCCCATCAGGAACAGATTCCCTTTGTGCTGGCCGAATAAATGGCTGGCTTCACGGCTGATGAAAGCTTTCAGAGGATAACAAGCATTCAGCTGGAGGTCCACACACCTTAGAGATGGAAAATAGAGGGGAGGATTGGACATCTCTTGTGTTTGGAGTGTCACATCGGATGATGAGATCAAAATTATTATCCACAGGAAGTCTCAAGACCTTTACGGTGATTGGAAATGTCAGAATTCATATTTGCTGTGAGATATAGACAGGTTTAACCTTTCAGTGCAATGTTCTACAAGATTCTCATAATTCGGGCTGATTTTTTCCTCCTAAAACACAAAAATATTGCCCACAAAATAGTATTTATCTCAGTTTAATGTTTACAACACTCCTAATCTTAACCTGGCACCCAAAGTTTTAACAAGGATTGTCATATTTCCTAATTTGAAAAAGAAGTCTGAGGTGTCTAAGTTATTTCTATATTTTTATTATATTCTTATCTCATAAAACTAGCCAGACTGATTTTTTTTCTATTTTTTATACACATTAAGTTGTATAGCTTGTCTGATGCTGCTTTGAAGCAGCTTTAAATAAGCGCTATATAAGTACATTTTGTACTTATTTAGGTTTTTATTGTTATGTCTATTTTTTCACATTTGCATTTATGTATAACCAAATTGAGATCGAAAGGATGTCAGAGAATTTAGTTATATCAGCAGATTGCTCTGGTTTATTTTACATTATCATATATGGAATATACTACTTATAAAATTCAACTGAATGAATGATTAAATTGTGCCCTTTTGACCATAGTGGCCAGGATAATAAATAAAATGCAATGGCTTCTACACTCAATACACTATAAAATATGGATGTGATGGCCAGTCTGATATTTTCCCCATTACGGCTTCAAATTTATTACAAAAATTGTCACATTGTAGATATACCTACATTTTTTTAAGTATTGCATTTCTCTAGAAATATAAAATATTTAGGTGTCTGGTGTATTATAAAATATCACCGAGCCCAGCCACTTCTATCATGCTATGCTTTAAAATTTATATTACATTGTTTTTTAATTTGTAAATGTGACTAACAAATTTATTTTTCACCAAACCCAGTTCTTCAAAGTTATTTCACGGGTTATCTTCTGTTTATCTTTATCTTATTTTGTGATTCATGCAAACTACTTCGGGGAGCTCAGCTTTCTAAATAAATTATACCTCCTGTAAAAAAAAAACCCTCTGAAGTACAAACCTTTAGCGCCCCCTGCTGCCCCCTCCATGTCATGCCAATCTGTTACTCAGATTCTCATCAGTTTGGAATCCACGCACTGATTTTATCCTGGTATAGATTAAATGCAAGACATACCAATAAAGAAAATCTATAGTTTATTGTTTCAAATCCAAACCAACTCTACAAATGGAAGAAGACAAAACCTCAGCAACATTTAAAATAAAAGATTTCAACCACACAAATCGGGTGACATGAATAGAAGCACTTTTGGTATATTACAATCGAAAGCCTCTTCATTTTAAAGAAACAATTCAGCATTAAGAGAAGGTTCCACTACTCGATGGAACCCTTTAATCTGACAGCAAACAAATACAGTCTTGCTCTAGATGTGAATGTTTTTAAGATAGTGAAGTGCTTCTGTTTCAACACAGGAAACCCGGTCCCCCCAGTTAGACTCCGTCATAGCTGTGTCATTCAGGAAAAAAATCTCTCCTGTATTATTGTACCGGGGTGTTTTATTCCAGAAAGCCATTGAGTGTGGTGATGCCGAAAGAGGGCTTGCTTGAAACTGGCCTGGAGACCTTCTTTCTCTTCTGCTTCAAGACAAGAGGTCGAATCTCAGCTAGAGGAGACTGAAACAGGCACGAGTGAAGGATTCCACTGAAACATTTTGAATTCCTTAAATCAGTCTGAAAGCATTCAAACAGATATTTTTACAGAACAAGGATACAGGTTGGATGAACTTTGCTCGTCCTCCAAGTCCATCATAGCCAGATCTCACCTGAACAGAGAAATCCATGTAACTCCAGTAATTCAAATTTTGTTTTTAAGTTTTTGTTTTCATTTTTAAAAACCGTTTGGCTTGGACCAATTTGTCCAATTTTTTTAAATTGCTGGTCTATGAAAAAGATTAAAATTGTGATCTTAGCTTAGTTAAAACTATTTTCTAATAGTTTTACGTGTAACACTAGTAACACTTTACGTTTCAAAAAAAGCTACAAATAAAGTAAAATCTACAATTGGAGGATCCTGAAATGCTGAAAAATGGAGAATTCAAAATAATCTAGCTAATAAATGTTAAAAAGAAATTGGAAACTGTTTACTTGAATACAATTTGATAATATTATATTATATATATTACACCTTATAAAAAGATTTTTAACATCAACAAACTATTCATAAGTATAATTCTTACAGTGCCAAATTTGCTCGGATCTAACATGCTTCCAAATGCATTTTTTCTGAAAAGCAGGGAGTTTCTAAACACAGGACCCATCGTGGCATCATCCTCATTAACACGCCCATTCTAAAAGCAAACACAAACATTATTAAACATGTTCCATTCGTCAACAACAAAAAAAAAAAAAGTCAAGCGCTACATACATTTCGGCCGTGAGCATTTTCAGTATTCTGTGTTGAAGAGGATCTAGAAAAAAAAACAAAAGGAGCAATATTAAAATACATTATTATAACACTTAAGCTAAATCTAGAGTGGAGAGTGAAAACTGACTGAGTTGGGTCGAGCCGCATCTTCTTAGACGGGACTTGAAGAGGTTTCTTCTCGACATGCTCAGGTGTTTTTACATCATAGGTCAGGTTGAGGTCGATTTCCTGAGAGTCCGTCATCACAGCGTGACAAGAAGGCTTCAGTTCGAGAGGAGCAGGGCTGGAATTATAAAAGGTTACCATCATTTAGGCGATCTTTTATAACATGTCATCTAATTGGAGAACGAGGTCACGCCTTACCTTTCGAACACGAGTCTGCTGATCGCCTCATTAGTGCGGGTGGGTGTGCTTAATGTTCGCTGAAGAATCTCCACTTTTTTCTTTAAGCTCTGAGAAAAAACAGAGAACAGATCAAGAAATGAGAAAAGGCTCTCTCTGACACTAATCTCTAAGGATAATATAAACCCATTCAATGGGTTGTCTTATACCAGGGGTGTCAAACTCATTTTCACAGAGGGCCATATCAGTCAAGTGATTGTCCTCAAAGCGTCTGACATAAATTATAAATGTAATTAAATGTAATCGAATATAATGTAAAATAAACCCAATTACTTCTCAATATTAAGTAACTGCCGTTTTTTACTATTCAAGTGACAAACAATACTGTTTCCTAGAAAAGAAATATGTTTGATTGTTGCTTTGTTAACATATAAATCCTTTTAATTTGTTAGCTTTTGAAACCTACATAAAATGAAATCTCTAAAATATGACTTTGAACCCAAGGCTATTTCTTCTTCTTGAAGGCTATCTTTGCTGTATTTAAATCAGTGTTTGGTGTTGAAATGCAGATGCAGATTGTACACTTCAACCCTTCACCCAACAGACAAACAAATATTCGCTTTACCATCTTTCTTCTTCTTTGCATCAATTTTTCTCTCCATGGCCATTTTTTCAATGCACATTATTTCTCAATTCTAACAGTTGGCATTGATGTGGAATTCTGCTGAGTAGATGCGATTACCAATGGGTAAATCTAGATTCTTCAAAAAAATGTCATGTACAGAGGACATTTTTTTCTTTTACTCTTGGCTGCTTACCATTTTTGGTTAAAACAAATTTGGGTATGCTTTTCAACTACTACACTGTAAAGATGTTTAAAAAACAGGATTTCTCACAGTTATTTCTTTATCTGCGTTGGACAGATCATTCAGAAGGGTCTTCATTTCCCCCTTTGTCTTGTTTGTCTCTGAAGTGGCTTTTTGCAGCTGCATTAAAACATAGAAAATAGAATTAAAAACCATACATAGTCCATTGGATGTTTTAGGTATTAATTCAAACCAAAACCTTGCTGTTAGAAGAGATCAGCTCCCTTTTGAGCTTTTCGCACATCTCATTCGAGGACTTGAGACTTCCCTTGAGATTGTCATATTCCCTGAGAAAAGATAACATCGCTTTTATTTTCAAGCATTTGGTTCTTAGTAACACAATAATACAATATTTTGATGAATAAAAAACACAGTTTAAAAAAACTGTAGTCTTAATAGTACAGGACTGATAACAGAGAGGCAACTTACTTTTTAAGTGAGATGCAGTAAATGGACAACTGTTCAACAGCCGAATGACCGATTCCCATATCAGTGATCATAGCCTCCACCTCAGACCTCTGGCCTTGAAGAACCTTATCCAAACTAAAGGACAAAACATACACAAAACAGTGGATGAACAACAAAAAAGGACCAGGAATTACCTGGAATAATTTACATTTAGAATATTAGGGGTTTCGTTTTTTTTGTACCTTTCATATGTTTTAATTTTGACTTGGAGCCGCTTGGCTTCCTCTTTGGCTACCTGGCCTTCATTTTTCTGGCTCTCCAGGAAATTCATCTGTTTCTAAAATCAAAAGAACAAATCCGACTTTAATTTGCAGTCAAACTTCATGCTGGATTCTAACTCTAGGATTCTTCCTGAGAACAAACCTGGAGAACGGAACACAGCATCTCTTTGTCTCCAATTTTTTTCCGAAGTCTGTCCAGGTCGTTCTTCTGCTTCTCTACGGTGTCTTTTATTGAGTCAACAGATTTCTGCTTCTCCTTCCATTCATTCTCTTTAATACAAAGCATATGCAAGATTTATTTTTGGGTAAGAAAAGATTCAAAAATTTGAAGAGATCATTTCTTGCTTACCTTTATTCATCAACAATGCTTTTATACGACCAAGCTCATTCTGAGATATGAAAGGCAATAGTGTAAAATAAAATCAGGAGGAAAAAAATAAATAAAAGAGTACATATAATATAAACAGAATGACTTCTCACCTGTAAACTCTCAGGGTCTGCTGGTGCTCCATCATCTTCCGGTGCTATGTCGAAGAAGAGCTTGTTGATGATGTGTCTCGTGGAAACCTTGGAGTGGAAAGTTTAAGTTACGATTCAATCTGGAAAATTCGGATCTTAAGTTATTTCTTCAGAAGAGTAAGTCAGACTGTTACCTGTTTTCTGCATTGGGGGCAGGTTCTGCTTGGAGCGGACTGAAACCACTGGAGAAGACTTTAAAGAATAAAAAATATTTATATTTCATAAAATGTTGCCAAGACATTTCTGCTGCGAGGTGTTGCTGCAAGTACTTCCCTTTGTCTGCATATTTACTGCACTTTTTTTTTTTTTTTACAACAGTTTGTTTAAGCCAGTGCAGTAATCTATTATGCCACCTTATACTGGAAATCTGAATCCTGAATGTTCTACATGATGGCTTTCTCACAATGTCCAAATCAGGCCTGAAAAGGTTCATTTGTACTACTGAGGAGAATGGTATCTGTCTGCGACAATGACTGACTGGACTTTTTTGTCAGTCAAGTTCAAACATACATTACACGTACTATTTGTTAATGTGGATTTGCAACAACAAAGGCATATTGTTTCATAACCAAGCTTAAAATCAAGGAACTTACCAGTCATAATGAAATGTATGGCCACAGTGTATTGCAGCCACATCTCTTGAGTTATCGAAAAAATCCGAGCAGATTGTGCAGTAGGCTCGAATTGGCATTATTGATCTTAAACGTTAAATGTCCTCGTGTTTATGGCTACGTTCGTGTGCTTTATTCACTAGTCGTGACGTTTTCGTCATAAACGGAATAATCTCACCCGAATGAGAACAATACAATATAAAGTCATATTAACAAGAAATACGTATGTTAACATCCATTATATCGTAGATATATCGTCTGTTTTGGTTTATGTTGAGCTATTGGATGGTGAAGCGGCGCGCTCAATTCAAACGTAATGACTCCGCCTGCATTAATACGTCATCAATATACGACTGCAAAATGAATGAGAGACCTAAACGTAGTTTGTCAGAACTGGAAATTATTAAACAATGTTATAATATACAGTATGACACGATAATTTGATTTTATAATAAAACAAAGTACCGATTACTTGGATGTTTTGTATTTGTATGTGTGCAAACTACATTTCCCAAAGTTCCTGTTTCCGGATCCCTTTTGTGATTGATTATGACGCGTGACTGAGTTGAAATTGGACCCAAACCTTGTCAACACATAGTGATTTATTTGAATGAAGAGCCTTAAAAGGTAAAGTACAAATAAGTAAAATATGAGTCCAATTTCTGGGCTAAAATATCTCTAGCGGTATAACAGCTATGCCTAATATTGTGGCGTCATGAATTGTTTAAAAAGTTGTACTTCCCTTCCAAGTTAACGTTTAACGGATAGTTTTTGGTGGGAGTTCATTTAGGTTAAAACATTTGTAACGATAGTTTTATGGTTGTTTTGTTGTTGTACTTGTTACCTGATTTTTGTGATAAAAAAGTGTTTGACAGCAAACAGCTCTCTCTAGATGAAAAAAAAAACAGTACATATATTACATCTCAAGCATTGCATGATAAAAAGAAAAATAAACGTAAACCAAAACAGGCTGAAATGTAAAAATCCTGTCAAAACAATCTGTATTAGATCAAGAACACAAAACATTGTGCAAAATTCCGAATTGTATATCTTGCAGCTTTTCTTGTTCCTGTTTTAATGTGTGTTTCTTATTTTCACTTCCAGACATTGATGGGAACTTTGTGAACTCTGCAAAAGCGTCAGGGCTCTGGGATCATCCAGTAGCTGGCACTGACTGGTGGCACAGCACACTGCACACTCTTCTCTGTAACTCGTTCATGCCGGATGACAAGATGGCTGCAGATGTCCATAATAAGGGTGTAGTATGGGAGGTTAAAAATATTAACTTGATGCCAACAGATAGAATCCGGCAGAACCGATCAGAGAGCCCCATCCCAGGGCTGGTGGAGGGTACAGAGCCAGGTCAGTTTAGCCATTCACACTTTTGGGTGTAAACTGGGGTTGATTATTAGTTTGAAAAAGATTTGCGGTAGATCTTTTATCTGTCCTTTCCCATGCGGTTTTGTATCTGTCAATTACAGTATATTTTTGTTTAATAAACGAGTGGCTTGTGTCATAATGACTTTACCTTTTGTAAGTGATGACTAGGAAATACTCTGGCTGAAACCTGTGACTCTAATTGGCAATTCATGGGTAATGATAATGTAGTAGGGATTAGATTCATCAGTTAAATTGCCAAATAATAGAAAGCTATATCATGTGGCGTCTAATAGTAACTGTAATTTTTAAGTACAGTATTTGCAAAATGAAATGTTTTCTTTTTTGTATATAATAAAGTTTCCCTGCAATCACTCTAATTAAGGTTGTTTTGTCTTGTTTGGAGCCACTGGTAAATGTATTAACTCCAATATCTTTATTTTACATCACAAATTGTTTGAGGAGAGTTGTGCTTCATCTCATATCTTCAGGTGCTGGTTTGGAAGGTGCCATGTTTGTTCATGCTGAATCTTTTGAGGACCTGACTGCTGCCGCCGAGGCTTGTAGCAGTGATAAATCTTCAGAAGTCTGTGATGCAGATACAGGAAGCACTCAAAAAGAAGCTCTGGAAGGATCCGAAGAACAGACAGAAAGTTTAGAGACTGAACAGAAGGAAAGGAGAAAAGAGGAGGGGAAGAGGAACAATAGAGCAAGAGAGGAAGATGTGACAAGTGAAGCCTGGCGGAGTCATTTGAAGCATGTTTTTGTTTTGAGTGAGGCAGGAAAACCCATCTATACAAGGTATGGGACAGAGGAGGCGCTCTCTAGCGTCATGGGAGTTATGATGTTACTGATGTCCTTTGTAGAAGATAAGAAGAACGTCATACGCTCCATCCATGCAGGTGAAAATGATGTAGACTTTATTTTACGATCTTTCCATTGTAAATCTTTCCAGTTCTCCAACAGTTTTGTCTTTTTAGATGGTTACCGGGTGGTGTTCCTACGTCGGAGCCCTCTCATCCTGGTGGGTGTCTCACGGACCAGCTGCTCTGATCGTGAGCTAAGCCGAGAGCTCCAGTATGTGTACTTCCAGATCGTGAGCCTGCTGACTCTGACTCAGCTCAACCATGTTTTCCAGCACCGGCAGAGCTATGACCTGCGTCGTCTTCTGGCTGGCTCTGAAAAACAGACAGATAACCTGCTGCGTCTCCTGGAAAGAGACCCTAGCTTTCTTCTGAGTGCGGTCATGTGCCTGCCGATGGCTAGTTCCACACGTGATGTAGTTTCTTCAAGCCTGCAAGCCGCCAAAGCCAAAAACTTAGTCTTCTCCATATTACTAGCTGGAAACCGACTAGTGACGCTTGTACGCAAAAAAGACCAGTTCCTGCACCATATGGATTTACATTTGCTTTTTAACTTGGTTGGCTCTTCTTCATTTCGTGAAGGCGAGGGATGGACCCCTGTGTGTCTGCCGAAGTTTAACCCAGCTGGATTTTTTCACGCCCACATCTCTTACCTTGAGCCAGCTTCAGATCTCTGCCTGATCCTAGTGTCCACTAATCGGGAAGATTTCTTTAACCTCTCTGACTGCAAGAAGCGGTTCTTGGAGCGTTTGCGCAGACGCAGTGCGTATCAGTCTCTACAGGAGGCACTGAATACACCAGGTTATTCTGCCGCACAGGTCGGCATTCCAGAGCTGAGACACTTTGTCTACAAATCCAAAAGCTCTGGACTCTTCACAAGGTAAGATTGTATAGCATTTGGGATCATGGAAAATGTCATTTTAGGAGAGAGTCAGTTTAATAGTATTATGTACAATATTCTCAATATTAATAACCAATCAGCATCAAGAAGGCATGTTTATTCTTGAAGTTGAGAGTTCAGAGGACAGAAAATGATGGAAAGATACAAAAAACTGCTTATGATTGATCAGGCTAGTGGTCAAATGCAGTCAAACGAGAGAAGACCTGAAACCAGACAGCTAACCTAGCTTTTCTTTTTCTCAACAGATGCGTGAGCTTGGCTTTGCAATGCTTTACATAACAAATATAGGAATCAATTTAGCATGAAAATACTTTTGTCATGTTTATTCAGTTATGACAAATATATGTTTATTTCCTTTTAAATCATGTGTAATGCAGGACCATCAACATTGAGATGAGCTGCTATTTGTCAGGATGTGTTTGTTTTACCCACTTACTGCGCCATTTAAAATTAAAATTCACCAATAAAAGGATCACTGCAGATAAAAAATGCACATAGTGTTTGTAACTTCACTCATAGCTTTCAGGCAAAATTAAATGAAGCTCAAAATGAGCGTAGCCAGTACTAAAAAACGCAACCACCGAGGTGGAACATAGCCATAGTGAAAACTTCTGATTGGCTGAAGGTTTACATTTTATATATCCTAAGCAAACAAATGTAAATATAATTCACCCCCTCGGTGTTCATGAAGATCAAAACTAGTGATCTCAATTAACAAACCTAATGGAGCCAGGGCTGAAAATATGTTTGTTTGAGGTTTGTTTGTTTTTTCAGCTACAAAGTTGGTCAGTTTTAACATTGTGAAAATTAACTTGTTCCCTTTTGAAGTCTCAAGTGGTCGCCTAGGGAACTGCAGTTCAGTGTCTTCCTATTAAGCATTGAGAGGGTAAGGAGGAGGAGACGTGACGGCATATAGAATTTACATCTCTAGCAACATGCCCTTAAAACAACAAACATGTTTGTTGCCCCCAAATGAGTTTTTAAACTCATAAATATAGTGAATCTGGAACTAAAATTTAGCTTCAGGAGAGCCAGAAGATAAATATCATCATTATTTTCCTGTAATATTGACTCTTTAATTATCAGTAACATTGAAAAAAAAAACTCTTTACAGTGAATGAATGATGAAGGATGAACAATCATGTTATTTTAAGTTAGACAGATGGAGAAGATAAATTGGGCCTTTGGATGTTATGGTTAAATTGAAATATCAAGGGATAAACAAACAGATTTATCTCAAGGACTTCAGAAAGAAGTGATCAAATCACATAAAGGGACAGATGGATGGTTAGTTGTATGAAATTAAGGGTTTTGGAACATTGGTTTTGTTTTTGTATTTCACAGGTCTGTTGCTCATTAGATGACTAGTATAAAGCATTGAAGGACTGAACGATGTAAAGATGAAATCAAACTTTAATAGATAAAAGGAGAGATGGATTAGGTTTACAGATGGCTTGATGAAAGAAGACTGATAAATGACCACCAACCACAGAGTGTGTTTTTTTAACTAATTACCTGTCTTTTGCTCTTCTCCTTAGCCCCGATCTTCCAGTGCCTTACCAGATTGAGGAGGAGCAAGAGAGGCTGATGGGATTGTACCAGCGTCTCCACAGCTGCCTTCATCACCCCACACGCCCCCTGTACCACATCTACCACTGCACACTCTCCGAAAACCTCTACGCTCTGGTGAGGGGTTCCTGTGAACACTTCAATAGTTCGTTATTCTACTTGAGGAGGGTTTTACTACAGGGATTCATTCTGGATTCATTCTAAAATATTAGTTTGGTGCTTTTGATTTTTTTAAGCTGAAGGATAATGTTTGAAATATTTATTTCATTTTTGTGTTGGGGAGAAAATATCCTCATAACCTTTCATGATAAATGACAGACTCCATCGTTCGATTCATACTTGCTGGGTGGGCTTTTTGATGACTCATTCAACAAATAAAATCTCTGCAAATGATCAACTGTGGCTTAAGCTTGGCAAACGATTCAAAGACAAATATATACTATCTTTTTACCCTGTAGAGCACAGGTGTCAATCTCAGTTTCTGGAGGCACACACCACTGCATAGTTTTGGGCCAACTTTACCAGAACACACCTGCTTTCCTCTAATCAAGCTCCTATAAACAAAGTGGTTCAATGTGTCTATATAACCTATCCCCATCATTTATCACTCATCCTGCTGATGATGCTGATTACCTGTTTGTTGTCTGTTACATTTTTCTAACCATTGTTTTTCGTTTTTTTAGCTTCTGTTTTGTCCTTGTTTTTTGTTTTTAATTTTTTTTCGGGTGCTGTCCGGCAAATTTTTTGTCGATGGATATTAAGTTTGTATATTCTTTATGCTGGGGAGGTGACTAGCACCTGCCTCAGTCAGCGAGGCTCCCAGGGGCCTCACAGAGGGAACTCCTATTTACTCTACCTGATCCTCACAAGGACTTTGTGAAGCTGATTTGAAAGCAACTGACAAAGAAGCTCTATATTAAAACTTGATTGATTGATTAATCTTGGTTGCTTTTAGATTAGTCTCAACAATCACAAATAAGGAATTAAAAACAACTTGAAAAGATCAGACTTATTCAATACATCTTAATGCATTTTTTTTGCTGCTCAGCCTGTGTCTTACTCTTTTAAACTGCTCTTCTGTAGGTAACAAGTGGCTTCGAGCTCTACCTCTGTTTCAGTCCTCTGGGAACCAAGAGTCTTGCCCTCGCTGCTGTCAACAAACTGCTCAAATGGATCAGAAAGGAGGAGGATCGCCTCTTTATTCTCAGTCCCTTAACGTACTGAGGCAGTGCAGGCAGCAGTGAGCATCACAAACACTTGTAAACGTCAGAACAGAAGCAGTTCTTGTTTGTGAATCAACAAACAACAGAAAGTAGATGCACAGTTTCTTAATCAGGTTTAACAGTTACTGATGATTTTCATGTAGAAAAATGCTTTTATATCATGCCACAATGTTCAATGTATTGAAATTATTGAAGGTAGTAGAAAATGTGCTTGCGGCAGTGTATCAAGACAACTGTAATTAAACTTTCTTTCACAGTTTAAAGTAATTGTTAAAATGTTCTAGGTGAATGTACTAAGCATGGAATTTAGATTTGCAAAGTTGATCACTTTCAACAGTTCATCCTATAATAGTTTTTCACATTTTCTTGATCATGATTTATGAAAATACTGCTAAAATAGTTAATGTTATGTAATCATTAAGGTTCGAACCGAAGAAAAAATGAAATGTAGTCATGTTGAATTGTACATTTTAGTTGAATGTTAAATTAGCCAAAGATGTGCCGCCTCACTTTAACTACTAATGTAAAATGATAGCTATTTTCACTTCTAAATAAATAATTGATTTTAAAATAAACAAACTCCCTCGTTTTATTCGATCAAGATTTTTACCCTAGTTTTGGGTTTTTGCCAGCATAGAATTTATTTGAGTTCTCCATGTTTAAAACATGTAAAGTCAGGTTTAAGTCAGGTAAAAGTTATTTTATTCATGTTAAATATTACCTTTTTTATAAAGATAAAAAACATTTTTTAAGCACCTATTATTGAAATATGTTTTAGCCAAACATTTGCGTCTTTGATCGAAACTGATCTCATTGATCCATAAAAGGAACACATAGCTGCAAATAAAGATTTAAATAGTAGCTTTTAATATTTACTTTTATATAATAACTTTTATTATGTTTATAAATCGATACACATAGGTTTTCGTAAAGAAATTTGCTTTTGAGCTGATTTTAAAATCATGTGACATTCTTGTAAACACAGTTTTTACATGGTCAAATGAGGAAAGAAGTTTTTAAAGGTTTCCTTAACCATGTTAGTTGGGTTGAGTGGGCGTTGACTATTTATTCTCATTATGCATTCAAAAGGAAGAAAACAAGAAGTGAAATTACTCCACAGGTTCAGATCATTTCAAGAAACAATAAGAATAAGAGAAGTAATGATTTTCTAATCAGATAGGAATGAAACAACCCCACACAATTGAACCGTTCACTTCATTCACTGACCATTCATCAGAAGAATTAGGAAACAAATACGCTGCTAAAAAGAGGAATAACTATTCCTTTGAAATAATGACCCGAGCAGCTTGTTTTTTCATGATTGTTTTTTAACTGCCAATATTTTATTCTTTTGTTGTCTTAAAATCCTGTTTTTAGTGTTCAGTTTCCTCTTCTTGCAAATATACTTTAACTTTTTAATGGAAAGCAGTTAAAATATGAGTGGACAGTTTCCATGTGATGATCATAAACTCGCCTTTTTACAGGGGAAGTAAAAATGTTGAAATACTTCATTTGGAATAAACCACTCCTCAGTAACACAATCAAATATAAGATTGAGAACAGTCTCCCTCTGTACATTTCAAACTCCACGGCTGAAACATGGCTCGATCCACCATCTTTGCCCTTGTTTGCTCTCTGCTTTTCTCTGAAGGTAGGCTGGATTTATTTGCATATAATAAAACAAACTAAAAAACAAAACTCTAACTTATTTGTGTTCTGTTTTTTTTTTCCCTCAAATACATTTACCAATTCTATGTTATGGCTTAAAAGTGTTTCATTTTACACCCATCCTTCTGATTTTCTCATTTTTATTCAGCACTGACACTGGTTTGTTACAACTGTAGTGCACCAAATCCACCCGAAAAGTGTCCGGAGATCAACTGTAACTTAAAATGCGGCTCCAGCTTTTTGAATAGTAAGTGGACCACTTACTTTTTAGAAGCATGAATTTGGAAAGTGTAATATTCTGACATTTTGTATTTGTTTTCTGACTTAGGAGACAGCGCTTCTGAATCTAGGCATTATTGTGCAGAGAAAGGGTGTTTAGATTGAAGTGTGAATGCTGGAGAGATAAGTGTACCTGATTTGACTGCTGAAAAGGCATGGACCTTGAAGCTTCATCCATTTTTTAAAGACTGGCACTCATCTCATCAAAATGTTAAACTTTTTGTTTATCGTTTTTTTATTCATAAAGATGTAACACTCTTTTTGCTTTTAGATTATTAGTGCTTAACTGTCTTTGTCCACTAGATTAGGGAAAAGTTGGATGAACGGAGTTTGTTTTAATTCTATTGTCCACTGGGGTTCAACTATAGTGACATGGTGGTTTTACATCAAAATACATTGAAATATTTTCTTCCTGAGTTGTTGATTCACTTCCTGAAATATGAGACCCATTAGCATAGATGTAACTCATCGCTGCCTGTCGTAGTCTACTGAGGAAGGCCTGTTGTAAGGTCTTGTACCTTGTTGCTGGCTTTTGAGTTGTTTTCATTTTGCATTGCAAAAATGTTAAGCTATCAGCCTGTCCTTTTAAATGCCCCTTTAGTGTTTGACAAATTTGGATTGTGCTCCTTTTTAATAGATTCAAATAAGAATTACATGCAAATGATTACTGTTCGACAAACTTTGATGTAAAAATAGACCAGTTTTTTTCTATTATTTATTTATTTTGACTGTTTGTCATGTAGGGAAAATTTAAATGTAAGACATTTCCCATTTTTATTGTGCCCTTGCCCTTTTTAGACTCTCCTAATGGCAAGACATGCTCTAGCTGCAAGAACTCAAGCTGTTTGAACACTGAACCTCTTACTTGCCGCGGTGCCGAGCGCATGTGCTTTAGTTTATCAGGTGATTTACTACAAAGCAACAATCTGTTAAGTATTCTGAGCTTTTGTTGAACGATTATTGTATGTTTCACATAATAACTTTATTCTTCATTCTCAGTTTTTTTAAACGATGAAACCATCAACGCCAAAGGATGTGCTACCTCAACCTTTTGTAAGAACTCTGACATCATCAAAAGTGCCCTACACTTGTTTTTACCAACATCTTCAGGTGCCCAGAACCAATTTAATATGAATTTTGGGTATATTGTTGGATGCCGCAGTGGTGGCCAGAAGCTGAGATGGGAAGCTGTGCTGCTGCTGATGCCAGTGCTTTCACTCACTATTGCCATCTAATGTCTGGTTGTGACATCTACTTATGTTTTTTTTTTTTAGTAAACCTGATACATCTTTGCCTTTTTAAATTTAAGAAATATTTCTATTTGTCACATCAAACATTTTTTAAATAAACTGTATTGTGTTTTCCCCTCAGTTAGTTTTAAAGGTTACATTTAGAGGTTAAATTAACACTTAATTGGTATTTCTTCATCTGTCATTTTTAACAGTATGCTGCAGAATTTCTTGAATTTTAAATCTACATACCAGGCTATTTGTCAAAAATTCTGATCTGCAGACAATATATTTAGACATTGTAAATATTATTTACAACTAATATATAATATAATTCGTTCATAAACCTTATTATTAACTGTTTCACGTTTTAGAGTCTAAAATTATGTATTATTTGAAGCAAAAAACTGTAAAGGCCCAATTGTATTTTCATATTAAATAACAAAGTCATTAACTAATACTGGAACTGAAAATTGAACATTATATAACACCCTATCTGATCTCATTATTGTGGCTCATAGATAATCACCCATTTCTCCTTAGAATACTAGTGTGTGATTAAAGGGACATCCTCATGTCCTCATTAATATTCAGGCACAGCAATGTTTCATTGGCCAGTGGGTGTGGC